>CM053770.1:273570449-273768874 GCA_028658325.1 Potorous gilbertii | reverse complement strand
ATGCCCATCAATTGGGGAATGGCTGAATAAATAATGGTATATGAATGTAATGGAGTACTATTGCGCCATAAGAAATGATGAACAAGAAGACTTCAGGGAGGCCTGGAAGGACTTATATGATCTGATGCTGAGCGAAAGGAGCAGAACCAGGAGAATTCTGTGCGCAGCAACGACCACAGTGTGCAAGAGTTTTTTCTGGTAGACTTGGAACTTCGTAATAACGCAAGAACTTATTAAAGAAAAAAAATCCCAATGGTGATTTTCTAAGGCAAAATGCCTTCCACACTCAGAGAAAGAAATATGGAAGTCATTCGCAGAATGTAGCAGATCATGTTTGTGTATGTGTGTGTTTTAGTGTATTATGTTTTGATTTGTTATATGATTTCTTCCATTTATTTTAGTTTGACTACATAGCATGACTATAGCGAAAACGTACTCAATAGGAAAGTATATGTAGAACCTATACAGAATTGTGTGCTGTCGTGGGGAGGGAGAGGGATAGTGGGGGGTAGGTGTGGAGGAGATAGAATCTTAATTTTATGGTAGTGATTGTAGAACATTAAAAAAAATAATAATTAAATTAAATTTTAAAAAAATAAAATAAAATGAAGGGGGTCAAGTTAGGTGATCTCTGAGGTGACTCCCTAAATCTTAGGGTCCTTTGTCAGCCTAACTTGTAGGCTAGAACACCAAGGACCGTCTTCCATCAATCAACAAATATTTTTAAAGCGTCTACTACGTGCCTGTGATTGTGCTAAGTGCTAAGAATATAAAAAGAGGCAAAAGATATTTCCTGCCTTAATAGGGCTTATAATATAATTGGATAGACAACAGGCAAACAAATATATACAAAGCAGACTATATACAAGATAAATAAGAAATTACATATAAATATGGAGAGAGAGAGAGAGAGAGAGAGAGAGAGAGAAAGCTCTCTACAGTCTTCTTCAAACTTGGAGCTGCTTCAGTCCCTGTAATTGCTCCAGGCTCTTCTGGCTTCCAGCTTTGAGAGAGAAGATGGGAGAGGTCAACCCCACTTCAGGTGACTGAAGGAAAAGATTCTAGAATGACAGGAGAAGAGCTGGTAGTGTCTATCATGTCCCCAGTTTTCTATGCTACAGACTCCTGAGAACTTCCCCATGGATGAGACCTAGGACTCTCTTCCTTGGTTGAGCTATATTCCTTGCTCCCAATGCGAGAGCTCCTTCTCTCTGTATTTTCTGGAATAGATTCATATACTCTCCTGTGTACTTTCTCTGATTTTTGTTTTGGTATTGATTCAGATATATGGGCTTCTTGGCTAAGAGCTCTGTGTCCATTGTGGAACTGATATTTGGTGGGAAAGGGTGTACATTAGTCTTGGGCATAAATCTTGGGGTCCTGCTTTCTCTCAACAATGAAATAGGGATCAGAAGTTTGCTTGAACTTGATTGTATTCCCTAGAGTAGACTGACAATATTTAAGGGAGCAGATAGATGTGATCCTAACTTGGTCCCCCCTCTCTTTGAGGACAGCACAATGACTTCAGGTCCCAGCTTCCTGCTTCCCCTGCTGGTGGTAATTAAAGTCTCCCTTGGAGAAGGGCAGGGAAAGAAGAAGCTATTCTGCCTCTTTTTGAGCTACACAATGACATCCCAATGCTTCGTGGGAGGGGCATGGCCCTCATCACACATGACAATGCCTCACTACATGTGGGGCCTCATCCCAACAGGATAAATAGGAAATAATTAAAGGAGGGTTGACACTGGGATTAAGAGGATTTCCGGAAGGCTTTCTGCAGAAGATAGGATTTTTACATGGGTCTTAAAGGAAGCCAGGGAGTTCAATAGTCAGATCTGAGGAAGGAGAGCTTTCCAGGCATGAGGGAACAGTCAGGGAAAATGCCTGGAGCTGAGAGAAGGAGGGTCTTGTTTATGGAACAGCCAGCAGGCTGTGTCACTGGATCAAGGGATAAGCTAGAAGAAGACTGGAAAGGGAGGAGAGAACTTTTATAAAGAATGTTGAATACCAAACAGAGCATTTTATATTTGATCCTATATGCAAAATAAGGAAGTTTATTGAATAGGAGGGTGACATAGTCGGAGTTGTGCTTCAGGAAATTACTTTAATGGCTAAAAGGATGATGAAATGGAGTATATGATGGATGACTGAGGCAGGCAGACCCACCAGCGGGCTATTGACATAATACAGATATGAGGTAATGAGACTTTGCATTAGAGGAGTGACAATGTCAAAGGAGAGAAGGGGGCACATTTGGAAGGTGTCACAAAGGTGAAATCAACAGACCTTGGTGACAGATTCGATATGGAGTGTGAGAGATAGTGAAGAGTCTAGGATGACTCCTAGTTTTGGAGTCTGAGAGACTCTCAAGAAGATGCTGCCCTCTCTACAGTAATAAAGAGGGTAGGAGTTGGGCAGGGCTTGGTATAAATGAGTCCTGTTTTAGACTTGTTGAGCTTGAGATGCCTGAAAAGCAGTTAGAGATGTGAGATTGGAGATCAGGGCAGGATATGTAGATTTGAGAAATCATCAACATAGAGATGGTAATTAAATTCTTGGGAGGTGATAAGATTACCACGTAAAATCCTAGGGAGAAGAGAAGAGGGTGGGGGGAGGGGGGGCAGAACATCTATAGTTAAGAGGGTGTGATCTGGAGAAAGACCCAACAAAGGAAGTGGAAGGATAACTCAGATACAGGAGAACTAATTGATTGATTGAGTAACCTTTCTGATAGGGTCTAAGATGAAAGATAAATACAACCAGAGCTACTCTTTAGTCTTTTTGTATTTTCTCCCATTCTTGTGTTGGGGGTGGACTGTGTTGAGGATAATTAGAAAGTAAATAAGAAGAACTACCCACTCTGCAGACATTAAAAGAAGAAACATCTGTTCTTTTTTTCTCTCTTACTCCTTTTGGACAGCATTAGCTCTCCTTTGGATTTTCTGTGGCTGCAGAGAAGGGAGGCTCTTCCAGCATCTATAGTAGCTACTCACACATGGTAGAGAGAACATGTTCTTGTCTAGGTGTGTCTAAGACAGAAACTCAATGCCCTAGTCCCATCTTGTGTTTTGTATTTCTTTCCCTGAGCGTAGGTAACAAATAGAGATCCAGAAATCCTAGCCTTGATGGCAACCTCAAAAACTTGAGAAGTCAGGAGTTCCTCAGTACCAGTTGTGGTTGCCTAGCAGGAGGTGATCTCAGAAGCAGCTTCATAGAGAAAATGACTAATCGCCAGAAGGATGAACCCAAATCATGCCTTGGCTAGCTAAAAGTCATGTGCCTTAAGTGTGTTTCTCAGACAGTGCAAAGTACAGGTGAAAGTGAAATGCCTGATCAGTCCCATAAAGCATATCATACTTTCATGTTTTAAGTGTTAGCCTTCTGTGAGAGTATAATTAAAATGATAGATTATTATAGAATTTATAAGTATTTATAAGTGTATGGTTATGAGTCTTTTGAGGTTTAGATGTTGCTTCTGTGGTTGAAGAAATAAATAGCTGTCCCATAACTGGTCCACTTTGTTCATTTTTATAATGGAAATTTTTGATCCCTTTTAGGTAGACTTCGGACAGTAGCCAAACCTAAATTTTAGAAGATTGTTTCCAGAGCTCTGGGGAGGGACCCAGAGAGCCTCATTTCTTTATAGGTTAATCTCCTCAGAACTTAAACCTGGTTTGCGTGAGTGAAGAATTGGGGCTTCTTGGTAGAAAAAAGATGTCCTTGCTCCCTGGGCAGCAGGCTGTTATATATACATTGAAAGCACAAAGCCTGTCAGATGGCAAATCTTCTTCTTATAAATATCGACCTGAAAAAATCCTGAATAGTTCAGCCAGCAAATTACACTGGATTACCAGATCATTATCAAAGTGAATTGTAAATCTCCTAGAGACAATATTGATCCAGAAAAATGTAAGAAAAATATTTTAAATAGATGTTCCTATCCAAAATATTCCAAAGTTCCAAATGACAAGGGAAATTTTTATTTTTGCCTTCTAAACTAAACAACCATCAACAAAATTTAAAACATTCAAAAATATTGAAACCTATTTGAAAAACTGGATAGCAACTTAACATAAAGTGGGATTAAGTCAAATTAACATCATATAGTATGATGAATTATGTTGAATGCAAAAATATGGAAAACTTAGTAGAAAATCATGCAGAGTGAAGAAAGCAAAACCAAAAGAATAACATACAAACTGAATATGACAATATAAAAGAAGATAATGTTGAATAGCAATCAAACACATAAACATAATGGATGATGTTGGTGTTACTCTATTAGCATTAATATACAAAATGATGACAAAAATAACATTTATCAATTTTAAAAGGTTTGTGGGAAGTCACAGATACTAATATATAGTTGGTCGAGTGGTGGATTGATCCAATCATTCTGGAAAACCATTTAGAATTATAACTGAATTAATGAAAAAGCATCTATTTGGTGCCTGACATGTTCCTCACTCTGGTTTCATATATATATATATATATATATATATATATATAAAATTTATATATATACATATACATATAAAACACATGGTGGAAATATATATATATATGTGTGTGTGTGTGTGTGTGTGTGTGTGTGTGTGTGTGTGTGTATATATATAGAGAGAGAGAGAGAGAGAAAGAGAGAGAGAGAGAGAATATATATATATATATATATATATATAAAACCCCTGTCCTCAAAAAACTTATAATAGGATTAAGTAATACCTATAGGGGAATGATGCCTTAAGAAGGGGGTATCTTGGGACTTATCAGGACAGTGAGTTGATCCATAGGGCAGTCAACTGACAAACTGTTTCCAAAAATATTGTTAGCATGTCCCAGGGCAAAAGGATGGAGGGAGTGGTAGTCAGGTGTGGGACTGAGTTGATACAGTTGGAGCAAATTTTCCTTCAATTAAGATGGTTCTAAGGCTGAGAAGATTAATTTCCCCAAGGAATATGGATATAGATCTTGGTACTCAGAGTTTTTGCCCTGGAGGGAGGAATAGGGACAGCAGGACTGACAGGACAGATGACAAAATAGCCTGGGTGGATGGCTGAATTGGATATGAAGCATGAGTTATGTGCTGAGAGTTACTAACTCTTCATACCCCTTGACCCAGCTATTCCCCTAAGAGAGAAAGGCTGAATATATACGAAAATAACAGTACTGTTTGGGGTAACAAAAGACTGAACATGGTGAAGGAAGGTGGCCTAGTAGATTTCCAACTATATGACAAAGTGGTAAATATCAAAATAATCTGGTACTGGCTAAGAAATAGAATAGTGGACCAGTGGAATAGATTAGATCATAACAAAACACAGGAGTAAAAGACCATAGTAATCTAGTGTTTGATAAACCCAAAGATCCAAGTTTTGGGGACATGAACTCACTATTTGACAAAAATTACTGGAAAAGCTAGAAAGCATTTTGACAGAAACTAGGTATAGGCTAACATCTCATACTCGTGTGTGTGTGTGTGTGTGTGTGTGTGTGTGTGTGTGTGTGTGTACCAAGATAAGGTCAAAATGGGTACATAATTTAGACATAAAGGGTGATAGCATAAGCAAATTAGGGGAGCATGGAAAATTTTACTGATAAGATCAATGGATAAAGAAAAATTTTGTGAGCAAACAAGAGCTAGAGGGGAATCACAATGTAAAATGGATGATTTTGCTTGCATTAAACTAAAAAGTTTAAAAAACAATGCAGCAAAGATTAGGAGGAAAGTGGGAAACTTGGGGGGAAATTTTATAGCAAATTTCTCTGACATAGGCCTCATTTCTCAAATATATAGAAAACTGGGCCAAATGTATAAGAAAACAAGTCATTACCAAATTGATAAATGATCAAAGAAAATGAACAGTATGTTTTCAGAAATAGAAATAGAAACTAGCTATATTCATATGAAAAAAATTCTCTAAATCAATATTGATTAAAGAAAAGCAAATTAAAACAACTCTGAGCTACCACCCTACATCTATTAGATTAGCTAATATGATAGAAAAGGAAAATGACAAATATCGGAGTGGATGTGGGACTATCCAGACACTGATGCATTTTTAGTAGAGTTGTGAATTGATCTAAACATTCTGGAGAGCAATTTGGAACTATTCCCAAAAGGCACTCAAACTTGCACACCCTTTGATCCGGCAAGAACACTACTATGTCTGTATCCCAAAGATATCTAAGGAAAAGGAAAAGGACTTATTTGTACAAAAATATTTACAGAAGTTCTTTTTTGGTGGCAAAGAAATGGAAATTAAGGGGATTCTCTCAATTGTGGAATGGCTAAACAAGTTGTGGCATGGGATTGTGATGCACTATTGTGCTATAAGAAATGATGAACTAGACACTCTCAGAAAAACCTGGACTTACATGAACTGATGCAAAGTGACATGAGTAGAACCAGGAGAACACTGTACATAGTTAACAGCAACATTGTACAATGTTCACCTGTAAATGACTTAGCTTTTCTCAGTAATACTGCAATGATCTAAAACAATTCCAAAGGACTTATGATGAAAAATGCTATCCATCTCCAGAGAAAGAACTGATTGAGTTTGAATACAAATCAAAGCATACTTTTTTCATTTTCTTTATTTTCCTTGGGTTTTTATTTTGGTCTATGTTTTCTTTTACAACATGACTAATATGGAAAAATGTCTTGCATGACTACACATGTACAACCTATATCAAATTGCTTGCCTTTTCAATGAGGGGTGTGGAAGAGACTCAAAAATTGGAACTTAATTTTAAAAATGAACATTCTTTTTATATGTAATTGGGGAAAATAAAATAACAAACAATAAACAAGAAATGACAAGCAGAATGGCTTCAGAAAAAACTGGTAACACTTACATGAAATGATGCAAAGTGAAGTGAGAACACTGTATACAGAAACATCAATATTGTATGATGATCAACTGTGAATGACTTAGCTATTGTGATCAATATAATGATGCAAGACAATTCCGAAGACCTGATAATGAAGAATGGTATCCAATTCCACAGAAAAAACTGATAGAGTCTGAAGGCAGATTGAAGCATAATTTTTTAAACATTCTTGATTTTTCCTGTTTGATTTGCAAAATGGATAATACAGAAGCATGTTTTGCATTATTTCACATGTATAATCAATATTACCTCCACAATGGGTGGGGGAGAGTAATAGGGAAGGAGAGAATTCAGAACTCAAAAATTTTTAAACATGAATGTTCAAAATAAATAATAAATTTTTGAAACAATTTTTAAAATGTTGAACATATTGTAGTATATTAATACAATGGGAGATTGTTTTGCTGTAAAAATTATTAAAGTGAGAAATAAAGAATAAAATAGAAAGATTTAATGAAGTGATGCAAAATAAAATAGACAGAATAAAGAGAACATTATACACAATGACCAAGAAAATGCAAATAAAAACAATACTAAAGGTTACGGTCAATCTTTGTTCTAGACAACTGGTAATGAAATATGCATCATATCTCTCAACAAAGAATTGGTGGATTGTGGGTGAGAAATGTTGCAAAGGTATCAGATGAGGTTGCTGTGATTATTTGTTTTGGTTAAGTATTTTTCTTTTGTTTACAAGGAAGAGTTCTAGGTTAGAGAGAGATTTTGAAAAGTTGAACAAAAAAATATACAAATACGTTTTTCAAAAATGGAATTCATGTCCAAGGTCTTTATTTCTTTCATCAATCTGAAAAGAGCAGAAGAGAATTTTTTCATGGATAATTATTTACAAACTTTTTTATATTGTTTGGTTTTGTTTTCTCTGTCTCTCTGATTTTTTTCTGGTAGTTCACGATTCCATTTTTCTTGCACATAATTTTGCTCATTCTGTGTTTTTGGTGCTTATTCATTTATTTGAATGAATGTAATTCTCGTAAAGTCAAAACAAAGTCAATCAATAAAAAAGCTAGTTGTGTGTGAAATTTAAATTGCTATTATAGTTTATTTTGAAAAACAGGCATGGCAACTGTAAAAAGGAAATAACAAAAAAAAATCTTCCTTGTTTCTATATCCTCTTCTGAATTACTTTTAAATACAGTTTTTAACTAGAGAAAGGTCAGACGAAAAGGTAACAGAGATATTAGCTAAAGGAATTGTTAGGGGGTGAGGTGGGAAGGGAAGTTCTTCACAAAGGACTCCAGTTCCTCATGCTCATCAGACTGGCAAAAGTGGCAAAAGAGGAAAATGCAAATTATGGAGGCACTTCAAGAAAATGGAAACCCCAGTGCATTGTTGGTGGGGCTGTGAACTGGTCATAAATATACTTAGCATTAGTCTGGAGAGTGTACATGCAAAAGAGTCATAAATCAAAAGGCATATATGTGGAAAACATGTATGTTCAGGATGCATATGTAGGGAAGCACCTAGGGATCACATGTGATCAAAGCATTGTGAGGAGGGGTGACTCATGCCTCTGTTGTTGCAGAATTCAGGGCCTTTAATATCTTTGGGCTGTTCCTACTGATTTGGTTTCTAGTCTCTGCCAAATGCTATTCTCCTGGTTGCTACTGGATGTTTCCCTCTTGAATGATGCTTGACTGTAGTCTCTACAGCCTCTAGGTTCTAGCTCAGCAAAAATTCTTGGCTAGGTTATTGATAATGCAGTTTTAGAAAGAGCAGACACCCTTATCTGGGATTTGTGCTCCAAGCAGGATTCTGAGCAGGTACCATGTGTTTTGTCATCTTTTTCCAAGGCATAGGATGTGTGTCAGGAAACTTTCTCTCTAGACAATCTAGCACCTTGAACTTTCAAACTTGTATTACCCCATGAGTTAATTTCTAAGGTTGGTAAAGTCCTAGATAGCCTCCCCACTTTTCTGCTAGAAGACTGGACTCGGTATCATGTTATCTAGAGAATTCATAATACCCAACTCCATCCCTCACCCCCTTTATATAGAAGGCTAGAGTTTGGGAAACATTGTCTTTGAATTCCTCTCTTAGGCTATGTGTGTGAACACACATTTCATTTGGCCATGTGCTTCTGCAGCAAGTCCCCTTTATAGCTCCTGACTGTGTGTGAAAAAATTTCCCACCTTGCTGCACTCTGGAAGAATCACAAGGGAAAAGGTAAAAAGTAAGTCTTCAAGAGCTAAAAGCACACAGCAGAGTGACTCCAACTTGCCTTTACAGGCTAAAAGGGGCATGACAGCTTCAGCTAACAGTCACTAGAAATGCTCTGGGTCCTGTCTGTCACTTCCATTTAAATTGCCCTATAATCTTATCAGGTTGTACAAGGAAATTCTTTAATTTGAAAAGACTAACAATGGCTTATACCCAATTATGTTCTCAGATTGTTTAGGTAGCTCAGGGATTCCCCGTAATTATGCCTCTTTTGTAGAAGATAGGGGGCAGTTAGGTAGTGCCAGGCCCCAGAGTCAGGAAGACCTGAGTTCAAATTCGGATTCAGATACTTCCTAGCTATGTGACAGTGGGCAAGTTACTTAACCCTTTGCCTCGGTTCCTTAAATGTAAAATGAACTGGAGAAGGAAATGGGCAACCATTCCAGGATCTCTGCCAAGAAAACCCTAAATAGGGTAACAAAAAGTTGGACACAACTGAACCACCATAAAAATATGTGTGAAGTTTTCCCTAGGCCCTAGGCTAAGACCTCCATAGTCATGTGTTCTTCTTATTAGTTCAATACTTATCAGCTGTGTGCCCCTAAACCAGTCACAACAATTCCCTAAGTCTGTTTCTTACTCTCAGACAGCAATAATGAATGAAGGGAGCATTTACTTGTGCATAGCTCTATGCTAAGTGCTAGGGATACATAGAGAAAATCGAGAGTCTCTGCACTCAAGGAGTTCACATTCTAATGGGGGAGACAACAGATGTGGAGGATTTCAGCTGCAAATCAGATGAAAAAGTCCAGTATTGTTAGGGTGTAGCAGCAAAGCAGATGTTACTGCTTCTCTTTGAATTTCATTTTCACTGATAAATCCATACTTCTATGAGTTTCTGAGGTTGGTCTGTTTGACAGTGCCAAGGACCCTGAGGGTAAGAACTTTCACTTCTGGGTCTTCAGTACCCATGGCTATGGAGAATAACACCTATTCCGGGGGGGTTTATTAGGAAAGTCCTTAAGATGTTTACTATAACTCATAACTCATTTAAAAAAATCTGTTCCCAGAAGTTTTCCCTTCTATATCTTGACTCCTTCCAGACAGTCCCATTCCCTTCTCTTCTATCCTAGAGAGCCACTATCTGCTTGATATGGATTTTCCCTCTGATGATGTCAACCGCAATCCATCCATGCATGTCAGTCCTGGGGAACTCTTGCTTGTCCAAATCCTCCTTTAAATCTGCCACAGAGAATCCACCAAAGGAGTTAGGGACTCTTCCCTTATTTTTCATCACATTTTATGGTTAGATGGGACCATGGAAGGTATCTATCCAGTTTCTCTTGCTGTAGGCACAAGACTGGATAAAAAAACGTGTTTTATTGTAGAGTTAACAATCATTAACAAATGCAAACATTTTGATAAAATTATACAATAGAGAGGATTGTACAAGAAAACTGTGGACTTAATGTTACATAATTGTTAAAAGAAATATATGTTAAGTATAATAAATTGCTCTATTTCTGTTCCCTCTACACATCTTTTTTATATGTATTTTTAAAAACAATTATAATGATATTCTTTCTTCCTGTCACTATCTACTGATGCCCAACCCCCACCCCCCACCTTGACAAGTAGAAGCTCCTCCCTTGAAACAAAATGTGGATTCAAGTGAAATGGTCAAATTGGAGAATGCATGTTTCATCTATACTTCTAATGGGGGTTGGTTTTTTGAACCTGGGGTCCATGAACGTTTTTAAAAAAATTAATTAATTTAGTTTTAGTTTTCAACATTCACTTTCATAAAATTTTAACTTCCATATTTTTTTCTCACCTCAAGATGGCATGCAATCTGACAAAGATTCTACATATACAATGATATTAAATATATTTTCACATTTGTCATATTGTAAAGAAGATTTAGAACCAATGGGAGGAAGCACGAGAAAGAAAAATTAAAGAGAGCAAATATGGAATTTTTCATAAACATTTTAATAACTGTTATTTGGAAATAATTGGTTGCCGTTGCAATCCTGCATAGTTTATGTTATTCATTTAAAACATTACTCTAAGAAGGGATCCATAGGTCCCACCAGACTGCCAAGACACAAAAATAGGTTAGGAAAGAATTCCAACTCTGGTTCAGTATCTCTTTGCAAAGAGATGGAAGATTTGTTTCATCAATTTTTTTATGCTATAATTGGTCTCCAGATTTTTTCCCTATCATATATTTATCTAATAATATACTTATTCCCATAAAAGCCCTATCCTGCCTTTGTTTTCCTATTGCAAAGAATGCAGCCACACCTTTAGTGAACTATCCCCTCAACTTTCCAATCTGTTAAAAAGCAAACTCAAGTTCTAATCTGAAGTCTTTGAAAGTTTCCTTGCACAGGCTAAGGGAGTCTCTACTTTTATTTCATGTAAACTCTACCTCTCACCTGCAGTCCGGACGTCGTTGTTTGTCCTCTGTTCCTGAAGAGGACCAATGACATCACTAGGGTGAAGTTTTGACTTGCTCCTGAATTGGATCTGAGTGAGGCAGAGCTTCATGGTATGAGTGAGCGTGGAAAAAGCCTTAAACTGGAGGGACTCTAGTACTGGCTCTGTGACTAACTAGTTGTAAAATTCCAGAGTTCTTTTCAATGCAGAGATCTGCAGCACAAGGAGAACGTTATCTGAATGGAAATGACTCAGTGATTCCACAGCTTGGACTTTTGCCTCAAGCTGCAGATTGGCTCATTAAAAAAAGGGATGTAGGCTTTAGAGTAGAAGATAATTTAAGAGATCATTTAATCCAAGACTTCCTTAACCTTTTGTGCCCCATGGCCACTTTGGGCAGCAGGCTGCTGAAGTCTGCGGACCCCTTCTCATAATCATGTTTTCAAATGTATAAAATAAAATCAATAAAATTACAAGGAAACCAGTTATAGTGTATTTTCAAAATATTTTAGAAACAACTTCAAGGATCCCAAATCATGATAGTTCAACCCTCTTATTTCTTTTTTCAAAAAAGCCTCATTTTTATGGCTATCTTTTATTGTTATTTCAAGTTTACTTATGAGTGCTTCTGCATATTCTATAGTATGCAGAGAGGTACTGTAACAAAAAAGAAAGGAAAAAAGGAGAAGAGGGGGATGAAGTTCCACAGAAACAAACAATCCATCAACTATGTTTAATGGTACACAGAATGTTCCATCTTCCATAGTCCTCAACCTTTGAAGAAGGGAAGAGGGTACATTTTCTCAACCTTCTTCAGAGTCAAATTTGGTTACTATAATTAGACAGCATCTTGGGAATTTTTTTTCCATTTCTATTGTTGCCTGCAGTCATTATACAAATTGTTTTTCTGGATTAGTTCCCTCGGCATTAGGTGAATGAATGAAACAAAAAACATTCAGGAAGCACTTTCCACTTGCCCAAAGATGGGGCACAGATACAGTACAAAAGCAAGGCAATTCCTGGCCTCAAAGAGTTTACATTTCTTTAGGAAGATACTAGACATAGAGGAATGTTGGTCATCGAGGGGTGTTTTGGTTCGGAAAGGCACAAGGATGGTGAGGGGGATGGTCAGTTCAAATAAGCCTTCCCATGCATCAATGAATTCTCCATATTTATAGTTTCTTATGGTGCAGTAAAATTCCATTATGTTCCTGTAGTACCATTTGATCATTCATAGCCCAATAGCTAGGCATTGACTTGGCTTCTAGTACTTTGTTAACACAAAATGTGCTGAGATGATTATTTTTGGTGTCTTTAACGCCCCTGTGGGGATGTGCCAACCCCCTCACTTAACTGAGGAGGAAATTGAGGTATGGACAAGGGGAATAACTTGCTCAAGGCCCATAGACTGTTGGTGATGGAGAAGAGTGAGTCAAAGAATTTGGCAGGCTCTTAGAAGTAATCTAGGTCAAGTGCCTTACTTTATGGAGAGAAGGGTGACACACAGAGAGGTTATGTCACTTACCCCAGGTCATATCAAGGCTACATTTGATTTCATATTTTTTAATTCCAACTCCTTATTCTGGGAATTCTTTCTCCACACCTTTTTGATTTAAGTCTTTGTTGATGGGCACTTAAAAATAGCTTCATTGACATCTTTTGTTCTTACTACATCACCTACATTTACCAATGTATCCCTCCTTTCTTTCCTTCCCTGAAATTCCCAATGTATTTCCTCCCAGACTCCTGCTTCCTCTCCCAAAGAACCTTCCCTTATAACAAAGAATAAAAAAGAGTGAGGGAAACTAGCCCAGGAAAGCTAACCAACATATGAAAAGGTCTGACTTTATACACCATGTTCCACACCAACATGTTCCACCTCTCCACTTAGAAAAAGAAGGTAGAGAGGTATCTTGTCATATCTCCTATTTGAAGACAAGCTTAGTGATTATAATTTGCCTCAGAGAAGTAAGGCAGTAGTAAAGGAAGGGTTTTCCTTGAGAACTGTTGGACATTATTCTCACTAGTTAAGAAGAAACTCACCCTTAAAGCTCCCTCTCCATAGGGCAATCAATGATGAGTCCTATCAGGATCCTGAGGGTCTTGGGACTAAGCATGTTACAATACCCACCCCTGAGCACCATTTTTCCTGTTATTCCCCCTATTGGAATGCAAGCTTCTTGAAAATAGAAAGGGTTTCTTTGTATTTGTGTCCTCAGCACCCAGCAAAGTACCTGATACATAGTAGGTCCTTAATAAATAGTGGTTAATTGACTGCTCTCTTTTCCTTTTTATCCCCCAACTTCTCTGGTTTCAAAGATAATTTAAGACAGCATGACTGAGAATTCAAAACTGGGGGTCATCTGGAAGGTAGTTCAGAGACCATTTAATTTTATCATTATTTTGACTAAAAATCCCCTCTACAATCAATGAGTGGAAAGTAAATGTTTAACAACCACCTTGTGGGGTGGAGGAATGTATACAGGACATAGTTAAGTTTAATTGGCATTGTTAACATGTTCTCCTTAACTCTAGATAATCAACAAAACAATAAATCAAATCCAGATGTGGAGCCTTTGCCAATTTTCCAAGGTATCAAGAGCTCACATAAAAAATTTAATAATCAGCTCTAGGGAGCTGGTCCAAGCTGACTTCAGTAAATCCCTGACAGTCATGTCACCATGTGTCACCATGTCTCACCATGCAGGGTGGGGTTTGCTTGAAGATATTAATGATGATATCTAATATCTTGAAGACATCTAATCAAAAGATAATTAGAATAACAAACAAGTTTGACCTTGGAGAAAAAAGAAGCCAGGCAGAGACCAAGGGGGTTTTATCAAAATAACTCACTCGTCACAGCAAACACTCTTTTTCAACAACCCATAAAATGATTCTACAACAGCCATCACCAGATGGTCAATATTAAGCAGATTGATTATAGACTTTGCACCCAAAGGTTGAGAAGTTCTATACAGTCAGTTAAAACAAGACCTGGAGCTGACTGTTGCTTAGATCATGAGCTTCTAAACTGCAAAATTCAGACTTAGGGAATATCATCAGACCATATAGGTATGACCTAAATAACATCCCTTATGAACATGAAGCAGAAGTGATGAATAGATTTAAGAGATTAGATCTGATACATATGAAGAACATACATCCACATGAAGAACTGTGGACATAGGTTCACAAAACTCTACTGAGGGCAGAAAAAAAAATCCCAAAGAAAAAGAAGAGGGAGAAAGTCAAAAAGTTATCTGATGAAGTTTTACAAATAGCTGAGGAAAGAAGGAAAGGTAAAGAAGAAAGGAAAAGACATACCCAATTGAATGTAGAATTTCTGAGGAGGGCAAGGAGAGATAAGAAGGTTTTCTTAAATGAGCAATACAAAGAAATAGAAGAAAACAATATAATTGGAAAGATAAGAGATCACTTCAAGAACATTAGAGATATCAAGGGAAGGTTTCATGCAAAAATGGGTGTGATAAAACAATAAAATGGTTGAGACTTAAGAGAACAGAATTAAGAAGAGGTGACAAGAATACTCAGAGGAATTATACAAGAAAGAACTCAATGTCGCTGATAACCATGATGATGCAGTTACTGACCTAGAGCCAGACATCTTGGAGAATGAAGTCAAGTGAGCCTTATGAAACATTGCTAACATGACTAATGTGAAAATGTGTTTAATAAGAATATATGTGTAGAACCCATTTAAGATTGCATGCCATCTTGGGGAAGGAGGGAGAGGGAGCCAGAGGGCCTGGCTTCTTTTTTTCTCCAAGGTCAAACTTGTTTGTTATTCTAATTATCTTTTGATTAGATGTCTTCAAGATATTAGATATCATCATCAGGAGGGAGAAAAAATGTAAGACTTATTGAAGTGACTGTTGAAAATTGAAAACAAATAAATTAATTAAATTTTTTTAAAAAGAAAATAAATGCTACAAATCCGTATTTTTTAAAAAAGAAGTATTGCTAACAATAAGACTAGTGGAAGTGATGGAATTTCAGCTGAGCTATTTAAAATCCTAAAGATGATGCTGTTAAAGTACTGTGCTCAATATGCCAGCAAATCAACAGTGGCCACTGGATTGCAAAAGATCATCCCAATCCTAAAAAAAGATAATGCCAAAGAATGTTCAAGTTGCTGAACAATTGCATTCATTTCACATGGCAGCAAGTTATGCTTAAGATTCTGCAGGCTAGGCTTCAGCAATATGTGAGCCAAGAATTAACAGAAGAATAAACTTGTTTTTGAAGAAGCAGAGGAACTAAAGACCAAATTGCCAAGATTTGCTGAATTATGGATAAAGCAAAGGAGTTGCAGAAAAACACCTACTTCTGCTTCATTGACTACACTAAAGCCTTTGACTGTGTGGATCCCAACAAAAGGTGACAAGTCCTTAAAGAGATGGGAGTACCAGATCATCTTCCTTGTCTCCTGAGGAACCTGTATGTGGGTCAAGAAGCAGTAGTTAGAACCGAACATGTAACAACTGATAGGGTTAAAACTGGAAAAGGAATTCAAGGTGGCTGTATATTGTCACCTTATTTATCTAACTTCTATGCAAGTATACCATGCAAAATGCCAGCCTAAATAAAGACTGCCAGGAGGAATATAACAATCTCAGATATGCAGACAGTACCATGCTGAATGGAGAAAGTGAAGAGGAATTAAGAAGTCTCTTACTGAAAGTAAAAGAGGAGCATGTAAAAACTGGCTTGAAACTTATCATCAAAAAAACTAAGATCTTGGCAATTGGTCCCATCACTTCCTGGCAAATAGAGGGAAAAGAAATGGAAGGGGTATCAGATTTTATGTTCTTGGGCTCAAAGATCACTGCAGATAGCAACTGCAACCATGAAATTAATGCTTGTTTCTTGGAAGGAAAGCTATAGCAGATTTGGACAGCATACTAAAAAGCAGAGACATCACCTTGCTGACAAAGCTACAGTTCTCCAGTAGCAATGTCTACCTATAAGAGTTGTACTATAAGAAAGCTGAGCACTGCAGAATTGATGTTTTTGAATTGTGGCACCGGAGAAGAGTTTTGAGAGTTCCTGAACAGCCAGGAGAGCAAAACAGTTAACACTTAGAGTAATTAATTCAGGCTATTCACTGGAAGGTCAAATACAAAAGCTGAAACTTAAATATTTTGGCTACCTAATGAGAAGATAGGACTCATTGGAAAAGACCCTAATGTTGGGAAAAATTGAAAGTAAAAGGCTGGCAGAGGATAAATAGTGTCATGAAAACAAAGAACATGAACTTGGACAGACTTTGGGTGATAGTGAATGATAGCATACTACGGTCACAAAGAGTCAGCTGTGACTGAACAACAATGGTGAATCCTGGGGCATCTCATGGCAGCTCATTTCATTTTGGGGGGCTCTGTCAGGAAAGTTACACACAATCAAAAAGAATCCTATCATTGGCTTCAACCCATTGCTCCTGATTCTACCCTCTGGGACATTCATTGATCCAGAGTTCACTCATCAGAGTGGACCAGGTCCTCATGGAAAAACCTTTGTATTTGGAGTCAGAGGTTCTGGAATCAAAATCCCACCTGTCACTAGGTGACAGTAATGTGACTTTAGACAAGTCACTTAACCTCATAGGTCTCAGTTTTTTTTCATTTGTAAAATGAGGGAGTTGACCTTTTCCAGCTCTAAATCCATGATCTTGAGTGTAGAAAAAAAAGAGCACTTCTACCCCAGGTTAGAAAACCTAAGTTCTTGTTTCAAATGTCCTTAATGTATGACCCCAAACTCTCTCAACTTCAATCCTCTCGAGATACAGTGTGGTTAATAACACTCACATTACCTGTATTTCTGTGGGATTAAAGGAAGCAGGTATGTAACAAGGGGCTTGGTGCTAGACAAAGATAAGATGAGGTTAAGGCTAAATCAGGGACCAAGGACCTTGGCTGTTATGGATTCCAATATGGGGAGCCTACTAGAGAGAAGGCCGGCTGCATCTCGTCTGAAAGCCCTGTAACAGACACTAGCTAGATGAGCCTGTGTCCTCCTCTGGCAGACGAGAAGCAGAGATCCTGCAGCAGCAATCACCTCACAGGTTTGTTGTAAACAGGAAAATGTATAGAGATGTCCTTATACATTTTATTCTTAATGAGAAATCCGGCCCAGAGAAGGAATGTGACTTTCCCAAGGTCACAGGGAACAGCTGGGCCTCTGAGCTTCCTTCCAACTTTGAATCTGAGACGGAGGATCGATCAGTACGCCACTGCCAGATCCAGCGAGCTTGCCCTCAGTGCCTCAGCTTCTCCATCTCACTCCCGCAGCAGAAAAAGGCTTGAGGTGGAGCCTGTGCCCGCCCCGGTGCAACAATGGGTGAAAGGCCCCGTCGAGCCCTTCGAGTCTCGGTTCCTCTGGCTCCTCCCCGTCCCCCTTCCTCTGCTGGCTCCCGTTCCCTGCTCCTACTCCTCCCCCCGTCCTTTTCCCCTCCCTCGGTCCCTGCTCCCCCCGGGTCCTTACTAGGAGCTCCGTCGGGGCCAGCTGAGACAGCCGCAGCTCTTGCATCACCCGGCCCGCCCCTCTGCAGCCCTCTGCCAGTCCCCGCCCAGCCTTCCCTGCGGGTGTTCATCCTCTGCGGAACGTGGGCAGTCCGAGGATTCCAACGCGCCGCGTTGTGGGGCTGGGGGTGGAGGCGGGGGTGGCTATTTAACTCCGGTTCTCTCCTTCCCGGTCCCTCGTCTCCAGCCTCCCTAAGTGGGCTTGGGCTCCCGTAAAAAGAGGGCTCCTGCCCGCAGTGGGGGAGGGCGGTGGTTCTGTCCAGCGCCCACGTGGCCTCACATCCCTACCCTGGCCTAGGGCAGAGTCCAACCCTGAGACCCAAGCCTGCCCTCCCCCTCTTACCCCCCATCTCGGGCTGCCATCCCCGTTTCCCCGCCGCGTAGGTCTCGGCCAGCCTTTTCTCTCCAGCCTCCGGCCCGGCTCGGCCGAAACCAGATCTCCTGGGTTTTGGTGGGTCGTCTCCGAGGCTAATCTGTGTCGCCCGGGCAGCTGGAGCTTCTTGGGGGCCTACTGGGAGGGGGAGTCCCGAGCCTGATGGGACAGCGTGTGGTCTACACGACCCACCCCTTAGAGCCAACCCCTCCTTCCTGCATCCCTGGAGCTGGGATGACTGCGGCGGCTGCGACGGGATACGCCTAAGGGACAGGACCCTGGCAAGCAGGGGCACAGGCCTGGGGAGGACCCAGAGGGCAAGGGCTAGGAGGAGGGGGGCAGCTTGGGGAGAGGGGGAAACTAGGCTTTGGGCTGCAGTGGACGAGCTTCACTTCCTAGTCAAACACGTCACGAATTCCGGACGTGTATTCAATATTCTGCAGTTTCCCACAGTTGCAGCTGACGCAGTGCCTCCCACATCATGGGCATCCGAGGCCTTTCAGTTAGAAGCCAAGGCAGCTGGATCCAACCCCGGCGTTTCCCGGAGGAGGAAACCCGGGATCCCGAAGCTTCAGTGGAGATCAGAGCTAGAAATCTTGGCAGTTTGATTGGCACCACAATCCCCCAGAGGGTCCAGTTTGTGGCGTCTGTGGGGGCTGGGGGGACGGAGGGGGTGGGGGGAGAAGGAGGCAGGTGAATCTAAGGGGAACAACTTGACCACAAGTAAGGGTGGGGAAGAGGGAACAAGCACTTTGTCTCTTTCCTCTCCTATCCCAGCCACCAGCGTTCTGACCTTCCCAGTTGTAGCTGTTGGTCATCAGTCATTTCAGTCTCCTTGTGACCCTATTTGGGGTTTTCGTGACCAAGATATCAGAGTGGTTGGCCATTTTCTCCTCCAGCTCATTTTGCAGATGAGGAAAACTGAGGCAAACAGGGTTAAGTGACTTGCCCAAGGTCACACAGCCAGTAAGTGTCTGAGGCCAGATTTGATTGAGCTCAGGAAGATGTCTTTCTGACTGCAGGTCTGGCTGTCCATCCACTGTACTACCTAACTGCCTCAACAACCCCAAGATTTCCAGCTAAAAGAGACCATTAAAAGCCATCTAAACCAACCCCTTCCTTTTACAGATGAAGAAATTGAGGCCCAGAGAGGTTAAGAGATTTGCTCAAAGTCATGCAGGCAATGAGGGTCAGAGGCAGAATCTGAACCCAGGTCTTCCTGGCTCCAAATCTCTACCCCATGTCCTGCCCTCTAAGCTTTAATCTTCACCACCATACCAAAGTCTCTTTGGTTTTAGTGATTTACCCAAGGTCACACAAATAAGTAAAGTGATGAGAATTCTAACACGTCATCTAACTCCAAGTGCAGTGCTTTTTCCAGAACACTAGCAATCTACTTTAAAAAAAATTGATTATCTTTTATTTTTTATATCACTTTGGCTTCCTAGCATGGAATCCCTTCCTGCTCCCCACCCAGAGGGACCAACAATAACCAAAAAAAAAAAAAAAAAAAAACCAACAAAACCCAGTTCGCAATGGCCTGCTAATTTATTAAAATGTTTGCGGTTGAATAAAGAAATTTTAAATCCCATGCTCTAAACATCTATCCTTATCTATGCCTATATGGAAAGAGCATTTAATGCTCTCCACAAATCAGCATTT
Organism: Potorous gilbertii; assembly: GCA_028658325.1. NCBI lineage: Eukaryota > Metazoa > Chordata > Mammalia > Diprotodontia > Potoroidae > Potorous > Potorous gilbertii. Next base: position 273,748,786 of record CM053770.1, on the reverse strand, counting down.
TCTGGATTAGGAAATTGGAACCTTGAGTGGTCAAGGTGACATCAGTTAGTCTCTGTCAGCATCCAACCTGGAATCCAAGTCATCTGACTCCTAAAAGCACAAGATGAACCTCTCCTTTGCTGTCTCTGAATGAAGGGCTCTGGGGCCCAGTGTCTCAGGAGAATAAAGGAAGGAAAACACCTCTTAGTAGGTTTCTTGGGGGAGGTGGAGAGGAGATCCCAATTCTAACAACAATACGAGGGAGGGAGAAATAGGGTATTAAAAATAAAAGTATCTGGCACCAGAAAAAGGTGACTGTCTCCTAAACCCTCTGGAGACTAAAGACCAGAGGGAAACTTTTTGGTCCTTGGAGCCCTTGCTCTAAGCAGAACCCTAGGCTGGCTCCATTGACTAAGCCAGGGAGGCATTTCTTATTTTTTCCATGTGACCTAAGTTCTTAGGAAGCCTTGAATCTCCTCCCCTACCCCCACTCTCCCATTTCCACCCTCCTGATCTCAGCCGGATAGTTGGAGTAGAATCAGATTTGAAAAACTTTGTACCAGGATTTTAGTGGGAGAGAATGGGCTGGGGGGAGGGGAGCTTGAACCATCAGGGCAGGATTGGACCACGAAGGGGAGAAAGGGCAGCCCTTTCCTCCTACCCTATCTAAGGCACCCCTGACCTCCTTCATCTCCCCATGCCCCTGCCTCAAGGCTGGTAAGGATCTTGACCCAAATTTGGCAGAATAGATTGAGTTCAGGGAAGGCTATCCCAGCGTTTTCATGGGGGCATATCTAGCAATACTTCAACAGTGCGTAAGTCTGGTTTCCTTTACAATATCTCTTATGCCACTTCACAAAGGTGGCCTTTCCTGGTGCCCAAGGCTGCTAAAGTCTTCCCTTCTAAGGCTACTTTCCATTCACTCTGTTTTGGGTTTTCTATCTACTGCTTATATTTATATCCTCAATGCTTGGCACACAGCCTGGAACATTTAGTGTTTAATAAATGCTTATTGGCTTAACTATATAAGGCAGGAGATTCTGTTGTTCAGTCATGTCCAGCTCTTTGCAACCCCACTGAGATTTTCCTTGGCAAAGATACTGGAGTGGTTTGCCATTTCCTTCTCCAGCTCATTTGATGGATGAGGAAACTGAGGCAAACAGGGTTCAATGACTTGCTCAGGGTCACATATATAGGAAGTGTCTGAGGTCAGATTTGAACTTAGATCTTCCTGACTCCACACTTAGCACTCAAGTCACTGTGCTACCTAGCTGCCCCTTTACTTTAGTGATAGTTAAAATCTTCTTCCTGTCTCTTCAGAAATTTTGTACAATCTTTTCACAGGTCTGTTGGGGGGAGGAGGTGACAACTAGTAGTCAATAAGTGGGGTGGGGATGACCAGATGTCACTTAAACTTCACTTTGCTCTGTAAAGAACTAGAAGAACCATCTGTACCACAAAGAACAACATGGTGAAAATGAACAATTTTGAAAAATTTAAGAACTCTGATTAATACAGTGATCAACCATAAGTCCAGAGGATCAATGATTTCGAATACTGCCCACTTTCTGATGGGGATGATGGACTAGATGTGCAAAGTGAGACACACACTTTGGGACCTGGTCAATGTGGGATTGTATTTTGCTTGGGTATGCTTTTTTTTTTCTTTTCTCAGTTTTGGGAGAGGAGAGGTACGAAGACAGAGGCCAACTGCTTGTTAATTTGAAAAAAAAATTAGGAAATTTGAAAAAAAAGAAAGATAGAACAATAGAACAGGGTCAAGAGAAGATTTTTTTTTTACTAGTGGTTGTGATCTAGATACATTTGTATGCAGCAAAAATGGTCTAAGAAAAGCTGAAAATGTGACAAAAGAGACGGTTGAGGGACAAATGACTAGATAAAATAGGAGGCATGAAGAGAGGAGTTGGTCTTGGCAAGGCTGCCTCTTCCTGCAAGCCTGAAGCAAAGGAGGAGAGAATAGGATGGTTTTGGCAAGATTTGAGATGTAGATTTGGAGGGAAAGGAGCTCATACTGAATGGCCCCAACTTTCTTCTAAAGCCAAGTTCCTTGCTGAAAGGGAGAAAAGAGGAGTTGGTGTAGCGGCTTTGAGGAGAGAAGCATCAGAATAAATGCTGTGGGGAATGGGGTAAGAAGTCCATTGGGGAAGAACATCAAATTGTCAAACCCCATGGAGGACCCAAATGAGTTTAGATAACAATTTTCCTTTTTTTAGCGAATCAATGTATTTCGACTTCTTCACATGAGTGTTGGTGAATGTTTAGCAGCAGATGTTTGGAAGGAGAGAAGGCAGATGGTGGGGGCAACCCAAGGCTGGGGGTTGGGAAGTGAAAAACCATAGGCAGAACAGAGAAAGCAATTTGAAGATAGAATACAGAGTAAAGTTAATCTGATCGTACAGGATGAAAAATAAAGCCAGAACAGATTGTGAAAGCAGAAATGGAGGGGAGTCATTAAAAGAGACACTGAAGGTGGAGAAGAGATATAGAAGAGGTTGGGCACAGGGAAACAAGTGAGGATAGGAAGTTATGGTCACATAGGGGTATCCAGAATTCTCGATTAAAAAAATAGAAGACTTATGGGTGATGCTGAGAATTGGGTTTGACCATTCCTGTTCAGGGCTGAGGCAAAGTAAAGAGCCTGATCTTGGGAGTTTAAGAAGCTGATGCATTGGGAAGTAAGTGTTAGAAGGAACATCAGCTAGTGTATTGAAGTTCCCAAGTTTAAGGCAGAGGTTGAAATGGAGAGAAAGATAGTGTCGGTACCAAGGATGGCCTGCCAAGCTCATGAATATTTAATAGTTATTATTTATATAGCCCTTTAAGATTTCCAAAGCATTCTTCAGATATTCAGCTATTACCTGATAGCAATCCTGGGAAAGTAGGTGCTGTTATTATCCCATATTATAGATAATGGTTAGGGACTGAGGTAGACAAAGTTAAGTGACTTGTCCAGTCACATAGGTAGGGTCTGAGGCCAGATTTGATCTGAGCCCTTTTGTTAGTGTTCTGTCTACTTGGCCTCCTGCTGCCTCTCTCCTGGGTGAGGCTACATGATTGACAATGGGGAGCAAAGAAGGTGTTGACTGCCCCTGTGCAGTATGTGTTGGTGATGGGATGAAGAAAGGAGAAATGTGGGGCAGGGTACAGAAAAGGTACATCCAGTACTGGAAAGGGGGAACAAGATATTTAGGTGTCTTTGGGGAAGCCAAGTTTCTGTGATTACAAGAAGATGCAAAGAGTGTGAGAGGAAGAGATCAGATTTCAAGGGTAGTTTGCAGCAAAAGAATACAATTCCAGAAGGCACCAGAAAAAGTGGACATGGGAGGAGATTAGATGGACAGGGGAAAAGGGAGGGAATAAGAGTTCTTTGGGGTTTTTTAAGTGCCAACTCTATGCTTGGTATGGTGTTGAGCTCTTTTCAGATATTATCTTGCCAGCATCATCCCTAGTCTCTCCTCCTTTATTTGATTGGCAGGAATGAGGGAGCAGGAAGTCTTAAGGGGAAAGGAATGTTTGCCTAAACAGCCTTTGACTCTGAATCACAGAGATTCTGAAAGACACAAGAGTTCATTAGCCATAGGACAGTAGACTGTTAATACTCTACCAAATCGTCAGGGGAGCTGTACCCCAGGACCCAGGTGGGACTTTTTTAACCTTTAGGGAAGGTTTTTAAATCATTTTTCCAAATTTTATTATTTTAATTCTCAACTTGACAGACATCAATAAATACAAATGTTTTTATATACAAAAAAGAACAGGAAAGAGGATTGTATGTAAAAATGTGCTTCTCATGCATGACTGGTATTTAAAAAAAATATATAAAAATGTTCATATTTCACAACACCTCCATTCTTATATGTGTCCCTTTCTGCATCTCCTTTTGCTCTCTTCGGTGTATTTTAAAATGTTTCATTAGCCGTCTTTTCTTATTTTATTTTGGCAATTCTCTTATTACCTTTATTTCCTTCACAACCCTTCCCTCCCTTGTAACAAATAAGTAAAGTCAATCAAAACAATTTCATGCAATCCTTACGTCTGAAAATGTGTCTTATTCAACACTTATAGTCCATCAAGCCTTAGCCAAGAGGTGAGAAATATGCTTCATCAATAGTCTTTTAATTTCATGATTAGTCATTGAATTCTTCAGAGCTCTTAACACTTTCCAGTTTGTTTTCCTTTATAATTGTAGCAGCTAAGTGGCTCAGTGCATACACAGAGTGCTGAGTCTGGAGTCAGGAAGACCTGAGTTCAGATCTAGCCTCAGATACTTTCTTGCTGTGTGACCCTGGGCAAGTCACTAAACCCTGTTTGCCTCAGTTTACTTATTTATAAACGGAGCTAAGAAGAAAATGGCAAGCTACTTCAGTGTCTTTGCCAACACATAACCCCAAATGAGGTCCTGGAGAGGCAGACATAACTTAAATGACTAGACAACAACAATTTATAGAATTGTGGCAGGAACCCCCTAAGAAGCCTACTTCTCCAACTTGTACTTAAACTTGAGGGTTGGTACCTTCAGATAGCAACAGCTACTCCCAGGTGCTAAGGGCACCCTGGGGGCCTCCATTTCCAAAGCTATAGCCTCACAGACCTCATCAGTTTCCTTTCCATACTAGTCAGCTAGTACACCCAATTACTTTAAAGAAAAAGATATTTACTTAGATAGCATAGTAAGAACAGGAGCTATGAAATATTCTACCCTGTGGATCTAGGGCATATTCTTGCACAAATACACCCAGCATCTGTGGAAAGCTGGTTACAAAATTAGAGTAGTGAGGAATATATGAAGGAAAGGCATCCGGCCCATTTACCTCATACCTCTGGCCCAGATTTCAGAGCCTGGATATCCATTCTTTCCTCATGTAGTCCTCAGAAACTCCCTGCCAGGCACAGAGTCTTTGTTAGCTTGGCTGGACTTTCTGGATCTGCTTCTCTCGCAATTCAACCCTGAGTACATAGTCAGCTTTCTTTTTTGCTTGCTGAGCTCTTGCTCTTTGAAGCTACTGTCCACATTTTTTCTGTCTCTGTGTCTGTTTTGAAAGTGTATATTTCTGTTTTTTAATGGATGCAATGTCTCCAACTGGTGGAATAGTTCTAGGAGAGGAGGATCTCTCCATAGGGGCTTCCTTCACAAGGCTAAGCTTGGCGTAGCCTCCATGAACTAAAGTGGAAGTGTGTCTACTGATTTTAGACTTGGCTATTTGAGGATCTCCAGGGATATGGTCATTTCCAACCTAGCAATGGCATTGCCCTTCCAGTTCAATCAAAGAAAAATGTTCATATTTATAAAGGAATAACAAGGAATTCACACTGTTAACACATTAATACTTTGTCTATGACTATATTTTGGGGAGAGTGGTGGAAATCAGTGACCAACTCCACCTCTTATACAATATTTTAATAATTGTATAGATTTTTCTCCTGGTTCTGCCCATTTCATTCTTCATCAGTTCACACAAATCTTTCCAAGTTTTTCTGATTCCCCCCCTTCTTTCACCATTTCTAATGGCAAAAATACTGTTCCTTTACATTCGTGTATGTACCCTAATTTTTTCAACCAATTGACAGTCACTTTGTTTCCAGTGCTTTGTGAAAACCTGACAGATCAGTTATTTGAATTTCTCTCTCATGCAAGAAGAGGTAGGTGAGATTTCCTAGGCTAGTTCTGAAGACTTTGGACTCTGGTTCCGCTAATCAATGAGAGGGATTTCTACTATTTGGACCTTCCATTCATTAGGTAAGAGTGAGACACTTATCCTCTATCCTTTGAAGAAAGGAGATCTTTAGTACAATGATCCACCACAATTTTAAAGGAATCATGATATAAAATGCTATATACATTCATCTCAAGATGAACTGATGGACTCAGAATGTAGATTGAAGCATCCTTTTTTTTCTTTCTTTTTCTTGCTTTTTTTTTTTTAAAAAACATGGCTACTGTGGAAATATGTTTCATAGGTATAATTGGCATCATGTTTCTTGTCCTCTCAATGAGTGAGGGAGAAGATGGAGAGAGGCAGAGAATGGAGAACAAAGAATAAAAATAAAATGCAAATGTAAAGGAAAGGAAAGGGAGAGGTTGATGACTGCGACATACATCTACTCATGCCTTTTTATTTCCCTTTGTATGACCTTGAGATTCCATTCTTTAGAAATTGTGGTATTTTATGACTCACAGCCATGTCAAGTGTTAAAAAAGAGCGATCTGTGTTTCATTGAAAAACTTTGGGTTCATTGAAAGTTGAGTTCATGGACCACCCACACTATCTATCCAAGGCATATGCATTGAAGGACCAGTTCTATAAGTTGCCTATCCAGCTGTATATCATATCATATCATATCATATATCACGTCATATCATATCATAGATATTCTTCATCCACTTGGTTTTTCTGTGTGGATAGTTAGAATGAACTCTTGTAAGTTTTCATGGCTCTCATTTAGGAAACTCTTCAGTGTTTCAGGGCTTGATACAATTAGTATAGTTATTCATAAGCAGGAACATCTGTAGAACCTCCTTGTCTACAGCAAGTTTCTTAATCTCTGGTCCGTATATATACATATATGTGTATGTGTATGTATATATACACACATACATAAATACGCTTACATACACATATATATACACAATTTTATATATATATATACATACATCTGTATACATATATTGTGAACCCTTTCAATATCATTGGTTTCCTATGTAATCCTTAGTATTTTAATTTATTCATTCAAAAACAGGTACTCATAGGCTTCATCAGACTTCCAAAGGAGATCATAACACAAAATAGGTGAAGAATTCTTGATCTACAGGAAATCCTTCTTTCATTTAGACTCTGTACTGGACACTCTCAATGGTAGTGGCAAATATCTTTGGCAAGAATTTTGCTGGATAGGAATCATTATTAGGTAGTCATACAAGGTCATCTACGTTGCATCTGTCAAGAAATCTTGCGTGATTTTGAATTTTCAATCAATTTTAATAAGTAAATGCTTAAATTTATAATTAATATTTAATACATGTTTATTGACTGACAACTCTGTGACTATACAGAGGTGATGGTTCGACTATAAAATATACAATATGAGAAAAACTGTTTATTCCCTTCTGAGTCCTTCATTAAGGATGTTCTCCATGTATGTATATTATTATAAAGGTTCAATATTGGGAGAATATGTGTGTGGTTTTATAATTATTGATATTTTCTTTGTATCTTTTTTTTGTTAGAGAAATTTGTGATTTATTTCAAGTTTTATCTTCCCCTATTCCAGATCCCTTAACTCCATTGTAGACCTTCTCCATCTGTGTATGTGTGCATGCTTTGCTTTTTTTTTAGCACCATTTCTACATTCTTGTGCAGTCCACCAGGACTTTTAATGTTAGAGTTCCACTATTATGTATAAAGAGTTTATAAAAATTTTTTTGGATAGTTTTCATCTTTCTAGTTTCATTCTTAAGTGCTCTTAGTCAATAAACCTTTATTAAATGCTATTGTGTGCTAGGCACTGTGCTGGGGTACAAAAACTGAGCACTGGGGAAACAAAGAAAAGTAAAAGACATGTATTGCTCTCAAGGAGCTCCCAGTCTAATGGGGAGACAACATATAAATAACTACATACAAACAAGCTACCTACAGAATGAACTGGAAATCAATAGCTGATATACACTAACATTAAGAGGGGTAGAATTCAGAGGCTCCCCCAAAGAAGGCAAGATTTTTTCTGGGACTTGAAGGAAACAGGAAAGTCAAGGGCAGACATGGGGAGGGAAAGAATGACCTGGCTTAGTTGCATTTCTCAACAAATATTCCATAAGCTTGTTTTTCCCCTCTACTGTTTTTCATTGTTTTTTGAGGTGAAATTGTTTTTAATCTTTCACCACCTTTCTAATTACAAATTAATTTATGTTCTAAGCTGGTGTTGATTTTGGCTGCCATATCTTTCTCCACCTGGGAAGGACATCACCTGAGGCTGTTCCTGTTTCTTTGGTTTCTTTGTCATGGTGACTGATTTTCATATTTAAGAAATGCTCTACATCAAAATCTGCTCTTTTATTCATTTCCTAATTTTTTAGGTCAATGACTAAATCATGTTGGGAGTTGCCTCGATTGCGGTGCATACCTTCTTATGTTTATTATTTCTTCAAATTGGGTATTGATTTTGAGTTTTACTTTACTAAGTTAGTGAAGGACTATATGTAAAAAGCTGATTTAAAATGACTCCCACGTTGCCAGCCAGTCATTTGCAGTCTGGTAATAATTATTATTCATATAATATTTTAACTTTTGTAAAGCTCTTCACAAACATCTCATTTTATCCTCCCAAACATCCTGGGAAATAGGTGATATTACAATTTCCATTTTATAGATAAGGAAACAAGAGGCTCAAAGACTTGCTCAGGGTTGCACAGGTGGCAAAGTTGGATTTGAATTCAGGTCTTCCTAAATCTAGGTCCAACACGACCAGCCTAATAGAAGCCTGAAAAAGTGTAGTCAGTTTCCAATCCAATCAAGTAAGCCTTTAGAAGTGGTTACTATGTGTCAGATGGACAAGGAGGTGGGGCAGGACCTATGAAGTCACAGGTCTGGTCCCGCCCCCAGATCGTTCTCCCCCAATTGAACGCAAGATCCTTGAGAGCAAGATGGGCTTCCTTTTTGCTTTGGCATCCCTAGGTGCCAACGCAGGGGGCTGAGCCCAGAAGAGGTGCTTAATAAATGCTTCCTGATTGAACCCAATTCCATTTCACCGCCTGTCTTTAGCTCCCAGGGGCAGGGAAGCCTGCTAATCCAAGTCTAGGTGTTCGCCACACACACAATCGCATCTCCCTCGGCCCTCCACGTGCTTCCCCTCTAGCGCCCCCTAGCGGGTCCCTGCGGGCACTTCTTTTTTCCCTCCCAGATTCCCGGTTCCGGGGAGCTGGGTCTTAGCTCTCGCGAGAGCTGCCGCTCTGCCCTCCGGGCGGGGGCCACCAAGCCTCGCGAGAGCGTCGTGGCCACTTAGCCCGCGGCACAAGATGGCGGCGCGCTGGTCGCGTCGCGCTTGCGTTCGTTACTAGGGGAGGCGGGCGCCCGACGAGGCGGCGGCGGCGGCGGCACCTTGGAGCGAGTGGCCGGGGTAGGTTACAGCGGGAGCCCGGGGATGAGGGGGCCGAGCGCCGTCCCGCCGCCGAGGCTGCTGAAGCGACCCCTCCGGGGCCTGCAGGGCTGAGGCCGGGCGGCGGGGCGGAGGCTGGGCCGGGGGACTGCGGCGGCCGGACGGGCCCCCGAGCGGGGCGCGGAGCCCGAGGTGGGATGGCCAGGGTCCAGCCCCGGAGCTGCCAGAGGAGATGACGGGTGAGGGAGAAGGCGAGGCCGACGGCTGGGGCCGGAGGCCGAAAGAACGAGGCCATGCCGGCCGAGGACCTGGATTCAAATCCTGCCCAGTGCCCGGCTTCCACGGGTGACCTTGGGCTAGTTACCGAGCTCTCCGTTCCCCGGGTCTAGAACGAAGGCATTGACCCGAGACCTCGAAGGCGCATTCTGGCTGCGACTCTCACTGAGGACCCAAACCCTGAGTTCCACATTTTATTAACTACCGGACACAGAGTGTGTTGGTTTTAGCGAATTCCTTTTATTTCACCTTTTTCATTTGGGATTTATAACGGAAAAGCGTGTGTGTGTTAAGGAGTTAAGGTGAGACAAAACAAAATGTTTCGATTAAAATTTTAAAATACCTGAACTTGTTCACTTTAAACTTGATTTTGAGAGTCTTGTTGAGGTAACGAAAAGCCCTTGGTTAGAGGATTAGGAAACGTGGTTTTTAAGGTGCTGATGGTCTTTGGGCAAGCCCCTTGTCTTTCTGGGCCTCAGTTTCCTCACCCATAAAATGAGGGGTTTGAACCACAAGGGTGTGAAGGTTTCATCCAGTTCTTCAGTAATTTCGAGATTTGCCCCTTTATTTTGTGTTTCCTCCTTTTCTGGTGGTCTGCGTCTCACTGCAACTGAAACTGTATATATTTAGTGTCTGTGGACAGACACTGTAAATGACTAATTTCTCCAGAGAAGGTGCATTTATACTTAGATGAATCGTTTTGGTGAGCCGTATTCATTCTGTGGGTTGTTGTGAAGAAAGCTTTTTTGAAAGTGTAGCATTGACAAACTTGTTACTTTGTAAGACAATGACATAAGGCATTGGTTTCTGGAAAATGATTAAATGAGCTTTTTAAATTTTAGTCTTCATTTCAGAATTTACATTTAAGGGAAAAGTGCCAATAAAATTTGAAGGCAGTATGTATAAATGCAGAAGAAAATGTTTGCTGCAAAACTAACCTAAAAAAAAGTTCTCTTGGAAAGTGGGGGGAAGAGGGGAGGGAATTTTAAGGTACCTGATATAGGTATCACCTACTTTGTTGTATGTGGATTTTTTGTCTGATTGCTGTACTTCTTTTTATGGCCCAACAAGCATTTTTCAAGTGCTCACTATGTACCGAACACTATAGTAGACGTTGAGAAATGTGTGATTATGACATGATGGCTGTGATTTCTTTGCTACAAGGAACTTCTGATGGGGAACTACTAATCCAGATCAACATCTCTCCATTCATGGTGTTAGAAAATTTCCTGGAGCAACTGTCCTCATTAAAACAGGGTCCAAGGATCCTTAGGGTTCCTTGAGATCCTTTCAGAGGTTAAAGAGATGAGATTAAAACAATTTTCATAATAATCTTAAGGCATTTTAATTTTAGTATGGTAAATACTAGTAGCTGTAGACAGTGTCAACAAAAGTAATTTTTAAGTGCAAAGGGATCCTGAGACCAAAAAATGTAAGAACCCAGACCACAAGCACTTTTAGGTTAAGTGATTTGTCTAGGGTCTCACAGCTAGACCTGAGGCCAGCTTTAGCCACCAAACTGCCCCTCAGTACACACTAATGATTGGTATAAGGAGAACAATGCACATGCCACTTTTTTCTTGAGATGTGGGCTTAAGAGGACATCCATCTCTGAGTTGAGGAGATTGGGAAGATTTTCTGGGGAAGATCCCATTTGGTCTGGCCTCAAAAAGGTGCGATGGATGTCAGCCGGTAGAGTAGTGGTGCCTGTTCTCAGCTGGTAGAAATCAAAGTGAAGGGAGTCTCATGGCCTTTTTTTGAGTCCTTTTAGGCCTCTTTAGCACCAGCATCAACCTAGGAAGGGTGTACCAAGATTAATAGTGGTTGCTCTTATTGACCACTGGAGCTGTGTGTGACAATCTTGCCTCTACTAACTTCCTGTTCTATGCCCTTATTGTGGTGTGGAAGTTGCCCTGCTCTCTTGAAGGCTGTATTGATAGAGCTTAAACCCAGGCAGAAGCTTGGTAAGATGGTGCAGGAGACAGACTCCTCTAAGGACTTGCCCAGTTGCAGGGTGAGAAATGTTTTTCTTTGCATGAAACCCATGAAGGCCATCTTCCAGCTAACTGAGAGGTTGCAGTAAGCATAAGTGAAAAGAATAACCACATGGATGAAATTAGAGCTATTTGAAGTAGTAGAATCTTAGCCTGCAAAGCCACGAGGAGGAGCATCCTTTGTGCTTTGGCCACTTGTTAACGGACTTAATGACTGTATGATGTTAAATCCCTGTTAGCGCTAGATGCCTTTTGAAGTCTACCTATAATATCCCTTATCTGGGATCCCTTCCTCTCCAGGATTTAGTATACAAGTGTTATTTACTTTAGCAGTCACTAGTATTATGTTTCTTTCTTCCCTTTTTAAAAAAATCCTTCCTTTTTTTACTTAGATTAATTTTATTCAATATCTTGCATGTAACCAGTTGCATGGTCTACTTAACAGAAGTCTTTGCCATTCTCATTGTCTTGCAAGCAGTCTCCATAGTTAATGGATTTATACACCATCTTTTCTGTATTGAATTTTGTATTTCTCTATCTTCTTTTCTTTGTTTTTCCATCTTTCTTTGGCATGTGCTCCACTCCACCCCTCTTCCCCTCTCCATCCCCCAATGCAAACAAGTCAGATGAAAATGTAGTTAGGAAATATTTATAGATAATATTTCATTTAAAAACTGAATCAATATGTGGCCTTCAGGGATGTTTGCTTACAGATTAGTAAGTAGTCCCTGTTTCTCTTGGAGCTTGACATTCCTGCTCTTGGTGACCCTTTCCATCAGAGACTGTTGGTGGTAACCTAAGCTTCCTGTCAGGGGTTGGAACTAAGGAGAGCAGCTTTGGGATCAGAAAGTATCCAGCTGTCTTTGAGAGGGAAGAGATGACTGAGGGAGCAGGCTCCTAGGGCACAGTTTTTAGGTTCCAAGTCTAGAAAACAGCAGAGAGGGAAAACACCCATCCTTCAAAAAAGGTTTAGGTGAAATCATGGCAGTGATTGTAAAGGAACCATGCGTAGCTTCTGAGTACTTTATCTGTTGAGCCTCTCCTGATGAAGAACACTTTCAGTTTAAAAAAAAATGCTGCATTTACAAAAGTCATTTTAACTCCACATCTGTAAGAACTTGAACTATTGCAGATAGCTGAAAGACTAAAGTGATGTAAAGTGGAGGAGAAACCATCTTGAAAATGAATACTAGCTGACATCAGTAGCTGAACATATTTTGTTATTAGTAATTAGATTTTCCTTAAGAAGGTTATAATCTCTTCCTGTACAAGATACAGGAATTATCTTGTACAACTTTCTTAACCCTAGCTGGAGATATACCTGAAAAGGAAAAATTTGAGGGGAAACTTTTAATTTTTTAGTTTGAATCTGGCCCCAAGACACTTAATGGGCAAGTTGTTTAACCTTTGCCTCATTTTCCTCAATTGTAAAATGAAAATAATGATAGAATCTATCTCCCTGGATTATTTTGAGAATCCAGTGAGATAATATTTATAATATATTGTATTATAGATAATTATTTCTATTTACAAATATTTATAAAGCACATTGCCTGACATATAATAGGCACTTAATAAATGGTTCCTCTCTTCCCTCCTCTCTAATTTTTTGGAAGGGAGCCTTCAAAATACCCTAGACCAACCCTAGTCTTGGACTAGAGGCTGGAACAATGAATGTTTGGATTCACTTCTACCTAGAGCTTAGATTAGTGAGTGATTCACAGAAAACTTTTTGGAATTTTGACTCGACTATGTTCATGGTTTTATGACTTCCTCCTGAGAGTTTCTAGGTTGTGTGTTTTTTTACCTATTTGAAATAAATTCAGGAATTTTTATTTTGTCTTAATATAGATTTCTTCAATCCCTTGAGATAATTGGAGACACCCTGGGGTACAGTGGAACCAGAGTTGGGAATTATTTGCTCAAGACAACGAACCATTTGTTCTTTGCCATGTCAGTTGATTCTGGAAGATGACCTGAACCCCATCCTAACACTTAGGAATACACTTGATACTGAAGTCTTATCATATAAATTGACACTCCCAAAAAGGTAGCTGTCCCTTTTTAAAAAGATGATGCTTTTCTATTTTAAAATTTTATTTTTTTTATTTGATTGACAAAGACATAATAGGGTTAAGTATTAACTATTGTAATCACTTATGTTTTCTGTTCTATACTAAATGTTACCGTTTTATTCTTTTAGGATGGCTTTGAATAAATCAATGCATGCAAGAAATAGGTACAAGGATAGGCCTCCTGATTTTGCATATCTAGCATCCAAGTACCCAGATTTTAAACAGCATGTCCAGATAAATCTGACTGGAAGAGTGAGGTAAGTCAACAGTTCAACAAAGAGTATTTGATTCATATAGTTTCTTGGTCATACATTATTCAAATATGAGATGAGGAGACACGGGTATGTACCAAGGCCATTATGTATATGAGTGGGGACATATAGTAATTTGGGGCGGAAGGAAGAGGGGAAGATGGGTTCAGAGGGAGAAGAGATTGGCTGAAGCTGGAAACGTGTGTTTTAGAACATCCTGTCTTACGATAGTAGACATTGCACAAGAAGATCCTCCTCCTCTCTCTTTATCGGTAACTAAATAGGAACATCAGGAACTGCTGTTTTTGTCCCTGGCAGCTGCAAAGTGATTAGAAATGTGACGCTTTCACAAGGGCAGGTGGAATCATGGTGGCAGCGGCTGCTGCTGTAGGAGAGGTGTGGTTTTGTGGTGTGGGGGTGGGGGTGGGGGTGACATCTACGAATGCAGCTTCCCAGCCTGCTTGTTCTTCCCTTCCCCTCCATATTATGGGACGCTGAGGAGTCTGGGAGCTGAATTGGCCCTTTTTCAGGATGAGGATCATTATTTTTTCCTCCAAGGTACTGGTAAAGGGAAAGCTAGGGATTTCCTAAATTTCCTTGGATTCCTCCAAGATTGTGGAATTGAGGAGTAGGAACAGGATATAGCTTTCTTACCTCTCCATCTCAAGTGTCCAGAAAACTCAAATGTATAAAATGTTCATGGGCTTTGTGTGGACAACACCAAGAACAAAGTTTCCAGGCCACCCTGAGAGACAGCAAAGCTTAGTGAGGAGCGTTTACTTTGTGGTCCGGAGAGAAGGGGGTCAGAGTCCTGTCTTGGCCATTGTGTGACTGTGGCAGATCACTTAATCCTCTGGGTCTCAGGCTCCCCCACTGCTAAAAATGGGGAAACTGTCTTATTTTATTGTGAAAAGCAGACTTGACAATGAATGGAAAATGTTTTGTAAGTCTTAAAACATACTATAAATGTCAGCTATTTTTTTCTTTGGCCTTCTTCACCTTTCTTTTCTAGGTCTTGAGAGAAGGAGAATGGAGGGAAATCCCATTTATATCCTAGTTTTTTCTTTCAGAAAAACCTACACCATTTGTTTTTCTTAAATTCATCTAGGTTCAAGGCCAGCACCAAATCATATACCCACAGTTCTTGGGAGATTGTTTCATTTGGCTGAGTTCAAATGTTTATTAAGTACTTAGAATAGAATGTCCTTGAGTGTAGTTATTGCTTTCTTCTGTGTTTTCCCAGTACCCAGCAGTGCACATAGAAGGATTTTTATAAATACCTATTGACTGATTGATTGATTGCCTCAGGGACAGTCAAGTCTTTAGAGCACTGTTCTGACTCCTGCCTTTATGAAGTTAAGATATTATTTCCACTTTCCAGATCAGGTGGATGTGGAGACCACAAAGCCAATCCACGTTCGAGTGCTTTGAATTTCAGTAGCTCAGACTGTGTGGCTTCTCTGAAGTGTGAGATAGAGTCCATCGGCCGTACACGGTCGGCTTCATTCTCTGTGATGTTCCCGTGTGCTCAGCTGCTCGTGGCTGTTGTTGATATTAGTGTAGAGACTGCGGTGACCACTGTAGCATCTTGAGAAGTGGCGATGACTATTGTGAGCTTTTCCTGTTTTGATGGAGAGGTCACAGAGGTTAATGTGAGCTGACAGAGTCTGCTGTGGTGATGATGAGGGTGAAGCAAAGACACCACTGTTGGTTGGAGTACATGGGGTGGAACTTTAGCCAGAAGAAAAAGGGACTGAGGATGGCTGGGGAGGGAGGGTGGGGCGTGCCTAGAAGGTGGTATTAAGATCAGTAGTTTATTTCTAATATTGTCCCAGCCTCTTCCCAGCCCTTGCTCCTGCTCTGGTCCGGGGACAAACTACCTATTCCCAATCGTCTTGTTTTCATTATTTGCAAAAATGTTATGGGCAGCTTTTGTTTTTATGTCACCTTTATTTCCAAATATATTCCTCACCCTCCTCTGTCATTGAGCAGTCCTTTGTTAACTAGAGGTGAAGACAAAGGAAAAAGGAAAAGAGTAATTGAGCAAAAGCAATAATGTCCACTGAGACTGGTGGTGCTCAAAGCATTTCACAGGCTTACAGCAGCCCTGTGCTGAGGCATAAGGGAGGGTAGTAACTTTCCCTGAGGCTTTAGCTTGGCTATCATAATAATCTAGCATTCAAGGCTTTAGTGGTTATTTTTTCCATTTGCATGGTTGTCACCGTTTTATTGTTTTCCTTGTTCTGCTTCTTTAACTCTAAATCAGTTCATATAAGATTTCCTGTGCTTCGTTGAATTTTGAGACTTCTGTTCTTTTATATTCACTTAACTGCTTTGTTTAAACATTCCCCAGTTGGTGTACCCCTACTTTGTATCCAGTTTTTTGCTACTGCAAAAGATGTTTTTATGAATACTTTGTAAGTGGAACCTTTTTTTTAAACCCCCATGGTGGGGGAGGGAGAGGGAGAGAGAGAGAAAGTGTGTGTGTGTGCGCATGTGCATGTACACACATGTTGTATAACATACATTCAAAGGGAATAAACATTTTAGTCACTTCTTGAGCCTAATTCCAAATTATTTGCTGGAATGGTTATACTAATTCTTAGCTCAATCAAGAGTGTTTTAGTTTACCTGTTTTTTCTCAGTAATTGCAGTGTTTATTTCCACCTTTTATTGTCCTTGACACTTTGCTGGGTGTGAAGCAGAACTCAGGATTGTTTTGGTTTATATTTCTCTTGTTTGTGATTTGGAGCAATCTTTCATATGATTGTTAGTAGTTTGTTGTTCTTCTTTTGAAAATTATTGTTTGCTTTAACCACTGTCCATTGGGGAATGATTCTTGTTCCAATATAGTTTTGTTAATTTATTATATCTTTAATATCAGGCCCTTATCTAAGGCATTAAATGCAAAAGAATTTTATACATTAATTATCAACTTCCCTTATCCTGAATTCATTGATTTTGTTTTTGCAATTGCTTTTCAACCTCTTACAATTGAAATTATTATAACTTCTGTGTTTGCCTTTAACTCTTGTTTGATTAAGAACTATCCCCCTAGACATAGCTATGAAAAGTACCTGATCTAGTTCTCTTCCAATTTTTTTTTTTATTGGTGTAGTAAATGATTTGGATCCCAATTCAATTCAAGTCCTTGAGCGGTTTTTTTTCTGGCCATTTCTTTGACTTTGCAAATTGTCCCTTTTACCTTTGTAAAGGCAGAATGACTTTTGAGATGTGTTGAGGGACGGTAAGGATAATATGTATGCCTTTTAAATTGTAGATACCTCACTTGTGGCCATAAGTAAACTTGGATAAACTTGAATGAGGTATGACTTTTCCTATGATGGAGAAAGGCCTGAGAGCTCCTGCCTGTGCCTGTGCTTTGATATTTGGTAGTTTAGAAGATTACCCAGGTTGGTCAGTTTTATGCATCTCTAGATCAGAGGTGTTCTTCCTTTGACAATCTAATGTATTTTGCTTCTGTTTAAGGAATTCTAATGTTAGTAGGGTGGTAAGAAATACTTTCACCTTACATATTTATTTAGATCAAAGCAATCGATGGTTATTCCAAGACTGAAAGAAAAAAAGTAAATGAACATTTCTAGATTTTTCAGCTGTTTAATTTCCGATCGAAAAAATGAAACTGGTTGTCTTAGAATAAGCCACACAATTAAAACCTTTAACATTAGGATGTATTATTTTCAACTACAAGAAAAATAATGTATTTTGAACATTTTTTTTACCCTCATTCACTTCTAGCATTTTTCTTTTGGGAATGCTCCTTTTCCAAGACTTTCTGGGGATATAAAAGGACAATAGAGACATCTGATGTGAATCATTGATTGTTTAGGGACTTTTTATATTCCTTCTCTAACCTGCTTTGCCAACGTAGCTGATCCCTTGATGGACTGAGGTTTCAGCTTTATTCTTTACCTTCAGGTTTAAAGGTAGCTGCTGCATATTGAGCAGTTGAGAGAAACAGAGAATTCATTCCTTCTTTCCTTCATGTAATCCTAGACAAAAAACTCATTTATCTGTGTTCATGGAATCACCATCCTTTATCATCTAAGTCCAAGACTCTAGAGACAGCTTTGATTTCTTTTCCTCTTACCTTCCACATTTAGTCAGTTGCCAAGTCTTGCAGATTTTCACTTTGCATGCATCTTGTCTCTACTTCTTCTGTTACCCTGCTATATCTGAGTTCATGACTGGGGCCCTTTACACCTGGGTTTTTGCGATCAATCTCCTAACTCATCTGTTAGAGTCTCCTGTCATCTGTTCAATGTAACAAATTAATCTTCCTGAAACAAAGCTTTCTTTCTGTCACATCCCGGCTCAAAAATTTTTTAATTGTTTGCTGAATGCTTACTGAATGAGATTGAAACTGGCATTTAAGAATGTCCATGTCCTGGTATTCCTCTCTAGCCTTATGTCTACTTGTCTGTGTCCCTCTCCTCCTCTAAAATCATCTTATTCACTGTTCCCCAAACACACTTGGTACTTTTCCACTTCTTATTCCTATTCTATTTAAACCTCTCCATGACCATCTCTGCCTTTTGAAAGCCTCTCTTTCCTAAAAGGCCCATCTCAGCTGTTCTATGTTTGATGAAACCTTTCCTGATTTCTCATCTGTCCCTAAAGTGCTTGCTCCCGCCCCATCATAGCACTTTCTCATCATGCCTCTCTCCTTGCACTTAGGTTCTGCTCTGTGTCACGTTATTTAGGCACTTGTCTGATTTTACTACCAGATAGCTTTTGGAGGGAAGATACCTGTTTCTTAGTCATTGTTCTAAGCCCTGTAGTCCTCAGCTCAGGGCTTTGCACATCGTAAATATAGGAAATATTTCTTGACTCTATTGAAGATACTTGTTTAACCTTTGAATGAATAGCCAACTGAAACACAAAAGCTCCATAATATTGGAGTTTCAGAAGGAACTGTCTGTAAAACTACTTTTTTTGAGAGAACCTGGTATTTTATTTCTTTAAATAAGCAACAAGCATTCCCCAGCACTATGTTCTGTGGTGTGTGCCATCTGAATCAGTTCAGGTGATCTGCATAAATATGAGAGATTCTTTATGCATCTGGAAAGACATAGGAAACTTTCAGGTATGTGTAAAAAGAGGAGCACGGATGCCTGGAGCACCTTGTGGGACCAAAGGGTGAGTAAAGAATGAGAATCCGGCCATTCTAGATGGTGAGGGGGCTGAAGTGATTGATACCACCAGACCTGCATGGTAGGAAGACTGGAAATAAGTAAAAAATATCTTAGGCTTTTTAGTTGTAACAGTTTCCCCTTTTAACCTTTCTGAACATGTTTTGCAACTTTTGGGGCTAAGCAGTCTCAGGAAGCTAAGGTCACAAATTCTGTCCTTAAGACAGGTTGCATGTGGTAATCGCTGAGCCAAAATGGCATCTACTATCCTCAGCCAGCCATTCCACAAATGCTGCACTGCCTGCCCCTAATGTACAAATTCATGACCTTGCTTTCAAGGAGGGATGGGAAGATGGACTGGACACTTCATTGTGGCCCAGGCCCCCATGGTGGAGGGGAGGAGAATTCAGCCAACACTTTGTTCATGGTGATTTTTACAAACACACACACACACACACACACACACACACACACACACACACAGAGGCCACATGTAAATTTGTTGCACAGATGTGTGCTTCCTGTGGATTGAATAGTGGAGAAGAGAATGATGACATGTTGAACTCAGGTCAAGTTGTCTGTGGGCTTCAGGCAAGCTGTATGTGTCCAGAAAGGGGAGGAAGGGACATAGGGGCAAGGGCAGCTCTGTGGAGCTTTGAATGGTGCCAGATAGCTTTAGATACAGAACTCATCCGGAGAGCCTGCTATCATTTTGGTTGAGGTATCCTAGATTAGCTGAACCTCCCAGTACAAAGGTGGCAGCCTCATATATATACATATATATATATATATTAATACACACACACACACACACACACACACACACACACACACCATATATAGAATCCTGAGGTCAGAACCCATCTCTTGTGACTTTTTTTACTTCAGGTGTGTCTGTCTCCTCACAGTACCCTTTGCCCAAATGCCTCGGAATCAACAATTAAAGAAAAAAACTGTCAACTGTGATTTCACAAGGAAGACATGACAGTGGAATCAATAATGTTCAATTCTTCCACATATTCTTTATTAAGTGTTGGGGGGGGAGCAGGGTAAGTCAGGGGTTGCTTTAGCTCCCAAGAGTTCCCCTAGCATCCTTCATGGCCAGGAAAGTTTTTCCTCTTGTCAAGCCTAAAACTTCCTAGTACATTAAACTCACCCATTCTCTGTGGTCCCATACATTTTGTGGAGACAGACTGGCTGCGTAATCACTTTGCTTTTGGGGTATTTGTAATTCTCTGCATTGCTATAGTGTTAATTTCAGAGTTTATCTCAGTAAACATTTATCAAGTATCTCATATGTGCAGGGTGCTGTGTTAAGTGTTGGGATTGTAATGCCAGAAATCAAGGGGTTTACATTTTTTTAGCCCAGTTTGTCAGAACATTTTCCTTGATTTAGCTGTTTCACATGTATCAGAATAAATATTTCATGGTAAACCCAGCTAATAAAAGCAGGAAAATTCATATTAGACAACCCACTAGTCGTCTAAAAGAAGTGGAAGGTTCATTCTTTGGGGAGGAAGGTGGGGAGCATGGGACAAAGAAAAAAGAAAGAAAAAAAATTTCTAAATGAGGCTGACTGGGTAGTATAGATCTAAAAGCTCATTTGCTCTTTGTGTAGAGATCTGGGAAGTAGCGAGTTAAAATTGTGTCTTACTGTAGCAGTTAGATGTTTGAGTCTGTAAGCTTGTTGACAGTAACTCAAGAAGGAACTGCGACTCATGGTAGGAGGCATCTGCTACCATTCACTTGGTACGGGGAGGGAAAACTGGGAAAGACAGGAGGATATTGCCTACTGACCCCTCCTCTGAAGCTTTTGTTAGTGCTTCAAGGGTCGTTAAATGCAGTTTGACAGCTACCATTTTTAGCTCTTTAGCTTCTAACCAATGAAATGAAGGCAGTGCCTGGGGCCGGTCAAGATGAGGGGCGGGAGAAGGGACAGGATGGGATGAGGACTGGATGGAGACAGGGATCTGAGGGTGACCTTGGCTTATGATTTAGCATACTGTTTCCATAGTATTATAGTAATTATCCTATCTTCCTTGGATAACAGAAATGCACATTGCCCAAAGGCACCTCCCTACTGGTAATGTATATATTTACTAAAGCAAGTCCTTAATTTTTAAAAATGAAATATTTTGTTTTTATTTCATCTAAATTTTCTTCTCTGTCCCTTCCCTTTCCTACTCCAATCAAGCCATCCCTTATCACAAAGAATATTTTTTTAAAAGAAAAGAGGAAGAAGAAAAAAGAATCAGCAAATTAGACCAATATATTTTTTAAAATCTGAATATATGCAGTATTCCATACCTGTGGACCTCTCACCTTTACAAAGGAGTGGGGTGAGTGTCTTCTCATATTTCTACTTTGGGGCATGTACATGCAAGTCCACTTAAGGGAATACTGACACCAGAGATTCTATTGACAGTAAGTTACTTTGTGACAAATAAGTAGTAGAGATTTAATTCCAGTTAACTTTAGTTCCTTCTGTCATTTAAATATATGATAAAAAATGTCTTCAAATCTAAATATGACCTATCATAATTACCAGGCTTAGTCCCAAAGAAAAGTTGAGAAAATATATTTTCATTGCAGAAGTGAGGGACTATGGGGATGGAATATTGTTAAATATGGTTGGGGGGATATTTGGTTTTGCTGAGGGAAGAAAGATTTGAACGTGCTGTAACAAAAGGCATCTATACAAAGATAATGGAAGTCCCGCATGTAGGCAGTTGGACTATTTGGGGGCTTCATTCCATAAAAACACTTCATATTCTACTAGTGCTGTTAGAAGGCTGGAATTTGTCCCACTGAAAGACAAATTTTAATTATTACACTATCATCCTCATTTTCTTGGAAGGGGAAAATGATGAACATTTGGGAATTGAAGCCAAGGGATTGGTGCTTTGTTTATTTTTACTTGCTTGTCTTCAGTTATTGGGATAATTGTGAGAGACCAGACTTAATGGTTAGCACCAGCCTCTGCTAAGTGCTTTGTACTTTGTGGTATTTAGAGTGTATTTCTTGCTAATAAATAGAGTGCCGTGTTGCCAAACAATCCAGGGTGAATATCTCTATGTAGGCTTTTCCTGAATAGTAAGAATGATCTCTGTATAAACAGTGGTTTGGAGTTGAAGAACTAGGGAAGCCTTAATCACATTGCTGTTAGTGTCGACCCACATGTCTCATGAAACAGGCTAATTAATGTTTAAGTGCTGCAGGGTTGTCTTCAGGTGACTGCTGTCACTCTTGGAAGCATTGCCAGGCTTCGTTCACTTCCCCAGTTATCTGGCCGGCTGCTTCTTGCCATAGGAGGCCGGCTGATCCACACTGGCATTTACAGATCTGTTTTCTGGCATGGTCTGTGCTTATTTCTGTTCTTCCCAGCTCCCTACCCTCCCAAGCACAATTATTCTTGAATGTAGAGCCATCTGTACTGAGCTCAACTAAAGAAAGACCTTTGGATAGCTGAGTGTTTACTCAGGGGAGCAGGGCTGCAGTGGGCTAGAGTAAGGGGGGTGGTGTTGAGGAAAGCCAGTCTAACCTATCTTGTAAATAAATGTGCCTTAATTACTGGTTTAAAAATAAACTGGTTCAGTTTAGTTTATTATTTTCCCCTGGGTACATGTTTCATCTTTCCTGTAAAAGACATTTAGAGGAAGACTTCACATTTTTAGGCATCATAGGGTCACATGTAATCATTTGTGACCTTGAATTGAGACTCCTCTGGTGATGAAATGATAGCTGAGTAAGGGAGAAGACTGAGTTCATAGCCTATAGACAGAGCTATCTTTAATTGAATGGTTAAAATAGAAAGAAGAGGGTAATAATTTTTCTCCTTCCTTTATCTTTTGTTGGTAATGAATTAAAAACTGGTCCAAAGAAACCCAGATTGGATAATCTGGACTGATTTTTAATGTGGCCAAGGAAGATCTATTTGATTTTTACCTTGCCAGTTTATGAAGATTTGGGGAAGGGGGTCCTTGGATTGTCTCGATTTAAGAATGCGGTCATTTTAGTGATCTTTCTGCATTATCTTAGAAATTGAACATAGTTTTGCTTTGCACTCTTGTACTGTGACTCATTTAATCACTTGCTTGATTGAGCTGTGTGGGTGTTGAGATATAGAAAGATGCTGAGATTTTAAAGTCTTTTTTTTCCTCAGACAGTTGTTGAGCACCTGCTTTCATCAAGTTCATATTCATCCTTTTTCTTTTGTCTAAAGCCTCAGTTGATGGGTAGGGGTAGGTATTTGAAAAAATGTGTTGTAGTTCTTTTATTTGGACTATACTGTGCCTCTGAAAAGTATTCCCCAAAGAGTTCCACTTCAGAAATGTTAACCCCTTGTTAACTTTTGGGTGGGAGAGAGTCATGAGATGGGCAGTTTTGTGGTTCTTTGTATTTCTCCTTAGAAGAACCATGTGTTAGGTCTTTTGTTCTATTTATGACCAGTTAAAGTGATATAAATTCTTTTGTAGAAGATAAAGAATTTTTAAAAATTATAAATCTGACATCTTTAAACCTTGAACAATAATTGACTTTTATTTGGATTTTTTTTTATTTGCTTATTGTAGGAGATAATGAGGTAGAGTAGTAGATTGGGGTGCCACTGTAGACCAAATGAAGCACATTTCTTTTAGTGTTCTTGCATGCTGGTATACCTAGTAGTAGTAGGTTAACCCTACAGTTCTTTCTTTCTTTCTATATATAAGCACATGCCCCTGAAGCCCTTTGACCACAGAGAAAATGTCATTGGCCCATCTCATTAAGCTACTCAGCTGATCTCACAGAGTAGACATTTTTTCATTGAAAATTAACATTATATTTCTGTAGGTTTCATAGCTTTTTATTGCTGTATTGATGAGGGTTGGGGGCTGAGACCCCCACAAAGACTGTAGTACCAGGGGAAAGTCACCTTGAATGAATTTGAAGACTCAAGCATTATTGAGGTCAAGGTAAAGATTTATTATGGGCAAGAGTTCTTAGGGAACTTGCAACCTTAGTGGGGTAAAGGTAAAATTTATATAGGATATTCTATAGTAAAGCATGTGCCAAATATTCTAACTAGGTGATTCAAGGCAGGATTAGAGAGTGGTTAAGAAGTGATCAGTTCTTTTTTTTTTCTTTTTGCCCCAATTTATTTATTTTTGATTTTCAGCATTTCATTTCCACAAGATTTTGAGTTTCAGATTTTCTCCCCATCTCTCTCCTCTCCCCACCCCAAAACAGCTTGCATTCTGATTACCCCTTCCCCCAGTCTGCCCTCCCTTCTATCACATCCCTCTCTTCCCTTATCCCCATCTTCTCTCTTGTCTTATAGGGCAAGATAGATTTCTATACCCCATTACCTATATTTCTTATTTCCCAGTTACATGCAAAAACAATTCTCAACATTCATTCCTAAAACTTTGAGTTCAAACTTCTCTCCTTCCTCCCTCCCCACCCATCCCCACTGAGAAGGCAAGCAATTCAGTATAGGCCATATATGTGCAGTTTTGCTGAAGACTTCCATAATAGTCATGTTGTGAAAGACTAACTATATTTCCCTCCATCCTATCCTGCCCCCCCCCATTTATTCTATTCTCTTTTGACCTTAGCCGTCCCCAAAAGTGTTTACTTCTAATTATCCCCCTCCTCTCATTTGCCCTCCCTTCTATCATCCTCCTCACCCCACTTATCCCCTTCTCCCCCTACTTTCCTGTAACGTGTAAGATAGATTTTCATACCAGATTGAGTGTGCATGTTATTCCCTCCTTAAACCAAATGTGATGAGAGTAAACTTCACTTTTTCTTTCTCACCTTCCCCTTTTCCCAGGAGTGGTCATTGCTTAAAGGAGCATATACTTTTAGTGTTTACTTTAAAGATATTTTACCCAGAGTTCATGGGGAATAGCCCAAGGGAGTGCTACATTAGGAGGTATGTTTTACACCTGAAACATCACTAAATCAACCAAGGGTCAGGACTGACTAAGGAATACCAGGCTGCTGTCATCAGTGTCTTGTTAGACAAGATAAATGTAAGGGAGTATATGTATATCTAAGTCTAGGATACATATAATTGGTCAGTGAGTAGTAAATGTGATAATGACCCAGTACACAGCCTGTTTAGCCAGTACACAGCTGGTTCAGACTAATAAATACTATAGGTACAACTGGCTACTGTATCAGGAAGGGAGATAATGGTTGTTGATGGGGCAGGCTGTGTCCTTGGACTGGGGAGAAACTACCTGGGACAGTGTTTTGAAGCTTGGGAGTAATGTGATTTTTACAGAGAAATGTGATTTTAGAATTGGGGTCCAAGCACATGCACCCAAGCATCATTGGTATCATTTCTCACTCTCCTTGGGAATTTTCTACTTTTAACTCAGGTTAAACACAGTTTTGGCCCTTTGTTCTCTTACTGTAGCTGCGAAATCTGACTTGAGATGCTTACAGTGTATTTAAGTGATGTGGGAGCTCAAAGCCTTCATCCTTTCTCCCAATGGCAAAATCTTTGACTATCTGGGTCATCTGATTGCTAGAAGAATCTTAGTTACTCTTTTAAGTAGATTTGACTACATTTGACTAGATGACTGGAGAAGTGAGGATGGTGACCTGCACAGCCCTCCGGAGCTCCCTCCAAACAAAGTCATGTCATTATGCTCACGAAGGACGAACATAACAACAGCTACATTTGACTGTGTGCCTTCCCAAGGGAAGATGATGACTTTAATTTTGTTCCTTTTTGACTTTTTAATCTGCCCACAATCTCATAAGAAGCAGGCATAGATGAGATACCTCTACAGGAACAGTTGGGTGATTTTGGATAGTTTTATAATAGGTCTCGTTAGTCTGATTTCTTTGGCTTTGTTTTCTATCTCTTCTCTTCACTTCTCCTTAGTATACCTGTAAATGCACTTCCTAGAATCTTTTTTCCTCATTTTAAAAATGTTTCATTGATGTATTATCATCATAGTTTCCTTCACTATCCCTCCCCTTTTCGGAGATCCATCCTATAAAACAAATAGTATTTTTATTAAAGACAAAAAAAAAAAAAGAAAAAGGAAAAAAATCAGTATAACTGATCAATGCCTCAGAAAAGGTCTGAAACCATGTGCAACGCTTGTGAGAGTCCTCAAAGGACTTTCTCCCTTTGAGACTTTTTTATTCTTTACAATTTTATGACATTTGCTTTTGACCTTTTAATGATTTTTTTGGGGGTTTAAATTGTAGTCATCCCTTTGCTTTTTTTGTATCCTTGCCTCTACTTCCCCTCTGGTCGGTTCATGTAGATCTTTTGCATGTTTCCCTATATTCATCACATTTATTATTTCCTACATATTAGTCATATTCCTTCCCATTCATGCACCACTGTAGCCCATCCTTATCAGTGGGTTGTAGCCCATCCTTATCAGTGAGTGACTGTTCTATTTCTTATTCTTTGCTGTTACGAAAGATGCTGCTATAAATGTTTTGGTGTATATGAGGACTTACCTGTGACCTCCAAGGAGTATAAGACTGTGGGTCAAAGAATATGGACATCTTAATCATTTTATATGCATAATTTTAAGTGATTTTCCAAATTGGTTTTTACTGATTCACGGCTCCAGCAACAATGTGCTGTTGTACCACAGTTCTTCCAGTGTTGTGAGTGAGGTCTAAAACTCCAGTGTTATTTTGATGTGCATTTCTTTTGGATTTGGAGCATTCTTTCATATGGTTGTTAATAGTTTGCATTCTTTGAGAACTGTTTGTTTACATCTTTTGACCACTTCTGTATTGGTGCCCTTTAGTATCTTAACAGTAACTGCTTTCTTCAGTAATGGTGAACATCCTGAATGTCCTTAGTGATTCCTTAGAAACAAAGCCAGGGCCTCTTTTGGCATTGGTTTTTTGGGGCCTAGGATCTTTGAAAACTTTCTGTGACTACTTTGGCACTACTTCGCCCTCCTTCCTTCTCCGCAGTGTTAGTTGCTTCAAAACCAGCACTCTGGATGTTGTCATTCACTTTAATACCTCATAAGAAGAAGATTCAAAATTTATTTTTATAGTCTGTATGTAAGTGTCATACAGATTCGTAGCCTTGTTCACCTTTCTCTCATTTCAAACGTATTAACATAATCATCATTCAGGATACATAAATATTCCCACTACATGGAGAGTAGACAGTGGGGAAGATACCTGGTGTGCCAATACAGTCATAATGCACAGTATTACATGATTAGTCTGTTAGGTCTAACTCAGCTGTTGCAGGGGACTGCTGAGGAAACCTTGATGGAGGAAGTCCAGCTTATGTTGGGCTTTAAAGGGAGGGAAGCATTTTATGTCTGTTCATGAGGTAAAACATGGAGGTGGGAGAGAACAAGACTTGTGTGGGGAGATTGTGGTTATAATTGACTGTATTAAAACTCTTTGTTATTTTTAACTGTGGCACTTTTAATTCAGGACACAGTCAACTTTGACTCTAATGCTTCCAGTGTACCACCACTTATGCACAGTTGTGTTCAGTTCTTCCGTTGTTCTGACTCTGTTTGACCCTGTAGACTTTTGTCCATGGGGTTTTCTTGGTAAAGATTCTGGAGCAGTTTGCCATGTCCTTCTCCAGTGTGCCCCCATTTAACAAATGAGCAACTAAGGCAAATAGGGGTTAAGTGACTTGCCCAGAGTCACACAGCTACTAAGTGTATGAGGCTAGATTTGAACTCAGGGCTTCCTGACTCTAAGCCTCGTGCTCGATCTGGTGTACCACCTGGCTGCCCCTATTTATGCACAGTATGCTTTTTTTAGATGCCATCAGACATCAGGAGAGTGAAAGATATTACTGAATGTTACTGAAATGATCATTGAAATCCTGTTTTATTATTATTTACCATTTTTTATTTTCTTCCTGTCCATTTTCAGAAACATCTATTTTTAGGTCACTGTTCTTAAGAAATTAGTATACATGTCTGTATGCATATTTTATGTAAAGTTGTTATTATGAAATTAGAGGACCCTACAAGCATTAGAGGAACTTTCGTGATCATCTAGTTTACTACCCTAATTTTAGTGAGGAGGAAACCAAGGTTTCAACAAATGTGACTTTTATCACATTTAACTTTGAAGGAAATCACTTGGGGAAAGTTCATGCTGCCATATAGAAACTATTAAAAAAAAGTTAATGCTAATTTCATTTTGGGGGAATAGGAGATAAGTGATTTTTGAATAAGTACTTTTTAAATTTGTTAGGGTGCTAAGTGCCGTGGGGCATGATTTAGACCAGGCCTGTACAACCCGCTGCAGTGGACCTAAGCAGCAGTGTGCCAAAAAATTTCCTCTCCATACAAAGGATGTTTTCTTCTACATCTTTCGAGGTCCGCCTGAAATCTTTTGGCATGCTGCAGGACCATAAGTCTCAGGCTACAGGTTGCACAGGCCTGATGTCAGACATCTGTAAGGAAAATTCCAAGGACTTTGGTGATAAGTGGTGTGTGTAGTGAACTTGACTGAATTCCATTTTTCTGCGTCTCTCCCCCCAGTCTTAACTTCAAGGACCCTGAAGCTGTTCGAGCTTTGACTTGCACTCTCTTGAAGGAGGACTTTGGGCTTTCCATTGATATCCCATTGGAAAGGCTCATTCCTACAGTGCCCCTGCGACTTAACTACATCCACTGGGTGGAAGATCTGATTGGCCCTTGGGACCCAGCCAGGAGTGCCCTCCGACGAGGAATTGACATTGGTATCACCTCTTCTCTTTGGTTCTTGCTTGGAGTTTTCATACAGTGTTTCTTTGCCAGCTACTGTGCTGAGTGTTTGTTAAAGAAATTGACCACTGAGATCTCCAGTTGGTGTCAGTTGGGCTTTTCTTGCCATTATCTTCACTTGAATAACCACTTGAGATTCCAAAACAGAAGCCTTTCTAATGAAGATGAGAAACTTGGTGCTTTCTCTACTTTTTTATTTTCCTTATTGGTTTGAACACATTATCTTTTACGTTCTTGAGATTTAGGTTCACTGAAAGAAGTCCAGTTGGAATTTTAGTTAGATGTGCGTTTACTAAAATTTCACCTGGGACTGTAAAGTAACCTTTCAGGACTCTTTGGATGATCATTTGTTATGGAATGCTTAAATTAAAGTAGAACTAGTGAAATTATTGTACATAAAATGAGCTTTGCTTAATTGCTTTAAGAGCATTTTATTAGCATTTACATTTCAGAAGACTTTCAGGGTGAATTAGTTTCAGGAGGAAGTAGTAGAGGGAAATAAAGGTAAGGTAAATATATTATCCATTTGTCATCTCTAGCTCATTCCATTAATTTTCCTTTTTCTCCTTTAACTTGTTCTGGTCCTTTATAGGAAAGGTTGATTTAAAGAACTTTAAAAATTCTATATTCAAATATAGAATTACCATTGGAAATCAATCTCTGAAGGGCAAGTGGTTCTTATCTTGTTACCTTTGAGTTAGGGTTACATTAAGCCAAGTGACTGTGTCACATTTATCATGATAGCTGACTTCCTAAATTTGCAGTAAACTTGAAGATCTTGACCCCAGGGTTTGATTTTAATCTTACCTCAGACCCTAAAAGACATCATGAGGGAATACTTGCAGGCATGTTTTTTAGCTATTTCTATAAAATGGATTGTGGGGATCAGGGTGAAGATGATATGGAAGGGAGCCACTTTGCTGGAATTGAATTTGGTCTAATTACAGTCCTATAATCTCTGAAGGGAAAAAATGAATGTAATTATTGAGAGGAAATGTAGACTTTTAGTATTTGTTATGTTTACCCACACTCATCAAGCAGAGGTTGCTATTTTGCAGGTATAAACTTGCTATTTATTGTTCCCTCTCTTTCCCTTTTGTTCCCTCCATTTGTCCCTTCCATAATTCATTTCAGCTTTCTGGGAAGGATTCGAATGTAAAGTTCTAATATTAAGATTCAAAATATCTGATATTTTTCTTTATATTTGTATTTGCTATTTGCAGAAGCTCCTATGTTTGGTTTTTTTAATGGGTGGGATAAATTACTAGAAAGATGCACACTTAAGGCTATTTTTGTAATTGGTTCCGTAGCCTTTTTGTTTTTTCTTTGTGAGAACTAAAGTACAAAGGAACCCTTACATAAACCATTATGCCTCATTGCTGCTCCGAAGGGATCGGAATTACTGACTGCTAGTTACCTAGACATTTGATACATTTGGCCTGGATTGATTTTTCTGATCCAAAGATCTTAGCTTTTCTAATTCTAAATGATTTTAGATTTTTGGAGTCTAGCAGCCACTAGACAGATTTTCTTTTTTTTTCTTTATGGATGACTTAGTTTTCTTCAGACATCTAGTAAGTAAACTGAGGAATTAGATGTTCCTCATTTCACTAAAAAAAAACATATACCTTGGAAGATACTTGGTTTTATTTGGGGAGTGAAATTTATGTTCATCTGGTTTGTGGTATTTGACCATTGTGGTATTTTGGCAAATACTCTATCATTGATTTCCTTCATGGAAACAAGGTAATGTGTGAAAGTATAGCTATTGTGTAAATCAACTTAATCTTTTTGAGTTTTGAGCTTTTCCAGTCAGCTACCAGCTTATTTATGGAATGCCTGCTATGTACCCTGAACTTTGAGAGAGTTATAAATTAGAAAACTGGGCTGTTGCCATCTGGACATGCATACAGTTTTGCTAAGGATATAAAATTAATGTCTGCAGATCACTGAAGAATAATACAAAACATATTTTAGTATTTTATTATTAAATGTTGACGTGTAAGTGCTTTAGAAGTTCAAAGAAGAAAATAATTGTTTTTTCCAATGGGTGTGTGCATGCATGTGTGCGTGTATGTGTTATATGTGTGTTGAATTTTTATTTTGGTAGGTACAGGAGCATCTTGCATCTATCCTTTACTTGGAGCAACTCTCAATGGCTGGTATTTCCTTGCAACAGAAGTGGATGATATGTGCTTTAATTATGCTAAGAAAAATGTGGAACAGAATAATTTGTCTGATCTCATAAAAGGTATACTCCACAGAACAAATATCCTTTTTTAAAAAATTACCATTCAGTGCACCTTGTGCGCACCTTTTATTGTGTTCAGAGGTTGATGACAATGTTTGGCTTTTGCCAAGGTGCAGGCCTGAGTGACTCCTCTTCCCAGGTTATAGCCACCCTGCTCTTTGGCCACCTAGTGAGGGCTAGGGGGTGTGTGAAGGAGTTTGAACCAGCCCTCTTTTTGAGCTCCAGTGACCATTGATTGAGCAACTACAGAATTCATGAACCGGTGTTAGATTTGAAGCATAAACCCCTAGAGATAACTGAGGTGTATTTTTCCTCCTGCTTGTTGTATGTATTAAAGGCTGTTAATATTCTTTTCCTTTTGTTCCAGGGACCTAAAGTCTCTTTTGTATAAACTGAGGGTACTTTTTTTGTAGTGTTAAACATATGATAAGCGGAGACATTAAGCATGTTAATGAATCAGTAGTGAGTTAATTGTTGCTCCATATCTTAAACATCCTGCTTTTTCTGCCAGTGGTTAAAGTACCACAGAAGACACTTCTAATGGATGCTCTTAAAGAGGAATCTGAGATCATTTATGATTTTTGCATGTGCAACCCTCCCTTTTTTGCCAACCAGTTGGAAGCCAAGGTAGAGTATCTGCTGCTCTAAAGAAACTGAATGTTTGTCTGGATTTGCCATATTTGACTGGGTGGGTTAGCAGTGAGAGCAGTGTTTGCTGAGAAAGTGGGTGCGTCAGGTGCTGCATTTCATTGTGAAACATTGAATAGTGTAATGCTTTCTCAAGGTTGACAGTTGGGTAGACAGTGGCTTGTGCATACTGATAGATGAGCTATGCTGATGGAGATAGGGCTGGGGGCTGCCTAGTGGGGAGGGGGCCTCAGAGCTTCTCTGGGTTTGGGGTTTTTTCCTACTGTTGTTGCAGAGCTGAAAGAGTACTGTAGCAAGACTTTTAATGCCAACCCAAAATATATTTCTACTTACTGAGTGAAAGAGTGCAGAAATAGAGGTTAATTCTCAATATGTACTATTTCATACTCTTGTTGAGAATAGAGTTTGTGTGTGTGTGTGTGTGTGTGTGTGTGTGTGTGTAGTAGGCAGTGGAGCAGCAGAGAGGCAACTCTCCTCACCATCACCTGTTGGATTTATCACAGTTGGGGACATTGCTAATTTAGTCTTTTTTCCCCTCTAAAGCACTTTTCCAAGTATATCAGCTTTGAAGGAAGAACAGTAAGAAGGGACACAAAAAAACTTCAAATCCAGTTAAAGTTCATTAATTCAGTTGCTTACCAGATTCTACATAAAATGGGATTTGTAAAGTGCTTTGCAGAGTGACACATAGTAGACACTATTCAAATGCTAGCTATTATTGTTATTGTGGTCATTCTGAAGTAGTAAATATAACAAGTGTGATGGGGTGGGAGGAGGTAAAGATGGTCCTTAAGTTATTTGTGAGATCAAATTCTCCCTTAAATGTGTAATTTAGAAGCAAAGAATATTGTACTTGTAAATCATGCTTATCGATCTGTTGCACCTTGTTAGTTGTCATAATAGTGTGATTTGTTCTGTATACTTAGAAAAGAAAAATGGAATCTTTAAAAAAGTCTCATTTACACCAGCATACCATAGTTAATGAGGTTTTATTTATAAAAATCCAAATGACTATTAGAATGGTTATTTTCAAAAAGATTCACTGAAATGTTTCTTTAAATAG
This sequence comes from Potorous gilbertii, assembly GCA_028658325.1. Classification (NCBI taxonomy): domain Eukaryota; kingdom Metazoa; phylum Chordata; class Mammalia; order Diprotodontia; family Potoroidae; genus Potorous; species Potorous gilbertii. The sequence goes on along the minus strand of CM053770.1, from coordinate 273,716,266 downwards.
TTGATTTTTAGCCCATTTAGAGAATACTTTTTACCAAAAATTGACTTAAACTTGCCTTATCTAGAATAAAATGATTCATCTTTTCAGGAAAATATGTCATGGATAGTTTTATATTTTAGAAGCATTAAAGTATACTGTTGTGATATTTTCTTGAAGTATAGTTGTGAATCTACTGAAACCTGTGAGGACTGAGTTAGTATTAGATTGTAGATTAATAGATTGTGTCTGCCCTAACACATGTTCTTAAATAAATCCTTGTTGAATTAATTGATGATTGCTGGATTTGTTATTAAGTTTTCATGATACAATCAAAAGGAGTGGTTTGTCTAGCCGTGTGATAGAGTATAACTGTATTTATTTCTTTGCTCACGGAGTTAATGCCTAGTAAAGGGCATAAGCAAAGAAGTAGTAAGTAAAGTTAAATGATTTGGGTTAAAAATAGAGGAGTTAACTCAGATGCATTTAACTTACTGCCTTATCTTTGTATCCTTATATCCCTGCCACAGGGCCTTGAACAAAGTAAGTGCTCAGTAAAATATTTATTAAATGGATGAATGAATGAATGAATTAGAGGGTCATTAACCATTTTATCAGGTTGAGCTATGTATATCTGTTTGTATATGTGTATCTATTTACACACATGGACTTTTTCTGTCCACACCTTGATTCCATCTGTCTGTGGATCTTCCAGTATGGAAGTTCCTTCTACCAGAGCAAATGTAATCTGTAATTGTTACAGAGAGTGGCTGTCCTGAAAAGTTAAAGTGGCTTGTCTGTGATTAGGCAGCTTTTGTGTGCCAGAATCAGAGCTTGAACTCTGATTCCTAGGCAGTCCCCTAAAACATACTGCTTCTTGAGGTAGATGCTTCCAAATTCATCATTTTTGCCATGCTTCCACTGTTATATTAAAAAAAAAAAATTCTGGGATGTAAAGCTAAGGAATCTGAATTTAAAACCTGGCTCTGTCACATAATACCTGTGTAACTGTGTGCAAATCATTTCCTACCTCCTGTTCTTTAGAGATGGTTTCTCTATCTCTAAAGTGAGGGGTTGACCTACATGACCCTCAGGGTTCCCTCCAGCTTTGAACCTGTGTTGAAAAAGGCTAATGAGTTTATTAGCATAAGATTTTAGAAAGCTTGCTAATGGAGGGGGAATTTTGGAGCAACAATATGCCCAAGTACCTAGTTTAGGAGTCTGAAATACCTTTTTTTTTCTCTAGGGAGTAAACTCTCGAAATCCTCGTAGGCCTCCCCCAAGTTCTGTAAACACTGGGGGTATCACTGAAATCATGGCAGAAGGAGGGGAATTAGAATTTGTCAAAAGAATCATCCATGACAGTTTGCAGCTGAAGAAACGACTGAGGTAAGTAGGAGAGGAGACCAAATCCAGTTTCCATTTCTTTCTCTCCAATGGTGGACTGAAAAATAACAAATGAAAAATAAGAATGTCTGATGAGACTCCTGCTTCTAGGGGTACTTGCCTTTAGCCACTGATCTTGCATGTCCCCAAAGAGAAAAATGTCCCACCATGGGGCTACTGACAGCAGCATTGAGCTGTTATGGAGCCAAACTGATTAAAATAAGGCTTTTGATTAGTAAACAGATGGATTCATCTCTTCCCCACAAGCCAAAATAGATTTGTTGCCCAGTTCTTGAAGCAATTTGTGTTTTTGGAATCAAACTCACAAACAGTGACAGATGTGAGGACATTGAGCTGTCAAGAACTTAATGAAGGGAAACGGAGATCCCTCACCAATTTCATAGGAGGGTTAAGGAGATCCCTTTTTCTAAGCTAATTATTGCAGACAGCACACCTGTCATTAGGCAGTCAGAAGATATTCACAAAGAACTCTTTGCCTTGCTTGGATTCTTACCCTGCCACATATAGTTGAAGTGACAGACAGTACAGGCCTCCTAGCACCATAGTATGACTGCAAAGGTGAGGGAGGGAGACCCTTTTCCCATTTTCTTTTAAAACATAGTAACGCCCTTTGTTTCCATCACATTCATTTCTGTGTATGGAGCCCTTACCCTGTCCATTGAGTTTGTCCTTGTGACAAAGACTTTGAAAGAAAAAGGAGGAAAAGAAAAATGAACCAGACTGCCTGCCACCTGCCTTGGACATCAGTCAGACTGTTGGGTCCAAGGCCTATGCCATAATGCTACCTCTTTGAGGAAGGGAAGGAGGGACATGGCCCCGATTGTTGAGGACAAAGCTTGGCTTATTATAATTCCACAGCATTTGGTTTTCTTTTCTTTCCATTGTCATATGTTATTGCCTGTCAGCTCACGAAAGTCTTTCCTTGCTTCTCTGAGTTCTTCATATTCCATTACATTCGTACATTACATTTGGTTGAGTTGTTTTTGAATTAGTGGGTAGCACCAGGTTTTAAGTTTATTTAAAGTTATTTCTGTTCAACAAAATTAGATTCTATCCTAGAATCAACACACAATCTCATTAATTTCTTTAATATGAATTTCTTTGAAATCCTCATTTACTATCATAGTAAGTCTTTCACATAAAATGGCTTTGATGGTAGAGGAGAAGATTATTCACAGGTAGATTGGGATTATTGAAGCAAGAAGGACAATAAGTGATGTTCTGACACTGGGGAGAACCAGGTAGGAGGACAGAAGCAGTAAGGGCCTTTGAAACACTGTGAAACCAGGTTAGCTGAGACCTTGTTTCTATTTCTGCTCTCTTGTTAGGGGCTTCTAAAGATTCTAGATGTTCAGTTCCTCACAGGAATCTAACACAGCGTTCATTTCCCCGCAAAGCTGCAGCTTACATGACTGTTCTCCACACGGCCAGAGCCTCATCCCACCTGGTCCTGTAAAGGCTGTTCCCACACTACCACCCGTTCAAGCTTTAGAATCATCACTTGTTTTTTCAGGGAATAAATGCAAACCTTAAAAGTACTGATACAGTTCTCAGAACAGCTGAAGGATAGATAGCACAGGGACTGAATGAAAAGTAGGAATAGATATTTTGTTGTGATTCTGGACCTGATAGCATCTTTAAAGTTTTTCAGAGCGAATCATATGAAATCTGGTATATGAGAAGTTATTGGACACACTTAAGTTTGTGAAGCTGGCAGCTAGATTTTCAGTATCTTCATCTTTGTATGCACAAGCAGAGGTCAGTGATCTCTTTACCTAAGTTTCTCCTGGAAACTCAAAGAAAAGGGACCTTGGTGGGCCTAAAATATAGGGAGGAAAAAAGGAAAATGGTAAAATCAGAGGAAGAAAATAAGGGAAAGCTAAAGATAGATGTGTGTGACAGTGGAGAGTAAGGGAGCCCAAGCAGCAGCAGTTTCAGACCCCACATGGTTCCAAAGCCCTTTTATCTCAGGAAAGTGCTAGGGGACTCATCAGGAAAACCTTTAATTTTTTGTTTTTTAATTATTTTTAGATTATGACTCTTTTTCCACACAATTTTGAGTTCTAATTTTTCTCCATCTCTTCCTTCCCATAACACCTTGCATTCTGATTAACCCTTCCCTCAGTGTGCCCTCCCTTCTATCGCACGCCATCCTTCCCTTATCCCCATCCTCTCTATTTTCTTGTAGGGCAAGATAGAGTTCTATATCCCATTAACATTATTTCTTATTTCTCAGTTATATGCAATAACAATGCTCAACATTCGTTTCTAATACTTTGAATTCCAACTTCTCTGCCTTCCTCCCTCACCACCCATCCCCACTGAGAAGGCAAGCAATTCAATACAGGCTATTTATGTGCCATTTTGCAAGACTTCCATAATAATCATGTTGTGTAAGATTATATTGCCCTCCATCCTACCCTTTCCCCCCTTTATTCTATTCTCTCATTTGACTTTGTCCTTTCCCAAAAGTGTTTACTTCTAATTATTGCCTCCTCTCATTTGCCTTCCCTTCTATCATCCCCCTCGCCCCACTTGTCCCCTCTCCCCTACTTTCCTGTAGTGTAATATTATTCCCTCCTCAAGCCATATATGAAAAAAATAAGCTTCACTTTTCCCCTCTCACTTCCTCCCTTTTCTCCTCCATTGAAAAGGATTTTTCTTAGAGTGACAGTTTGCACCATTCCACTCTTCCCATTCTCTTCCCAATATATTCCTCTCTTACTCCTTAATTTTATGTTTTATAGCTTATCATCCCTTCTCCTTCAACTCAGTCTGTGCTCATGTATGTGTGTGTGTGTGTGTGTGTGTGTGTGTGTGTGTGTGTGTAATCCCTCCACTTATCCAAATAATGAGAAAAGTCTCAAGAGTTACAAATATTATCTTTCCATGTAGGAATGTAAACAGTTCAACTTTAGAAAGTCCTTTATGATTTCTCTTTCCTGTTTACCTTTTCATTCTTCTCTTGATTCTTATGTTTGAAAGTCAGATTTTCTCTTCAGTTCTGGTACTTTCATCAAGAATGCTTGAAAGTCCTCTATATCATTGAAAGACTATTTTTTCCCTTAAAGTATTATACTCAGTTTTTCTGGGTAGGTGATTCTTGGTTTTAACCCAGTTCCTTTGACATCTGGAATATCCTATTCCAAGCCATTCAATCCCTTGATGTAGAAGCTGCCAGATCCTGTGTTATCCTGATTGTATTTCCACAATACTCAAATTGTTTCTTTCTAGCTGCTTGCAATATTTTCTCCTTAACCTGGGAACTCTGAAATTTGGCCACAATATTCCTAGCAGTTTCTCTTTTTGGGTCTCTTTCAAGAGGTAGTCAGTGGATTCTTTCAATATTTATTTTGCTCTCTGGTTCTAGAATATCAGGGCACTTTTCCTTGATAATTTCATGAAAGATAATATCTAGGCTCTTTTTTTGATCATGGCTTTCAGGTAGTCCCATAATTTTTAGATTGTCTCTCCTGGATCTATTTTCCAGGTCAGTTATCTTTCTAATGAGATCTTTCACATTGTCTTCTATTTTTTCATTCTTTTGGTTTTTGTTTTGTAATTTCTTGGTTTCTCATAAAGTAGTTAGTTTCCATCTGCTCCATTCTAATTTTTAAAGAACTGTTTTCTTCAGTGAACTTTTGAACCTCCTCTTCCATTTGGCTAGTTCTGCTTTTTAAATCCTTCTTCTCTTCATTGGCTTTTTGGACCTCTTTTTTCAATTGAGTTAGTCTATTTTTAAAGGTGTTATTTTCTTCAGCATTTTTTGGGTCTTTTTTAGCAAGCTGTTGATTTGCTTTTCAAGTTCTTCCATGACCTGAGCCCATGCATATTCATTTTGAAGGTACTGGATGCAGAAGCCTTGACTTCCTCTGACAGTATGCATTGTTCTTCCTCATCTGAAAGGATGGAAGGAAATACCTGTTCACCAACAAAGTAACCTTCTATAGTCTTATTTTTTTTTCCCATTTTTGGGCATTTTCCCATCCAGTTACTTGGCTTCTGAATCCTTTGTCAAGAGGTGGGTCCTAGTGCTCCTCTCTCCTCCTCACCCCAGGACCCTGCTCAGGCCTGAGGTTCAGATCAGCTGCTCAGTTCCTCCAAGGGCTTTAGGCTGAGTATTTCACAGATGGCTGCTGCTGCTACCACTGCCACCACCTGGGGTTAGTGCTGGGGGAACCCTGCTCCCCTCTCGTCCAGTTAGGAAAGCCCTCTCACTGACCTTTGAAACTTTCTTTGGCACTTGTGGGTTGAGGGATCTGAGATCCTCCCTGCTGGGGATTCTGCCCCAGAGGCCTGTTCTGGTCCTGTTCCTCTCAGTGCTGCGCAGCCAAGGCTGGGCTCCGCTCCACTCTGCGTCCTGTGCAGTAGACCTTTCCTGTTCGGCCTTCTAGGTTACCTTTGGCTGGAAATCTCTTTCATTCTGTTGTTCTGTGGCTTCTGCTGCTCTAGAATTTATTGAGAGTCAATTTTATATATTTTATAGGCTATGGGGGAAGAGCTAGAGTATGTGTTCTTTCTACTCTGCCATTTTCAAAATCCTTGATTTTTAAAGGGCTGGTATGAAAACTACTTTTCTTTTTGAATCACAGTTGCCTTATTTCTAACAGTTCTAGATAGCTTAGTATCTTGCTTATAGAGCAGTTGTAACGTGAGTCAAATTAAATGCTGTATGAGAAGTACTTCATAAGTGTAGAAGCACTTAGATGTAGTATTTGAAGGTTTACAAAACGATAACCTCCCAGTGGTATAGTGGGGGCAGTAGCATGATCATCCACATCCATAAACTGATGGTCAGAGAAGTGATGGGCAGTCTCATCATTGGGCTCAGAAATGAGCTAAACCTTGCAAAGGAACTTGGATATTTCCCCAGTATATTGGAGAAGTAATTCAGGGCTCATGCACTTTGGTTAACCTAAGTACTTAACTATAAACATTTTGCAGCTTTAGTTGTCTAGTTCTGGCTATAGAGGAGTAGACTTCATCCTTCCAGCCTTGGGGAAGAACTGAGATGAAAGACATCCTGTCATGCAGAGAGACTGAGAGGCCTGTCTTCTGAGCTGGCACCAATCCTTAATCAAATACAGCCTGTCTGACACTGTGGACAGATTGGATCCTGAGGGTCCTATTGGAACCTTTCAGTTACAATCAGGGCAGTGGTGTTCATCTTCCTTAGAGACCCTTTTTTACAGATAACTGTTTTTGGGCCATCTTTCCCTCTAATCAGATCCTGGTTGTGCCTCTTATTGCCTGAGTGGCATTGGACAAAGAAATTCACTTTTGTGGGTTTTAGTTTCCTCATTGGCAAAGAGGGCGGTGCTCGGTGGCCTCTGAAGCCTTCCAGCTCTTATTTTCTCCTCATTGGAGGGGAGTTCACCCCTTTCATTTTTGATATTAGTAATTTGATTTTCTTCTTTCTTTTTTTTATTCAAATTGACCAAAGGTTTATCAATTTTATTAGTTTTTTTCATAAAACCAACTATTGTTTTTATTAATTCAATAGTTTTCTTAATTTCAATTTTATTACTCTCTCCTTTGATTTTCTAATTTGGTATTTACTTGGGGATTTTATTAATTTTATCAATCTCTCCTTTGGTTTTCTAATTTGGCATTTACTTGGGGATTTTCAATTTGTTCTTTTTCTAGCTTTTTCAGCAGCATGCCCAAGTCATTGATCTCCTCTTTCTCTGTTTTATTTATGTAGACATTCAAAGATATAAAACTTCCCCTAAGAACTGCTTTTGCAGTATATCCTAAGACTTGGCAGGTTGTCTCATTATTGTCCTTCTCTTGAATGAAGTTGTTGATTGTTTCTGTGATTTCTTCTTTAACCCATTCCTTCTTTAGGTTTAGATTATTTAGTTTCCAATTGATTTTTGGTTTATCTTTCCATCATCTTTTATTACATCTAATTTTTATTGCATTATGATCTGAGAAGGATGCACTATCTCTGCCTTTCTGCACTGGTTTTTATGCCCTGCATAAACTTTCTGCACCATGCTTCTGCACTGGTGAGGTTTTTATGCCCTAGTACATGGTCAAGTTTTGTATATGTGCCATGTATTGCTGATAAAAAGGTATATTCCTTTCTATTCCCATTCATATTTCTCCAGAGATCTACCATATCCACCTTATCCAGAGTTTTATTTACCTCCTTAACCTCTTCCTTGTTTATTTTGAGGTTAGATTTGTCAAGTTCAGAGAGGAAGAGGTTGACGTCCTCCACTAGTATCGTTTTACTGTCTGTTTCTTCTTTCACCTCCCCCAACCTCTTCTCTACTATACCGCTTGGAGCATACATTTTTTGTAATGATATTGCTTCATTGCCTGTGGTGCCTTTTAGCAGGATATAGTTTCCTTCCTTTTCTCTTTTGATTAAATCTATTTCTCCTTTTGCTTTGTCTGAGATTAGAATTGCTACCCCTGCTTTTCTTACATCAGCTGAAGCATATATATTCTGCTCCAAAGGCCTTCCAGCTCTAGAACTATCACCTTAGGGAGTAAAATGCACACCTTTACTTGGCAAATGCTCTTGTCTGTGTGCCTGATACACTAGAAGACCTTGCTTAGTTGAACTCCAGCAGCCTTTCTTAGTGCTCTTGTGCCGAACCAAATCAATCAGTCTGTCAACATTTATTGAATGCAAGGAACTATGTTAAATGCTGGGGCTACAAATTAAAGGCAAAAATTATCTCGACCTTCAAGGAGGTTGTGTTCTAATAAGGGAGACAACATGTACACATTGGGACAGCTAGGTGGCACAGTGGAGAGAGTGAGCCCTGGGTTCAGGTTTGACCTTTACTAGCCATGTGACCCTGGGCAAGTCACTTGGTGTCAGTTTCCTTATCAGTAAAATTGGAGTGAAAATAATCCCTACCTCTAAGGATTATTGTGAGGAACAAATGAGATAATCATTGCAAAGTGCTTTGCCTAGTGTCTGGTGCAAATGTTAGTTATTGTATCCATATGTATGTACATATTGCTGCTTGCTTGCTGCTTTTTGTCATTCATTCTTAAAGAGGACTATGATGTTAGGGAGGTGATACCATAACATGCAAGTGAATTGGATTTAAGTGAGACAGAGCTGTGCAAAGTTACCAGTCTCATTTTTTCCCTTTAGAGCCTTCTGGCTCCAGTGACCAGATATGGGTCCAGACAACGGGATGCAACTGCTCTTTCAAGGTCTAATGATTGGGTCTCAGTTTGACTGAGGTTGCGACCATTCAGTAATTAAGGCTTAAAAAGAAATGAGACAAAGAATGACTTCTTTAAAAAAAAAAATTGGGGTGGAGGCAAGATGGTGAAGTAGAAAGATGCACCTACTTTAGCTTTCCTCCATAGCCCATAAAGTACCTGTTAAAAAATGACCCTAAACAAATTCTAGAGTAGCAGAAGCCATAAAACCACAGAGTGAAAGAGATTTCCAACCCAAGACAGCCTGGAAGTTGGACAGGAATCGCACCAGGTACACTCAATTTGGTATGAAAATCTGTATTACTCTACAGGACAGAAGGGAATAAATGGGGTGGGGGGATGACAGAAGGGAGGGCAAATGGGAGGAGGGAGCAATTAAAAGTAACCACTTTTGGGGAGGGACAAGGTCTAAAGAGAGAATAGAATGAATTGGGGGCAGGACAGGATGGAGGGAAATATAGTTAGTCTTATACAACATGACTTATGGAAGCCTTTTGCAAAACTACACATAAATAGCCTATATTGAATTACTGACCTTTTCAGTGGGGATGGGTGGGGAGGGGGGAAGGGAGAGAAGTTGGAATTCAAAGTATTGGAAATGAATGTTGAGAATTGTTATTGTGTATAACTGGGAAATAAGAAATACCGGTAATGAGGTATAGAAATCTGTCTTGCCCTACAAGAAAATAGAGAAGATGGGGATAAGGGAAGGATGGGGTGTGGTAGAAGGGAGGAATAATCAAAATGCACGGTGTTTTGGGGTGGGGGAGTGAAGAGATGGGGTGAAATTTTGGAACTCAAAAATTTTGTATAAATAAATGAATGTTGAAAACTAAAAGTAAATAAACATTAAAAAAAAATCTGGAAGGGGAAGACCATCAAAATTTCTGACCAAAACAGAAACAGTTGTTATTTTCATTTGTTTTGGGCTTGTCAGGGACCAGACTATCACCAAGTAGGACTTGGTCTGTTTTGGGGTTAACACTGGTTTTTAAGAGGAAAAACAAAACAGGAAAGTTTCCGAGATTAAAATTTACATTTCCTTTGGGCCGAGTACTGGCAGGTAAGGGTGTTATTCCCAGTGTGGAGATAGAAGAAAGAAAAAGGAAAGAGAAAGAAAGCTGTCCATATATGTATGTATGTATATGCATGTACATATAAATAAAAAGGAATCTTTAGAGGAAAAAATACTAGTAGTTTTTTGGGGGGATAGGGGAGAGGAGGAGGCTTTCCTGAAATCTTTCCCGAAGTCTTGAAGGAAGACATATATATGAGAGGAAGAAATGAAGGATGGGCCAATTCAGAAGACAGAGGAGTAAAAAGTAGACTAGTGACTTGACCATCAAGTGATATATATGTGTATGTATATGTGTATGTGTGTGTGTGTGTATGTATATATATGTATGTATATGTGTGTGTGTGTGTGTGTGTGTGTGTGTGTGTGTGTGTGTGTATAAATAAAAGACTGGAAAGGTAGGAAGCATTCAGATTAAATGTCCAACAGTTTGGTTCTCATTATATTTGATTCCACAGAGAGCCAGTGACCTTGGTTAAGGGGTGACTTGTTCAGGCCTGTGCCTTAGGAACATCACTGTGACAGCTGTGTGGAGGATGTATTTGAAGCACGATGACAAATGAGGTCAAAGTATGGTGGTTCAGTGAGCATCCAGAATATGTGTATTTACTTATTGGTCAATTATATGTTCTAGAGATTAGAGAGAGAAATAAAAAAGATTAAAAAGGATGAGATAAATATGAAATATATCTGCTCCTAGAGCTGAATTTTATTGAGGGGCTGGGTTAGAAAGGGGAGACGGATGAGACCTCTGCTTTAGGAAAGTCACTGTCCAGTGTGTGGAAGATAGATTCGGGAAGGGAGATGCTTGAGGCAGGAAGGCCTAGTATACAACTGTAGACTGAGAGAACTGAAGAGGATCTGAGTGAGGGTGGAAGCTGTGTGAGTAGAGAGAAGGGGATGGAGGCTGGAGATGTGGAGGGATATGCAAGATGAAGGATGAGAAGTTAAGGCTGGTCTGGCCGTCAGTGAGCTTATGGTCACTGTGCTAAGCCCAGGGAACACAAAGACAGTCCTTACCTTCTAATAGGGGAAGACACCATGTAAGAGGAAGTTGAAAGGATGGTGGTGGAGGGGTAGGGGGAAGGAGTTACCCAGAATAGAGGGCATTGTAGAGAAGTCTGGTGAGAGGCAGGAGTTCGTGAAGTCATGACTGACTTGGGCTTTCTCCTTAAGATTCTGGGAGTAACTGGCCAATTAGAGAAAGAAAGATTGCAGTGATGGAGGGTGCTTCTAGTGTGTGAAGTCCCTAAGTAGAGTGAGGTTTCTGGGACATTGTTGAGAATGTCTGGGTGACTGGAAGATAGTGGTTCCCCTGACAGTAATAGGGAAGATTGGCAGAAGATAATCAGATTTCTGATCATCACAGCCCATGCTATTGATACATTTTTCTTTCCCCTCTCTGCCCCCTCTTCCCAGAAATGGTAGGAAGCAGATCTCTTTGTCACTCATCACAGCCCAAGAGTGAATTGACACATGGTCAAAAAAAAAAATGTTTCCTTGTGCACTGTGAGTCCCATTGCAAGATCTGTCGTGGTTGGTTAGTGTGTTGGTCAACATTCTTTCAGAGTGGTCTTTACAGTGTTACTTGTTAAGTGTTCTGCTTGTTCTGCTCGCTTCACTCTTCTGCTTCATACAGATCTTCCCAGGTTTTTCTGAAACCATCTTTTTCATCTTTTCTTGTGACATAGCAGTATTCATAGGCCAGAGCATGTTCACTTCCCCAGTTGATGGGCACCTCCTTTGTTTCCAGTTGTATGCTTCCACAAAAAGAGCCACATACATGTATGTTTGTCCATGTGCACCCTTGCCTTTTTCTTTGATTTCTTTAGGGCCAAGTGGTGTTGCTGAGTCTAAGGGTACGCACACTCGAGTAACTTTTTGGGCTTTGGTTGTGTTGGTTCTCAGTTTCACCGACAGTAGAAGTGGGCTGGTTTTCTCACAGCCCTTCCAGTGATTGTGATTTTCCTTTTTTTTTACCAGCGTTGCCAGTATGATGGGTGGGTGTGAGCTCAAAGTGGAAGCTCAAAGTAACTTTAATTTTCATTTTGCTCATTATTAGTGATTTAGAACATTTTTTCATGTGGTTGTTGAGAGCTTGGATTTTTTCCTTTGAAAATCACTTGTTCATACCCTTTAAGCATTTATCAGTTGGTGAATGACTGCTGTTATGAATTTGATTTAGTTATGTATCTTGGAAATGAGACACTTTTCAAGAAACTTCATGTAAAGATCTCTTTTCACAGTCACCTTTTTACCTTCTAATGACACAGATTCTTAATATAGTCTTTCAGTGACATTGATAGACTTTCAGTAAGTTACTCCTATTTACAGAATATATTCAGTGATGTGTTGTCTCATTGTGGAATTGGAATTGCACAGATGTATAAAGCTGCTGCTTTTGATTCCTTTGACCTTTTGCTTCCTAGATGTCAGTGTTGAAAGGAACCTTAAACCCTTCATGTAGCCCAGCCCACACATTAGTGGTTGTGATGGTTGGAGTCAGCTGAAGAATGTTTTTGTAAACCTGCCCTGTGCACAGGGCAAGGATTTTAACAGCTTGATGTTTACAGCATAGCTATGAAATAACAGCAGATTACCAGAAAGAAAGTATGGCTTCGTTAAGATGGACCTCATTACTTTGGACTTTGTGACCCTTCAGATATCCAGTCACCATGTAGAATGTATGTGAGATCAGGTCAAGGAGCTCCACTGTGGTAGCAGTCTACATGCTCAAATTCAGGGAAAGTTGAAAGTGGTCTAAATGGTAGATAAGACTGTCTCCTGTGTTAAAGAATCGTTGGCAGGCCTGTTACTGAAATTGAACAAGATGTGGATGTGCTCTGTGTTCTTAGACCCTCATTCTGTGTCCTTGTGTAGATGAGGTAGCGCACTGGTCAGGAGCACTGGGTCTGAAACAGGAAGACCTGAGTTCAGATCCTGCATCAGATATTTACTGGTTCTTTGACCCTGTACCCTCTGTATTAGCAGCTGCAAAATGCAAAGTAATAACACCTGCTTCAGAGGATTAATGAGGATCAAATGAAATTGCAAACCTTAAAGCCCTATATAAATACAAGCCATTTGTTAAACTTTATTCAGAAAGGAATAACTGAAAGAAATAGGACTATAACATTATCCCACATGTCCTTTTTGTAAAGAAATATATAAGCTGAAAAGTTGCCCACTCACTTCCCTCCTCTCCCCTTCCCCATTTAGGACAAGGTTTGTTAAAAAAGATACAGTCTTTGAAGTACTAGACAGTTGTCCTTTGCTCGTGAGCTGTTTAATCATTTGTCTTTCTTAGACACACACACAGTCAGCTTTCTTCTGCTCCTGCCTGGACTAACCTGGGAGGCAGGAGACTTGAGTTCCAATCCTCACTGTCATAATTACCTGCGTAACTCTGGGCAGGTCACTTTGTCTCTTGCCCTCCCCCAAGAGCACTAGAAAGCTTGTGCTTTTGAGCTTTTGATTTTGTTCACAGCCGTTTTTGTCAAGGGAAAAATAGAAGGCGTTCTTCTGGTTTCGTTCAGGCCTCTCCCCGATGACCTCTGAGTTTCTAACCAGCCCCAAGTCTCTCAGCTTGTGCCTCTGTGCTGTCGTTAACAGTGGTTATTTAAAAAAAGGGGGGGTGGTGTTTAACTGAGCTGTCTGGAACACCTTCCTGCTAATGTTTAGGACAGTTCTTAATTGTTTCTCTATTTGATTTACTCAAGTTCTTCATTCCAAAGTTTTCCACTTTGCCTTTTACTTTATTAAAGGAGCAACACCCTATTTCTTCATGTTTTAAACTTATAAACAAAATAATCTGAATTTCTTTACAAGTAGAACAGGGTAACAGAGGTGCTTTTATACTAGGGACAGGATGATTATCTTTATACTATTGATGGGAGCAAGGTGTTGTTTAACAAACTTTGTCCTAAAGGGGAGGGGAGATGAGGGAACAGGTGGATGGCTTTTCAGCTTATATATTTCTTTACAAAAAGGACATGTGAGATAATGTTACAGCCCTATTTCTTTCAGTTATTCCTTTCTGAATAAAGTTTAACAAATGGCTGGCATTTCTTTTGTAGTATTGATGGAGGGAGGAGCACAAGCAGTTGAGCTCCTTGTCTGCAGACTCTCATAAGGCATGGCTCTAATGATCCACATAGAGTGCTGTGCTTGCCACCAGTTTAAAGCTTTAAAGGAAGATTGCATTTAATGAAAAATATTCTATATTTCCATCTTTTCCTTTTCTTTTGGAATCTCTTTGCAGATGTCTGAGTCCTTTTATACTATTGTGCTTGGGGTCTTCAAGTCTTTGTTGTTGTTCATTGGCATACATTCTTCCTCCTGAGGGAAAGAAGTGGCCCATATAGCAGAACAAGCATACTAATAAGTATGTACACTATATACTACAGTATTTATATACTGCAGTCTGCTGAGCTTGGGACTGGCTCTTTGTGACACTCCCTAGCCCCAAATATAGTACAAAGCTTTGAATTTTGAGGCAGCCATTGTTGTAAAGGAAAACGTCAGAATGGTTACTCTGCTTTCCTTTTTTCCTAAATTGAATCTGGCCCTCTCCTGGTACATCTTTCCAGGAAGCTCTTGGTCCAAGTCCTTTTTTTCCTCAAGTTTGTTGGGCTTGTTTTTGATCATTTCTAGAGGCATTACTAAATGTGAATCTTGATATTGTCACTCATGTTTCTTTCACTATTCTTTGTAGTTTTCCCATTTTCTTTCATTGAGTTGCAGGGGGAAGAGGAGGTATTTATTCTTAGAGTGGGAAAATGGTTTAAAATTACCTGGTTTTTTTCCTAGATGGTACAGCTGCATGCTTGGAAAGAAATGTAGTCTGGCTCCATTGAAGGAGGAGCTTCGGATTCAAGGGGTAAGTCCTAGTCTGTTTCAGCAACAAGGGAAACAAAAATGGTGTGGGCCCCAAGTATGGGCAGGGGGTATGAATAAGCCAGTGGTCATCAGCCTGTGGGGAGCCCCTGAGAGAGTCAGGAAGTAAAGGCACACTTGGAGTGGAAAAGGAGCCGTCTGGCTTTCCTGGGATTGAGGCAGCCTTACATAACAAGCTGGAAAATCTCAGCAGGCAATTAAAAAGGGGATTGGTAGAGAGGGGAACAATAGGCCAAGGGAGGGGGTGATTCAGATATATTGAGATATGAAAAAAGTCTTGAAAAGAAAGCAATTTTAAGTCCCTTCATTGGACAGAACATAGTAGAGGTTTAAGAACCCAAAGGGAGAATTCCAAAAGGTAAGTTGGTAAGTTTTGTGGCTCCATGTATCCTGTTTCACACATTTGAAAAGATACTATGGATTTGGGAGAGTTGACTCAGCTTACTGTGCTGGGGAACCTTCTGTGATAAATTGGAAGAAAGCTTGAATTAGAAAACTTGTCTAATTTCTGCCTGGGTCAGTCAGTAAACTATGAGAGTAGGAAATGCTCTTTCCATTTTGGGCTGGTGGTCACAGTGCCAGTGAAGGTAGCAGTAGTTTGTGGGGCTGGAAAGCTGCCTGCTAGATTTGCTGCCTTTTCTCCTGCTTCTCACCAGTGCTGTACTTCTATCTAAGCTCCCATTTTTATGAGGACTACTTTCCACATTCCTTGCTCATGAGCTGGGTTTGGATGCTAAAGCATCAGTGCCTCCCAGTTGGCTTCATTAGGGAAGGTCCCTGCCCTCAAAGCCCCATTTTAAATTTTGTATTGGATCATAATCATTACTTAGGGAAGATTGATACTGTTGATGACAACACTGTTTTGGATGGTTTGCTTCCTTGTCATTTGATGATATTTGATGTCTTTCTTACAGGTCCCCAAAGTCACCCACACTGAATTCTGTCAGGGGCGTACAATGAGATGGGCTTTGGCATGGAGCTTTTATGATGACGTGACCGTGCCTGTAAGTACTGACCCCTTGCTCCTGCTTCTTTGACCTGTGACACGAGGTGTGGTAGTCAGAGCATGGTCCTACTACATTCCAGGAGTTTCTGAGGTGTGCTCACTTGCTTGCTGGCCTCTTCACTGTGGCTCAAAATTGAAATACTGGAGTCAGAGGCTGTATTGCCCTTTGACCCCACCTTTCTCCCCAGATTTGTGCAGTGAAGGCCAAGGTAACTTAGAAACTAGTCAAGATAGCTTTTAAAAGCAAGCATTTACCCTCTTAAAATTGTAGATCTGTAAGATTCCCTTAACAAGTGTTCCCTTTTACCTTTCCTTCTTTTCCTTCCTTTCCTTCTCTTCCTTTCTTTCCTTCTCTTCTAAGGCATTTATGAACTTGAGAAGCTGAGGGGCTTCTGGAAGATCCCTAACCTTAGCCTTGAACTCTTAGAGGGTAGGAAGGATGCGACCCATACAAATTTGAAAATATGTTCCCCGAATTTCAGTTTGTAGGGTCTTTTCTGTCACTTAGTGAATAGCCTTCACCTTAATCCTTAACCACATGAGGATGGAGCACAGAAAGAGTCATCGGCAACCACATTTCCTTCCTCAGCCTCGAGTTCTTTTTGAGGCTGGGTACACTGAGGGCCAGAGAGATAGAATACAGGGCGGTGGTCCCAGATGATCTGAGCAGTTGCACTGGCAACCAGCAAAGGTGTAAGGTGACAGCAGTTTTCTTTTTTTCCCTTCTGTATATCACATCATTAATCAAAACTACTTGGTCCGTTGGATCATAGATTCAGATTAGAAAGGACTCTTGACAGCTTAGGTAGCCCAGGCCTTTTTATTGTATAGAGACAAGGAAACTCAAGCCCAGAGAATTGACTTAGCTAAGGTCACCTAGATAGTGAGGTGGGATTTGAAACTAGTCCCTCCATGCTTCTGTCCTGTTCTCTTTCCAGTGTGCCATGCTTGCTGCTAATTAAGCAGTTCATTGCCACCCTCAGCACACTTCTACACTCACATGTTTATTCAAATGATCTTTTGTGAGTGCTTCCTCCATGCATGATGATTCATGTAGGGCCAATACTTGGAGGATAGTAGCACCTATTCCCTTCAGGCTGCTGCAGACTTCCTAACTTCTCATTTTTGTCCAAAGCCAGTTCATGGGGGTGCTGTCTATGTTGGAGAGAGCCTCTTGGATCCAAATCTGTCAGTGTACACTGCTGCACGTACAGATGGCAGTGGAATAGCTGGCAGCCATTACTGTGGTGTTTTCTGAATGGCTAAACTGACAGCCTGAGTGGTGTACTTCTAGGGACTCCCAGACTCCTTTCTCCCTTGTATGGCTGCTTGGCAGGGTGGGAGAAGGCGCTCGAGGGGAGCGGGGGGGGAGTGGGGATTGATTGAAGAAAAGTTTCCTTTTTCTGTTTTGACAGCTTTTGGCAGACCTTTGAAGGTGTTGGAAGGTTGCCCAAATGCACTCTAGGTGATTGTTCTTGATGATTTATGTAGAGAATTAATTGATTGGAAAGGTGACTGTAGTTGATGCCTCCCTCCTTCTGCCAGCAGCTGTGAAGAGCAGTTCTACCTGAGACCAGACTAAAGACTTCTAAGACCCTTCCTTTTGAAATGGAGGGCACAAGTGGCATAAAACTTGTTCCTAGCGGGACGGCTAGGTGGTGCAGTTGATAGAGCAAGTGCCCTGAAGTCAGGAGGATTTGAGTTCAAATTTGACCTCTTTTTAAGTGTATGACCCTGGGCAAGTCACTTAACCCTAATTGCACCCCCCTCTCCCCCAAAAAACAACAGTCTGAAAAAGGAAAGGACTGAGAGGTCATGTCGTCTGACCTCCTTCCCTCTCACCAAAAAAAAAAAAAAAGACTTACCTCCCAAATGGTTAAAGGTGTTTTTAATGCACTGCATTCTTCTGAGGTAGACCCAACAGCCGCAGTAGAGGCAAACTACACCTACTTCCTACATCCATTGGCACCCCAGCTAGAAAAACTGATAATTAGCTCTGGCAAAGCCCATGCTAGCTCAGAGACCAGAGTCCTCCTGGTCTCTGTTGTATGTCTGTCGGTGTATGTCTATGCGTGCATGCGTGTGTGTGTGTGTGTGTGTGTGTGTGTGTGTGTGTCTTGAAAAATTGGTGAAGTCTCAGGAACAAAAGGGCCCTGTTTCCATATCTGCAGCTGATCCTTCAGAAGTGGCAACCAGCCTGCTGCCCTGCCTTTGAAGGCCTGTTCAGTTTTTCACAATGAAGGAATGCCAAATGCTAAAGGTTTCAAATTTTTCCTTTGGCAGAGCACTTGTCAACCCTTCCACCTCCCTCCCAGTTAATACCACATTCCCAAGTGTTTCATTAGATGCGCTTAACCTGCTCCAGAAAAAGTGGCAGTTTCTGAGTTGTAGTAACCCAGCAACAGTTTCTTAGGACTGGCACACTGGGGGTGGGGGGGAGAGGGGGCAGTATGTGTAGTTTTGCCCAAACATACCCAGCCTCAGTTTCCCTAGAGGTCAGCTGGGTGAACAGGCAGCATCATATGGTTCAGGGTTTGGTTGTGGTTGGATTGTCCTTTAGCAGCCTCACCCCCACCTCCCCTCACTTAGCCCCGAATCTGGCAGACACTGGGGGAAGAAGCCCAGAGAGAGTCACTTAAGCAGAAATATTGGCCTACTTCTTGCTTTCCTTTTTTTTCATCCTAACCATTTTAGTGTAAGCATGCAAGTTTCTACGGCAACTTCTGTTTTCCCTTATCCCAGGCCTACTGACTCATTTCTGTTGATGCTGAACGTTAAGAAAAATTGAATTTTTACTGCCAAGTCAAGTGCCTTTGCTAAGCCTGTAGGATCCCGTTGTCTGGATTTATCTTAGCAACAAAAAGACGGGTCCTGATGTTGATAGAATTTTTGCAGAATCATTTCTGATGAGGGAACATATTTTAGTAACTGTTCTTTTCAGAATTCTAACAAGAAGCTTAATGTTTCTTCTTTGGCCCATCCCTTTTCTGTCACCCCAGGGGGACATTACTGCATTTCTGCCCTTTTGGGAAACTTGACACTTACAGTTTAAGGAATCCTCTCTTCGCGCCCCCCCCCTCCCCCCAGTCTAGCTACTGAGTTATGTATAGTCTGATTTGCTTGAAGGATTTGTTAGGGTTAAGGTGGCTTAAGAACAACTCTCCTCTAAGAGTGAGAGTGGAACATCATTATTCTCAACTAGGAAGAGCACCTGGAATGAAGGAATGGGGTTAAAACCCTTAGGATACTGATGCCACTCACTTTCCTTGAGATCTTGGAGAAATTAGAAGCTTTCTTGGTCTGTACTATAAGTTTATGAAGATCATGAGCCACTTGCAGATTCAGGTTGAAAAATCCTAGCTGTTGAGGGATACGGCGTAAAAGGGACCTAGCTTTAAAGCGAGGAGCACCCTTGAAGGTTACTGAGTCCAACCCTGTTGTTTTACAGAGGATGAAACTGGTTCAGCAGGGGAAGTGACCCAGCCTTCAGAGCAGGATCATTTAGCGATCCTGTATTTGTGTCACCAAGTTCTCAAAGTCTATGAGTGATGTGTGCAGCACACTTAAGTGGCATTCTTTAAAAAGGATATGCTTGGTCATCTAAATTATCTTACACAGTCAGTTGTTGAACCCTCCCCCATTCTTCGATTGTTCTCTCATCATCAGCCAGTTTGTAGTTTAGCTTTCTTGGAGATCCAAGTGCAGAAGGTTTCTTTGAATGTGACTAACTAAAATAGTAGGTGAATCTGATCTTTCCTAGAGCCATAAGCATCATTACCCAGGTACAGCGATCTTGTCATGTTGGGGCTATCTTGGAGAAACCACTCAAGAGTTATCCTAAAGACTGACAGTGTGTCAGTTTAATATAAAAAAAAAGTTATATGCATGATATATAATCAGAACAGTAACTAGTTGACCAAACTGAATTTTTCATTTCTATAGTGTCACATAAGGCACTAAGTTAACAATTACCCAAGAAGAGATATGATCCCTGGGTCATTGGCCCTGCCAATTGTCCTGTCTCTGGATATGTTGACCAGGGGAGCCGTTGAGTGAAGACCCTACTTTCCGTCAACTTTCTAATTCAATAAGTATTGTCATGTTCCTAGAATTATAGGGAACAGAAAAGAAATGTCTAGGGCTTTGCCCTCGTTTCTCAAGTAGTTTTTTTTTCATAATTTTGGTAGAGAGAAAAGCCAAGTATGTATTGGGTTTTTGCAGAAGACGATATGTGAGTAACTGCCCGCATGAGTGATACTTTTTATAAAAGGGACAAACCAATCTGGGTTAGAGGTACCCGAGATCAAGAATGGGTGAAATGTAAGTGATAGCCAGAGAAGAGGAAGTGTTGCAGACAGGGTGGCATGATGGGAGGGGAAGGCTCAGCATGTTTCTGGTCTCCCTTCTTACTTACCCTTTCCTTTGATTTCATAACAATGTAGGAGGCCAGACATATGCATTGGTATGGTTTCCATATATTCCATTGAAATCTCAATATAAGGAAAAGGGAGAGGAGAGGCCAAGCCTTTTTATTCCTTTTGGGTGTGTTTCTTCCAGAGCCCTGGCAGATATTTATATGGATTTGGATTGCTGCCCTGAAGCACAAAAAATGAGGCACATTGAAAATCACAAATCACACCCCCTAAAACATCCTGCCTTATTTCAGCTGGACAGTGATATGACACTGAGTTTTTAATATGCCTGACCTTCTGCAGCCAAGGGTAGTGGGGTTTTTTATGTTAAGGATTTTTCCCCTGCCCACAAGAAAAAAAATTATGTTTAATTTTGTTACCCATATTTATGTAAACAAGACAGTGAAAAGTAAAAACAAGAGCAGAGCAGGTCAGAAGGTTGTAGTAAATGCCTACTATACATTAAATACTTCCCAGGCATCTGAGAAGAATTCATATTTAAATTTGGACATTGAATTTAATTTTTCCCTGACTATTCAGACCACAAACACATCACAGTGTCTGTGATCCTTTAAAATGTTTTCCTTTTTCTCAGAGCTGCTTTGGAATTTCTGGGAATCCCTTCAGAATATAATCTCATGAGGACAAATTTTAAGTCTTTGAACATGGGTTTTAGGGCAGCCCCTAAATCATTCAGAGCCATGTTTGGTGAAAAAGGTAAATAACCAAGCTGGGGTCATAGTAACACCCCAGCTGAAAAAGAGCTGTGACTTTTATCTCTGAGGTATCTCTGTTTCCTTCCACTGATAGTGATCACTATCCCTTCTTGCCTTAGTGAGTATGTAGCACCTTAGTTATAGTGTGTTAAAAACAAATTCTATTCCTGCTGGCTAATTTTTCCTGGTTCTCAGATGACAGTCTGCTTCCAGGACTGTGCTCCAAGATTTTTCACCTGTCTGAAGAGAACCCTGATCCACCTCTGTTCCATGATGGGGATTTGGACTTGAGTGGAGAAACTGGGTTATATTCTTAAAAGGAAGGTGTGGCCATAAAACATTAAGGTTAATTCCTCCTGTGACTCAGTAATACTATTTTAATTGGTTCACACTTGAACTAAGGGATAGCTGCACAGTGATTACTTTGAAGGGGCCAATTTGCATTGGGTTATAGAAATTCTGACATGTTTCTTTTCTTTTAAGGAAAAAAATCAGGTAGCTTTTGTCAATCAGTGTACACTTTACCTTCCCATTTCAAGGGTACTGACTCGGATTTCTTTGAGGGCTTCTTTGTTCATTCAATCATTTAAGTTAAGTTCTTACATTAGATCTTACTAGGTGCATATGCACATAGTAGGCACTGAGTAAGATTTGAATCAGTCAAGTAGGATTTTTGGATAAAATATACCAGCGCTGTTCACCCAGAAATTACAATCTTGGTACCCCTAAAGTGCTGTGTTGGCCCTGGTCCTTTTGTCCTCCCAAGGAAGACCATCCAAATTCAGTTTCTGTAAAGAGTGACAGAGAAAATGACATATTGCCAACATGAATTTTTCTGTTCTTACCTCTGTAACAGCTTCAGAGGCATTGAGGTGCAGGGCTCTTTGCTACCTCTTTGTTACCTATTTGATGCTTCCCCTCCTCACCTCAGTTGTCCTTCTTCAGGGCCAGTCTCTTGCTTCTGCCAGAACCTGGGTACAGAGAGTCTTCATTCTCAGGATTTTTCTCAAGTAACCTTCTCTGCCTTACGTCCATCTCCTTCCTATTCTCCTCCCTCTTTTTTCTCTTCTTTCTAGTCTCCCTATCCTTATCTCTCGCCCCTTTTCTCCCCACTGCTTCTCTCTTCCTCTTTTTAAAATCAGAGCACTTAATTTTCTCCTGATTTTCTTGAGAGTTACTGTGAATTATAAAAAGCAGTCCAGGGCCATATGTCATAGTCTCTTAGCTATGGGCATCTCAGTTAGACCTCATTCATAGATTTTGTTAAATCTGTAAGTGATGGCAAAAGTGGAAGTATAAGGAATCTTAAAACTCTTAAATCTTAAAAGTTAAAATTTGTAGGCCTTAAATTATTTAAGTAAATATATTAATTATTTTAACTTATTGTAACACTTCTTCCCCCATTTATTCTGTGTTCTGAACAATGTCACCAAATAGTAAGTAAAATTATTGTGTAAACCATTAAATCCATGCAGTTTTGATAGAAACAGGCATCCTTTTTGGAGGGCAGATGACCCGGGGAATTGATTTCATGCTAGAATTTCAGCTATACAGTAGTACGGGGAAGGAGCCTTCTAATCTGACACCAGTCCTTTTATTAAGCTGGATTAACCAGCTGCAAAGCATTGATTTTTGGACTTTAAAATGTTGAATTATTTAAGTACACCTTGCCTGGTAAGCTAGATTGTTGCTGTTGGAGGACTTGAAATAGGTCTGTATGATGATGACTTTAGATTTTAATGTTAGCAAAAATAAGTTAAATTTTAATTGCTGGTGCGGGGGAGACTAACCTATCCACAAGATTCACTTGTGAAGAGGCATGAAACTGTACCAATATAAAGGATCTTTGTGAATAAATTTAAGTGGTGATTTCTTTTTTTTTTTCCTCCAACTTTATTAATTTATTTGTTTTCATTTTTCAACACTCACTTCCATAAGTTTTAAATTTTCTCCCCTTCCCTTCTCTCTCCCTCCCCAAGACAGCATGGACTCTACACATAGAATTCTATTAAACATATTTTCACATTAGTCATGTTGCATAGAAGAATTATGACAAATGGGAGAAACCATGAGAAAAACAAGAGACAAAATAGTCTGCTTCATTCTGCGTTATGACTTCATAGTTCTTTCTCTGGATGTGGATGGCATTTTGCCTGAAGAGTCCTTTGGGAATGTTTTAGGTCCTTGCATTACTATGAATGGCTAAGTCTATCAAAATCAGTCCTCAGGCACTGTGGCTGTTACTGTGTATAATGTTCTCCTGGTTCTGTTTATTTCATTCAGCATCAGTTCATTTAAGTCCTTCAGGCCTCTCTGAAATCTTCCTGTTCATCATTTTTTATAGCACAATGGTATTCTATTACATTCATATACTACAGCTTGTTCAGCCATTCCCCAATCGATGAGCATCCCCTCAGTTTCCAGTTCTTGGCCACCACAAAAAGAGCTTGTATAAAGATTTTTGTACATGTGGTTCCTTTTTCCATTTTTATGATTTCTTGTAGATACCGGGACTAGGATACAGTCCTAGAAATGGTATTGATGGGTATGTACAAAGGGTATACACATTTGGGGGGGGCATAGTTCCAAATTGCTCCCCAAAATGGTTGAATCAGTTCATAGCTCCACTAACAATGTATTAGTGTTCCAGTTTTCCCACATTTTCTCCAATGTTTATAATTTCCTGTTTTGTCATATTAGCTAATCTGATAGGTACCTCAGAGCTGTTTTGATTTGCATTTCTCTAATCAATAGTGATTTAGAGCATTTTTTCATATGACTATAGATAGCTTTAATTTCTTCCTCTGAAAACTGCCTGTTCATATTCTTTGACATTTAACAAGTGGGGAATGACTTGTATTCTTGTAAATTTGATTCAGTTCTCTGTATATTTTAGAAATGAGGCCTTTATCATATAACTCGTAAAAATTCTTTCTCAGTTTTTTCTTCTCTCCTAGAGTTGGTTGAGTTAGCTTTATTTGTGCAAAAACTTTTTGATATAATGTAATCAAAATTATCCATTTTGCATTTCATAATGTTCTCTAGTTCTTGTTTAATTGTAAATTTCCTCCATTCTCCATAAATTTCACAAATAAACTGTTCCTTGCTCTTAAGTGATAATTTCTTAAGAAATTTGCTATTTACTGCATTTTAATGTGACCCTAGTGAGTAAAATAAAGATTTTCAGTATGTCAGAGTCCACATCAGATTGGGGGGAGAAGTATTGTTCTGAACAATACTGCAGTTTATAACCATTAATTTATATGAAAATTTTTCTTGGAAATTTATAAAAGAATGAAATTGTCAGTCTGTCCTCTAGCTTCAGGAGGGGCATAAAACTCAATTTAAAGTATCTTTTTTCTTTTTAGTGAATAAGCAGCAAATCTGACATTTCTGATGAGATAATATCCTAGGGCAGAACTTTGATTAGTTAAGATTAGAATATGGAGCCGCATTTGGGACAGGGAAATTGTAGTTACATTTAATGTTTCTGTCATGTTGAATCTGACCTCCCTTAGGCTTTTTGAAAAGCAGGTAACCAAATTAGCATCCTCTGGGAAATCCTCACAGGAAAAGTCACTCAGGTAGAAACTGTTCATCAGATGGGTCAGGACCTATCTTTATAGCAGCTGTGCTGCTGCTTTCTTTTATCTCCATGTTTAGCCATACTTTGATCAGGAGCTCGAAAGAGCCCAGATGAATTCCAGGAATGGCCTTTCCAGTAGGATCTTTGTTGTGTCACAGGGCACAGGGCAAGCACAGGCGTGTGTGCATACACACACATTCTCTCTGATGTTGAAAGTTAAAACCTGGAACTTGATTCTGTTACCTACTTTTTACTGCTTTAGATACAATGTAACTAGTTTAATACTTGGATTTTTATCTTCTTGGCCAGGAGATACTTGAAAGTTATGGGTACTCTGATGAATAGTTACTTTTACCTTTGCTGTGTTACTAAGTCATTACAGCACTACTCTTGTATCTGTCTGATCTTGTCTGAGAATACCAGGCATCCCCTCTTGTTTATTTCTTCACAGGCCTTCTGATTGACTTGTTTCCTCTGTTTCCATCCCTTTCTGGCGAATTCAATCAGATCCTCTTGTGGCTGTTGTTTTAAAGCATTTCTTAATATTATGATCTTTTGTTTAATCTGCTTATTAACTTAAAGATAAGCCTTTAAGAGGTGTTGGAAATTGCTACATTGAAAAGTCCTTAGTATAGAAATGTCATGGCTTTCCCCCATGTGTCTGTATTAGAGGAAGAAACTTGCAACCTCAGAGTAGGTTCCTGTTGTCTTTGCCTGCAGGATTGTAGGTCCCTTCATGTAATTTCAGTGTTCTACCTTAAACAGTTCCGGTCTAGTAAAAGTGGTGCTGCTGGTAACAGCCCTGGAACCTTTAACAAGTCATGAGCCTTTTTGTTCCGTTTCCTCCTCTGTGAAATGTGGGTCTAAGATTGTCTGAAAATAGCATTGGTTCCTTTTGGAATAGAAGCGTTTCAAAACTGTTTGACCTTCTGGGCTTTGTCTCCAGGGTCCTCATTGTTGTCTTCGTCTTTCTGTTGTTCGAGTTTTAAGGCTCTGATCACTTCTGGAAGATGTCTTTTGGGGGGAGGAAGGAACTAAATAGTCATAAAATGTATTTTGAAAACATTGCGTCTGGATAAAACCAATCTAGGGAGATGCTTTCATTTTTAAGAGCAAAAAAATATGGTGACGTAATTGAACTTGAATGTGGAGTTTGAGTCCCTCTAGTGGATATGGCCAAGAAAGATTTAGATTACATGTTTGAGGTAGAGGAAAGAAAGGGATGACAGGTTTACAGGCTTAATTTGGGTAAAACCAGCTTCCAAGGTCAGAATTTTCATGGAAATTTTAAGAGATGAAGAATCCATTGGTTCCTTTAAGGATGATATAGCTCATTAGCTAGCCAGATTCAATATATGATACTTGTGGCTCTCATTGATAAGGAAAGACAAACCCTGGAAATCTCTGGCTCATCCTAAGCTTCTGCTGACATTGAAACACACATTAGAAATTGATGATCAGGGCGCATACAGTTCCTTTAGAACACATTGTGTCCCCAGGGCTCTTGTTGTTTTCTGAAACGAAAGGTCTCTTGCATGAGGTCTTTCTTCTCCCCCTTTCCTTCCAATCATTAGTGCTGTTCCTTTCTTCACTCTTGAAATGGCTTATTATATATTTTATATTGCCTTCTCTGTACATAGTCTCTCTCCACAACTCCTTAAGGAGCAAGGACTGTGTTTATTTTTCTTATCTCCAACTCTTGGTATAGAAATGTCTTTGTATGGCATTTATCTTTAACAAATGCTTGTATTCAGCTGTACTGAATTGTACCGAATTGAATGGAATGATATGAGCCTAGTTTGGCCACAGCAGATAAGGGAATTACCTATTTGTTACTGAATTGTTTTCTATCAACTAAAGTGTTAGTGAAATATCTTGCTGTGTGTGTGTGTGTGTGTGTGTGTGTGTGTGTATGGATGGATGGTTATTTTGGATACTTTTTATCTATTAATTTCATCCCACCCTTCTTCTTTTTCTTTCAGTCACCTCCATCTAAGAGAAGAAAACTAGAAAAGCCTAGGAAGCCCATTACATTTGTAGTATTAGCAGCCACAATGAAAGAATTATCCCTCAAAGCTTCTGCTGTGGGTTCGGAGACTGTGGAAGGTATAGCAGTTATTACAACATGGCTTGAAAAAATCCTCACTGATCTGAAGGTACCTGATTTAGGAGATGAAGATGTTTCTCCTTATCTATTTTGGGGGCATCAGGAGGGGATACAGAAGTTGATGTCAATGAAATTTTGTCTTTTCCTCCAAATAGGTCCAGCATAAGCGAGTTCCCTGTGGAAAAGAGGAAGTTAGTCTATTCCTAACAGCCATAGAAAACTCTTGGGTTCATTTAAGGAGAAAGAAAAGAGACAGAGTGAGGCAACTGAGAGAAGTTCCTCGAGCCTCTGAAGACTTCATTCAAGCTATGGAAGAGGAGAAACCTCTGCCCAAAGAGATTGAAAATAACCCCGAGTGCCCTGATGAGAGCTCCCCAGCCAGGCCTGCCATGTGTGGAGCTGAAACAGCTGTGTCTGAAAGACACCATCCAGACAATAGCCAAGAACCAATGCAGGCAGAAGGGACTGAGAAAAGGGGAAGGACAGAGGTTTTAGAAAGTGTCAGGAGCTCTTTTTGTGCCACTGAGGAGCTTGATGCTCCTGAAGAAGCTGCCAATACAGTGTCTGAAAGAGAGAAAAATTCTCAAGGGGCTCCTGGACATTATTTGTTTAAGTGTTTAATAAATGTCAAGAAGGAGGCAAATGACGACACAGTGGTAGAGATGCATTGGGTTGAGGGCCAGAACAGGGACTTAATGAACCAACTCTGTACGTATTTACGCAACCAGATTTTCAGGCTTGTTGCTAGTTAGCCCCAAATTCCTGGCATAGCTGGCTCAGTCCAGTGTAGGGCAGCTTGCCTTTTAGAACTTCTTCTTACTAATTCAGGGGGGTAATAATCAGTGACACTAGCACAAATGTTTTTGTTTGTTTGTTTTTTTAAAGACAAATTCAGTAAGTCAACCCTGGGCTGGATTTTTCTGTTGGTTTTAGGTGCAGGGAATTGTTATGAAGTGACACCAGAGGAAATGTCCTGGATGTTAGTAACAATAAAAAGCTTCCAGGAGGCTGGGACTGTGGATGGATTTCAATCTGGCTAGCTTCATGTTGAACTGGCTCTCCAAGGTCAGCAGATTGTTTGTGTAGCATCTGAGGTTTGGGCCAGGCAACAGGTTCATTTTGGCTGAGATGGCACCTTGGCCTGCAGGGATATCTCAGTCTCTCAGGCTTTCTCTGGAGGGTACTGCTTTGGAGAGGCAAGTAGGGTTCATTACCTCCACTCAAAAGACTCAGCATCTAAGACTGAATTTGCTTACCCATGTTCTCTTCTGACTGACTCTTACCTAAGTCCCTTGCCCCACCCCGTATCTTCACACAGGAACCTAACTTTAGGGGTCTGACGGTGAGTTAGGGCTAGATAGAGCCCAGGAGCAAAGAGCTTCAGATTCATTCTCAGGAAGATACACCTCACCTTGGGTGTTCATGGTGTTGAGAAACTGGCAAGAGGCATGTGCTTAATGAGTGAGGAAGAGAGTCATGACTCATCTCTTTGATGCTCTTGCTCCAGAACCTGAGAGGAAAGCAGTATTTTCTGCTCTGAGCCTGGTACACCCTTTCCCCTAACTTGTGTACAGTGTTCTTTTAGCAGCATTAATTCCACACAATTTTAGAATTTTTTTCAAATTTCAACAAGGATTCATTTGATGTACACACACACACACACACACACACACACACACACACACGTATGTATGTATATGTACAAACATATTTAGAATATTCAGAAATTTAAAGGGTCAATCCTATTTCTTGTTTCAGGGGGCTGCCTGTGATGGATTTGAAGTTGTCAGAAAATAGGAATTTGTTGTGAAAGTAATCTGTGAGCAATCAGGTAGTGGTCATTTGTTGATGGGTAAATTGATGATGACTGAACATTGTAATTAAAGATCTAATCTAATCCTCACTATATTTTCTTGCTAGCGGTAGAATTTGGATCTGTAGTGTAAGCACCTTCTTAAAACAAGTGTTCCAGTAAGAATGCTTGGGTTCTGTTAGGGCTAGAAAGGCTGAAATTTTGTTTTTAAGCGCCATGTGGGATGCCGCAGTTCTTCCCTTCTCCAAGAGCAGCTCTCTGTTTACTAGGCTGTGTTGTTCCAGTTCTGAGGTTTTATCTATCTAGAGCTCTATGGGTAATCTATCATTACTCCCTCTCCCTCCCAAAAGGGTAAAAAAAAAAAAATTGAAGCACTGAGATTTTTTGGAGTAGAGTCACAGGAAAGCCACCTGGAGCATACAAGGGGTTCCTTACCTCCAGCTGTTGGCTCCATTGTTACAAGCTTGTACTTGTGATTTCTGTTCTAGAATGTTAGAGCTGGGAGAGACCTCGGAGGCATTTAGTCTTAGACCCCACCCCACCCCATCCCCTTCTCATGCTCTCCATTGTATACATAAAAAACCAGTATCAGGGCCAGGAAGCTCATTAGGAATAGTGCTAGGGTTGAAACCCACATTTTCTGACATTAGGGTATAAATATAATTCCTTGTGTTTGCAGTACTCCTTAATGATAACTGTTCATAATTACAACAGAAAATCATGTTTGCTGTTTTTGTTATAGGAGAAAGGGAACAAGTATTTATAGAGCACTTATTGCACGCCAAGAAACTTTGCAAGTGCTTTTTACAGTTTTCTCATTTGATCTCCCAACCACCCTGTGAGGCAGGTGATTATGACCGTCATTTTGCAGTTGAGGAGACTGAGGCAGATGGGTTAAGTGACTTCACCAGGGTCATACAACCAGTAAATCTCTGAGGCTGGAGTTTGACTCAAGTCTTCCTAACTCCAGACCCAGTACTCTGTCTGCTACACCACAGCTCCCTCTGGAGGATAGGATTTTAGAAGGGAAAAGGATATTAAGAGGTTCTGTGGTTAAACTCTTTTGTTTCTCAGATGAGGAAAGTGAGAGCTGAAGCTGGTAAGTAACTCAGCTAATGTTCTAGGGGGCCTTGTGTCATTGTGGGTGATATCCAGGCTGCCCCAGGTTCTATGGAACAGTGTATAAACTCTCCCATTGAAGGTGTTTGCTTTTGGAGGAGTTAAACTAGGATTATACTTCCATGTAAAATCATGTGGAAACAAGTTGGAGCTTGTCTGTATTCAAACCCTTCTTGATTTTAAATGCCTCCTTGGGAAAGAATGGACTACTTTTTGGCCCAGAAAAGCTGGCATTTTCCCCATTCATGTAACGTTGAAATTTATAAAACAATCAGTTATTTTAAAAATGTTTTTGCTTAAGCACATATTTTCCAGTTGGGCTAGAGGGAGGTGGGATCGGATGTTTCTCTTTTAAGGAGTAGATTTTCCAGAGCTTGTAGTTGGTTAGACTCATCAAGTCCACGTGAGGCTATCAAGTCTCAAGGTCCACACCTTTGTGAAGACAGGTGGCAGTCTTTAGCAGGCTCCCCTAGACATTTTCTTCTGCCCCTGCTGCTGCTTCCCCTGTGCTTGGTAATTGACTGGGAGAGGGACCACTGCTGCCTTTGTTTCCTACCGGAAGGCATGTGCTTTCCCAGCTTCTCTCCTTTTTCCCGTCTTGCCAGCCTCCATCTGGAATACTGTTTACCAGGTTTGCTCTTGAAGTGGGCCATGCTTCTGCCCTTGTCTGACTCAACCTCAGTATTTTTCCCTTTTTTTGTCTTTGATGGATGTGTTTGATTCCAGGTATGGTGGTCTCTTGCCCAGGCTCCTTATGTGCATATGAGTAGAATTGACTTTGAAAAATCTTCCAGTGTTGATTTGGAAACCAACTTGAATGTAAATTGTTTAGAAACAAATGGCACTGATATCCCCTCTGTTTTAATCGTCCAAGTGACTTCCCTTAGTGTATTTGCTCCTTCAAGGGTACAGCCAGAATTGAAAAATTGCTCTAGGTCTCATCCCAGACTGAGAAGGTATCAGTAGGCGTTCCTTGATCCTTTCCTTGTAGGCTGCTAACTCATCCACTATGTCTGACATAGATGTTGGAAGATCTTTGGAATGGGTCTAGTATGCTCAGGCTGGGCTACGTTTGAAAGACAGGAAAGTGCTGACATGTCACATGGCCTGATTGGGCTCATTGAATCTAGATCTTTGGCTAACCCCTTAGCCGTTTCTGTTAGTGGCATTTTGAATAAGTTGGCTAAACTCGAAGATGCTGTTGACATTGAGATTTCATCCTCAGCCCACTTTCTTAGAACCCTTTCTGGTCTTAGTTCATGTTTAACGTTAGGTGAAGTTGGTTCCATTACTAACAACATCCAATCTTGTACATTGTTACTAAGAGTGAGTGTAGTAACCTGGTTTAATAGCAATGGAGGTTTTTGATACTGTGATACAGGAATTCTGAGGACATGTAGTTGATAAGTTAGTGGATCAGAGACCTCCCCCTAAAGAAGATATAAGAGCAAACCCCACGAGCCTATGATGACCATCAGGTCTTGGCATAACATAGATTGGGAGTTCTAAAAAGAGTTTGATGTTGTGTAGAAGAGTGCTGGGTAAAAGAGCTAGCCATGGTAGCACATCAGCTTGGACAGTGCTTAAGCAGCTAGAGCCTTGGCATGCCTACTTTGCATAGATGTTTGGAAAGATCTCCCCACTTGAGGACTACTAGTATTGGAACTCCTTTGCATAGGCAATCTGAAGCCCAGCATTCCTCAGCTTTTAGAGTGGTTGGTGTTGAAAAGCTGGCATGGCTCGAGTGTACAAATGCCTCATTTATTTCATAGGGCCTCCTGTATATAGTCATGGTTTGGTTGTCTCTCCTGTCCTAGGATGTCACATTTCACATTTACCTCATTGAGTTCTCCCAGCAGTATGTAAGTTTGTCCAGAGCTTTCTCATGCCCTTCCCTGGGGTGAGAGCTCCTTGAATACATGTCACTCAATCTTCCCATAGGTAGCATGTTTGGTCCTTGACATGGGGGATTGAATTGATCCTAATACAAATGTTGTGAAGCATGGGAGGTGTGTTCCTGTTTGAGTGTGTTTGGTTAGGATGCAAATCTACTTCTCTTAGTTCCTAATGCTTTAATATGACCTTGCTTTTAAACATCAACCACTGTTACGGTGGGAGGCAGAAGCCAGCTGTTTGTCCAGACTGGGATCTAGGGGACTAAATAAACCATTCAGCCCCTTATTCATTTCCTGTTCAAGGCCCTGCACTGTTCTTGACGCAAGAAGTCCATGACTTTCCCTCTTGTGGCCACAAGGGGGCATTTGTGGCCTTTTTTCCCCGAAAGTTTTTGCTTTCTTGTGGGAAAGAATGACTTGGGCCTTGGTGTTGCTATTTTCTTAAAGAACCTTTATGTTTTAATTGCCTCCAAAGTGAAGATCAGCTTTTCAGATAAGCTGTTTCCTCCTTCACTGTCATCAATAACGGAAAGTTCTTTTGATTTTGTGTTTGCTATGAATTAGCCTTTAAAAATTTTTTAGAACAGGAAGGGTGTCACCACACAGTGAATGAATATACAGTGTAAGACATGGCTAGAAATTTGGAGAGCTCCAAGGAAGAAACTATTTGGGCCATTCTCTGATCAGTTTTTTCATTGTTTTCCTTCTTCCTGTTTAGTTAAATGATCTGGTTGTGAATACACTAATACTCTTTACATATTATTGTTTAAACCAGGGTGGCCTGTTGGGTAGGGAGGGGACCATTGTCTGCACAGTTCTGTGCCTGGTCAGGGCATTGTGCTGACTCTGCTTCACCAGTACCTCAGGCTCGTGTTCTGTGGTCATTAGACTGGCACTGAGCTCAGCCTCTGCCTTGTTTAGGGGGCTGGCTTTAGGAGAAAGGAGGAAACAAGTACTGGAGTTGTTGAGGATTCACCCATGAGGCAAGAATTTAAACTCTTCAACCTTTACTTCCTGTGAGCATGGACATGCTGGACTGGGTTGGCAAAGAGGTGACTGAATTAGAGAAAGACTGCTAGGCCTTTTGGAACTGACCTCTTAGTGTTAACTAAAAGATAATTCCTGTACTTGATTTCGGGTGGCCAGAAGAGAGGCAAAGGGCCATGGTTTGTTGTGGGGCCTATGTTTTAGGAAAAATCTGGACAAGCATAACCAAGGTAATGAGGAGCCAAGGAGAGAGCATGGTAGTGGTCCTCAGGTGTTTGATTGGCTGTGATGAGGAAGAACATTTGACTTGCTGTGTTTCCCCCCAGGGACAGAATTAGGAGCTGTGGGGAGGACATACACATACAGATTTAAACATGGTGTAAATAAAATAGCTAATTGAGTTGTCTGAGAGAAAGGGCTGCCTCCTAAGCTAAGAAGTTACCTGTACTTAAGATCAAGGAGAAAGGCTCCATGAAGTCCACTTGTTGGAAAAGGGGTTCTTGGCCAGGTAGGAGTTGGACTTATTCACCCTCTGAATTCTTCTGCACAGCCTAGATTCCATGAATGCTCGTGCTAGGGTTACTCAAGGCCTCCAGACACAGAAATAACTTAATGGCACTAGTGGGTAGGAGCTTGCTCCCTGGGGCCATGGCTTGATTTCTTTAGTAAATGCCCCCCTTGGTTTCAGGCACTCCTTGGCTGGCACTAGAGAGCTCTCTGAGAGCCCATCACCTCTACTTCCTCAAATTCGATTCACAATGTTCTCTAGGATTCTTAGGGCTGAGCCTCTTGGGATGCTTTGATGTGAGTCACCCACATGACTAAAACAGCAATTTATTTATTTAATTGGTAATTGGAGCCACCAATGCTACATTTAGTAGACTTGTACTTGTACTTTGGAGGAAGCATGTTTTGACTATGAGGAGGGCACTCTACTTCATAACAACCACTGAGCTGTAGCTTCTTTGTCTGTCTTGGTCTAATCAGAAACGCTCCTGTTTGGAGCCTCTGTGACTGGAGGTTTATTAGCAGACACTGATCACATTACTCTTGTTAAAGGAAGAGTCCTGGGGTTCTAAGGTGAAAGATCTTGGCTGTGTGGTGTTACCTTTTACCCCCAAACAGCTCAAATTCTCATTTTGTTGTCCTCTCTTCCTCCCCCCCCCCCCAATCCCTTCCTGGTCTGTATCAAGGAGAAGTGAGGAAGAGAGAAATCACTTCTTACTAATATTGGATAATTAGACACTTGAGCTAGCATTCCTTTGAGTAAGAGAAATAGCTAATAATTAATTTTTAATTCTTGCTACCAGATCTTTATATCTGACAGTATTTTTAGCTCAAATAATTAGTGGTCATAAAAAAATAAAAAAGTGTCTTGTGAAAGTACATATTGGATTGGGATCAATGTGAAATTACTGTTAATTATCTAAGAACAATTTGGCAATATGGAATTGGATTATGATGGACATGATTTTTGATTTTCATTTTTAGCAGTCAGTACCAAGTATCTCAGTTACAAAACAAACAGGACCAGTTGGCTTTTTGAGATTATTCCTTGTGAGGAATTTGCAGACACTGGTCTTGCTGCTGTCACTGACTGGAGAGGGCTCCTCATGGAGCCAGTCAGCCTGGCTGTGTTGAGATTCTCAGCTCATCTTAACAACCTCCCCTCACTGGAGATCTTCCTTTGGGTCTCTTGCTAGAGGATTATAAAAGTTAAGGGAAAGGCAGAAGGCTTGGGGACTCTAGGGTCTGTGATCTCAGTGTGTGAGTTAAAGGTGGAAAGTTCTAGAGTATGGATCACCACCTCCCAACTTGTCTGTGCACTGCCTCTGCAGGGGCTTGCCTGAGGACCGGAGGATCCTGAAGCTACTTCCAGGATGAAGCTCTGTCCTTCAGTTGGGTAAGATTTGATCACAATACTTCTAATGAGCCTGAAAATGTTTTGCCTGCCATGCACTGTACTGACCTTGGGGGAGCTGATCTTCTTGTTTTCCCTTTCTGGGGAGCCAGCAGGGTTTTCCAGCCCAAGTCTTGGCAGGAGTAGGAGAGTTTTGGTGTATAAGCTGTGGGAAGCTAGGCTCTCTAGAAAAGCCTAGCTTCCCTAAGAGGACCAGACCATTGTGCTGTGGAGGGTGTCTGTTGAATGGAAGGCAGAGGTTACTGTTTCTTAAATGTTGGTAAGAGTGAGTTTCCCACACCTAGGGGAAACCTAACCAGAGGGTGCTAACCCCAGGTTTAAAGTACAGCTGCAACCTGAGGATGAAAACAAGTTGAGCGTTATTTGCACTGGAAGTCTCCTCTCTGTCTTGTACCTCACTGCTCAGAGATGGAGAAAAGAGTCCTTGCTCCAGAATGGTAGGGGAGGAGAATACTGTGGTGTGGTATAGACAGGAATGGGCACGAGATGAGGAAAAATACTAGAGCTGGTTCAGAAGCTCCAAGGGAATCTGCATTGTCAGTGAAAATGTGAGGACAGTAGAACAAGAGATCTTGTCAGAAGCAAGGCCAGAACTGGATTCAGGTTGAGAGATCATATTTTAGCAAGTCATTGGAATCATCGGGGGAGCTACCTCATCAGTCACTAGCTAATGGCACCAATTAAACTCTGCACAGCTTCCCAGCTGAAACCTTTGTCCTGGTAACTGAGAGCTGTGGATACAGATTGTCACAAAGTCTAGAAGGGGAAAGGAGAAATTGGACTTTTTTGGTTCAGTGGGAGCTATACCAGCTGGGAATGAAAGAAGAAACATTTCTGGAAGCTCAGTGCCAAAGGCCACACAGAAACTCTGTCATAGACCATAAAGAGACCTCAAAATATTTGCTTAGTATTTTGCTCTTATGATAACTAGGTCCTTTGGAGGAAGGAGTTCTGTGTTGTGATCAGATGTGGAGTGCTTGATTGAGCCCTGGGCTTTATATTCCTTTTTCCTTCGCCTGCCTATGTCCTTATGCCTGTCCCTGTGTAGGTTCTGCCAGTGATCTGGCAGTCCTGTAAGCTGTGGTATTCCCTTTGGCTTCTGCTGCATTCGGACTCATGGGGGATGTGGTTGCCTTTCCTAGAGAGCATTAGGTATTGGCACAGATAACATACCATTTCCATTTTGGGAGGTGGTGTCACTGCTGCAGAAAGGGAACTCAGACGGAGACAAGACAGGAGAGAGACTGGCCCTGGTGTTTTCTTAGGGGTAATCAATGTCCTGCTTGCCTTCCTGGAGGCCCCAGCTGGCACCTGACTGGAATGCTCCTTTTCCATTTTTATTTCCCTATTTCTGTCTAATCCTGTTCCTATGATCTGACTTCCACAAGACTGCCTCAATTCTATTCAAATAACTCATTACCTTCCCCTTTGCCTTTTGACCCCAGCCCTTGTTAGTCATCCCTGCTCCATTCCCCAGATTCTCAAATTACTTTCACATACTGCCCCAGTTGGCCTCATGGTTGGATTTCTTGGAGAAGTTCCGTGTCTGGCCCCTCCCTACTCTGTACCTTTGACCTGAGTTCCTTTGCATGTTAGCATTTGGAACCAGGGTAGTTGTCTTGGTAGAAATCTCTCCAGGAATTGCCCATCATCTAGTCATTTCTAGAACTGGAGGTATTTCTGGAAGTGTTGTGGAAAAGAATGACCCACCAAGGTTCAGATGGCATAGTCTTTTCATCCACTCCAGGCCTCAATGGCTCCTGGATCCCAACCCGAAGCCACTTCCTTGCCTTCTCTGCCAGGTGTTCACCTTGGTTGGGTGTTAACTTAGCACAACAAATGATTCTTCCTTATTACTGTACTGAGGGTTGGGGTCAATGCTTTTTGTCATCTGTGGGCTTCATTCACATAGCTATGTCTCTGCACATGCTGGATTCCTGGGAGTTGGGTTCTAGTTCAGCTGTTATCAATGACCAGCTCCAGAGGAAGTCATTGAACTTTCCTGGACTTCAGTTTCCTCGTATAAAACTAGGTGGTTAACCTTAGATCATCCTTTCCACTTCCAACATTCATTGAAGAGGGAGCATCAATAAGAGGAGATGGGAAATTGGAAAGTAAAATTGTCTTCTGACTGAGTTGGGTTTAGAGGGTGGAATGATGTGCTGGACCCTCCACCCAGGAGCCTGTTACATGCTAATGGCTCCTTAGGCTCAGCCAGTAGGGAATAGGCAGGAGCTGCAAGTCAAACAGAATCACCTGTTTCTTTCTGCTTCTCAATCAGTGTTGGGGAAGCTGGCTTCCAAGAGTAGCCTCATCAGCCCAGAGAAACCTTCAGACAAGCCAGACAAGTATGACTGAGGCTTTAGGGGGTGGTACAGGAAAGGGCCCAGTGTTGTGGGAGGTCATCTTAGCAAGGAACCTTAATGAGGGACTCTAGCAGGATGCAAGTCTGAGTTTGTCCTATGGAACTTTGGTCTAAGCAGCCCAGCCATACAAGGAGACCTCTGCCTTCACTGATGCAGCACAACCAGGGGCAGGTCCCACACAAGAAATGCATGGATGTCCCTTCAGTTTTCTGCTGAAATGTCAGATCCACCTCTTCCTCTTCTCATTCTAGTAACTGCATTGGGCTGGATAAACACACTGGCCTGCTGACCCTGCCGTCTTGCCCCTCTGCTCCAGAGTGAGAACAGAGAGATGCTGCCCCTGGAGGTGGGGGAGTGGGGTTATCTTTTCCGAAGGAGTATAGAGCCTTAGATGCCCAGTGGCTTTTTGCAGGCCAGCAGCAGATCTGAAGCCTCATTACTAAACTCTCTTGCCTAATGTTGCCAGGCGTATTGTCCCCATATGACCCAAATAAACAGACGATCATGTGAATCCAGTAAGGCTGTTTGTTTTAAATAGAAATCGTCTCTTTTAAGCCCAGAAGCAGATGGGTTACCGGTGGCACGAGAGAAGGCAGGACCAAATCCTCTTTTGACTCAACTTCTGAGACTGGCTCAGAATCCTACTTTGTTTTTGGTGGGATCTCTGAGAAGTTCTGGAGTCAGGGGATCCCACTGCCAACACTTTATGAGCTGTGTGATCATGAAAACCACTTAGTAATAACCCAGAGCTTCAGTTTCCTCCAGTAAGGTGGGGGGAACTCCCAGAAGGAAAGCCCTGTGAATGTGTTGTTACTCTGTGGGATCATCATCCTAGAAGGTATTTATGAGCTGCTCTCCCCATTGGGATGAGGAGAGCTCTCAGGGGCCAGTGTACATGTGTCCTTGTGCCCCTTGGAGCATTTCCCACGCAGAAACCAAGGGCCTGAAGCACAGTTCTTGCTTAGAATAGTTTCATTCCATTTGAACACTAGGTTGAATGCAGCAGAGATGGTCTCAAGTAGAGCATGGCTTCAGGCACTACTGTAGAGTATTGTGTTTTTAACTAGGACTTTTTCTTTCTTTCCCCACTTCTCCCCTTCCTGCCCACAGCCTTGGTGTCCAGGGTCATTCCATTTCCTCTGAGGTGTTGGGATATGCCAGGTCCTGCTCCCCAGTGAAACTGCACACAGGCCTAATTTATGCCAGAAAGGTGTTGGTGACATTGGATGACTCTCCCAGGGACAGAGACCCTGCCATAAAAGAAAGACCAGCCAAATACTGAGATATTCCTGTTTAGTTTCTGAGTCCTGTAGCTGCAGTGATGAGATAATAGGGTGTGGAAAGAGACTCAAATTTTGACATAAGCTTTATAGATAACTGACCATGAACCTCAGTTTACTCATCTGTAAATGAGAAATGCTTGCATTGACAACCTCACAGGTTCAGTGTAAGGGAAGTAATTTGCAAATCTTAACGATAAAACCACTGTGATGATTATAGTAGATAGTCGTGATATCAGAAGTGCATTTCGTT
Source organism: Potorous gilbertii (assembly GCA_028658325.1). Lineage (NCBI taxonomy): Eukaryota > Metazoa > Chordata > Mammalia > Diprotodontia > Potoroidae > Potorous > Potorous gilbertii. The sequence goes on along the minus strand of CM053770.1, from coordinate 273,678,257 downwards.
TGTAGTCAAGGTAGCTGGGCAAACCAACTGGTTCTGCCACTGACTGGGTCACTGGACCTTCACCTCTGTGGGCTGGTTTCCTCACTTGAGAAAATGAGGGAGTTTGACAAGAATTACATTTTAGGAAAAAGGGAATGGGTGCAGGGAGAAGTGACTTGTCCAGTAAGTCATTGAGTGGGTATGACATGCACGTGTGTTCCTGAGGATACAAGGCAAAGCACGACAGCCCCTGCCCTCAAGGAGCTGACCATGTAAGGTAGAAGGAGCCATAGGTAGGTAGAAGACCCTGGGGTTTTGTGAGTCTAAATCAAACGATCTTCCCCATCCACCAAGGCCTTTGCTCCAGCTGTAGCCAAAGCAGCCGGAGACTGCTTGTAACTTCCACCGGGAAAATGTTGCCTGATTTCTTTTGGACGTCCCACGTTCTGTTTTTCCCCTGTACTTTCCTAGACTAGAAACTGTTCCCGATACCAGATTCAGTAGTGGGCAGAAGGGGATGGAATTTGGTGTCGTGGCCCAGAACCGCCTTGGCCTCTCATTTGCCCATCCAATGTCTAGAAAGGACCTCCGCTGGACAAGATAGAAGGGGACAGGGTGCAGTTAGGTCTCAGATCAGCCTTTCCTTTTAATAAATAAGGAAACTGAGGCTCAGAGTGCCTAAACCAGCTGGGGGTGAAGGTAGCAGAGCTCGCATTCTTGCCCACGCCGGTAACTGCCAGGCCACTGCTCCCGGAGGTCGTTTGGAGGGCTGTCGTTGCCCCCTTTTGGATGTTTGGAATGCAGACGAGGGACTAGAGGCGCAGACCCCGCTGCACAAAAAGAATGCCATTTATTATTCTGCCAGACGGTAGGGGACAGCCCCCAAATCTGGGGCCCCCAGACGGAGCCTGAGCCAGATCCTTCGTTCTACCACCTCCGAGAGAGACGAGTGAGTCCCTGGAGGGCCTAGATCCCTGCTCTAGGGCTCCCGGGCCTCTCCGCGGGCGGGGCAGAAGAGGGTCACTTGGGGCGTCGGGAGCCTGGGCGGGCGCTTAAGGCGGGGTTAGTAGAGAAACCGGGCCTTCGCCCTGGCGCGCCCCACCCCGCGGCCGCCGCGAGTGGCCCGAGTGGCCCGGGGGGCAGGGCTTCCGCCCTCCACGTTGTTGTTCCTGAGGCTGGCCACGCCCCCGCCCACACCCCGGGCCTGGGACTCGCCCCTTCCCCTTCCCTCCCTGCTCCCGTTCGCCTGTCGCAAGTCGACCGGGTACTCCGGCTGGGGTTATCGGGAACCCACAGCGAGCCAGACGCACGTGGGCCAAAGGAACACTTGGGGATTCCTTGGGCTATGATGGCGGGGAAAGAATGAGGCTTAACGCGGGAGGTGGGAGATGGGGGAGTCTTCACTTCTCGAGGGAATGGCAGGATGCCAGCCACAAAGTGAGAGCATGGCTGGCCCGGTTACCTCTCTTCGTCCCTACGGCCCCCGGACGGGAGCTCATTTACCCTGGTGGGCACTGGCCCTTTAAACAGGCGGCCGACGGTGCGGGGTGTCCATGTGGAGCAGCTCCATGCCGTGTTGTCCTGCCCGCCCATTGGCCCGCGGCCCGGTGACGTCTACTAATGAAATGCGAACGCACTGCGGGGGGAGGATCGGCTGCAAAACCCGGGAGCGGATCGTCGCTCCATTCTTCCCCGCCCCCTCTCCCGGAGCTTTCTCCTGCCGCCCCGCCCAGGGGCGGGGCACCGCGGGAATTGCAAAAGACTCGGGGAATGAGGGGAGTGGAGCAGGTTAGGGGGATCCGGCTTCCGTAGGACTGAGGGACCGAAGGTCTCCTTTCTATTCTGTGCCTCTCCCACCTTAATGGAGCCCTTATGACGCTAGTGTAAGCGTCAGACCCTTGTCTTCCTAGACAGGGCGGGACCCAGAGTGGACACTCTCGCAGATCGCCGCCTAGCCGAGTCCTAGACCCGAGGTGCGTGCGGGATCGGACCGAGCGTGGCTGTGCTGTGAGGCGGAAGTGGAGCGTGGGTGCCGGGCCGCCCTCGCCTCTTGCAGCTCCGCCCCCGGCCACGTGTTCACACGACCGCCCGTCCATCTGTGGGCGGGGTTTGCCCCGCGGGGCTCCGCCCACCGCGAGGCGCCGCTCCAGAGCCTGGGCGGGCGGGGCTCCGGTCCGGGCTTTGGCGGCGGCCCCGGTGTAGTAGCGGGGGCGGCGGCCGGGGGCAGCGCGGCTGCTTCCCCTTGTTGTGTGTCGGTGCCTCCTCGCCATCTTGTTGCAAAGCCCTTTCTTGTCGGCGGGACTCGCGGGGGCCGCGGGGCGGGAGGCACCGGGCGGGAGGGGCGGGCGGGAGGGGCGGGAGGGAAGTGGCGCCGCCTCGGGGGGGTTCCGGGGCTGCACCCAAGCATTTTTTGCATTTTTATTTTTTTGCAACTCCCATTTTTGGGGGCCGCTCTTGGGGAGCATCTTTCCCGCGATCTCCCGGCGGAGTGTCCCGAGGCCCTCCCGCCTGCCGGCCGCAGCCCCCCGAGGCCCGCCCGCCCGCCTGCCCCGCGGCGCGCCCCCGCCGCCCGAGCGATGAGCATTGAGACGCTTCTGGAGGCGGCCCGCTTCCTGGAATGGCAAGCGCAGCAACAACAGAGAGCACGTGGTGAGCGGGCCGGGCTGGGCCCCGGGGGCGCGAGGTGGGGACCCAGACCGGGATTGGGGGGCGGGGACGAGGCCGCGCCGCGCGCCCGCGGTGCCAGCCCCGGGAGTCATTAGCATTCCGCCGGGGGCCCCAGCTCCGCCCTCCGCTTCTTCCCGCAGCCCCCACCCCTCGGGGCGCCTCTCGCCCGGCTGGGGGTTGAGGGCTAGGGGGCTTGCTGGTCTGACGGCGAGGCGCCTCCGACTGTCACCGGGCACGCTTGGGGGCTGTGGGGGTCGGCTCAGGGGATGGAGCAGGGCGAGCATGCCCGGCGCGCGCGTCCGGGCGTGTGGTGTGATCGCCAGGGGGTGCGAGGAGGTGCGCGTACACGGGTGTGCGTGTGTAGAGTACACGGATGGGGGTAGGGATTACTCTACGCCGGGAGGCTCCCCTGCTTTCCAGGCCGTGGGGGCCCCCGGCTGGGCTGCGCGCGGCTGGGGGCGGGGGCGGCCTTTGCAGAATGAAGTGACATCGCTTGTCATATGATCCTGGGCCGGCCCCGCCTGACCCCGCCCCCCGATCTGGGCTGGGGTGGACTTCGGGGGTCCGGGGCCCCGGAGGGTCTGGGGCGGGCCCCTTCCCCCACGCACCCCCGCCCCTTCCCCGAGGCCGCAGCCCCCTCCCCGACCGGGTGGAATGTAGGGGGTCCGCGCATCCCAAAACCCGCTCTCGCCTGGAATGTTGCGTGTGTCTGTTCCCAGCTTGTTGGTTACTTGGGGCTGGTGACGTGGCCGCGCTCCGCCCCCGAACACGTGCACCGGGGACACTCCCGCTGGGGACTGGGCCGCTGCTACCTCCCTGCAGACCTGGGTTCCCGGAGCAGGGAGGAGGGGCGGGCCAAGAGGCGGGGCTCCCGAGGGGGCCCTGCCCGGGACTACCGGGCCGGGGCGGCTCCCTAGGAGAGGGGGGAGGAGGGAAGTGACCTGACCCTTCCGCGCCTTCCCCCTCCCACATTTCCTGCATTTATCTTGGGGGGGGTGATTGAAGGTAGCCCCAGGATTCAGGGAGATCCGTATCTGTTCTCATCAGTCATATCTCTTCCCTCTCCCTGCCCGGGGGGGGGGCTGGGCCCCTGCCAAAGGTGAGGGCAATGGGGGGGGGGGTGGAGCATCTCCTTGGCACAGGAAAAAGAGGGACCCATTTAACGTTCCGTCGCCCAGGTCCTGGTCCCCAGACTCGTCCCCGGCCCTTAGACTCCCTGTTGAGAAGGAATGGGAAAGGTTTGTTTCCCTGGCCGAGTCTCTCCTTTCCGGGCAGGAGGACATTCATTCTTCAGCTTCCATCTGCTTTGGAAATGTGTGCGTGCAGGATTTGGGTTCGATCTCCCCGCCCCCCACCTCGAGTTTCGCCCCTCCCCCTCTCCTGCAAAAAAAAAAAAAAAGAAAAGAAAAGAAAAATGTTGCACTCCAGCGCTCCCTTCCTTTCCCTCGGCGTCTATTGTTGCTTCAGTGATGAGTCATGCTGGAGGTTGTACGAGTATTGTGTGTGCGCGTGTATGTGCGAGGCCTCGTCTGCAGAGACTCTGTGTGTGTGTGTGTGTGTGTGTGTGTGTGTGTGTGTGCGCGCACGTGTGCGCCTCTGTGCGCGCGCATACATGTGCATTCAGGAACCTCAGAACTGGGTGGGAACCTCTCCCTGGCGGGCACAGGGTGCTGGCCGATTCACCGCCCAGCCACAGCAGCCGGCCTCTCAAGGTCGGAAGTCGTGCACTGTGTGAGGATTTCCAGGGTCCGTGATCGAGTGTCTGGAGGGAATGTTGGGAGCAGTTGCGTTGGGGCCTCCCTCCTGCCCTCCCTGCTGTGCACATACAAGCGCAACCCTACTCTGCCCCCCAGTTCCTCAGCCAGGGCCGGACTGGGCATGGGGCATTCGGCTAGTACTAGCGGAATCACTGTTTCCCCGGATGGTTTGGGAAGGAGCTTGGCCCTGCTGGTTCTCCCCTTCCCTCTTCTCCCCCCCACCTCTATATTTCTGTAGTATAGATGTCTGTGGTCTCTGGAATTTCCTGAGGACCCTCACCCTCCGATGCAGCTTAAAAGAGGAGCCAGAGAGAGAGGCAGATCTAGGATTCATTCTTTCCTTTTCCCATCTCCTGCAGAGTGCTTTCTCAATCCTCTCCACACCTGTACTCCTCAGAGATAGAGGAACAGTGCCAAGCAAAACTCTTGAAGAGAGTCCCATAGATGTCCAGCAGGAATATGGGGAACTGAAGGCTCCTGGGAACGTGTGGACAGCAGGGGGTGGGAGAACCTTGTGGTTCTCTGGACCCTGAGTCCATATCAACGGTCAAGTTCACATCTGCCCGTTTACAGTGGCTCATTAGAATTCCCTATCCTAGAAGACAGTGGAGAAGAAAAGTTTCTGTAGGGTCAGTTGAGAGATATCCAGTCTCCTAAAGGAAATCTGTGTCTGTTTGAGTATCTCAGCTAACCCCAGGGACACCAGAAGTCAAGCCATACTTCCCTCTGCCTCTTAACATTCTGTGTCTCCCCACTTGGAGTGGGGCAAAGAAAGGAGCAGTAGGCTGTCATCTGGACCCCAGGATTGTTAGAAGTCAGGCTGGACAGTCATCCTCTTCAGTCTTGGTCTTTTCCATAGATTGCCTTTCCAGCTCCCAAAGGGACCTCACTAGTTCCTCTGGTACTCCAGCCCAAGCATCTCTACCTGGAGAAAACAGTTGGGTTCTTCTTTGACCCTGTGGGGTGTTGGGAGCTCATCTGGTTGTTCTCTGAGGTGTGTGGACAGAGCCCCTCCATAGGCCTCTGGGCCTTCATTTGTTGAGGTAGATTAAAAACTGACCTCTGTACCTGGTTGGACAGAACTATGGCGGTAGAGCAGGAATACATATAAAGAGGAAGAATAGGGTTAATTTGGTATGTATTAAGTACCTAATGTGTTCAGATCCTGGGTGAGGCACAGTTTAATTAAGACACATTGTCACCTCTCATGGATCATGCAGTGGAAGGGCTAAGACAAACCTGGAAGGTCAGAGAAGTATGAAACAGAACCTCTCCTGTTACCTGGTGCCTCAAGGCCATATGTGACCCTTTAGGTCCTCAGGTGCAGCCCTTTGAGTCCAAACCTCACAGAACAAATCCCCTTAATAAAAGGATTTGTTCTGTAAAACTTGGACTCAATCAAAAGGCCGAGCTTTGTGGCCACATGGCCACAGGTTCCTACCCCTGTAAAAGACCATTAACCATGTAGAGGCCAGTGTTGGGCTAAGATGGCTACTGTGTATTCCAGAGACATCCATACTGCTTGCATGGATCTAGATCTTTAGTTTGCAAAGTACTCTCTGTATATTATCTTGCTGTGTCCTCCCTGGGTGGCTGGTGCAATTCTTATCTCTCCTTTTATAGATGAGGAGACTGCCTGGGCCAAGTGAGGTTACTCTGGGCCCAGGGCTAAGGTAGAATCTGAACTCAAGTCTTCTTGATTTCCATGTTGGACCAGCTGCCCTCTGCTATACCAGATTGCCTCACTGATCTTAAAATTTTAGTGTGAGGTGGTCATCCACCTGAACCTCTGCCAAAGCATGACCCTCCAGCAGTGCCCTCCCTGGAGAACCAGATACTGTGATGCTTCTTCTCAGTCTGCCATGGCTCACAGGAGTATGTAACCTGGACTTTTGGAGTCTGAAAGACTCCTCTCCGATACTTACTGACTGTGTAGCCCTGGGGAAATCACTTGTCATCTCTGGGGTACAGTGTCCTCTTCTGTAAAAGAAGGAGCTTGAACTTGTTGAACTAAGGGAAGCCCCTCCCAAGCTCTTGTGAAATCCTAGTGACTCAGACCCCCTGCCCCAACACCATCCTTCAGGACCATGGACTGGACAGGCAGCCATAGGCAATTGGGAGCCAGAGAAGGAAGGTCCTGTACATAGGGCTAAAAACAGAGAGAGAGAGAGAGAGTATGTGTTTGTGTATGTCTGTCCTTGCCTATATTTGCTTGTCTTTGTGAGAACCAAGAGGGTGTTTTTGTAGTTCCCTCATACATGTATTCATGTATACAAATATGAGTGTGTATGTGTGCACGCATGTGTATGTGACAGTACTTCTGTGTGTAGCTGTCTGTTCAAGGACTGCTTGGCCTTACTGTGATCCTAACTTTCCAGGGGGCAGAGGAAGGAATGAGAGAAATTTATGAGCTTGGGGTGGGGGGGAACAGCTGTGTGGAGCATTGAAGGTTGGGCTAACATTAGTGGCATCGCTGCCCTGACATTTACACATCTGGTATGTGCCGAGTTGTTTGCATGGCATCTCCCCTTTTTGACCCCTTTGAGGGCAGGGACTATCTTTTGATCTGTATGATCCCAACACTCAACACAAGGCCTGGCACATAGGAAGCACTTAGTAGGTGCTTGTCAACCAATTCATTAAGTCTAGGGAGAATCATTTGGGGGGTACTGAGTATCATGACTCATTCCTATTTTACCATAGCTAGTCAAGATTCTTGAGACAAGTCTTTAGCTTCTTTGAATAGACATTTTTGAGGACCAGGGGAGGAGGTGAGACTGAGCTAAGAGAGAATACAGGGGGCAGATTGGGGAACACTGGGACCTTTTAAGAATCCTACCCCTTCTCCCAGTCCAGGCCTGGAAATGTCAGGTCCTTTTTCTTGGCCAAAGAGTGAGAGCAGGTTAGGCTAAGTTGGTTGATGAGAATTTCAAAAGGGCCCCTTTCATGTAAATTGTTTGGAGGAAGCAGGAAACTGAGGCAGAAGGTAGAATATAGGATATATGTCTGAGTACCCCAAAGACCCAGCTTTCTCTCTTTCCTTCTTTCCCTTCCTGCTTTCCTTCCCTCCCCCCACCCCCAACATGGTTGCAAAGAGCAGCTCTTTGGAAAGGGCAAAAGTGGAACACACAAATATCAAAGAACTGTACCCTGCCTGTCTGAGCACCTCCCAGTAATGAACCTTTCCCCTTCCCTTTCCTTCCCCCAGAAGGAGAGGATGGTTACTGGAACACTGGGGTCTCTGATTGGCCAAGCCCCCCTCCCCCCCTGCTTCTCTGGGGCCCCTCTGGCCACAGCAGTCTGCCCCCTCTCAGGGTCATGTTTCTCAGCTCCACCTCTGAGCCTGCCTCCCTGGGGTGGCATGTTTGAGGCGTGTCTCTGAACACATGCAAATGACCTGCTGGGTTACTCGGCTCCTCCTATTCCCTATCACTGCCCCCAGCCCTGGGTTTCCAGGGTACTCACGCCAGGGTGACTTGGTAATCTGGCTCAGAGCCAGAGGAGAGGTAGAAAGATGAAATGGCCCTCCACGTAGGAGGAGCCAGGAGATCCCAGGACAGCCTCAGTAGCTAAGGAGCATCCCCCAAGTCTCCTCCCTCACTTCCCAAGGCACACAGGACAGGGGTTTGGGAGAGGTCTTCAGGACAGCCTTTCCCTGTTTTCTGCACCAGTGCTGCCCTTAATAGGGTGAAGGGCCTGGGTTTACTACCCAGCCCTGCCCTCCTTCCTCCAACCTGCATGGCTAAGTCAACCTGGTATATTCTCTCTCTTTCCTGGACCCGTACTTCCAAAGGAGGAAAAAACAAAAATAAAAAAACAACTAAGTGCTCCAGATCCCATGATTCTTTTCAGTCATCGCTAGGAGCCATTGGAGGCCTCCCCAGCCTTTGAGGCAAAGGAGGAACTTCTGGACCTTGAGAGAGCAGAGGATTTATTCCTTACTTCCTCTTTGAGATCTGATCATGGGGCCAAGCAGAAGACTTGACTACACACCCCTGCCTTAGCCCCTTACTTCCTGACTGTGTGACCCTGAGCAAGTCACTTCCTCTGAATCTCTCCGTATCTGTAAAATGCTTCCCCAGTCACCTTGAAGGGTTGTGAGAACTGCTTTTTGTTAGCTTTGCAACACCGGTTCCAGACATTGCCTTGTTTGATCAGAGAATCAGATGAGATGATGGATGTGGAAATCCTTTAGGGGGGCATCATGAAATGCTCAATAAATGTTATTAATATTCTGATAACTTTGTAGAGAGCATTTCAGCCCTATGGAAAGGGCACTAGACTGTAGAAAACCAGAGTTCTGATTATTCAATCCCTAAGCATTCTTTGGGGGTAGAGATTGGATGAAGCCCAGTAATAGAAGTATAGAGAGAATAAACGTAAGATGAAGCCACAGTAAGGGGATGAGGAGGATGGAGGAAGGCAGAATCAGATCACTTCTGTATTTTTGCTTTATTTTCCCCATTTGTAAAATGAGGGAGGGAGCTGGCCTTGCGTGACCTCAAAGGTCCCTTCCCATCTTCCTTCCTCTGCTTCTCCATAAGCCTGGTAACATCCAGGAGCCTGGGAGGAGACCTGGACCTGTCATTTAACCAGTCTAAACCTCAGTTTTCTAATCTGTGAGATGAAGCTGAGAAACCTTGTGTTGTTGGAAAGAGTTTTGTTAGCCATTGCAGAAAGCTGAGCTGTTAGGACAAGTGGATGGCACAGTGGATACAACAGTAGAACCAGGAAGATCTCAGTTCAGATCCCACTTTATTAGCTGAGTGGCCCCTGGGTAAGTCATTTAGCCTTTGCCTCAGTTTCTTCCCAAGATTGTTGGGAGGACCAAATGAGCTAAGATTTGCAAAGTGCTTACTGCAGTTCCTGGCATGTATATTAAGAGTTTAATAAATGCTTGATTCCCTCTCCTCTTATACCTCCCAAGCTGCACCTTTGCTTTCATAGCCCCATCCCCAGCTCCTGAGGAGGATGGGCCATGCCTTGCCTTGGGCCTGGCATCCTGGTCCCTGACTGAGTTTGCCTGGTCTTTGTTCTTTCTTACCCATACAGAGGAACATGAGAAACATCGGCTGGAGCGGGAGCAGGAACAAAAGGCCAGCGCCACGAGGGTTAATCATATGCTGCCCCCTGAAGAACCCCGGATTGAAGCCCCCCCACTTCCCTTGTCCCCTCCAGCTCCACCCCCTGCACCTCCACCCCCTCTGGCCACCCCAGTGACTGTCATCCCTATCCCTGTGGTGACAGGCTCCCCACAGCCGATGCCACCTCCACCTCCACTCCCACTGCCCCCTGCCCAGCCGCTAACCCTTGCCCCACGCCAGCCAGCCTTGGTCAGTGCACCTGGACTCAGTATCAAGGACACCCTCCCCCCACTTCCCAGGCCACCAGCCACTGCCACCCCACTCCTGCCGGACTCGAAAGGCACCGTCGCACCCACAGGCAGCCCCAAACCCCTGCAGCCCTTTCCCACACCCATCCTGACCATTGCTCAGCACCATGTGGTCCCACAGCCCATTCAGCCCCAGCTGCCAGCCCCACAACCACCTCCACCAGCAGCACTGGCAGCTTTAAAGTTGGCACCAGCTGAGGAGGTGAAGCCCAGTGAGCAGAAGAAGCGACCTGGGGGGTGAGTGAGATGGTGGCATTTGGCCCCAGGGTGGGCAAGAGGGCCTCTGCATGAACCCCCCCACCCTGAGAGGGTGGCCATGTGGGTGAAGGGAGAGTTCACCCTCTCTCCAAAGGTCTTCTCCATCAGGATTCTTATTTTCACCCTCCCAAAAAGGGATGGCTGCCTATAACCTCCACATATCAGTTACCCATTGTAATTAAGCAAACATTAAGCTTAATAAAGGCTGAGTATTCAAAGACAGAAAACAAACCCAACCCAATTTCTGTCCTCCATGAATTTCGAGTCTTAATTGGACAGAATAGAATGTACACAGAGAAGTCAGTACAAAGTACCCAGAAGGCAGATGACCAAAGGGGTATCTTGGGGTTGGGGGTGAGGTGTCTTGTAGGCTGGACACCTGAGGAGAGTTAAGGGTTCAGAGAGCCCAGAGGGAGTGCATGCCTCCTTAGGCCAGGAGACAGCAATCTGGGAAAGCATGAGGATGTAAGGTGTGGGCACATTCATTTGGAACGGGGGTATGAAGAGGAATCATCGGAGATGATTACTCCCAGTACCTTCTGCCCTTCTGAGGACTGACCCCTTCTCACCCTTGGAGAATGGGACTAGGCCTGTTCTTTCACCTGCTGTCTCTTTGGGTTGCAGGATCGGGACCAGGGAAGTCCACAACAAATTGGAGAAGAACAGGTAGGTGGGGGGGGCGGTGTGTGTGTGTGTGTGTGTGTGTGTGTGTGTGTGTGTGTGTGTCTGGTCCCCTGGCACCACGACCCCGGACCCCTCCCCCTGCCTACTGCCCCCCGTCTTCCAGAGCCAAGCTTTTGCTGCTTCTTCCCCATTTTCCCCCGCTCCCCAAATCTATGGTCTGACAGCCCAGGCGGCTGACCGACGGCATCCTCTTCCTCCCTCCCGATCCCCATCCCCTTTTCCTAGGCGAGCCCATCTGAAGGAATGCTTTGAGACTCTGAAAAGGAACATCCCCAACGTGGATGATAAGAAAACGTCCAACCTCAGCGTCCTCCGCAGCGCCCTGAGATACATTCAGGTATGGCGGATTTCGGGGAGAGGGGGCCTCCGGAGGGCGGATTTATGCCGCCCGGTGCCCCTCGGTAGCCGCAGCGTGGCCTAGTGTGGGGCTGGGGCGTGCGGAGCTCGCTATTGCAGGCTCCGTGGGGGAGGGGAGGAGGGAAGCGGGGCCTCGGTGCAGGCAGCGCAGCCGAGCGGCTTCCTCTCCCTCCCCTTGGGCTCCGGCTCCAGCGCCTGCTCCAGCTCCCCCTCCCTCCTCCACGCGGGCAGTGAGCACATGGCCCGGACTGGCGCTGACGTCAGCGGGGCTCCCCCCCTGCCGGGGGAAGGGAGGAGAAGGGAGGGGGAGGCCAGGAGCGGCCAGCCAGCAGAGGCGCGCTGCGTGTGCAGCTGCAGCCGCAGCCGCCAGGGCTGGGGGAAGGGAGAACGGGGAAGGCTACGGGGGCAGCACTCGCATATCCCCCGGAAGTGGGGGCACCCTCTTCATGGCAGAGGAAATCGGATGAGTAGGAAGGTGGGGCGGAGGCTTGGAAATGCCTGACAGGTTTTTGGGGAGGAAAGAACCCCGGATTGGAGGTCGGCACATTTGCCAGCTGTTTGGTGTGAGGCCCTTTACCTGGCAGAGCCCCAGGTCCCTGCGATGAATTGGGTTGTGGTGCTACTGTTTATTACTTGAGTGACATTGGCGAGTCAAGCCTCCGGGCCCTTCCTTGCATCTATAAAATGAACGGCTTGGACAAGATGCTGAGGTGCTTTCCAGCTCGAAATCAATGATTGTCTTTGCTTGAGAGGGCTATTGGGAGGAAAACACTTCTATTTTCAGATCTGAAAGCACTATATAAAATGAGAGTTTACTCTGTTGGACCAGATTCAGAGTTTAAATAGGCCACAGACTCTGTCTCCTACCTCATGTTAAGGCTAAGAAGCCCCCCTGCAGTGCCCGTTTTTCCAAGGTGGACTTCTTTGACCCAAGATTTTTTTGGGGGGGTCAATGACAGATCTCACTTGGCTTAAATGAAGCAGGTCTACTGGGTTTGGGGGGTGAATGGAGCAGTCCGATTTTTGCCATGAAAAGACTCGTATGTAGGTTTCTCTGAAGGCTCTGCCCCTTTCCTAACCTTGCACCCAGGGGATTAAAGTCACACTGCAGGAATCCACCCTGATTGCGTCAGATATCGCTGGGCCAGGCAAAAAAGCTGGCTCGGGAGCCCGGTCTGTGCGTTGTGGCTGTACGACTGCTCCCATCCCTTAGGGCAGGCCAGTGCGGGGTGGCTGGGATGGAGTAATAGACTCGGATGTAACTTTGTTAACCGCTTTAGTGGCTGGATTTGGACTTGGAGGTCGGGGAGCCCTGGGTTCGAATCCCAGTGAACGATATTAAGCAGCTGGGTGGGTGAGCTTCACCCCGCTGGGCCCCAGTTTCCTCATCCTGGAAACAGGGGCATGGAGACTGGGCGGCCTCCGGGGTAGATCCACTGGGCTCCAAAGTCACGGTTCTGGAACAGCCCCTTTCTCCCCGAGATGAGGACCTTGGGACCCCGGGGAGCCAAGCGTTGGTCTGAGCTGCAATTCCAGCTCGTGTCCCGCTCCCGGTGCGGGCCTCCCCGCCTCGGCTGCGGTGTCTGTCACTCTTCCGCCCTTTAAAAATAACTCCTTCCGCCCCGAGAGGAACCCCTTTCGCCCCGCCCGCGCGCCGCGTCTCCTCCGCAGTGGGTGGGGGTGGGGGCGTTCGAGCGGCCAGGCCCGCCAGATAAGACGGTTGCCATGGCAGCCGCGAGTTTCCGTCTCCCTGGAAACCGTCGGGGTCCCGCAGGTGTGCCCGCGCTCACGGAGCGAAGGCGAGGAGTGGGGAGGGAAGCGGGAGGCGCGCGCCCAAGGCCAAGCTGCGCAGTCGCGGAGCCAGCCTGGTTTGGGAGGAGTCCGGGTCTCCCTCCCCGCCCTCCCGGTGGGGGCGGAGCCTGCCCCGAAATGGCTTAGGCTGGGGCCCGAGGGGAGGGGGGCATTGTCGGAGCTCCGCTCGTCCGACCGCGGGGAGAGGGCCAGGGCCTGACGTCATTCTTCTGCCTGTACCCCGTGGGCGCGGGGCTGGGGGGGTCCTCGGCGTGGGCCCCACCCCAGGATGGCCGTTAGGTTTAACGGCTGCTTCCGGCCGCGGGGTCGCCGCTCTTATGTCTTTGGGGAGGGTTGGGTTTTTTAAATTCTTTAATGCGCTGAGATCCGGAGGATGCTCCTATTCCCCACCCCCCACCGTCTCCCGGCCGGGTGGGGGAAGGGGCGGCCGGCGGGCTGGCCCGAGTCCAAGCCGCTTCCCGGCTCGGGCAGGGGGCGGAGCCGAGGTCGTTGATTGGCTCGGTGGGCATGAGCTGGGCTTGGGTGCGGAGGGGGCTGGGGGGTGCAGCAAATGGGCTCGCCGCCGTGACGTGACGCAGCAAAGCTGGGCTCCGCGTGGGAGCGCGCGTGCTCGTTGCACTGGCTGGGGGAGGGGCGGCTGGATGGGGCCAGGCGGGGGTGGGGCGGAGCGGCGCGGGGGAGGGGGGCGCCTAAGGTGGGGGAAACGTGATTGAAATTGACCGTGACGGAGGAGGGAGGCTGAGAGCGCCGCTCTTGGAGGTCCAGCCCAGCCCCGACGGTGTAGAAAAGAGGGTTGAGTTGGAGGTCAGGGAACGGAGGCCAGGCCTGTCTTGACCTACTGACAGTCGCACGGCGTCATCCGACCAGGAGCATTTTATTAAGTCAGGCGCCGCCCAGGCTTCACACTATCGCTCCTCACAAATGGGGAAGGAATGGAGGCCTAGAGTCCTTCCTGCTGGATCGACCCGCAGGGGGGCGGGGCGGGGCTTTCCCTGCCTGGTCTCCCAGCAGACTCTGGGCAAGACTGTCCTCGAAGCTGAAACCCTGAGCAAAGTGGAGAAGTATGGTCTTCCCAGTGTAATACTGATAAACGTAATGGTAGCTAGTGGCACTTGGGGCTTTAAGGATTGGGAAGCGCTCCAGAAGATAATTTAATCCGCACAGCAAGGAAGGGGGTGGGTGCTATTTTTACCCACACTTTACAGATGAAGAAATTGAGGCAGACTTTCAGAAAGAATTTAAGTGGCCTGAGCAGTCACACAACAAGTTAGCCTCTGAGATTGGATTTGAACTCGGGTCTTCTAGCCCCTGGCCTCGTGCTCTCTAGGCAGTGTCCCTTCGTGGAAAACTAGCTGTTTCTCCTGAGCTTCTAGGATCTCTGACTACCAGCCTGTATTGCTCCCTAGGAAGACAGTGCATGGAAAAGATTTAAGAGACATTGTAGTGAAAAGGCGGCAGGCCAATGGTAGATTAATGAATATCAGTGAAGCGTTGGACCCTAGATTCAGAGCTGGAGGTCATCTACTCCAAGGCCCTCATTTTAGAGGAGTTGACTTACCCAAGGCCATGCAGGTAGTGAGCAACAAAGGCTGGATTTTAACTCAGATTATAATACTTCAAGCTCTCTTTCGTGTACCCAGATGCCTTCGGTCTCCTCTAATGGAGGAAACAACATGTACACATGTATGAAATATATACAAAGCTGATACAAAGTACATGAGGTGAAGGTGTGGGGCTCACAAGAAGGTAGGAACTCTTGGGATGAGGCTGGAAGGAAATCAGGTATTCTAAAAGGCAGAAGTAAATGAATGAACAATCCCTTATAAAGAGTTTGTATTTCCAAAGCATGAGCAGGCAGGGGAGGGTTGTACACTTTCAGAACAGCCGGGACCACAACACCCAAATGGGAGACAGAAGATTGTGTCTGTGGAGTGCTCAGAGAAAAGAGGCAAGATAGTAGTGTAGCATCTGCTTAGGTTTTTCTAAAGATGGAGAGACTTGATTGTGTGGACAGCAGAGAAGGAACCAGTGGATAGGACTGTATTGAAGACTTAGAGAGGTAGGTACCCTCTGTTGGAAAAGATGGGATGGGGTGGTAACAACACATGTAAAGAAACTGGAGTGAAGGGGGAGAACTATGAGATGACCTGGATTTTTCTTAGATCCTCAGCTGGCTGGGTGGAGTCCATTGGTGGCTTGAGTTGGGTTACAGATTGAGGAGGAGAAGAGACCTCAACCATCCAGTCTAACCCCTTCTCATTTTACAAATGAGGACCCTGAGGCAAAAGGAGGTCACATGAATTGCACGAGGTCATACAGCCAGTAAATGTCTTGAGGTTGGTTTTCTCCCTGATTACACATTCTGGGCCCTATCCACTCTGACACTGCTGCTGCAATGTGACAGGAGGTTTAGAACATGGTCAGTATTGTGGTCAGTTAGCCAAGAGGTAAAGAATTGCCTCATTTTGGGGGGGCCCACTTGAGATAACCCAAATTTGTAGTGGACAAAGTCAACCTTTCCTTGTTGAAAAGATTAAAAAAAGGAAAAGTTAAGCAAAACCAGCCTATGTGTGGGTTGGATCTGACAGGATTCAGAACCTTCCACACCCAGAGTCCCCTATTTCTGCAAAGAAGGGTGGGACATTCACTTTGTCTTCTCTCTTCCTGGACCAGCCTGGGCCGTTGAAATGTCAACATGTTCCTTTTTGTTCCATTTTCATGCCCCTTGTAGTAGACACTGTGAATACTGCCTTGCTAATTATCTTGATTTCTGTTTGGGTAGCTGACTTCTGCCCCACTTCAGACACTCTCTAGCTGAGTGATCCCAGATTTCCCATTTTTCTCTTTGGTCTTTGTGTATGACAGTGGATACAGAATAAATACAAACCCCTCATTTCCTATGTTGTGCTTGGGAAGTAAGATGATACATATGAAGGTTGAAAAGTAATTATTTGAGAAAGTCTGACAAAGTATCAAGAGGCACAGAGAAATAGCATGGTGTAGTAGAAAGAACATGGAAGTCTGACCTGGGCCTCAAGTTTCTTCATCTGCAAAATAAGAGGGTTGGATGACTGTGGGACCCAAGGCCAGTCCCAGTTCTGGAGCCAGGAGCCTGATCCTTGAGACTTCGAGGCAAGTCATTTACTTTTTCTGACCTGGAGTTTTTGTCCATGTTGTTGTGTTTGTCCTTTATTTTCCAAAAAGACCATGACATCAGAGAAATGATGACATGACTGCACTTGACTTTGATCTGAAGGAGGGAGGGCTGTGTAGGTCACTGGCCTCACTTTCTCCTCCTGAGCCATCTGGGTCCAGTGACCAGGTATTCTTCAGGATGACTGGAGATGGCCTTATTTATGACATAATTTGAGAAGGAAGGTCTAGTCCCCATTCAGATTGTTTCTATACCAACCCATCATCATTTTCTAATATTTCATTTTTTAAGAATTATTTTTTGGACCAGCACCCTAGTGAAATGTAAATAAGTAGAGAGTTAAGAAGAGCATATTATGCTGGCCTCAGTCATCAAGACATTAGTGGGAATACAGTTATTAGAGATTTTTTATGTTCAAGGCTAGAGCAGCTTCCTCAAAGATAGGATGAAAACTGTATATAGACGAAGGGGGTTAAGAGATAAGTCTAGAAGGAAAGAAGGCTTGGTGATAATATTGGTGGTGGTAAAAGTAGTAGTATTTTACGATTTCTCCCATTCATTTTAATTCTTCTCTGCAACATGACAAAGGTGAAAATGTATTTAATAGGAATGTGTGTGTAGAACCTATATAAAACTGTATGCCATTTCAAGGATGGAGTGGGGAAGTAGGGGAAAGAGGAAGAGGGAGGGAAAGAATCTAAGATATATGGAAGTGATTGTAGAAGACTGAAAACAAATAAAAGAATAATTTTAAAAATAAGTAGTAGTAGTAGTAACAATCACTTTATAAAAAAAATTCTGAATTATCTCCTTCCCTCCTCTACCCATTGAAAAGGCAGGAAAAAAATACTAATTATATGTATGAAATAAGGCAAAACATTTACACATTCTTTATTTCCAGTTATAACTTCAATTAATATTAACAATTGATATTAACATAATACTTTTTTGTCCATGTAAATTGGGAATTATGATATCCTACCTACTGCACAAAAGGCTTACAAGGAAATTGCTTTGCAAACTGTCACATACTATAGAAAGGTGAGAATTAATTTTCTTAACGTGACATCTGGGCTGTCACAGTTCAGAGATGACATTGGCATAGACTGCAGTGCTTGAGGAAAGTTTCATAGAGAAAATGAGACTTCAGTTGGGTCTTTGAAATGGGTGAGGCTGGAACAGATAGAGAGGAAGGAGAGAGCGTCCAGGTTGAAGTCAAATGGGGATCTGAGTGAGGAGCAGCTCTGCTGGAGTAGGGGCAGCAGGAGTGAGTAGATGGGTCTGAGTAGTGGAGGCTCAGGTTGGGGAGGGAGTGAGAACCTTGTGTACTTGCTGCTGTCTGCAGGCCATCAGAGGTCATTGAAGACCCTGTGATTTCCTTAGAGTGGGTCCTCCCCTTCTGATATTCAGCAGATGGTATTCAAGGGTTGCTGTGATTTTAAAAGTAACTTAATGGGCTCATTAGGAGGAATAAAAAAATTAGGGGAAAGCGCCAACTTTGAGGGCAAGATGGTGTGTTCAGTTTAGGCCTATCTTGTTTCTAAGCAGAGATGAGCAGCCTCGTGGCGAACATCTCTGAACTCAGCTCCATTGGTTCAAAGATATTTAGAAGCACTATCTGAGCTTGACCTGAAGTCTTTCCAGCTTGGGAGGACCCAGCAGAGTGATTATCACTCCTAGTAGCATTCCTGTGGGGGAAGCCCAGAGCACATCAGGGTGGGCATGTCTGAGGGAAGCAAGAATAGCTCTCACCTGGGGCAGGTAGGTGATACAGTGGATACAGCACTGACCCTGGTGTCAGGAGGACCTGAGTTTAAATCTGGCCTTAAACATTTGACACTAGCAAGTCACTTAACTCCTCTTGCCTCAGAAATTATCCCAATGTTACACCTGGGTGAAAGTGTATGGAAATGGAAATCCAGTTCAGTTGAAGTGGGACCTACGTGTAAGCCCTCTTCTGATATTTTCTCATGCCATGGAGATAGATCTATGAGGACCCTGATTCCTCAGGAACTGTGCCAGTGAAACCTTAGCAAGATGGCAAGAATTTGAATAAGGCTTGACATCAGGGCCAGCCTGACTAAGTTTGGAAAGGGGGCTCACCAGGCAGTTGGCCACCAGGTGGGAATAAATTGTTTTTGACCTTAGCAGTTTGTGAAACTGCCCATGGAGGCGTGCAGGGGTCATGTTTTGCATTGGTAGTCGTTGGAAGCATTGAACTTGAACTCTAGATGAGGAAGCTGTGGTTGAGAGGGATGACCTGGCTCCCTCAAAGTCACTCAACTCAAAAACATTGGAACAGAGTCTTAGCCGTAGGTTTCCTTTTCCTCCGCCTGTTGTCTCTGGAAATGTGAGACTGGCAGATTAGACTATTTGTGGCAGTAGTCCAGATGTGAAAGGATAAGAATCTTTCTTTGGATTGGGGGTGGCAGTGGAAGTGGAAACGACCATCCAGAAAACCAGAAGAGAGGATTCTTTTTTTAAGATGGTTTCATACATTGATTTCTGAGCATGTTCACACACACCACCTCCCCTCCCCCATCCAGCTAGCCTTATCTCGTGCAACGAGGATGAAGAAAGAAAAAGTTCCGCAAAACTCACCACCACATGACAGTGTCTGACAGTCTTAAGTCTCCCACCTGTACATTGAAGGGAAGGGAGGTCAACTCTCTCTGGGGCCAAGTTGGTCACTATAATTACACAGCATTCAGTTTTGTTTTATTCATTCTGTTTGCATTCTTTTTTTTTTTCGGGGAAAACTTTTATTGTAGGTGGAGTGAGACAGCTGGACACAGTTTAGATGATTCCAATTTTGTTGGCAACATCCAAAGCATCATAGTCTGGAGCAATCCGGACTTAGGCTTTGTTCTCTCCATCAGGTCAGATCAGTGTGTTGACCTTGGCCACACTGATGTCATCCAGCTTCTTTACCGCCTGCTTGATCTGATACTTGTTGGCCTTGACGTCCACGATGAAAACTAGGGTGTTGTTATCCTCAGTCTTCTTCGTAGCAGACTCAGTGGTCAGGGGGAACTTAATGATGGCATAGTGATCAAGCTTGTTTCTCCGAGGGGCACTTTTCTGAGGGTATTTGGGCTGCCTTCTTATCTTAGTGTCTTGGGTCACGGAAGGTGGAGGATGTTTGGATCTTTTTGTGGCTATGGACCTTCCGCACCGCCTTCTTGGCCTTCAAGGCCTTGGACTTGGCTTCTGTCTTGGGGGGGATAACGGCTTCCTTCTTCACCTTTGGCGCCATCTTGGGAGAAAGGCTGTTTGCATTCTTTAAAAGATATTTTAAGGGCATAATTAACAAGCTTTCCTGACTGATTATAGAAGAAAGGGGAAGAAAGAAAGACGCTAAGCCTAGATAACTGGGAGTTTTGTGGGATCTTTAGCAGAAATAGGGAAGTCAGAGAGAAAAGCAAGTCTGAAGGCAAGATGGTGTGTTCAGTTTTAGGTGTGTGCTGTTTGAATGGTTGGTGCAGCCTCCAAATAAAAGTGACCGAAGAGAAACATAGGGAGGTCACCTAGAATTGATGCTACAGGGACAAAGGGAGTTCTTTAAAGGTGCATTTGGAGAGAGAGAGAAAAAAAAGTGTAGGCCCAAGGATTCAGCCTTAAAGAAAATCCTCGGTTAAGAGGCAAGGTGAGCAGGAGGACCCTGCAAAGGGGACAGAAGGGGCAGAGGGATCTCCAGACTGTGTAATGGCCCCATAGCCACATGAGGAGAAGGATGTAGTCTCTCAGCTTAGATGCCCTACCTCTAGGGGTCAAGGAGAATACACACTCAGAGAAGGCCTTTGGAGGCAGCCAGAACGCTGTCCTTGGTGACACCCAAGAGAGTCTCTCCAGTTGGAAGTCAGAGTATGAAGTAGAAAGTGGAGGGGGAAGAAGCGGTTGGGACAGGAATAGACTCCCCACTTGTAGAAGTGTGGCTAGGGCAATGTGTTAGGAGAAGGGTTTGTGATGGGAAAATACCTATGCATGTTCAAAGTGCAGGAAACTGGTGGGGAAAGAGATTGGAGATGCTCAAGCGAAGGGATGATAGGGAATGGGGAATTGGGAAAGAATTTCTGCCCACATAGAGGACAGGTTGTGAGAGGAGCTTGGCATTAAGGTAGGTGGCAAGGTAATTGGCTTCATATAGAACCGGGCAGTGGGGTGGGAGGTTTGAGGGGAGAGAAGATGTAAAATGGGCATTCTGAGCTAGAGGAGAAGCAGTGGGACTGCCAGGCCTCTGCCATGACAGCGATGTGGGTACATAAGGGCTCTGTACCCAACCTGGGAGCAGAAACATAAAAAAGATTATGGGATGCCTCTTTTCCCAGCCCTGGATAAGTGGGCATGGTGAAAGGGGGATAGGACATGAAAGGCGGAAAGTGGCCAGTTAAGAACTAAACCGCTGTGCCCAAGGCACTGTGCAAGGCAGGGGCAGAGGGGGGAGATAACACTTCCTAAAACAGAGACATAAAATGTGATTTAAGTTTGGAGAAAGAAAGATGCTTTCCAACAGGGGTGAGGAAGTATATCAGGAAAGCCTTCATGGAGGAAGTGGTACTGACTTTCATCAAGGCAAGAAACTGAACATAAGGAAGAGCCAAGGCAGGGAACAGAGAAATCTGAGAAAGGGGGAAGAAAGTATGTGGTGGGAATGCCCCAGAGAAGAAATGAAAGTCAGTGAAGAGTCAGTGCCATGCTGGACCTAGGAAGATGCCAGATGCTCTGGAGGGCTCCGGGGTCTGTTCTGCTGCCCTTTCTGTGACCTGGCTGGGGTAGCTGATAGCCTGGAGAGATAAAAGGCAGGGAAATGGACTGATTGAGAAGTCCCAGTGTGGGTCAACAGCAATGAACAGTGGAGAAGTGAGAAAGAAGCTTCTTGAGGGCAAGGACACATTCAGTCTTCTTGTTTCAGTAGCCTGAGAGTCCAAGCACATTGTAAATGCTTAACGAATATTTGCAGACTTGAGGTTGCCTTAGGGTGGAGGAAAAGGTAAGAATCAGGAGTTGAAGACATTAAAGAAGCTAGAATTAGGGGTGGGGGAGGTAAAATGATAGTTGTAGGGCTTTGTAAGGGTGAGAACATAAATTGTAGACTTCAGATGTAAGAAACCAGAGAAAAGGTGGTGCTTGAATCTTGGGAAGATTGCACTGAAATGGGGAGGCAGACAGGAGAAGGGAGCATCAGTCCCCCCCTCACCTCTATTGAGTTGGGGCCGTGGTTACCCTTTACGGACATGGGCCGTGGGACCATGCATTCATTGCTTTAATGAGAAATTCAAAGAAACAGCTCCCATCCACACTAGTCCTAGACCTGATCCCAAGGGGGCTGAGTCCAAGGACACTTGGAGCCACGGGCTCACAGTGGGACTCCCGAAGTCTAGTATTCAGATTTTGTGCCTGGGACAGTAGAAGTGGGTGACCGCTTCCCAACTGCCTCCTTAGCAGCTTCCAGTCTCTTCACCACCTTTGTTATCTTACCTACTGTGGGGGTGAAGGTGACTGGAAGAGGCGGGGGCCACACAGACCCAGGTGCTGAGCACGGCTTTTCCACGTGTCCCCACCTCCTTGTCCGGCAGACACTGAAACGGAAGGAGAAGGAGTATGAGCACGAGATGGAGAGGCTGGCCCGGGAGAAGATAGCTACACAGCAGCAGCTGACGGAGCTGAAGCGCGAACTGAGCCAGTGGATGGATGCGCTTGAGATGGAGCGGGTTCTGCGGCAGGCGGGGCAGCCGGAGGATGACCAGGCTTCCACCTCCACCGCGTCAGGTAGCCCTGCCTTTGCCTGTCCCCACTCCCAGCCTACCCTTGCTCTGGCTCCCTGCAAGGCTACCACAGCTGTCTTCCTGCTCCCTGACCCTATTCCCTTCTCTCTCCTTTTTCTGGTCTGCCCACCCAACAGAAGGTGAAGACAACGTGGATGAAGACATGGAGGATGACCGGTCTGCCATGGGGCTGCCCAAGCTGAACCAGCGGCCACAGCCTGAGCTCCTAAAGCCAGCTTCCCTGCCTCCTGGCACAGCTCCCGCTGCCCCGGTCCCTCACTCCCACCCTTCGGCTCTGCAGCAGAAGCCTCCTCCTCCGGCAGCTGCGGCCCAGACCCTGGTATCAGCCCCCGCCCACCTCGTGGCCACGGCGGGAGGGGGCTCGACGGTCATTGCTCACACGGCCACCACCCATGCCTCAGTCATCCAGACTGTGAACCATGTGCTTCAGGGCCCCGGGGGCAAGCACATCGCCCACATTGCCCCTTCAGCCCCCAGCTCCGTGCAGCTGGCACCTGCCACACCCCCCATTGGCCACATTACTGTCCATCCTGCAGCCCTCAACCACGTAGCCCACCTGGGCTCCCAGCTACCCCTGTATCCACAGCCGGTGGCTGTGAGTCACATTGCCCACACCCTTTCCCACCAGCAAGTCAATGGCACGGGTGGGCTGGGGCCACCGGCCACAGTCATGGCCAAGCCAGCTGTGGGTGCCCAGGTGGTCCATCACCCCCAGCTGGTGGGCCAGACGGTCCTAAACCCAGTGACCATGGTCACCATGCCATCCTTCCCTGTCAGCACCCTGAAGCTGGCCTGAAGCGGGGTATCACTTGGAGGTCCCTGATACCCCTTCCCACCAAGCAGCTCCACACATTCCAGCCCAGCCCCCTCCCTTGCCCTCAGGGGATGGGCAGGGTGTAGAACCTGAGCCCAGAGGGAGAGGAGAAGAGATGGGGGTGCTGACTCCTCCCCCACTCCGAGCTGGGCCAGGAGGGCAGGGGGAGAAGGACTAGCCCTGCTGCACTTGGACTTGACAAAAAACCCAAGAGAACCTTTGGTGAGCGTGGTCCCATGGCTGTGGTGGCTGCCTCGATTTCCGTTCTTGTCCCGTTCTGTCCCGCCTCGCCTCCCCTTCCTGTGTAATCAGTGAGCTGTAGATGTGATGTTCTTGGGTTTGTCCCTTGTCCCTCCCTCCCCACCCCCCTCATGTGCTGCTGATGCTGCTATTTGTCTGTAGGGTAAGGTGGCTGAGCTCTGGGGGCCCCCCGCCCACACCAGGGGTTCTCTCCCCAGACCTAGTCGGGGACTGTGATGTTGAGGTCATTCTGTCCAGACAACCATTATGTGGAGACCTGGGGGTGGGGGCTGCTTCAGACACAGGTGATGGGAAGCAGACGGTTCAGTGGGCCAGAGGTCCAAAGGAGCTGGGGGGGGATTAAATAGAGACCCTGATATCTGGGGCACCCCCAACACCCTTTCCTTCAGCCCACACTACAGTCTGATTGATCCATCTGAGGTCACTGTGATTTGTTACAGTAGAAACTATTTAAGACAATTCTCTACTAATAATAAACCAAATGAAAGAGAAATCAGTGAGATTCCCGTGGGGGTTTGTGATGTGATCTTCTCTCCTCCACCTTGCCCCTAAATCCCTGACGTCTGCTTTTGAGGAAAATAACAGTGACTGCTTGACCTTTGGACACCAGACCGATCTGGGCCCCACCTGGTCCCTATGGGTCCAGGCTTCCCTGGCCCGTCTGGATGAAGATGCAGAGGTAGGGCTTGCTAGTTTGTCCCTGGACCTGGATCCTTCCCTTCTCTGCTCTTCTCTGGGTCCTTTCCCCAAGGTGGATCCTTTCAGGGATAGGGAGGAGAGGCAGAGCCCTGGAGGGTAGAGGCCCGAGGGTCTGGATCCCCAGCTGGGAGTAGAGAGGCTCCAAACCTTCTGAGTCCCCTCTCCTTCCCTTTGCTCAGACATGTGGAGTTGTAACTGGTGGACGTGTGCATGTGTGTATCTGTGCATGCTCAGTCTGTGTGCATATGTTCGTGTGCAGGTATGCGTGTGTGTTTCTTGGTGCGCCACCTCCCCCCCAACCCCCCCATGCATTGAACTTGAGGAAGGGCTTGTAACTTGGGTTCTAGGGGCCTAGGTTCTTCTCTGGGCTGAGTTCAGGGGACCCTGTGGCCAGGTGATTATGACCAGGACGGAGGATGAGGCTGCAATGATGACCCCCCCGCCCCCAGCTCCTTCATAGGGGGATCTGGGGATCACAACAGAAACTGGCCTTTTGGACATTAAGAAATAGGCAGTAACTCAGCCAGTTCCCCTGTACCTTCTTGCACCACTGTTTCTTTCACTTCTCTGGTTTACTTTTGATGCTTTGGACTGAGCCTGGGGAACAGTCACCTTAGCATCCTGCTGCCTCAGTTTTTTCCTGAGGATGGCTCTCAGGCATTCCTCCAGAGGGGAAAGAAGGGGAAAGAGACTGCTCAGACCTCTGCCCTGTCCCCCCAACCAGCTCCTGAGGAGTGAGGTCTGGGAATGGGGCTCCCCCCAGCCCCCCTGCTAGTGAGTCTACCTTTGGGGACAGCTTTGGTTTCTCTTCTCTTCATATAGTTATTACAAGTGACCTTGTGTAAAACACATGCGCATACATGTACACTCAGATACCCATTTAGGCACATATATATTCATATATATATATAGATAGATACATATACTCGTTGCCTTCATGGGGGCTGTTTGGCAAGGTATCTTAAGGATAGGCACCTGGGCTGCCCAGGAGGGTTGATGACTTAAGTGGAGTGTGCCCTGGGGGAGAAACACTGTAGGGAAGCCTTGGGGCCCCTTGAACTTCCAGTCTCGTGCGTCTTAAGTCTGTGGTGCTGTTCTGGAAGCTGGATTCCCTAGGTATGGTGGCTTGGGGTAATGTGAACACTTCAAAGGCTCCAAAGTGGATTCTGTCCAGAAGGAAATCCTAACTGCCTCCAAACCTTCACTCCGTTCTCTTTTTGGACTGGGAGATTTTGGCCATTAGGGTTCCTTCCTCTGCTTGGTGTATTTGCCATTTGGGGAATGTACAAGCAGTCTGTTCCATTCAGTCCCTGGCCTGGAGGGTGACAGCACCCATGACTCATGCTAGTTTTCCTCCTTCCAGCTGCAGCCTCCACCCCATGGCCTCCTGTCAGCATCCTCGGAGTCATTAGCTCCACTGTGTCCTCTGTGGAGCAGCCCTGTAGGCATTAGGCCCTTTAGGGCAGAGCAGAGTGGGTGGGTGCGGAGGCAGGATGGATGAGGAGACTGGGCGTCCCCACCTCTCCTCTCCTCCCCCCTTTCCTAAACTCTTACAGCCATGTAGTGGTCATGGCCAGACAAGGATGGAACCTAAATTGTGCCTCCCCCCACTCTCTGGGACTTGTGCCCAGATACCTCATCCAACCCCCAAGGCACCTGGGGTGGGCCGGGTCTGTGTTGTGCTAACTGTGTCTAGAGTGGCTCTGGTGGGTGTTGTTAGCGTTGTGTTCTGTTTTCTGGTGAACGCTGTGATGCTGTAACGTTGGGGGGCTGCTGTTCCTGTTCCCCAGCCTCATCCTTGTGGAGTGTCTCCTTTAGCAGCCACCAGGACCAGCCTAGCCCTGGCCCTCCCCGTCCTCGGGATACCGAGCCCTGCCTCTCTTCCCAGACCTTCTAACTTGGGACACACACACACATACACACCCACACAGACACCCACAGACACTCACACATCTTACCTCTCATGTTGATTTTTTTATGTTCTCTAAGTGACTCACTGGCTGGGAGTCTTTACCTCGATGGGCTCGGGTCCTCAGGGGGCCAGGGAGGAGGGGCCCATGGGCAGGGCGAGCACAGTGGGGTGCTTTGGGGCCACACTTAGGCCCTGCCCTCTCCAGGATGAGCCCCCATCCCTCCTCAGGGTGCGCCCCCCTCCCCAAAGAGGAGGCCCTTGTTTACAGTGAGGACTCAGTCACTGTGTCTCTGTTTCCGGAAATCTGAACCCTCAAGACCCCGGACTGTAGAGATTTTTATGGGTTTGGATACATCTGCTGTGTGAAAAAAAAAAAAAAATCAAACAAAAAAAAACCCTACAAAAACCCTAATTTTGTACATAATGTATTTTTACTATTGAGCTGTATTCTAGTGGCTGTTCATGCTCTAAGACTTTAGGTATCGGGACATGAATACTCTCCATGTAAAAGCACTTGCCTGGAATAAAACATTGAAACAAATAAACCTGCACTGAACCATGAGTCGGGGGCTCGAAGACACCCTGTTGTTTTTTATTGGTGGTGGGGGTGAGGGACCAGACACCCAGAGTCAGAGATAGGGAAGCAGAGGGGGAGTGAACTCCTTCCCTTGTTCACTTTTCAGATCACTGCCTGATCAGGGCCCAACTGGAAATTGCTTTCAGGGCTCTTTAGGCTGGCCATGTGGTACAACAAAGTGCTGGATTTGAACACACAGAACCTGGGGTGGAATCCTCATTGTTTTCTACTATCTGTACGACTTTGGGCAAATCACTACTTTACTGGTCCTTGGTTTCCTCATCTGTAAAACAGATTGGCCTAGATTGTGGTTCAGTCATTTCAGTCATGTCTGACTGTGACCCCATCTGAGGTTTCCTTGGCAAAGATACTGGAGTGGTTTGCCATCACCTTCTCCAGTTCATTTTACAGATGAGGAAACTGGAGCAAACAGGATGAAGTGACTTGCCCAGGGTCACACAGCTATTAAAAGTATGAGACTGAATTTGAACTCAGATCTTGACTCTGGGCATGGCACTCTATCTAGCACTGTGCCACCTAGCTTCCCTGACTTAGTAATCAGCTCTAAATTTGTGGTTCACTCTCTTCCCCATACCCCAGCCACAGCTGTCGCTCCTTTCCACATCTACATTGTTTTAGGATTTTTCGAAGGCACATTCCACCCTTATCCTCATGAATTGGAAGTTTAGGTGACCTGCTGGGGTGTTACAAACCCATAAGTAGTGGTAACTGGAATGGAACTCAGGTTTCCTGACTCCAACATCCTACTTTGGTGTTATAAGAAAAGCTTTGCAAACTTTAGGGACAGAGTTGGGAACCGGATCTGGGGCTTCATTGGTATAGGGAAATCCCAAGTGTAGTTTGGGGAACTCTCCCAATGTAGTTTGGCACCAATTCTGCACCGTAAGAGTCCTGGTTGCCAGTATCAGGTTAAGTGACTTGCCCAGGCTCATTCAGTTAGCATGTGCCAGAGGAAGGACTTGAAATCAAGCCTTCCTGGCTTCCAGGAAGCAAAAATGTGACTTGATACTGTCTTGTGTGATCTTTCTACCACCCTTTTAAACAGACCAGCAGGTGTTCTCTCTGATAGAAGAGGAAACTAGGATCCAAAAGGTAGGTAGACCTGTCCAAGGTTCTGGCAGCAGCTGGGCCAGAACTAGAACCAAGATGTCGGTCGAAATTGTCTTTCTTTGGTAAAGAGACTTAAGACTTCCTCAACCAAACACACAACTCTGGTTTGATAGTTGTAGGCGAGACATATTAAGAATTAGCCCAGACACTTCTCGACTCATGGAATGGTTAAAAGGTACCCTTGAGTTTGAGGAAGGGAAAAGGAAGGGAGAAGATGAATTTGATGGAAGCCTAAGTCTCAAATATTCTGCATTGCTTCTAAGTCTATGGGGCTGGGGTGGGTAAATAATGTCAATTCGGTCAGGGTTATTTATAGTGAAAAGAGAATATGCTCAGCTCACCATCTGCCTTCAGGGGTGTAACTAGGGCAGACGTTCAGAGCTTTGTTCTAGGTTAGTAAATTTAGAGGGCACCATAGAGCACTATCTCCACCCACCCAAGGGGCAGGTAGCCTCAACCTGGAACATGTTTCCCTCTTCAAGGTCCTGGAACACTCCTGGTATCTCAGGGCAGACTTCCTCCCCCTGGGCTACACCCCAGGTGAGTGAGTCATTCCTCTCAGCCTCTCCCAAGTGAAAATTATGAATTAGCTGTTTTATTTCCCCACAGTGGTCAGTGGGAGAGTCTTTTAGAAAGTATCCTAGCTGGTTTTCTGCAAGTCACCCTAGTTCTCTGAACCCAGTAGTGAGGAGTAGGGATCCTTGTGGCATTTCTGCAGCTGTGGGACCAGGATGATTTGAGATGTTGTATATGTGGGTCACTTTCATCCTCACCCAGCCAATTCCCCACAGTTCAACTATAAACCAGCTGACTCAGAGCACTGGGAAGGGTGGTGAGTCTGTGGCTTGAATCTCAGCCTTAGGGGTGGGGAAGATGTCGAAAGAAATATGAATGAATTGGGTATCACGAGGGAGAGGACCTTCCAGTCAGATGCCACCCTGAACTGAATTCTGGTCTCCCAGACAGACTGGGCCATTATCTCTCTGATGGGCCACCTGGGGGGCACTGGCCAGACTTTGCTCTCCTGTCTCGTCCCTATTCTTAGCACCACATCCCTCCTTTGAGAAACAAAAACCAAAACCAAAAGGTAAAACAATACCAAAAGATTTGGTCCTCCATCTCACATCTGGACACCAAGTGTTATACTCATTTATGAGACACTGGCTCCCTCTATCGACAGTTATTAGAACTACAAAGCCACTTCACAGGCCCTTGAGACTGGACCGATCAATCAATACCTTTAAAGAAGGCGTCCCAAGTAGAGTAAGAATCCTTTTTTTGATCAGCTGTGCTAGGGAAGGGGCCTAGAAAGTCAGAACTGGAAGATTTTAAGGGTCTTCTAGCTCAGCTCCCTAACTTAATAGACAGGGAAACTGAGCCCTGGAAGGCAGCTGGGGATCTACCCTTTTGATGATGTTGGAAGTCAAAGGTTGTTGATAACCTACTGAGGACCTGGGAAGGGCCAAAAGACTTAACCCGGGTGTGGGGCCAGATTGTCAAAAGAAATAACGGTAGAGGAATTCAGGGTGTATTTCTGGTTTGGATGCTAGTCAACTGGTACTTCCTGTACCTGTGGCAAGTAGCAACACCACTATACATGTCCCCAGGTCACCTTGCAGAGGTCACCTTGAGCAGGGGGAACTAAGATGATAACTGGGGGACCAGCTGGCAGTTTACTAGCTTACCTAATTACTTTTGCTAACTATGAGCTGTGATTTCTATGTTATCAAAGAATTGCAAGGGTCTGTCAGCACCCAGGGAAAAAATCTTGCCTGCCTGCCCTGGTTATGGCTGTACTGAGTATAGCCATAGTGTTAGGACCAAAAAAACCTCACTTTGCCCAAAAATCTTCATTTCTCCCCCATAAAGTCCAATCATTGTACTGAAAAATGTGGGTAGCAGAGGGAAGAAGGAAAAAGAGCCATAACCATTGTGCTCTTTGAGGAAAGGCATTTTGGTACATTAGAAAGAGCCCTAGCTTTGGACACAGGAGCTGGGTTCATATCCTGCCTTGATCACTTACTATGTATATAATTTTAGGCAAGTCATCTCCTCTCCACCTCAGTTTCCTCTTCTGCAAAATGGGGGTTGGACAAGATGACTTCTGAGGTCCCTTATAGCCCTGTGAATTTTTATGATCCTGATGTCTTCAAAAGATTTCATTCTTTTTCTTTCTTCCTTCCTTCCTATCCCCTCCTCTTTCTTCTTCTTCCTTCTTTCCTCCCTTCTTCCCTTCCTTCCTTTCTTCTTTCTTTCTCCTCTCTTTCTTCCTCTCATTCTTCTATATTTATCATCTTTCTCATTTTATTTGAGTCTCACAATAAGACACATAGGAAGTGTTATAACCATCCATTACAAATTGCTCTTCCCCCCTCCCCCACCTTCCCTCCACCATTCAGAGATCTGATATATTCCTCAAACAAACATTTGGACTCGCCTCTAAAATTCAGGAAATTATGACCCAGAGGGGCTGGAGAAGTAGAGGGAAGGAATTCTCAAGGTAAAGTGAAGTAGGAAGTGGTATATGACAAAGTTTGAAGCTCACTGGTGAACTTTTGGGGGTTCCATAGCTGATTTCTTACAGGACGGCAGTAAAGTCCACTACTGGGGTTACAACTTCTCCAATTGTTCAAGCATCTATTAAGCACTTACTGTTTAGATAGCAGTGTGGCATTGAGGTTAGGTAGCAAATCACTCAACCTCTCAACACTCCAGGCAACTAAGATTATTAGTTGCAGAGCGGGTACTGATCTGCATTGGTAGAGAGAGTTTTTACACTGGGAGTTCCTGAAATCTCAGGTATAGTCCAAAATTCAAAATGTGCAAGGCAAGGGAATAAGGTAAGTGTTGTTCTCTGATGCTTAGGGGCAGCTAATTCAGATTCTGGGGTGAAGGAGATAGAGGTGGACAGTGACCATAGAGATTCAATCCCCTGGCAAGACTGTGATGGGCTTCTCATTCCCCTGGACTCCTTGTCCTCCTCCCAGTTCACCCCTTCTTCTCACTAGGACATGTGTGTCATGGGGTTAATTCCTTGGCCCCAAGCCCTTCCCTTCTAGCCTGCTTGCCTGGGGCTATGGACTCTGCCTGAAATGAGGGCCTGCCATCTGACAAATCCAGCTCTCTACTTGGATTGAAAACTTATTTCTGAGTGCCAAGATAGCACTGATGGTTGGTCTGCCAGCTGGAGGAAAAGGAGACACCTGGATGACAGCTCCAAAATGGAGCCAAGTCAGTAACTCTGTCCCCTTTGTCCAGAGCAGGCTCACCCGAATAACATGGGATGAGCGTGGGTGGAAGCAGGGTGTAGCTTGACTCAGGTGCCCACCTCCCCTGTTCCAGCATGACGTGAAGGGTAGGCCTGGAGCCTTGGATGGATTTCTGAGTTCTCCAGCAGATACTTCTGAGATCTCAAACTGGAAATGATTTAAAGGGAAGTCCAGAGAGGCTGTGACTTGCCCAAGGCCACACATGAAATCAGTGGACAAGTCCAGTGATGCCAAGTTCAACACTCTTCATGGCTTTGCCTCTTCATGTCTTGTGACTAGAAATCACCCTCATGAAAGACGGATACACTTACTCAAGCCGAGGATACCCCAGCTCCCTCCCTTGGGCTTTGTTCAATTTCCTAGCCAGTTCCTCCACTCCCATCCCTACCTCATACCTCTTCCCAATCTATCAAGCACTGGGAGTCCTCAGATTCACCAGCTGTCACCAAACTCTGTTTATTGGTTTTGTTACAATGGACAGCTTTAGAATATCTGAGCCAGGAAAAAGAAGGAAACCAACCAACCAACCTTCCTGCTCCTCACAAACACCAGTCACTAAGGCAGGAGCATGGCAGCACATGCAGCATCATGGATGCACCGCACATGCATACAGCATGAGCTGTGGGGCCCACAGCACACAAGGGGATGGTGGGACAGACAGGTCCCCAAACAGGCAGTGCAGAGTCTGGGGGCAAAGGAGAAGGGTCAGGCCTGGGATAGCATTCTTCTCCTAAGAAAGGGGTATTTCCCCATTTTTTCTAATAAACGACACAGCAGGCCCACAGAGGAACTCCACAAGGCCCCAAATGGCAAATGCACCCTCACTATGCCCCTCCCACCTAACAGGACCTGGCTCCTGCTGATGGGCGGAAGATGGAGAGGAGGAAACTGGGTGCAGGATAAGAGTAAGCATGCTAAGGGCAGGCAGATCCTGGGGGGGGGCGGGCCCTTCCTGGACTTCCTCCAGGGGAGACTACCATTGGAGGCAGGGGGAGCCTAGCCCCCATCCTATCCCCAGAATTGAGATGCTTGATCTGAGGTGGCATCTTGAGGGAAGGAACCCCTAGGAGCCCTGTTCGTAGGTCTCTACATTCTACAGTTGGCTGTGTTGGGGGCCAAGGTCAAGGTCCCCTCCAAGCCTAGGGCAGTGTTGGCACTTGAGAATACAGAGGACTCCAAGGGTGCTTAGCTGTGGACTCTGGCCTCAGCTAGTCAATCAGAGGCTTAGAAAGGCCCGGGTATGGAGAGGCAATCTCCTTCATTCCCCTTCCCATTGCCCCACCCTGGGGGTGAGCCAGTCATACCCCTGAGCTTCTCTGTGTCACTACCTCCCCCTTCCCCTATGCCTTGGCCAAGCAGCAGCACGGACAAGGGAGAGCAGTGAGGTCAGGTAGAAGGATCCAGCATCCTGGTATGACTCCATGGGGACATTCTGGTGTGGGGTTCAAGGGGAGCAAGGAGGCAGCTGTAGGCACTGGGACAACAGCCTGGGCTTCTTTAGAGCTCCAGTGGTAGGGTCCCTGAGAGGGGTGGGCTCTCACCTCTTGTGCCTCCTCCATACGTGCAAGTGCTGCTTTCAGCAAATCTGACATACAGAAATCAAAATTTACAAGCAAGCTGGGGCTCAAGCTTTTGCTCTTAATAAAAGGATTTGCACTAGGAGCCTTTAAGAAACAAGCTCTCCTTAGAGCCTTCTTTTTTCAGGACCACGGACAGCTGAATACACAAAGGAGGTACACTTGTATATGTGTGCTTGGGGGCTGGTGCTTGGAGCAGGTGGGGTGTTGGTGAGGGAATTATAAAAGCAGGCAGGAGGGGCTATGGACCTCGAGACAGCGCCAGGTTGTTCCCTGCCCATTCCTCTCCTCCTTCCCTACTAAACACCCCCGAATTAGTCTCTTGGGTCCCACTAGGGAACTTGGACATGGGCACAGAAATACAGGGGACACCCACGAAGGTTGCTCCAGAATTTCTCCCATCCTTAGTTCTCAAGAGCCTTGGTCCAACATCCATGCTTTTTGTATAGCAGGGCATACGTCTGGCCTCCAGAAGGTGGGGAAGTATGGGCATGCCTAGTAAGGCAGCTGCTGGGCCACCCAACCCTCTCCTCAGCTTCTTTGAAGAGATAGGGACCAGAGGGCATTAGGTAGGATGGTGTCTCCTGCAGCCTCGAGAGTCATTCTTGAATCTGGCCTGAACATCTCTTCTCTTTATCTGGGAGGGGCTTCTCAGGCCAGATTCTAGGCCCTTGGAGAGCCATGGGTATCTATCCCTTTCCATGAACTAGACACCTCTTACAAAGGATCCCCATGTAGCGGTCTTGCCTGGGGCCTTTGTCTATTCCTTAGGTGACCCTGAAAGGGGTTCCCTGGGGCTGGGGTGGAGGTGAGAAGGGAGGTAGTTGCCCCACAGAGTGTCTGTCATATGCCTGAGGCTTCAGGGGACCATGTGGGCTGCCCCTAGCCAAGAGTAGGAGAGTGATCTATAACTCCCAGTCATTTCTCTCTCCATCCCAAAGGTAGGTCCCATAGGCTAGCCCAGTCCCAACCCATGGGAAGGCCTGGAGTCTCTCGATCTCTGAATTACTTCTGTCTACATTACATGGAAGATGCCTCAGGAGCATAGTTTGGGGTTTGGGTTGGTGGGGTGGGGAAGGATGCTGAGAGTCCCAACAGGGCCACCCTCTCTGCTTGCCCTGTGCAGGGGCCTGGGGCTCTCTGGATTCTAGGGGGCCTGGGTGGCCACTGCTGCCTCCTCTTCCACCTTCTCTCACCAAAGCCACTGTCAGCTTCACTTGTTCTCTATCAGCGTCTGTACTTTGTGGACCAGGTCCCTGGCTATCCTCAGGATCTCCTGGGCATCATGATGTTCTGCTCGCTCTGCAAAGAGTACACACCACAGGTGTGAAGGTAGGTAGAAAATAGGTTTAGGAAATCTGCAACAGATGCAACGCTCTCCTGCTTTGGTTCCTCCTCAGGTCAGCCAGGCTGCCAGGGCCCCAGGAAGCCTGGATACTATCTGCCCTGTCTAGAAGAACATGACATTGAATTTGAATTCCCAGGAAGCCTCCCTGCTTGGGGCCAGCAGTGGGAGGGAGGTGTTGGAGAGATTTAGAGCTGGGAGCAGCTGGATCTGGAGTCAAAAGACCTGGGTTCAAATCCCTGTCACTTACTACCTGTAGGACTTGGTGAGTAATTTAACCTCTTGGGGCCTCAGAGTCCTCATCTGTAAAATGAGGTCACAAAGGGCCCCTGTAACCCTGAGTCCTGTAATCCTAGAATACAGTGACCTCTAAAGACATAGAGCCCCTGCTGCCACCACCCACAAAACACACTGGCTATTGGGGCTTGGTGGTCCCCACAGGCCCTCCTCAGGTTCATACCATTGAAAAACTTGATGATGTCTGTGAAGTCCATGTTGTTATCGCAGATGATCTCCCGATATCCTTCGACCAGGGCCAAGGCGATGAACAGGACAAAGTGCTCAGAAGAGATGTGTCTGGCAGCCCAGATAACCTCCCACACAGCAAAGACATCTTCATAGAGCAGCTCTGTATTGGAGGGTTGGGGGAGCAAGGTAGGGTGTTACATATCCCTAAGACTGAGAGATGTTTCCAAGGTCCTATGACCTTGTACAGAAGCCCACTAGTCAGTAAAGAAAATTCTGTGCTCATGTCCAAGGCCACCATCAGATGGGCAACACCACCCATACCTTACAAGATCTGCTGGGCAAATAGGCTCTTGTTGGTACTCAAGGTGGGGGGAGGCTTCTTGGAAGCTCAATTCCAAAGCAGTCCAAGTTCTGGCCTGATGGTATTGGGGAAAAAGCACTAGCTTGGGGACAGAGATCTTGGGTTTGAATTCTGGCTCTGCCACTTCTCCCCAATTTCTTCATCTGTTAAATGAGAGGAGCTGGCTGAGTGTGGGGATCCACACCTGTAATCTCTGCTGCTGACAGAGAGGCTGGGTTGGTGAATCGCTTGAGTTTGAGAATTCTGAGCAGCAGAAGGGCTGAAGTTGGTTTAGTGTATGTATTAAGTGGGACACTGTTTTGGTGAGGCCTGGGGCAAGGCTTGGAAATGTAGGCGTAGGGGCAGGGTGGAAGGATACCAGGCTGCTTAAGGAAAAGTGAACCAGCCCAGACTGGAAAAACAGAGGTTAATGCTGCCCATCAGCATTGGGATCATGTTGTGAATAGCCATTGCATTTCCATCCTCAGTCTCAAACAAAAAAATGAATGAATGGATAGACGAACAAACTAACAAATAAAATGAGAGGAACTGACCCATGTACACCAAACTATTTCAAGCACTACTTATGGCAAACAAAGTAAAAGGTAGGAGACTATGGATATGGAACACTAAAATGTCAGCCTTTGTTGATGTATTTCTTAGTTTTGTTGAATTTTTTTCTTTTTTAATTCATTACTATAAAAGATGTCTATCTCAGAAGGGAGAGGGAAATATTGAAAAACTGAAAAGTATGTAATTTAAAAACAAAAGATATTGATAAAATTTTATTTTTTAAATGAGGGGGCAGGACTGAACACTCTATTTCCTTGTAACTCTAAATGCTAAAAATGTGATCTCCTGCTTTCCAACACTATGTTGCCATCCTTGGCTCAGCACAAATGTGACCTAGGCCTAAGCTGAGACCCAAGGATGAGCTTCTTGTATTTTTCCTGTGAGAATAGTGAGTTTCCTAATGTCTTCCTTTTCAAACTGTTTTCTGTACCCCATCTAACTCCACCCCTGATCAGTCCTTCATCCCCAGTAAGATATCCCAAGGAGAGAGAACTGTGCAATACTCTTTCTTCTCTTTCACCAATCTTTCTGTCACTGTGTCTGTTTCTGTCTTTCTCCCCCATCTCTGTCTCTCTGTCTCCTTCCTTCCTTCCTCTCTCTCCTTC
The DNA here is from genome assembly GCA_028658325.1 of Potorous gilbertii. Classification (NCBI taxonomy): domain Eukaryota; kingdom Metazoa; phylum Chordata; class Mammalia; order Diprotodontia; family Potoroidae; genus Potorous; species Potorous gilbertii. The sequence goes on along the minus strand of CM053770.1, from coordinate 273,642,840 downwards.
CTTCCTTCTCTCTCTCTCTCTCTCTCTCTCTCTCACTTATCTTCTCCACCCCTACCTTTCTCCCTCTCTTACCTCTCTTGAAATCGAGCAGGAACCATCGATAGCAGAAGTAGAAGTGAGTGTAGTCTCCATTCTGGTGCATCAGTTCAAAGAGTTCTGAATCTAAGATCTGTAAGAGGAGGAAGGGATGGGAAAAAAGATGAGAGGAGGAGGAAGAGGAAGGGAGAAATGAGAAGGGAGATATGGATGGAAGGAGGAGAAATAGATGGAAGAGAGAAAGAGTTAGGAGAAGAGGGTTGGAGGAGGGAGAGATGGATGGAAAGAGTATGCATGGAGAAAGGGATGGAAAGAGGATAAATTAAGGGAGAGAGGGAGGGATGGAAGGATAGATGGAGGAGGGAGAAATGGAGAGGGAGGGAATGAAAGAGGAGAAATAGATGGGAGGGAGAGACAGTTGGGTCAAAGAGGAGGGAGAGGTAGATGGAGGATAGATGGAAGGAAGGAGAAGTGAAGAGGGAAAAGATGGAGAGAAGGGAAAACAGATGGAGGGAGAAAGGAAGGAAAAGGTGGTCACAAGAGAATGCACACACTTGGAGATATGCACCCAAAGCCACTCAGACACCACTTCAAAGCTGTCTTTCTGTGTGTCTGACCTCGATGTCTACCTGGGGTCTTCATCTATATTCATGTGACATTCTCGGCAGCGTAACTATGTCTCTACTGCTTTTAGCTCTCTCTGTCTTTCCCTGTTTTTGTCTCTCTCTGGGCAGGTGTTTGGAAATGCAATCCCGCCCTACTGGTGTGATATCACACTTCCCAACTGCCACCCCCTAACATACAAATACAATCCCTGAGTGAAGGAATGAAATGCAGATCCTTTCAACATTAAAGTGAATTGTAGAAGCCCCAAGTCAGCATTTTAGAGCAGGAAGTGACCTCAGCAGCCATCTAGAACAGCATAGACCCGAAAGAAATTCTCACAAATGGTCGTCAGCCTCTGCTCGAAGATGGACAAGGACAGGGAAGCCACTGCCTCTGAAACTGGTCCAGCCCGCATTATGGAGCCCAAGATTTTTCCCATCTCAATCCTAGATTGATCTCTGCACCTTCTGTCCCACCTATGCCTTCTGGGTCTACCTTCTTGGACCCAACAAGACAAAACCAAGCCTTCCCCTTCCCAAGGATTCTTCAAATACTTGATGACAGCCTACGTCTCTATCTCTAATATATACACACGCACATTCTTTCTATATTCTCTGTCTGCATATACACTCTATATTCTCTCCCTCTGTCTCTTTCTCTCTCCACTCTGAGTCTTTTCTTTCTCAATCACTTCAACCCATCTTCAGATGACATGGACTTGAGATGTCCTTCATGGTCCTGACCTCACCAGCTTCTTCTGGACATTCTCCAGTTCATTAATGTCTTCTTAAAACACAGAGGTATGAATTTAATCCAGCGTTCCAAGTGCGGTCTGACCACAGGAAGACACTGACCATCTCATTCCTGGAGGTTATCTCAGAGGAGGTCACCGTGGTTTTTCCCCTCCCCCATCACACCACTGACTCACCTTGATCGTGCAGTCCACTAAAACCCCTAGATCTTTTTCAGAACATCAGGTGTCTAAGTTTGCCTCTCCCACTCTATATTTATGAAGTTAATTTTTTGGATCTAAGTTTCACCCTTTACATTTATCCCCATAAATTTAATCTTATTATTTATTGTTTAAGTTATTCAGCCTAATGCACACACTTACTAAGTTTTTTTTAATCTGATTCTATTCTCCAGTAAGTTGTCCTTCCCAGTTCTATTTCATTAAATGATAAATTATAAAATAATAATAATTATCTTTTTCTTTTATAAAGGAGGGTGCTGAGGGGCATTATTGAGATGTGAATGTGGTATAAAAATCAAAATACATCAATAAAATGGGCACTTATTAATTACCTACAACATGTAAAGCAACTTCCTAGGAGCAAGGGCAGCTATTACATTTATAAAAGAGAGGGGAGCACATTATTTAGTAGCAATGACCAAGGAGAACCTAACTGGGAAGTCCAGAGCCCTGGGCTCTACTCTGAGCTGTGTCATCTCATAATGAGCCCCTTTTCTCCAGTTTCCCTTTGAGAACGTGAAAAGGTTGAATTAGATGGTCCCTAAGGCCCCTCAACACTCTGCCACTCTAAAGATTCATGATCTCTGGCTAGAGATATAGGCTATGACAGCTCCAAGTGAGGACTTCAGACAAGTGGGGTAGCAGGTTCCTACCTGAATGAGTGAGCGCATGTTAGCAAAGTGTGTGTCCATGGCCCCTCCATTGGGGAAGTTTTGGCTCATCCTCTTCATGAGTTGACTGAAGCAGCTATAAGCCAGCTGATCTGATGGGAGAGTGGGGGTTGGGACCTCCAGTGAGTGGAAGGCATTACTCCCTTGGCCATCTCCCAGCATGTCCTGAGGCCTCTGAGCCCCAAACATTATCTCCCCCACTCAAACCTCAGGAAGCTGGAACAAGGTAGGGACTAGATTCACACTTCAAAGAACAAGAAACTGAGACCCAAAGAACTGAATCTCAGCTGTCCTGGAACCAACTTTGCATCTTCTCTGGCTTCAGTGGCCAATAAAAGGACAACAACCCTACCCCCTACTCTGCCCCACCCTCCCATTACCCTCCCAGGACCCTTGAGCACCAAGTCCCAGTCACCACCCTTCCTCCCACTTCTCCTGGGATCCCAGGAGCCCTCACCATTGTCGAGGATGACCATGAGGGGTGCCAGCAGGTCACACATGCCCTGCACATAGCCCACATCCAGATGTTCCCATACATAGCTGTGAGGCCAGGAAAGCAAAATTAGTCAAGAAGACTGACCCCCAGGTTCAGGCCCACTCTGTTTCCCAATCAACTCAACAAATATACATGTATTAAGGATCTACTATGTGCGAAAAATTGTGCTAGAGATTTAAAAGGACAAGGAGGAGGAGGAGAAAGAGAAGAAAAAACCATTATCACCACCCCCCAGGGAAGAAATAAGCACCTTCTCTGCTATTCTGTGCCTTAAGGTTCTGTTGCTGGTGCAGAGTGGGAGTCTAGCTAATCTAGGTCAGCTGTGGCTACTGAAGGGAATGGGGAGGAGAGGAGATCCCAGGCACTTTGGAGATGAGAAGCTGATCGGTGAAGGACTGAGTGAAGGCCCCTTACCCCTGAGTCTCCCCTTCTGAAAAACAGGTTGCACCTAGTCCCTGGCAGGTTAACCTGAAGTCTCCCTGTGAGAGCCTCTGCCACAAGCCACTAGTCCTCATATCTCTAGATGCTCAGAGCAGCCTGCTGAGCCAGAACCTTAGAGGGCATGATAGAATGAAGAGATTTAGGGGCTTGCCATTCCTCTTTTGCACTGCCCCCCCCCCAGGATCCCTCCTTTTCACCCTCAAAGCTATCAGAGCAGGAAACCATCTGGGAAGAGAGCGCTGGCCTAGGAGGCAGAAGACCTGGATTCTGGTCCCAGCTTTCTCACTAACTTGCTGTGTGGCCTTGGGCTTGTCACTTAAATTTCTGGGGTCTCAGTTTTCTCATTTGTTAAATGAGGTGATTAGACTTGATAACATCTCAAATCCCAGCCTTGACACTTACTACTCATGTGACAAGTCATTTACTCTCTCTAGGCCTCAGTTTCCTCACCTGTAAAATGAGGGGGTTGGACAAGATGTCTCCTATGATCTCTAGGACTTTCCAAGCCTTCCCAGGTTCCACTACAGAAGCTCCAAACCCAAGGGCCTAGCACTCTCCCTTCCCCTCTTGAGGACTTCCTCTGAGACTCCCCCCAGCTGCCAGCACCTGCACATGATGTTTCGAAGCTTCTCCAAATTGGTGGGTGTGAAATACCAGTAGTTTCGGTCACACCGTTGCACATCCTTGTCGATCCGGTGGAGGTTCAAGGCCACAGTGTCCAGTAACTCTATCTGAGGGAGGACCCCAGTACCCATCAGTGTTGGGCTTTATTACTGGCCCTTCCCCCTCAGTGAAGTTCTCCTTTATTATTGCCCTGCTCCAACCCCAGGCAAGTTCCCTAGAGGACAGGGATGGGGAGGAGAGACTTAACCAAAGGGACTTATGCTCTGGATATGTGCAGAGAAGAAAATCAGTATGTATCTTGCCAGGGTCTGTGGGCCTGCTCACACCCAGAGGCAGAGGGATGAAGCAGATGACCATGGGAGGTCTCTCTAGGAGCCGAGAACTATCAGTAAAGTTGCCCTGGGATTCCTAGTCAGTGGGGAGAGTGTCTGGGTCATTGAGATTCAAGGACAAGGGTAGGGGTGGGTAGGAAGGGGATGACCACGTACAGTGTAGGCGGCAGCACAGACAGCAGCCAGTTCTTCCCCCGCTCCCAGCTCGCTGGACTGTGGGGTATCCTCTTGGATGGGATCTGGGGGCTCATAGAGGGAGGCACGGGGCCCAGAAGCAGTTTGGCCCAGCTCTTCTTCCTCTCCTTGGTCTTCTTCCTCAAAGCCCACACTCTGTCCATCATCGATGCTGGACTGGACTCCCGAAGCCACTGAGTAGTTGCGGGAAGATGGCAGCCCTGAGTCTGGTGAGTCGAATTCCACAGATTGCTGCTGCTCCACTATTGCTGTGCCTGGTGTCCCTGCTGAGGGTGCTGGGTCAACCACGGAATCTTCAGGGCACTTTGGGCCCATATCGGGGGGATCCATCTCATCCACGGAGATGAACACCTAGCATGGAAGGAGAGCAATGACCATGTCACACAAGGTTATAATTTCTGCTTAGGTCAACTAATCTAAACCACTCATTTAACTGATGAGGAAACTGAGGTCTTTGGAGGTTAAATGGCTTAGTGCTAAGTGGTAGAGTTAAGGATCAAACCCAGGTCCTTTAAAAGCAAATTGGGCACCCTGTCCTCTCTCAGAGCTCTACATTTGTCCGTTAGCTCTGGAGTCACTTTTCAACAATAGCCTGCCTTTCCCTAGTCCTCCTCTGGACAGCCATTCACTAAAATGGCCTTGCTGGCAGCTCCTCGCTCACTGTGGACAAAAAAGCACCAATACCCTGCCTTCCTGCTTCCCAACTCTCTAGCACAGGTTGTGACGTTGCTCACACAGAGGCTGGCTCAGAGTTACCTGACCTCGACTCTAGCAGAGCACTTAAAGAGTAAATGCAATTAGCAAACATTTGAATATATAAGGTCTTCCCTTGGCCCTGGTCCCATTCCATCCTTCCCCAGGAATACTCTAGAAGTTTTAACCTTAGGATGCTGGAAACAGGATTGAAGCATCCAGGCTCCTCCTGCTGACTTTAAGGTTGTCTAGCCAGACTGGATGGTAGAGTCCTAGCCTAGAAATATCTGAATCAATGGGACCAATCCTCACCCAAAGAAAAGCAGTGCTGCCTGGACTGGTATGTAGAGGTGCCCTTGGGAGTTGATTCAAAGAGACTCAACTTCTTTTGCAATCTAACAAACCCCTTCCTCAAAATCAAGTTTTTATAAAATTGAAGAAAATGCTAAGTTTCAGTTCAAAGTGAAAATAAAAAGCTAAGGCCACAGACTCCCTGAAATCTATTAGGAAACTCTGTTCTAGAGGATGTGAAGAAATTACCAGATGCTTCTGTTTATAGATGTAGCAGTGGCCAGTGGGACCTGACCACTTGAAATCTTTGGTCTTATGGAGAACCTTGGAACAATGTTTATGTCTACATGGTTCGTGAGAAGGTATCCTCTTTACCCCAACTGATTAATGGCCAAAGGATATGAATAGACAGTTTTCGGAAGAAGAAATCATAGCTATCTGTAGTCATATAAAAAGGTGCTCTATATCATTATGGATTAAAAATGAAAATTAAAACAACTGAGGTACCGCCCCCACTACTTCCAGATTGGCTAATACGCCAGAAAGGGAAAATGATAAGTGCTGAAGGAGATGTGGGAAAATAGGGACACTGGGGCACTGTTGGTGGAGTTGTACATTGATCCAACCATTCTGGAGAGCAATTTGGAATTATGTCCATAGGGCTATAAAACTGTGTATATCCTTTGACCCAGTAATATGACTACTAGGTTTGTATCCCAAAGAGATAAAAGAGAAAAGGACCCACATGTATGAAAATATTTATAGCAGCTCTTTTTGTGGTGGCCAAGAACTGGAAATCAAAGGAATGCCCATCAATTGGGGAACGGCTAAACAAGTTGTAGTATATGAATGTAATGCAATACTATAAGAGATGACGAACAGGTGAATTTCAGAAAAAACTGGAAAGACTTAAATGAACTGAGTGAAATGAGCAGAACCAGGAGAACATTATACACAATAACAGCCACAGTGTGCGAGGACAGTTTCCTGCACAGCAATTCAAGGACCTAAAACATTCTCAAGGGAATCTTGATGCAAAACGCCATCCACATCCAGAGAAAGAATTGTGGAATCAGAACACAGAATGAAGCAGATTATTTTCTCTTTTGTTATGTTTTGTTTTGGTTTTTGTCATGGTTTCTCCCATTTGTTTTAATTCTTCTATGCAACATGACCAATGTGAAAACGTGTTTAATAAGAATGTATATGTAAAACCCACATAAGGTTGCATACCATCTTGGGGAGGGAGTAGGAAAGGAGGGGGAGAAAATTTAAACCATATGGAAGTGATTGTTGAAAACTGAAAACAAATAAATTAATAAAAAAATACAAAGAAAAAAGAATTGGAAATTGAAGGGATGCCCATCAATCAGGGAATGGTTGAACAAGTGATGGTATATGAATGTGATGGAATACTATTGTGCTATAAAAAATGAGGGGGATCATTTCAGAAAAACCTGGGAAGATATATGAACTGATGCAATATGAAAGTGGGCAGAACCAGGGGATCTTTGTGTATGGGATGAACAATATTGTAACAAAGTTCAACCATGAAAAATTTAGCTACTCGTTTCAAAATAACGATCTGACACCAAAAAATGCTATCCACCTCCAGAGAAAGAACTGACGAACCCTAAGTGCAAATTGAAGCCTATTTTTATTCTTTATTTTTCTTACTTTTGGGGCAACATTGTGATTATGGAAATATGTTTTGCATGATTTCATATGTATAATTGATAACATATTACTTGCTTTCTCAATGGGCTGGGGAAGACCTAGAGGCAGAAAGAGAATATGGAACTCAATTTTCTTTTTAAAAAAGGAATAATATAAATTTTAAAAATCATTTTTATAAAGGCATCGTCTGTTATTAAACTGATGAAATCAAAGATGAGAGTCACCATTAGTGACACATGATTCTGAGTCAGAATTAAGTTATGCGCCCTTAATAAATACTGAGCCGGATCCAACCATTCTGGAGAGCAATTTGGAACTATGCCCAAAGAGCTATAAAAATGTGCATACCCTTTGATTCAGCAATACCACTACTAAGTCTATATCCCAAAGACCTCAAAAAGGGGGGGGAGGTAGGGAAGGACCTGTATGTATAAAATAGTAGTAGATAAGAATTGGAAATTGAAGGGATGCCCATCAATTGGGGAATGGCTAAACAAGCGGTGGTATACGATTGTGATGGAATATTATACTGTAATACTGTAAGAAAGGATAGCAGGATGATTTCAGAAAAACCTGGAAAGACTTACATGAAACTGATGCAAAGAATCAGGAGAACATTGTACACAGTAACAGCAATATCATATGATGAAGAACGCTGCTATTTTCAACAATGCAACGATCCAAGACAATCCCAAAGGACTCATGAAGAAACATATTATCCACCTCCAGAGAAAAAATTGCTAACGTCTGAATACAGACTGAACCATGCTATTTTCCTTCCTTCCTTCCTTGCTGCTTGCCTCTTTCCTTTCTTTCTCTTTGAGTCTTCTTGTACAAAATAACTAATACAGAAATATTTTACATGTATAACCTACACTGTATTGTTTACTGTCTCAAGGAGTGGGGAGGGCAAAGGAGAGATAGAATTGGAACTCAAAACTTAAAAAAAAATCCAAATGTTAAAACAATTGCTTTAATATGTAATTGGGGGAGAAAATGAAATACTAAAAATAAATACCCAATTGTTCTCAAGAATGGTCGTCTGTCAGTATTCGAACTGACCTCATCAGTTTCCTTTTGTGTATTGTCTTCCTCCATCAGACTGTAAACTCCATGAAGTCATGAATTTGTCTTTCTGGTTTATATTTGTATCCCCAGAGCTTAGCACAATGCCTGGCACATAGTAGGTATTTAAATAAATTAAAATAATAAAAAAATTTTAAATAAACAAATGTTTATTGACTGATCTGATTAAAACTGATCAGTGACCAACACTTAGCCTGTGTACTATTATGTGAATAAGATTGTTTAAATGGATTTAAATAAAACCACTTTCGATGTTTTTGAGCACAACTGTTTTTTCATGATTCAAAAGAAAAAGGGCATGAACCCTTTAAGAAGCAGGTCTGGAAGGACCAGAAAGCCTGCTGAAGTGGTTACTAAAGACATCTATTGGGTATGGATAGAAGTGGTTAATTTGTAACAGTTGCTCTAGAAGAGGAAGGAAAGTGAGGAATAGATGGGAGAAAGGATGAGGCCAGGGAAACCACAGGAAGATACAATGTATTTCTACATCACCATGTCTGATGACACCAAAGTATCAGAGCATGTCATGTGAGAGCTGGAAGGGAGCCAGGTGCTATTTAACCTCATTTTACAGATGAGGAAATTGAGGCTCCAGGAGGTAAAGAGACTTATCTAAGGAGCCAGAGGCAGGATTTCAAACCAGATGATGATTCCAGTTTATTATTCTAGATTAAATTCAGTCACTGAAGCCTCATTTACAAATCGGAGATTCAATACATTCCAAAATGCATTTATTAAGTACCTATTATATGCTAGGTACTAGGCTGAGCACTTTAAAAATAATATCTAATTTGTTCTTTGTAACAACCCTGGGAGGTAGGCACTATTATGGTCCCCATTTTACAACTGAGCAAATTGAGCCAGATAGTAGTTAAGTGACATGCCCAGGGTCACACAGCTAGTAAGGGTCTGAGGCCAGATTTGAACTCGAGTTTCCCTTATTTTATGAAAAGGGGCAGAGAGACTCAAAGCTGGAGAGGAACTTAGAAATTATCCAGATCAAGCCCTTCATATTGAAAACAAAGAAACTGAGGCCAAGATAAGTTAAATGACTTATCCAAGATGATATCTACAAAGCCGGAGTTCAAACCTAGGTCTTCTGATTTCAAAGCCAGTTCTGTTTCATGGCATCACTGCTACCTCATTTAAAGAGTGAGACATCCTGCCTAGCTGGCTGAAGGAGTCAGAAATATCTTGCCTTCCCAAGACCTGTATCCAAGCCCAAAGCCATCAAGCCTGAAGGATCCTTTCCCCTTTAGTCAGGATTTTTTAATAGCCAAAATACAGTGAAAAGAGGGTTTTTAAAGAACTTTTATTTTTCCTCGAACATGACACTTCATCTCCTACCTCTGTACCTTTACACACACCCACATGCCTGAAATGCCAACCCTCATCACGTCTGTCTCTTTTCAAGCCAGGTTCAGGGAATGCTGCCTAGATGAGGCCCTTTCAGATTTCTTCAGTTGCTAATTAATGCCTGCTCCACAAAAATATATTTAAAAATTATCTTATATTTACTTATATTTAGTATGTTTATGTATACTAACTATATATAGTATATGTATATATGTATTTGTACACATATGTACATGTGTGTATACATATATTTAATTTCAACATAAAGTTAAAAGTCAAGAAATAGAAACATGTACATACATAGACATACACACACACACGTATAGTCACTAACTACTAACTGGGGAATCCAGAAAGGTCTCATCTAGGCTGTGTTACTTGAGCTGAGCTTTACTATTTAAAATATACACTCACAAAGAGTAAATATAAGGTAATTTTATATTATATATGTAGTTATATACATACATGTGCTATCTACTCATATGTAGTAGTCCTATTATCTCAAATAAGATAATTATTATAAATGGTTTACTTAGCACAGTACTTGACACTTAGTAGGTGCTGCATAAATCTCCCTTCTTTCCTTTCTATCTTTTTTCTTCTCCTCCTCCTTTTTCCTTCTTCCTTCTTTCTCTTCCTCTTTCCTTCCTTCCTTCTTTCCTTCTTCTCTCCTCTCCCTCCCTTTCTCGTTCTTTCTCCCTCTCTTTCTTTCTTTCTTTTTTTCTTTCTTGTTTGTCCCATTAGATTATAGCCTCCTTGAGGACAGGAACTGTTTCACTTTTGTCTCTCTATCCTCAGCACTTAGCACCATGACTGCCTTAATCGGTGCTTGTTGATTAATTTTCTAGAACTTTCCTTCACTTATGCCTTACTCACACTTGATATCTTTGAAGCGCTTTGTGTTTTGGTTTTGGTTTCTTTTACTTTTCCCATAGTTATTTGACAACACTCTGTTGCTCCTGCACCATCACAAGCATCTGTCCCTTTCTCTCTGTCCCCATGGTGACCACTCTGGTACAGTCCCTACCTGCCCACACTGTTCAAAGAGCTTCCTGAGAGATCTCCCCACCCCCATTATCCCTCCTCTCACTCAGCCTACAGAATCACTGCTAGTAAGCTGTCTCCTGCATAGATCTGGCCAAGTTACTCCTTGGCTTCAAAGAGCTTCCACACATTCCTAAGGCCTTTAGAACAAAATGTGTTATGTCTTTGCCTTGGCATTCGAAGCCTTCCACTAGCTGGAAGCACCTTCACTTTTCCACCTTTTCTCATGTTACTCTCCTCTCTAAACAGTCACACTGAGACTCCTCTGTCCCCTCACCATGGCCTCTGCTCAGGCTGCTTCCTATGCTGGGCACATGCTTCCTTCCTCTCTTTGCTTGTCAAACTCTTACCCATCATTCAAAACCCAGCCCAAATGTCCCCTCTTCCAGGAAGCCCTCCTTAATGATAATCCCTCCTCAAACTTCTCAAAGCACTGTGCTTTAGATCTCCAATATATCACTCAAAAGCACACATTTCTAAAGTTCTTTTCATACATGATTCCATTCAATCCTCACAGCCCTGGGAGGGAGGTTACTCACTTCACAGATAAAAGAACTGAGGCTGATATAGTGGCTAAGTGACTTGCACAAGGTCACAGAGCTAGTGAGTGTCTTAGAAAGGATTTGAACTAAGTCCAACACTCCCTCCATACTATAATACCATCAGGCATAACCTCTGAAGAGATTAACAATGAATTTCCTGAAGAAAAATCAGAAGTTCTGATAAGTGAGGAGGATGGAGCCATGATGGTGGAATAAAAGCAAAGAGTCTACTGAGTTCTCCCAAATTCCCCTCCAAATAACTTTAAGGTAACATCTCAAAATGAACTCTGGTGCAGCAATATCAACCTAAGGATGGGGTAAAACAATTTTCTAGCCCAAGACAACTCAGAATGTTGGGAAGAAAGATCTGTGTCATTGGAGCGAGAGTAAAGTACAATCTAATACAGGCAACCTCCAGATAAGCCAGCAGCAGGCCATGGGAGCAACAGAATCAGCAACAGCAGCTTCTGGAGCTCTCAGTCCATAGACAGTAAGGGGTCTGGACAAGTCGTTGGAAGGAGATTACAGGGGACCCTTTGCTAGCACTGCAGATGGACTCTGTTGGATTGCCCATATGTGGTTATGGATTGCAGTCTTAGGGCAAGAAAAAGCACCAGCACACTAGAGCTTGGGGCTCACAGGAGTGGGGACCATGGTCACAATTTCAGGGAACTATGGAACTGTGGAAGAGAATGCTTATGGTCACTCACAGACCAGAATACAGGCCAAAAGAGCAGTGACCACACCTCTCCTTAGATCATGCCACCTTGGAAGAACTGAAAACTTACAGGGCCTTGAAATTTGGGACAGTGGTATGGAACAGAGTCAAACTTTAACATAAAGTTAAAAGTAAAAAAAAAAAAAGATGGGGGAAAATGAGCAAACAACAACAAAAAAAGAACCTGACTATAGAAAATTATTATGGTGACAGGGAAGGTCAAAATTCAAACTCAGAAAAAGACAACAAAGTCAAAACAGCTACATCCAAAGCCATAAAGACAAATGTGAATTGGTCTCAGGCCTCAGAAGAATTCCTGGAAGAGCTCAAAAGGTATTTTAAAAACGGAATAAAAGAAGTAGAGGAAAAATTGGAGAGAAAATGAGAATGGTGCAAGAAAATCTTGAAAAAGTATCAACAACTTTGTAAAGAAAAAATAAAGAAATGGAAAAATGTACAAAAATTCATTGAAAAAAGCAACTTCTTAAAAAAGTAGAATTGACCAAATGGAATAGGAGGTACAAAGATTCACTGAAGAAAATAATTCCTTAAAATTAGAATTAAGCAAGTGGAATCTAATGGAATTTAACTCCATGAGATATCAAGAAACAAACAAACAAAAATCAAAAGAATGAAAAAGTAGGAGAAAATGTGAACTTTCTCATTGGATAAACAACTAACTCAGAAAATAAGATCCAGGAGAGATAATTATTAGACTATCTGAAAGCTATGATTGAAAAAAGAACCTAGATATCATATTTCAAGAAATTGTCAAGGAAAACTGTCCTAATATCCTAAAACCAGAGGGTAATAGCAATGAATAGAAAGAATCTGCCAAACACCTCTTGAAAGAGATCCCAAAATGAAAACTCCCAGGAATATTATAGCTAAATTTCAGAGTTCTCAGGTCAAGAAGAAAATATTAAAAGTGGCCAGAAAGAAACATCCAAATATCAGGGAGTCACAGTAAGGATTACACAGGATTTAACAGCTTCTACATTAAAGCATCAGAGGCTGTGGAAAATGATATTCCAAAGGGCAAAGGAACTAGGATTACAATCTAGAATCACCTACCCAGCAAAACTGAGTACAACTATCCCTTCTACATCACAACTTTCCTCATCATCGTTTCGATGTATTCCATAAAAAATTAAATAGGAATTCTTTGGGAGTTTTGCAGAAACCATAGATTACATGCAAAGGACTACAGGTAACACAGAGTCTATGACCAAATATTTAGCCCAAATTTTACAATACAGTACTGTAAATATCCTACAAAAGAAAAAGAAAAAATTTGGACTTCTTCTTTGGTACAAAGGGAGAGTGAAAAAAATTTATGTGGATTTTCCAGATTGAGTAGATGCTGCACCCCTAACCCCCTTCCCTTCAGGGAAAAACCAGATATCTAATGAAATAGAGGACTTTCAAGCATTCTTGATGAAAAGATCAGGGTAGAATAGAAAATTTGACATTCAAATATAAGACTCAAGAGAAGCAGAAAAAGGTAAAGAGGAAAGAGAAATCACAAAGGATTCAACAAGATTAAACTGTTTACATTTTTAAATGCAAAGATGATACTTGTAACTCCTATGAACTTTAATAGTATTAGAGCAGTTAGAAGGATTTCTTCTACATAGGCAGAGGGCATGAGTGTAAATTGACTATGGTTGGATGATTTCTTTTTTTTAAATTAAATTATTTTATTTGTTTTCAGTGTTTGAAAATCACTTCTATATATCTTAGATATTTTTCCCCTCCCTCCCCCTCATTCCCTCCTTCCTCCCTACTCCCTCCCTAAGAAAATGTACAATCTTATATATGTTCTACATGTACATTCCTATTAAATACATGTTACATAGAAGAATTAAAATGAATGGGAGAAGCCATAAAACAAAACAAAACAAAACATAATACAAAAGAAAATGGTCTGTTTCCATCTGTAATCCAATTCCATAGTTTTTTCTCTGGATGTGGAAGGAGTTTTGCCTCAAGAGTCCACTGGAAATTTTTTAAGTTCATGCATTACAGTATTAAGTCTACCAGAAAGATTCCTCACACACTGTGGTTGTTGCTGTGTACAAGGTTCTCCTGGTTCTGCTCTTTTCACTCAGCATCAGTTCATATAAGTCTTTCCAGGCTTCTCTGAAGTCTTCCTGTTCAGCGTTTCTTATAGCACAACAGTATTCCATTACATTCATATACCACAACTTGTTCAGCCATTCTCCAATTGATGGGCATCCCCTTGATTTCCAGTTTTTGGCCATCACAAAGAGAGCTGCTATAAATATTTTTGTACATATGGGACCCTCTCCCATTTTTAATGATCTCTTTAGGATAGAGTCCCAGAAGCGGTATTGCTGGGTCAAAGGGTATGCACCTATTTGTAGCCCTTTGGGCATAGTTCCAAATTGCTCTCCAGAATGACTGCATTAGCTCACATCTGGTGGGATGATTTCTCAAAAAGATAAAATTATGGGGTAAGAAAGAGGGATGGACTGGGAGAAAGGGGAAGATAGAGGTAGAAGGTTAAATCATTTCACATAAAAGATACATGGAAGAGCTTTTACTGTGAAAGGGAAGATGGGGGAGTGGTAGGCAGTGCTCAAACCTTCACTGATCAGAATTGGATCAAAGAGTGAATAACATACACACTCAGGTATAAAAATCTATCTTACCCTACAGGGAAATAAAAGGGGAAGAGGATAAGAAAGGGGGTGGGGATGATAGAAGGCTGAGCAGGTGGGGGGAGGCAGTGGTCAGAAGCAAAACCATTTTGAGGAGGGAGAAGGATAAACAGGAGGAAAATGGCATGCAGGGAAATACAAAGTAATCCTAAATGGGAAACAGTTTTTACAGCAAGTTTCTCTGATAAAAGTTTCAATTCTCAAATGTTTAGAGAACTGAGTAAATTTATAAGAACACAAGCCATTCAAAGGCTATGAGTAGACTGCTTTCAGAAGAAGAAATCAAAGCTACCTATAGTCAGATGAGAAATGCTCTAAATCACTATTGATTAGAGAGATGCAAATTAAACAACATTGTGGTATTGCTTCATACCTATCAGATCAGTTAATATGACAGAAAAGGAAAATTATAGATACTGGAAGGCAGGCAGGCAAACCACGACACTAATGCACTGTTGGTGGAGTTGTGAACTGATCCAGCCATTCTGGAGAATAATTTGGAACTGTGCTGATAGGATAATAAAATTGTGCACACCCTTTGTCTCAGCAATACCACCACTAAGTATGCAACGTAAAAAAACTTTTTTTAAAAGGAAAAAGATCTATACACACTCAAATATTTATAGTGGCAAAAAATTAAGAATTGAAGGAATGCCCATCAATTGAGAAATGGCTGAACAAGCTGGGGTATGTGATTGTGATGGAAGACTATTGTGCTATAAGAAATGATGAACAGGAGGACTTCAGAAAAACTGGAAATACTTACAGACTCAAAATTTTAAAAAGTGAACGTTAAAAATTGTTTTTACATGTAACTGGGGAACATATTTTAAAAAAAAAGAAGTTTGATAAGTGAGCTGTTATCTCCTGTTGACCACAGCCAGATCTCTAAGTAATTTCCTGGCCATTTCCAAACTATTCCAACTCCCAGGTCCCTTCTCGCAGCTTCTAGCTCCTTTATGTGTTGTCTTTCCCCATGAGAATATAAGCTCCTTGAGGGTAGTGAAGGTCTTGCTTTCTTGTCTTTGCGTCTAAGGCACTTAACTCAGTGCTTGGCACATACTGAACACATAAAACAATTGCCTGATCATCCTCATCATTATCATGGTCTAAAGACCAGGAATGGGAAGCTAAGCCTCTTCCAGAGGTATGGACTGGAGTTGGCACAAGCCCCTATCAGGGCCCCTGGCCCAATCCTCCCCATCCTCCAGCTGCCTGGCCCCAGCCACCTCTTTCCCTGCCACTCCCATGACTCACATCATTGCTGATGGTGGAGTCTCGATGGATGAGGCGCTGGACGTGGCTGTCAATGCTGCTGCCCGAGGAGAACTTGGTGAGTGTGGCTGGGTGAGCTTCCCGCTCCCGCTGCCGGACCACCACCTCACAGGCCTTCCACTCGGCCAGTACCCGCTGGTATCGGGATGCTACAGCTTCATCCACCTGGACTTGGGGAATACCCAGTGTTGTGATGAGGAGTTGGCACAAAGCCCCTTTCCCTGGAATCAGCTGTTCCCACTCACCTGGGTACCAGGTCCATATCCAACCCTACCCCACTCCAGGATGATCAACTCCCCAGTTCCGAGAGTCTAGGAAAAGGTAGGACTAGGGCAGCCTCAGCATAGACTAAAGGTTTCAAGCTGGGAGAGGGACTAGCACAAGGTCACCCAGATGGAAGCAGCCCTGGGGTTGAGCCCTAATCCTCCATTTCTTTTACTTTGGCAGAGTTGGTTCTGAAGCCATCATTCCTGGGAGGCTGACATCATCTGGAAAACTTGGACCCCCAAACCTTGCCTGATTGAGGATCCTTTCCTGCCTCATTGCCCTGGAAGCCATATTTTTTCACCTGTTCCATCTCCTTCTTGCTCATGCCAAACTTGTAGTGTCCAAGTAGGAAGGGCCAGACATCCTTTCGGATCTCGTGTTCCACACCCCCATAGTACACTCTCCTCAGAAGCTCCAGCTCCTTGTAGTTCTGAGTGTCAGGGAAGGGAGAGGAAGGGAGGG
Source organism: Potorous gilbertii (assembly GCA_028658325.1). Taxonomy (NCBI): domain Eukaryota; kingdom Metazoa; phylum Chordata; class Mammalia; order Diprotodontia; family Potoroidae; genus Potorous; species Potorous gilbertii. The sequence continues at coordinate 273,626,371 of CM053770.1, read as the reverse complement.
AAGAGGAAAATGAAAGGAGAAGAGAAAAAAGGAGAGAAGAGAACAAAGGAAGGAATGTGAGGGGGAAAGGCAAAGAAAGGAAAGGAGAAGAAAGGGATGGAGGGAGAAGAGAATAGAGGAAGAGACAGTAGAAGAGGAGAGAAAAGGGGAAAGGAACAAAGAAGGGAGGGGAGAGGAGGGGAAGAAAGGAGGGGTTGGGAGAGGAAGGGAGAGGAGAGAGGATGAGAGGGAAAGAAAGAGACTCCACTGAACCTCAGATTCCTCCTTTGGGATGAAACCCAGTCAGCAAGTTCCACCTACTTGATGAGTGAGCAGGGCAAGGCAACACACACCTCACCTACCCAGGCCCAGGAGGTTCCAGCATCTGCACAGCTAAGGCCTAACTACTGGTGCCAAAGTTCTTTTAACAGATCTGAGAAGTGGAAAGGCCCTTAGATCATCTCATCCAATCCTCTTAATTGGCAGAAGAAGAAATTCAGGCCAGAGGGAAAGAAACAACTTGACTAAGGTCACAGAGAATGAGTGGCAGAGCTGGGATCAGAGTTAAGGCCATGTCTCCTAGGAAAGGCGGCACAGCCAGACCACTGGACTTCTCAGAAGACTGGCATTTAAAGCTTGGTTCCTGCATGTCCTAGTTATGTTTGTGGACAATTTATCTATGTGCCTTGGTTTCCTAAACTGTAGAATGGGGCTAAAAATAGAGTGCCTACTTCAGAGGTCTACTGGGCTGGAAATGGAGGAGCCTCTCTCTATTCTATCATTATTGTCCAAGGCCAGTTGATGGACAAGTGATTTGGAATTACTTTTCATGCTTCAGTCTCCCCATTTCATCTTGGCCATTCTTCCCAGACTGGGCAGCTTGCCTCCAAGCAAGTTGTTCTCTTACCCTCACCTCCTGGGCACTACCTCTACTAACCCTTTGTGTCTCCTTCCTGCCCCCCACCACCCAGAACCCTTCCCAAACCTTCTTATCTTTCTGGTATTTGCTCCACACATCCTTGGTGAGCCCTCCTGAGGCTCCTGGAGGCCGGTCAGGTGGGATGATATTATGATGTACCAGGGCTGACAGGTGGGTCCTGACAGTGGACAGGTGTCGGCAGTATGCCAGCCCTGGTGGGGAGGGGAGGCAGGAGACTTAAAATTGACACCTCCCAGGAGGTGGCTCCATGGGCCGAGGAGTGGGAGACAGTATTCCCCAGGGCAGCCTCCCCTCACTCCCCACCCCCTCACCCCTCCCATCTCACTCACATCCATAGAAAGCCCTGGACATGATCTGTCTCTTCATGTTCTCACACAGCAATCTCAGGGGCATTCTGGGGAAGAGAGAGCCACAACTCAGTGGAAATAGTCAGGGCAAGGCCCTGAGATCAGCTGCTGCAGTTGGGAAACCACTCTCCCCTTCTAACTCCCATGCAAACCTCAGGGAGAGATTGTGGAGTCATGGAAAAGACACTAAACTTTGTAGTCAGGAGGCCTGGGTTCAAGTCCTTGGCCCTGCAACTGTGGGGAGTACCACCTGAACTCTGTCTGGTCAGGGTCAAGGCTTGCTCAGTCACCCTGGGCAGCACACTTCCCTCAGTCTCTCCTACCTGTTCCCTCTCCTTCTTATTGGGGGACTTTGGGCAAGTCACTTCCCTGGGCCTCAGTTTGTTTCTCTGTAAAAGGTGAGGGGTGGGACTGGATTTTCAAGATCCTTTTTAGCCCTGGAAGGTCGACTCTGGGAAATCAAGATATATTGTCCTGCTGCTCATCTTGCAGCAGAAGGAGGACTGGCTTTAAGGGCTTCCAGGAGTGTGGTCTTACTCCCCTGGTGCTAAATGAGGGTAAGAGACCTCCCAGAATCCTTTTCTAATTTTCTTGAGCCTCCTGCTCTTATAGTCTGTTCTTTCCCAATATTTGAGGCAGAGATGGTTCACCTGTCTCTCATAAATAAAATTGGGAAATATGCAGGACAGAAAACCATGTTTCATCTTTGCCAATCTAATCTTCATGACCTGGTCAACAGTGGAGGGCATCCTTGACAATGAGTGGATCATCAATCAGAAGGGATCTATTAAGTAGGTACTATATATGCTAGGCACTATACTATAAACACTGTTCCCTCTGAGGCCCTTGGCCTTTAACTTAGGCTCAGGATGTGCTTCCAGGGACAGAGGGAGGTCCAGCAGGGGCTTCAGGCAGTAGGAAGGGGATTCTGGTCAATAACCCCAAGGGTCAAAATAGAGAGGGCTGAGATTTATAGAGATATAGACAAGAGCACTCAAGCCATGACTATGCCCATACACTACTTCAAGATATTCTGGGTATGACAGCCATACCTTATGTCTCCTGGCCAAATACGGTGGGACATTTAGCAGCAGAGGTCCAGAAAAATGCAAACAGAGGAGTAGACTGGAATCATACACAGACACATCCACACCCACAAGGAAGTAAACATGGAGACAGACACAGAGACACTGGTGGGGTGTCATAGGAGTAAAGCGGATTGGGTCAGAGCTCAGGAATTCTCCTGGCTAACTTAGGGAGTTAAGCAAGTTACCATTTTTTTAAATCTTGGTTTCTCCACCTATAAAATGGGTATAATAATGCTGTAGAAAAAAAAGTACTGAATTTAGAGGCAGAGGAATCAGATTTGATTTGTTTCTGCTACTTACTCCCTACTTGACTTTGGGTAAGTTTTTTTTAATTTCTCTGGGACTCAGTTTCCCTATCTGTAAAATAAATAGATCTAAAAGTCTCTTCCGTTCTTAAGCTATTATAAAAAATGAAAAAGATTTTACTTGGACAAAAAGAAACTTAGAGGGAAGAGAATAATTGTCTTCAGATATTAGAAGGGTGTTGCAAAATAAAGAGATTAGACTGTGAAGCTTGGTCCCAGAGGGGCAATGGGTAGAAGTGGTAACAATAAATTGAAGTTTGAACAAGTGAAAGTGAAGTTGAACAATAAAATGAAGACATCAGCCTAGTCAATTTTTTTAATGGGACCTGGGATTTCAGCAGAATAGGAGCTTCTGGCAAGGCTAGGGACAGAAAGAAGAAACTTCCTACACTAATGCAAACCTCTTAATTTTCTAGTGTTCTTGACTGGGGGGCCATTTCTCTATCCATTACCCTATGCTGCTTCTTGCTTGGCCAGAACAGAAGGAAAAAACCAACTGGTTTTTTTTTTTTCTGCAGACAGATATAATAAAAAAAACCAAGAATGAGAACTAGTAGAGTGGGGAATTTTGCCTCCTTACCTTAGCTTTTGTTTGGGTTTAAATTCTTTTGGGTAACTTTGTGAAAAGGATCTTGAGACTAAATAGGATATCTGGTATATCCAACAAAGCTGCCATGTTTTTGGGGGGTGGCATGGTCCTTAGAAATATGGATTCCCATATTGAGTTAAATAGTAATTACAAGGACTTTCTAACCTTAAGTCAGATAGCTGTCTGGTTCCTGGGTGAGTGAAATTGGCTTAGCTCTCGAGAGAATTTCCTAACAATTAGAGTTATCCGAGAGTAGAATGGATTGCCTCAGGGGTTCCTCCTCATTGGGACCTTTTAAGCAAACACTATGCATGACCCTTTGCCAGGGATACTGTAGAGGGAAATCTTGTTCAAGTATCCATTAGAATAGAAAATTCTTCCAATGCAGAGATTCTGTGACTGTGTGATCCTATAACCTATCCTACCCACCAAAAGTGATTTGGATGTTTTGTATTTCAAAAACAAATAAACCTGACAACCCAAATCCACTTCCAGATTCCTAGCAAGCAGTCTTGTGCTGGTTTATAGTTATAATTATTCTCTGTATACTTTCCAGATTGGGAAAATAAAGTTTCATAGAAAATACAAACAAACCCACAGGAGAAAAGGAGATCAGAAAGAACTCTGAAGCAAACAATGCATTTTTGTTATTTGGTTAAAGTTAATATACACATTTTAAAATTGTTAATATTTTGGCATTTATGGCTTTTAATATTTGTCTTTGTTGATGTTATTTGGTTTATAATGGAGATGATGAAATTTCAAAAAGAGACACAATTCCATTCCACAAATGTTTATTAACTTCCTACGTGCAAGGTGCAAGCTTTCAGAGCCCGTGAGAAGCACAATGCCATGTATGTCTTACCTCATGCTTTGTATATAGTAGGTGCTCATCACACAGTCACTGACTGGTCACATTGCGAGAAGCACAAAGACAATGAAACAGAAATGGGCACGTACCCTCAGCTGGTCAGAGGCACACACAAATTCACAGAGAGCCATTTAGGGACACACACAGATGGAAGGACATCTAGGTGAGGATTAGACGTTCCTTGGTTCCCCACCTACCCCCACCCAAATATGCTCATGTTTTTCTCAGTCCCCCAGCTGAGGTCCCACTCACCTGTCCTGCACACAGTTGCAGTAGTTGGGTGGGTTATAGGGTGAACCTCTGATAGAGCAGGAGAGACAGGAGCTGCGTCCAATTGGAGGCTCAAACTGCCAGGCTGGTGGGCTTGGCCCAAAGCCTTGCATCTCAATCATGTCCCCAGCATCTAGGAAAAGGGAATGAGTGATGGTCAGGGCTGTGAGCACAGCATCCCTCCCATGGTGCCCATATAAATAGGGCTGTGCCAGGCCTTGCTGCCGGGAGCTGCAGCTCAGATTCACCCCTTGGCAGAAGACTGGAGGCCTCAGGGGAGGGAAAGGGGGAGTCTCTGGCTAGAGGCCCAGAGGTAGGAAAGGTGAACACAGAGGCTCTCCTATTTTGCCAAGTTCATGGTTGCTTGTGCTCTTTTTATAGGACAAATACAGAGAGAGAGAGAGAGAGAGAGAGATAGAGAGAGAGAGAGAGAGAGAGAGAGAGAGAGAGAGAGAGAGAGAGAGAGGAGGGAGAGAGAGAGAGAGAGAGAGGAGGGAGAGAGAGAGAGGAAAGGACAGAAAAGTATCCATCTCTCTCTTTGGGTTTCATTCTCTGGGGGTGGGGAGGAGTAGAGAGGGAATACTTGGACCCTACAAAGACCTGGCCACTGGAGGATGATGTGTGATTATGTCTCTCAATCTATGAGAGGAAGCTGTGGAGAGAGAGCCAGCCTTTGAATCAGGAAGACCTGGGTTCAAGTCTTGTCTCAGAGACACACACTAACTTGCCTGGTGACCCTATAGAAGTCACTTACTTTCTCTGTGCCCCCAGCCAACTCTCAGTGACTAAAAATTAAGAGATTATCTGCATTGGTAAAGGGAGGTTCCCATTGGAAATGAAATCATGGGTTTGATCTAAAACTAAAACTCCTGGACTAGAATGAAAGAAAGGAGGAAACCAGAAGGCTCTTGTTTTCCTAACATTCAACAGGACAAGGTCTCTTCCCTGACCCTCACCTGTCATTGGTACTCATGTGGTTACCTGCCATGATGAAGGGATTGCTAATATAACTAGTTGTAAAGAAAGAAGGAAGGCTCTTTTCACCAACCCATAGCCTAGTCCCAGAAGTCAAGACCTTGTCTCTTTTGGAGGAATTTCCAAGCTCATGGGGTTGGTTCTCTCCAGTCAGAGCAAAAAGGAGAGGCTAGTACTCTCTACCCAGGTTTGGGGGCTGCCTTTGGGCCATCGTCTGGTTAGCAGAGGTACGTAGGTGGATAGCGTGCTGGGCCTGAAGTCAGGAAGTGTTCATTGTCAACCTCAGATTAGCTTCGTGACTTCAGGTAAGTCCCATAACCTCTGACTCAGTTTCCTCAGCTATAACATGAAGATAAGAATAGTACTTGCCTTCCAGGATTTCTGTGATGATCCAATGAGATAGGATTTATAAAGCACTTTGCATAGGTAAAGAGTAGGCACTCTATAAATGCTGGCCACCTTGTACACAAAGCCTCTCCTGATCCCCCCAGAAGTCAGGGCCCTCCCTCCCAAAGCTCTGTCATATTCACTTTGGATACATCTTATTTTTAGGCATTGAGCAAGGTTTAATGGATAAGAGCTGGCCTCAGAGCCAGGAGGATGGGTTCAAGACCCATCTCTCAGGGGACTGTGTGACTCTGGGCAAGTCACTTCTTCACCTCTCAGTGCTTCAGGCATCTCTCTTAAACATTACAGAGAGGATGCCAACCTGCATTGATTGAAGGAGTTTTCCCTTCTGGGAATTCCCTATGCCAATCATAGTTCCAGTTCCCATTCCCTCTCCTAAACATTCTGTAGATCCTTCACTAGAATGCAAGACCTCTGAGGGCAGGGACTGTATCATTTCTGATTTTGTATCTTTCGCTATTATTAGCACAGTGCCTAGCACATAGCAAATACTGAATACTATTTGTTAACTGTTTTATTGGCCTTTTTATCTGGAAGCCTCCAGATGGGCAAAGTCCTCTTGAGATCACTAGAAGAGCCCATCATTCTGCCACCCCAACATAGCTACTCACCAGCTGCTGGTGGGTCTGCCTGCCTCAAGTCTTGTCCCACTGCAGTCCATTCTCCATTCAGCCACTAAAGCAAACGTTCCATCATAGTGACCACTTCCTATTCAATAAACTATTGCCTATTGCCTCCGGAATCAAAAGCAAAATGCTCCATTTGCATTCTAAGTTCTTCATAACTTAGCCCACTCCAACCTTGCCAATCTTCTTTCACCTTACTCCCTACATATATTCGTTATCCGGTGACAAGGGGCCCCTGGTTGCTCCACAAATAAGCCCCTCTATCTCTCAGCTACAGGCTTTGTCTATGCCCCTCCCCCATTCCTGGAATGCTCTCCATCCTCTGCTCCACCGACCTCTCTGACTTCCTTTTTTTAGGTCCCAAATAAAATCCTACTGCCTACAGGAATCCTTCCTCAACCCCTCTTAATTCCAATGCCTTCACTGTATTAATTATTTCTTATTTATCCTCTACTTAGCTTGCTTTTTTTGTATTTATTTGAGTGTCATCTCTCCCATTAGAAGCTCCTTGAGGGCAGGGATTGTCTTTGACTTTTGTATCCCCAGAACTTACTATATGCTTGGCATGCAGTAAATGCTTAATAAATGTTTATTGATTGATTAATAAGAGTGCAGACTTAGGCAGATATGTCTCCCCTCTAGAAACAGTGCTTGGGATACAATTCACCCTTAAAGCATTCCTTCTAAGCTAAGCAGGGATAATGATGGTAGTGGGGGAGGGAAGGAGCACTGCTTATAGGCCCAATAGCAAGAGAATAAAGGGAGTAAGAGGGGAGATAATGGGAAGAAGGGTGAAGAAAAGGGAGGAGGAGAGGGGAAGAAAGAAGAAAGACTTGTGTGATGGGGCACTGCCAGAAGAGATGGCCTCATCAATGGCTGTGAGTGGCCTCGCCTCTACAGAGTGGGTCCTCCCCATCCCTGGAAAAGTTCAAATGAAGGCTGGAGCATCTTGTGTCAAGGATGCCATAGAGGGGACAACCTCGGGCATTCTGGGTGTCACTAGCTGACCCCCATGGTGCTGTCAATTCCAATTCCAGACAACACAATGGCTGGAGTGCTGGGCTTGGAATTAGAGAAACGGGTACTTATTAGCTATGGGATGCTAGGCAAATCTCAGCCTCATCTGTAAAGCGGGGATAATCACAGCACCCACTACACAGGGTTGGTGAGAGGATCCAGTGAGATAACATGGATAGCGCTTTGTAAGGCAAGCCTTAAAGCACTGTATAAACGCTCACTCCTATCATCGTTCCTAACATTATGGTTACTAATTACCCAATTATCTAATGTGTCACTCAGGATAACAGGAACAGAGGGAGCATGTGACAGCTCAGTCCCTGATACCTGATCTCTCTGTGCTTTGGGCAGTTTGAGGCTTGGGCTTGGAGGGGCTGAGATGGCAAAGATGCCTCCTGGCCCCACTGGCACCGTCCCCCACTGTCTGGGCTCCTGACCTTTTCACAGCCAGGATCTCCAGAAAAAGCTGGCTCTTCAGCTCCATCAGGAGGCAAATTAAGGGAACAGACTTGGTGAGGATGAGCTGCGGCTCTGGATCAGGTGGAGAGGGGGCTGGAGGGGTGCAAGCTGTACCCCCAAAAGAGAAGTTGGGATGGCAAGGGGGGAGAGTGAGGAAGGGCCGAGTCTAGTTCATGCACTCTGAAGCAGGAAGCAGACTCTCGACAGGTAGGAAGAGAGCCCTGGCTAACCAGTCAGCCAATGAGATAGCAGGAAGCAGGGTCATAGGCAGGGCAGGTCGGGTAGGATCGGAGGAGAGTACAATGGATGCCAAACCAAGACATGCCCAGGCAGTGGGGCCCATCTAACAGAAGTCTCATGGAAAAATGCTCTTCACCTTAATTCTCCAGGAAGGAGCTGAGCAAGCCAGCAAGTGAATGTCCCATCTTGTTCTATTTTCGGAACCAACCTACTACATGTAGCTCAAGCTCAAGAGGGACTAGACTCTCGGGGCCATCTCAGGGGCAAGGGAGTGTGCTTTGTTAGATTTCACTTCCTCCTCCAAGGATGAGGAAAAGTTGGAGGTAAAAACCGTTGGGATGGTTGAACCCCACAGCCCCCAGGACTCCGAATGAAAGGTACCTGGTCTGGCCTAGAATTAGTGTGAACAGCAAGTCTGCTCTCAGGGGTTGTTAGGTGGAAGGGGAGAAGGAGAGGAAAGGGCTGGGGGTGAGGGGAGGGACAAGGGAGCTCTGGACACCCGCCACTTTATCCTCATGCACCAAAAGTCAAGCATGTTGCAGAACTCAGAAGCGAAGGCTAGCAAACGGGACACAGCAGTGTTGTCATTGTGGACAAGAAGAAAGGAGCCCACTGGGGACATGGGAAGCCCACCCCTCGCTCTCTTGTGCTAATCCTCTCAACTGCCTCCTACTTCTGGCCTAGCTCAGCTGCCAGCTACCCATTCCCCAGGAACTGGGGGTATGGGGTGTGGAATGTATGGTATATGTGTGTCTGTGTAGGTATAAAGGACAAACCTGCCCCCATTCACAGTCCCCAAGTTTAGCGAGAGGTCTGCCTTCTCTCCTGGCTGGGAGGAGAAAGCCTCCAGAACTCTCAGCTCAAAGGATGGATTCCAGGCCAGGTGAGGGAGCAGACCTTTTGAAAGCTCCTTAGAGCTGGGGATCTGCAGGGATCCTTGCCTCCATCTCTAGCCTCACTGTTTATTTCTCCTCCTGAGGAGGCACCTCTTCTAAGCTCTTTGCAAAGCCCTATAGCCTCTTAATCAGGACCCACCATACTTCTGTTAGCTCTGACCACAGAATTGATCCCTGTGGATCTTAGAATAAGTAAGTAAAACAAAAAACCCACTAACCTTGCACCTGAAACTCACTCCATCTCTCAGCCTTCTCCTACCTTCAGGACCAGCCAGCCTTGGCGGGTAAGGAGATACTAGCCTGACTTCTGAAAACAAGCACCAATCTACAGGCCCAGGGCCTGAAAGAAACCTGGCTGGATGGGCAGTGAGGAGTTAGAGATGGGGACAGGACCTCTGATCTCCCTCTCTCCCTACATAGATCACACCTTCTCTGCAGCTGAACAGCTTAGAGGGCTGCCTACATCATTGAGAGATGGGATGATTGACCCAGGAGCACACAGCCAGGATGGATTGGAAGTGGAAATTAGTCACAGATCTTAGCTCTGATGCTGGAAGAGCTCTCTTAGGAGAGCTAGTCCAACCTCCCCATTGTACAGATGAGGAAACTGAGGTCCAGAGAGCTAAGTGATTTGCCCAAGGTCATGGGGAGTGATGTCCAGGCAGGAGCCTTTGCAGAACCACTTTGCAGAAATGCTAATAAACAGGGTAATTAACATCAGAAATGGAATTCTGCTGGTCCCCCCAGTACTGCTTTCCCACTTCTTTTGGTTCCTATTAGAAGAGTCAGGGAGAGGCAATGGGATGGGAGGGAGTTTCCTTATCTAGGAATCCCCTATACCCATGAAAGCACAGCCCAATGCCTTTAATAAGAGCTACCATTTAGACAGTACCTACTATGTGCCAGGCACTGTGCTAAGTGCTTTACAATTATTATTTATCTCATGTGATTCCCACAACAACCCTGGGAGGTAGGTGCTATTATTAACCCCATTTTACAGATGAGAAAACTGAGGCAAACAGTGGTTAAAGTGACTTGCCCGAGTACCCTACTGGGGCCAAGTTTGAGTTTTATCCTCTGCACTACCGAGCTGCCTCTTTCTGCCAACCCTCAGACTGGTAGAGTTGCTATCTTCTGACCTCTGATCCTTTAAGTTCCACGTCTGGCACATATTGGCTGTGTAACCCTGGGCAAGTCACTCCTCTCATAGAGTCTCCAGGCCACTGCCAAAGGAGCAGGATCAGCATTAGTGAAAGGAATTTCCTCACTGGGGGATTTGCTAACACCAGTGAAAGCACAAGTCTAGCCTAAAAAAAGATGAGACACATAGAAAAGATGGGAAGGTAGGTGAGGCGTGGCAAGACCTAAGTCACAGGTCAGGTCCTCGGGAGTAGGGCGTACATAACCCTGAGGCTTGGCCTCTGCGAAGGAACTAAGGCTTAGACCCCCTGAGTAGAAAATGGGAAAACACCAGTTGGGCGGGGTGTAGAGAAGGAAAGGCCCATTTCTAGAGACCCTCTACTGATCTACCAAGGCAGACTGAGCCCTGGGGATGAAGGGAAAGGAAGTCACGCCCATCCAAGGGAAAGTGTGGCACAGCCAGAAGAGTACTACCTGGGAGTCAGAGGACCTGTGTTCTAATTCCAGCTCTGATGTTTACTACTCCTAGGACCCTGGGCAAATAGCTTGAACTCTCAGCCTCAGCTTTCTCAGCTGTAAAATGAAGAGGGGAGGCTAGTCAGTCTCTACCCAAGGTCCCTTTCAACTCTAAATCCATGATCCTATGCTCTCTAGCTGTCATCACCACCTTTCCCATGTGGCATAGTACATATAGGAAGTCAGCAAGGCCTGAGTTCAACTCTAGCTTCAAGCACTTATTAGCTATGTGGTCCTGGCTGAGTCATTTAACCTCTTTCTGCCTCAATTCTTTGACTGTAAAATGAAGGTAACAATAGTGCTTGACTGCCAGGGTCGTTGTAGATATTTGTAAAGTGCTTACACACTGCCTGGTACATAGAATATGTCTAATAAATCCTTCCTTCCTCCCCACCTCCTACTCTAGGATCCCTCACGATTCAGTTCAAGTGCCACCTCTTACACAAAACCTCTCCTGCCCTCCCAGCTTCTAGTGCCCCCCAATTACCTCATATGCATTTTGCAGATTACATATATTGTATGTTACGTTATTATATTTCTTATACTAATACATAATATACATTGTATATTAAATATATTGTGTCACATTATTATATTTCTTGTATTATATTATATACAATACATTGTATGTTACATATATTGTGTTATACTAATATACAATATATATTGTATAGTAAATATGTTACATTGTTGTATTTCTTGTATCATATCATATACAACATATTGTATATTACAATGTTATATGTATTGTATGTTACATTATTGTATTTCTTGTATTATACTAATATACAATGTACATTGTATATTAAATACGTTGTATGTTACATTATTGTGTTTATTATAACATTATATGCAACATACATCATATATTACAATATTATATATTGTATTTTACATTATTGTATTACATTAATATACAATGAATATTGTATATTACACTTACATTCTTTCCATATGCACATGTTTTCTCCCCAATAAAACACAAGCTCCCTGAGGGCAGGGAGGCTTCATTTTTGTCTCTCTATCCCCAGTATCCAGCATAGTTTGACACTTTTTTTAAACCTAATCTATGATTTCATTAGCCTGGAGCTCTCCCAGGGAGATACATCCTCTACCAATGCAGATAGCCTCCTCTGTTGCAAGAGGAGAGAGTCTCAGAATCTTATAGTCTTCAAGGTTAAGTGATTAGCCCAGGGTCACACAGCTAAGTCCATGTCAGAAGCAGGACTGAACCCAGGTCTTCTTGGCTTTAAGGCCAGCTCTCTATTCCTTATGTCATGCTGCCTCACACAGTTGGTGCATAATAAATGCTTATTGACTGATGGGTTAACTCAGAGCCAATGAGCTAGGGATTCCAAAGCCTCTGGTGAAAGTCTGAAATCCACAATGACAGAAACTCAGTGGTTTCAAAGGGTGCACGTGTGTACGTCTGTATGTATATGTGTGCATGTGTGAGTGTGTGCAGTGCATGTGTGTGCATACATGTGTGCGAATGTGCATATGTGTGCATATATATGTGCATGTGGAAGTGTGTGTGCATGTATGTGTATATTGGGGGAGAGGAGGGAGGAACACAAGAGAAGCTAAGCCAAAGCACTGCTTCCTGCTGTGCCATCTCTCCCAATGTCTGCCTGCCTGATGGTTAGGAACCTACCCTAGGAGGATTCTTCCCCAGTTACTGCCTAGTTATTGACCTGAATGATATTCAAGGTCCCTTCCAGCTTGAAAGCTATTATCCTGTAAGCCATGTATCCTCCTAGGGCCTCAGTTTCCTTATCTGTAAAATGAGGCAATGGGATTGGATAATACTTGTTTATCTTTTCTAGCTTTAAATATACAATCCTATGATCTTATCTATGTGGTCTTGGGCAAATCACTTCCACCTCTGTGGGCCTCAGTTTCCTCCTCTGTCAAATGAGACCCTTGGACAAGGTGACTTCCCCCATTACTGACCAGGTAAAGGGTCAGAGAAATAATGGGCTGGATGAGGGGAAATGGAAGAAAAGGACTAAATAGAAGCAGTCATCATCTTGGCCCCAGACAAAAGAATGGACTGGAAATCTACATGGGTTTCCCAAAATGTGATGGACAGAGGGCTGAGTTTGAAGTTCTGAGATCTGGATGCAAATTTTGCCCCTGCCCAAGTGACCAAGTAGCCATGCCCTTTCCCTTCCTGGGGCCCCAATTTCCTTCTCTGAGATGAGACGGCCTCTGAAATGGCTTCTGGTTCTAGATTTCTGATCCCTCCAGCCACTTCCCACCCTCCCCCACTAGGCTTATCTTCATCCCAGCTCTAGACATAGTCCCTTCTGACTGGCTGAAGGGGATCTGCCCACTCAATGCTATTGTCCCTCCAGTCCTCTTCCTGTCTTCTCTCTTCTTGCTGGACCCATCTACCCTTCCTTATTATCATGTCTCTGTCTCATGGCCTCTTTCTGTCTGACTCTCAGGGAGTCCAGTAATGCCAACACTGTTGCATGAGTCCCTATGCGTAGCCAGTGGACCCAGTGGAGAGGGAGAATTAGGGCATGGGGGGATGGGGTAGTCAGGGAGGGACGCGGGATAAAAACCTTTCATCAGATTGGGAGCTGTGAGGTTCCGCGAGCAGATCATTGACAGCATCGCGTGTAGTCTATCCTCCTCTTCCTCATCATCGTCCACCGAGGCCGCGCGGCTGGCAGCTAAGTGGTGGTAGTTAATAGTGACTGCTCAAAAAGAATAGTGAGAGAGGCTTGTGAGGGCCTGGCAGGGAGGGGCTCCAGGGAATGGTGTTCTCCTACACCCCCACTGAGGGGGAGGAGGAGGAGATGTGAGGGAGTTTACTCACTGAGTTATTTTTGGTGGAGAGGGGGCATGGGAGTTTCAGCCCAGCTTTGATGGGGACCCCCTCCCCATCCAGGAACAATGCAAGAGAGAGTCAAAGTCTGGACTCTCTCCAGTGCAAAACTGGAGCTGGGGATGCCATAGGGGCAGGCCAGTACCGCTCTGGGCAGTCTAGACATGTCGCTACATGCTAGAAGGATAGTTGGGAGACAGAACACTCATCATACCACCAACTCTGGAGTGGCTGGATTGCACTGGGCAAAGAATGCCCAGAGGACTGAAATCTGCAGACAAATACAATAGGGTTCAGATCCCTGCCAGCTACTTTAGCTAACCATTCAGATGTTATATCAGGGCTGCCCCTGAGGAGCATCTTGGGCTCCTGGTCCAAGCTCTAGCATACAACTAGAAGACAGAGAAGAGGGGGAGCAAAGATGGAGAATTTATACACTGCATCTATTGCTCAAGTTTAAATTCCAGACCTGCAAGCAAAATGTACTTTCTGAAGAGGATCTCACCTTCTCATCTTGCACCCTGGACTACCCTTCCTCCTACCTTGGCCTATAGAGGTTGAGCAGCATGGCATCTTGGAAAGCATGTTTGATGGGGGTCAGTTAATCTGGCTTCAGATTCTGCCAACAATCACTAGCTGGGTGACCCTGGACAACTTCTCTAAGCCTCAGTTTCCTCTTCTGTAAAATGGGGACAATGCTATTTGTTCTAGTGTAGCAAGAGTGCTGAACTTGGCATCAGGAAAATCTGAGTTCAAATCCTGCCTCAGATACACATTAGTTTATATATGAGCTTGGGCCGATCACTTAACCTCTCCCAGCCTCAGTTTCCTCATTTGTAAATTGGGGATATTAATGAATCAGTTGAGATACCAGTTTTAAAATGCTTTGCAAACCTTAAAACATTATATAAAAGCTAACTATTAATTATGACTACTACTTGCCTTGAAAGGTAAACTATTAGGGGAGGGGGATGGAGAGGCCTCTAAACTTTAAAAGCCCCTAGAATTGTGAGCTACTGGGATTCTGATTTGCTGTCTGGCTTCTTCCCCTTGCATAGTACAGGCTAAGGGACCCTAGAAAGGAATGGGCTGGACTGGCAAGTAACCAATGATCTGGGATGGTAAATTCTAGGTTCTTCTCTGCAAGGTTGGTGGATCTGGATGAGAAAAAAGATTTGCTCAGATCAGGAGAACCAAATCCAGCAACTGAATATTCAAATCACTGGAGCCTCTCTCTGACCAGGCTCCCCATATATCCATAATCCCCTGGGTGAAGGGACTGGGGGTAAGGTAGTTCTCCAGACTTGGATCCTTGTGGCAACTTCCTTCTTCTGGCTTTCATCCCTCCAGCCCAGCAAAAGGCCAAGTTCACCTGGCCCCTACCCACTGTATCAGAGAGGCTCTCACCGGCAACTGAGTCACCACAGAGCAAGGGAGAGAAAGGCAGGCCCTGGCCCACAGAGGTGCACAGAGGGCCAAAACCACCAAAGATGGGCACCAACCACACACAGTCAGGGTCTGAAGGAGACTGGGAATTGGAATGAATGAGCAATTCTACATTCTTGGCCTCCCTTTCCATCCCTGTTGCAGGGTCTGATTTTTCTCACATGCAGAGGGGAGGGGCAGTTTGAATTTTGAATCTGGATTGAAGGACCTGGCAATATTCTGGTCCCCCTGCATATTAACTGTATGGCCTTAGTGAAGTCACTCTCCCCTTCTCTGAGCCTCAGTTTCCTCTTGTATAAAAATGAGGGACTTCAATGATCCATGAAGTCTCTCTCATTTCTAAACCCATGAACCTCTGAGCCTGTCTGGTTGGAGGTGGTGCCCATGTTCTAAAAAAAAGCACCCTGAAGCACAGAAGGTAGAACAGAAATGGTCAAGTGGAAGAGGTAGAAAGACACAAAGCACCAGTGGGGGCAGAAAGCTCTCCATGGAACCCATCCATCTGGCTCTGAGCAGGCCTAAGCAAACAACCCTCAGCACCCTCCCTCCTGCTCATATCCTCACCAGACAAGCCCTGGGTCTGGCTCCTCCTCTCCGACATGAGTTGGGTGGGGCACTTACTGTGCTCATGCCTGTGGCCTGGGTAGATGATCCGGAACACATAGTCTGTGGCCCGCCCTTCATCCATCACTGTCTCCTCCAGATCCACAGAGCGCAAGGTGCTGTTCCGCTTTCGCAGCCTGGGGAAGACCTTCCCCTGTGGCAGGAGAGCAGTGCAGGTGGTCAGTGGCCCCTGCCCTTGAACGGTCCCTGGGCCTCCTCTTTGGGGTGCCAGGATGGACCCATCCCTCTCCCACAGCATCCTTGGCCTGAATTCAGTGGAGGGAGGAAGGGAGGAAATTGGGCAGGGATGAAAAGGGAGATCTCCCATCAACCACATAGATCTCTTCTCCTTTCCCCCATTCTGTGCCCACCCAGGTTCCAATAAGATACCTTTCCCTGCTGGGACCAAAGTGGTGGCTCTAGCTGCCCCCGGGGCAGGAGTCCATTCTCCAGGCAGGACAGGAAGGACAGGAGATGGCCCCCCTGGGGGAAGTGCAAGGGAGGCCTCTGGATGCCATCTTGGCTCACCAGGACTAGTGTTCCACCATTCTCTGCAAGAACAGAAGGACAGTGGGTGAAGGCCTAGGAGAACCCAAGGAGGGACTCTACCTTCTGAGCTGAATAACTGGCTCTTCAGCTCAGCTGGGCTATGTTCCCAGGGCCTGGGGTCCAAGCTTGAAGACAAAATCTATAGGTAAGTTGAAGTACTGACCCTGGAAGTTGCCAGCTCCCAGGTGCCACTACTCCTGACCTAATAACTGAAGGTCCAGAGGGAGGGGCAAAGAGATCTGAGGATGGTCTTGGAAAGCAGTTGGATCTGCGAAGCTGGTCTCCCTTTCTTTGCTCCTGTGCCTAAGGGCAGGGGGAGGGATGTGGCTTACGCTGCTGGTGGCAGTGGATGCAGACAATCTGGCTGAGGGGTACAATCAGTGCATAGTCCCAGTACACGCTGCAAGGAAACAAGCTGAGAGTTATTGTCTCTGAGGGTCTCCTCTAGTCCTTCCCACTTTGTCCTTCTATCTTGATACCTGCTTAGCACCAAAGGCCAAGAGGTGAGTGGAACCAGCCATGTGCTGTTGCTATTGCCAGTGCCTCCAAATCCTGGGTCTAGTAGCCCTGAACACCAGGTATTAAGGAAATCTCTCAACTCCCCACCCCTGGCAATCAGGACCCTGGAGAACACAAAACACTTCTCCGTGGGCCCTATCTCCCTCCAAACAGTAACTGGGCTAGAGTCCCTACCTCTTCTCTAGCTCCGAGTCTCCCAGAGTTCCGTTCATGAGCTGGTTGGGGGTCCACTTCAGGGTCAAGCTCTCTGCAGACTGGTGCAAGGACAGGTAGCCAGGGACAGCCTCCATATCTTCCTTCTATGGAGAGGAGAGAGCCCAAGGAAGGAGTAAGACCTGAGTATCAAAAAGGGAAGGGATGGTGTACAGTATCAAACACTGCTGGAATTCAAGGATGATGAGAGCAGAAATAAGGGCACTGGGTTTGGCACTGAGTCGGAGGTCATTAGTGGCTTTGTACCACAGAGATGCTCTTGTCAAGGGCTAAGCAGAGAAATCAGATTGGAAGAGACTGAAAATTAAATGGGTGGAAAAGAAGTGAGTAGAAATGGAGGGGAAATCAGGGCAAAGAGAATGGTTGGGTCTCGAGTCAGAGAGAGAGAGAGAGAGAGAGAGAGAGAGAGAGAGAGAGAGAGAGAGAGAGAGAGAGAGAGAGAGAGAGGAGTCAGGAGAGAATGAGAGCAAGATATAGTGATTGATGGAGAGGAGATAGCAGAGGATAGGGCCATGGAGGTCATCTAGGGACCTTAGAAGTTAAATAGTTACACAGTCCAATATCCTCATTTTATAAATAAGGAATCTGAGTGCAAGTCAAATGACTTGCCCAAGGTCTCACAGGTAGCAGAGATGTGAAGCTAGAAACTCTTCAAATATCTCACATATCATCAGTCTCTCTGCCTATTGGCTCCCCCACTTCTGACAAACATGCCCATTCCTCTCCTATCTTTCAGAAAAAACTCCTCATTTGATCCTTCCATTCACACTATTATCCTATCCCTCTTTTGCCCTTTGTGGATATAAACTTACAAAGGCAATAGTTGCCTTTACTTCCTCTTCTCTTCCAACCTCTTCCATCCAAATTTCGATCTCATCATTCAAGTGCAGCATCTCTCTCCAAACTTACCACTGGTCTCTAAATAGCCAAATTCAAGGCCTTTTCTCAGTCTCCTTGACCTCTCTGCAGCTTTTCACATGACTAAACACCCTCTTCTCCTTATTACTCTTTTCTCTAGGTTTCTAGGACATCACTCACTCCTGGTTCTTCCCCTCCCCTTTATCTGTTTCTCAGGATTCTGTTCTGGGTCTTTTCCTCTTCTTCCTCTATTCTATTTGGCTTGGTGAATTCATTAGCTCCCATGGATTTAATTACCTCCTCCACGCTGATAAATCTCAAATCTACCCATCCTGTTGACTTTCAGTCTCCCACGACCAACCACCTTTCAGACATAGCAAACTGGATGTCTGGTAGACATCTTATTATACTCAACATGTCGAAAACTGAACTTGTTATCTTTTCCCCTAAACTCCGTCTCCACCAGTTTCCCTGTTACTGTTGAGGGCCCAGTCCCTCAGGCTCTCAATCTAGGAGTCACCCTCAAGTGCTCACAATCTCTCACTGCCCCATTCAATCTGTTGCTAAAGTCTGTTGACTTCCTCTCCTCTGACACTGCCACCCCTCCAGTGCAGGCTCTGATCACCTCACACTTCACAACTGAATTACTACAATAGTCTGCTGGTAGGTCTACCTGCCTCAAGTCTCTCCCCACTGCAACTGCTTTATTCAGCCAATAAAGCTATTTTCTAAAAGTCTGACCATGTCACTCTGCTACGCGATAAATTTCATTGGCCTCCTATGCATCCAGGATCAAATATAGAAGTCTCTGGCATTCAAGGCCCTTTATAGCCTAGCCATCTCCTACCTTCCCAGTCTTCTTACATCTTACTCCCCTCCACATACTCTTTGACTTAGTGACACAGGCTTTCTGGTAGCTCCATAAACAAGACACTCCCCCTCCTCTCAGTCCCAGGCATTTTCTCTGTCTCCCATACCTGCTTATCACCACCTACTGGCTGCCCTGGCTTCCTTTAGGTCCCAACTAAAATCGGAGGCCTTTCCAACCTCTCTTAATTCTAATGTCTTTCTTCTCTTATTTTATGTGTGTGTATATACACATATATGTATATACACACACACCTAATACTTGTACATAATTGTTTGCTTATTGTCTCTGCCATTAGATTTTGAATTCCTTGAGGGCAAGAACTGTTTTTGGGGTTTTTTTTGCTTCTTGTTTTGTAACCACAGCACTATGTAATTGGCACATAGTAGGTACTTAATAAATATTTATTGACTGATCTAGCATCCTTTCCACTGGAAAAAAAATAGCAAGGGTAGACGTAAAAAGGAAAGTCTTGGTGAGGATAGGGATTATTCCATCATAGGTAGCTATGATGTACAGTGGCTGGAGAGCACAGGGTCTGGAGTTAGGAAGCTCTGAGTTCAAATGTGACTTCAGACACTAGCTGTGTGACCCTGGGCAAGTCACTTAACCTCTGTTTGCCTTAGTTTCTTCATCAGCAAAAAGACAGATAATAAAAGGTCCTACCTCCCAGGGTTGTGAAGATCAAATGAGAAAAATTGTAAAGCACTTAATGCAATGCCTAGAATATAGTAAACATTCTATAAATGTTAGCTATTATGGTCTAAGACAGAAGGGAGAAGAAGAGAGGCTAAGAGGGGGAGAGCTGAGGGAGTTCATAGCAGATGGCCTTGATTTTCTCAGTTAAATAGGAGACAAGATCATCTGGTGTGTGTGTGTGTGTGTGTGTGTGTGTGTGTGTGTGTGTGTGTGTATGTATGTATGTGTGTGTGCATGTGTGTGTGTGTATGGGTGAGATAGAGAGAGCGCACAAGCTCTTATTTTTAAGATCTTACAAAAAAAGAGAAAAAGTGATACTAAAAAATGAGTAAAATATTCATACTAAAATATTCAACCTTGAGGTCTCACTATAAGGCATGTGCCCTGAAAGATCAAAGTCCCATATGTACCAAAATATTCATAGTAACAATTTTGTGGCAACAAAGAACTGGAAACAAAGTAGATGCCCATTGACTAGGAAAATGCTCAACACATGGGGGTACATAGGACCATAGATCAAGAGACTGGAAGGAAATTTTGAGGTTACCAAGTCCAACTCTCCCATTTTGCAGATGAAGAAAATGATGCCCAGAGAGGTGAAGTAAGTTGTTCAAAGTTAAAAAAAAAAAAAAGGTGTGTCTGGGCTGAGATTTCAACTCTAGTTCTCTGCCTCTTTCCTCTACAACCTACTGCTGTAATGGAATATTATTGAGTCATAAAAAAGATAACTAAAGAATTCAGAGAAGCATGGAAAGACTTCTATTAACTGAAGCAAAGTGAAGCGTGCAGAATAAGTAAAACAGATACAGTAACTAGAACAATTTAAATGGAAAAACCAATAAAATATAACTGAATGCTGGGTAATTGTGACTGAGAAGCTCAGCCTGGGAAAAGTTAGGAAACACATACCTCTCTCTTCTTTGTAGAGGTGAGGGACTATGAATAGAAAATATTGTTTGTACTGTCAGACTTGGTTGATATATTGGTTTTGACAAACTGCTTTTTTCCTTTTCTATTTAAAAATTCTCTGTTCATAGGGGAGAAGAAATATATTTGCAATTGAAAGTGATGTGTAATATATATGCATATATATATACATATATGTATATATATATGAAATTACAACACAAAAATTTAAAAGGTCACCTACCCTGGACAAAGAAAATTTTTTTTAAAAAATGAGAAATAAAACATTATAAGAACCAAGAGAAGGCACATTTGCATATGACATTACAAAGTGCTTTCCTTACAACAACCCAGCAAAGCAGGTAATAACAATAGCACATCTGTATAGCAAAGTCTTTTATATGCATATTTGACCTCCACAGCCCTGTGAGGTGGTTGGTATTATTATTCCTGTTTTATTATATTATACCCATTTTGCAGATGAGGAAACTGAGACTCAAGAGGTTGATGTCTAGTCACATAGCAAGCATGTACTCGGGGTGGGATATGAACCTAGGTCTTTCTGACTCTAAAGCCAAGCAGTTTCTCTTGAATAGGGCAAGTAGTATCATTCCTCATCTGCAAAAAGAGGCAGTTAGACTAGATGACCTCTAAGGTCCCTCCCATCCATGATCCTATGACCTCAGACCCTACGAAACTGAGGCTCAGAAATATAATTTGCACTTAGTCACATGGCAAGTATTGGAATGGGGGGATTTGAACTCAGTTCTTCTGACTTCAAATGCATCACTGTTTTTGGTATTGGGAACAACGCTTGGCGGTGGGGAACAGATTCAAAATCAATGAGCCAGGCAGTAAGTCAGTACTCCAGGGCAGAGAGACTTGGACTGAGTGGTCTGGTTGTCTGACTGCTGGGATGTGGGATCCCTCAGCTATGACTAGCCTCTCAGCACATTGTCCTCCCCATTCTCCCTCATGTTCACACTGGCAAGCAGAGGCCAAGTCAGCCAATGGATCCATTGGGCAGGATGAATCATAGCATCTTGGGCTGGAGGAAGAAGAGGGTAAAGAATCCGAGATCTCTGCTTCAGGAAACTTGGAGGAAACCCCAGCTTTGTTTCTTCCTGCCTGCCTGACTTCTCATGCCATCCAATATCAACCTGCCAGCTGTTTAGCCTGCCAGCTGGCATTCACTCCTACCCTGGGTAGCCTGACTCTTAATTAGTTAGAACAGATGGTTTCCCTGGGCTCCCTAGAGTTGTAATGGAAAAGTGTCAATTTTGGAGGCACAGGACCTGAGTTCATATCCTGACTCTGACACTACCTATATGATGACCTTGGGCAATTTCTTAGCCTCTGTGGTCCTCAGTCTCCTCCTCCGTAAAATGAGAGGATAGACCAGAGGACCTCTAAGGTTCTTCCAGTTCCAGATCTGAGAAGTCTCTCCTTTCTCCCCACTCATCATTGCTTGAGTCTCCTAGGAAGGGATGCCTTGGGGAAATTTTAATGACTACTCTTTGCCCAGAAAAGAGTTAATAAACTATACATTACTCCCTTCATTGTAGAGATGGGAGATGCAGGGGACTATGGGTGGGAAATATTGCATATAGTATCAGATATGTTCAAATGTCCTTTTTTTGTTGAACTGCTCTTGTCTCTTTTTAAATTTGTATTATAAGGGATGGTCCATTGGACAAGAGAGGAATATATTTTGGAATGAAAGGGATGTGAAAGCAAAAAGCATCAATAAAAACATTTTACAAAAATAAAAAGGATTTCTAGGGTCTCTGAGGAGCAGGATCCAGGAGCAGAGAAGAACCCACAGGACCATACCCAGGGTGATCTCAGAGCTCCAGCCATCTGCCCAGGCTGTCTGGGGTCTGGGCTTTGGCCAAGGGTTCCACCAGAAGGGACCCCCAGCAGCAGCAGCGACTCTCTCTGGACACAAGGCCATCCAGGGTTGTGGCCAAGGCTTTTCAGGTCCCTGACATATCCCTTCTCAATAAACGAGGCATCAGGGCCTCGAGAGCTCAGGATCTTTCCAAGGGAGCTCCAATCAGGATGATAGTCACCCCACCCACCACCCACCCCCCTCTACCCCCTGCTGGGGGAAGCCGGGGTCTGGGCTCTCACCGGCTGTACTAGCACATTATTTTTGCCATAGAGCAGGTGCGTTCGAGAATTCTGATGAAGAGACTCCACGTATTCACGAGCTGAGGCTGCAAATCGGTCTTCGGAGGCGCTCCCACTGGAATGCCGCTTCCGGACCTGCAGAGAGACACTCTGCTAGACACTCAGGCTCTGGTCCCTGCAGCCTCCTGGCCTGGGCATCCAGGGAGGGATGGCAGCAGCCCTGGAGACTTCCCTTTGTCCCTCCTTGGCTGGCACACTGGAGCCTTATGTTCTCTGAGGCTCCCCCTCCCCCAGCTCTTGGACAATCTATGCTCTGGCTCAGAGATGACTTGGACCTCCAACCCAACATTAGAGTGGGGGGTCAGTACCCTGTGGGAAGAGCCCCACCTGAAGACAGAGATCCTTCCTCCTCTCTGGAGGCCTTTGGCCAGGTGGTGGAAGGGGAGAGGGACGTGGGATGGGAGAATAGAGGAAACTTACTCCCAGGGCTGGACGTTTGGAGGGCGAGTCCTGGCGGCCGTGAGGGCCGCGGATGCGGTGCCTTTGGACCAGCTCGTCAGCTGAAGGGTCTGTCCAGTAGTGGTCTGCCGTCTTCAGCTTGGTGTACTCCAGAGCACAGGGACCCACTGTGGGGACAGGGACAGGTGAGATCCTGAAGGCAATCCCTTGGAACAGGGGCAGGGGAAGCCAATCCCTCCCTGTCACAGAGGAGGCCCTGGCAGCACAGCCCTGCCCACTCCCCACTCACCTAAGAGAGAGGCAAGGATGGGGCCGAACACAGGGTCTGCCAGCAGCGCTTCCTTCTCATAGTATTTGCTGTTCAGAAGAGATGGCCTGAGTGAGCGCAGGACCTCCGCACAGGGCAGTGAGTGTAGGACCTGCTTACGCTCTCCAAGGAGGCAAATGTATTAAGGAGAGAGATGGGAAAGCGGGGCAGAGGGGGACAACACGGAATAATGGAGAGTGGGAAGGACTAGGAGTCAAGAATTAACCTCTGACACATCCCAGCTGATGACCAGGGGCAATCAATCAATCAACAGGCATCTATTAAAAGGCCACCCTGGAGTGACATACATGAAAAGTTTGTTTTCAGTTGATTAACAAGCATTTTAAAGTGCCTGTTATGTGTGTACCAGGCACCGTGTTAGGGATAAAAAAAACCAAAAATGAGACATGCCCTGCCCTCAAGGAGCATTTTAGCAGACAAGGGGCTTTGTTTCCCTGAGCCTCAGTTTCTGCATCTGTAAAATAGGGATTGTTATACTCGGAGCACATATTGCACAGGCTCTTTGTGAGGCTGAAAAGGAGTTTTTTGTTTGTTTGTTTTAACCTTAAATTCCTGAGGAGGAAACCTCCTCCACACCAGTGCAGAGCAGTAGTAGAGAATTGGTTGGGGCATTTGCCCCAGCATCACACAACCAGTAGGCATCACAGGCAGGACCATGTAGGAGGCTATGCTGTGGACAACTAGGCAGTGCTATAGTGCACAGAGTACTGGCTCTGGAGTCAGGAAGGCTCATAACCCTGAGTTCAAATCCAGCCTCAGACACTTACTGGCTGCGTGACCGTGGGCAAGTCACTTAACTCTGCTTGCCTCAGTTTCCTCATCTGTAAATGAGCTGGAGAAGGAAATGGTGAATTGTTCCAGTATCTCTGCCAAGAAAACAACAAATGAGATCATGAAGAGTCAGACACAACTGAAACATGAACAACAAATATGTTGGGTCCATAAGATCAAAAATGAAGGTGTCAGAGGTAGGACTTGAACCCAGGTTTTCTTGATTCCATGTCTATTCACACTAAAAAGCTGGCTTTCAATCATGATCATAACACCAACTAACTTTTATATTACATTTAAGATGGTATCTCATCTGATCCTCACAACAACCCTGTGAAGTATGTGTTATTATCTTTTTACAGAGGAGAAAATGAGGTTCTGAAAGGGCAGTGACTTGCTCAAGGTCACACAGCCAGTAAGTATCTGAGGCAGGCTTTGACCACAGGTCTTCCTGACTCCATAGCCAATAGTCTATCTCTTGCTTCACTCAGCTTTCTTTAAGAGAAGGGATATGGGATATAAAAAGTACACCAAAAAAGTGAGACAGAAAGGGCATAGTACATATGCACCTAAAAATTCTAACTCCTCTTAGGTTGTCATTTGATTAACAACTATGGTTGGAGGGATTATTGAATCTGAAGGGAACCGGGAGGGCCAGATCTAAATGGACCCAGGCCCAGCATCCATGGTTATCAGTACATGGGGAGGAGAGGAGGAGGAGAAGGAGATAGAAGAGGAAGATGAGGAGGTAGATGAGAAAGAGAGGGGGAAGAGAGAAGAAAGAGAAGGTAGAAGAGGAGGAGAAGGAGAGGAAGGAGGAGAAGGTAGATGAAGAAGAAGAGAAGGAGAAAAGAAAGAGGAGAGGAGGACGACTTTGGTCGATTAGAGAATAAATGTAAAAAATGTAAATGTAAATAAATGTAAAAAAATTTTTTTAATGCATGAAAGTTTCAGGTCACAGGAACACAGAAGGAGGGAGTGGCATGGGGGCGTAGCACTCACCTGCAGTTCTCCACGATATACTGCACAACTCTATCTAGCACCTTCTCAATGAGGGCAGTTCGCACCCAAATGTGTCTCAGGGCCTGGGGGCTGAGGGTTGGGGGCTTTGCTCCAGTTGAGCCCTGTCGCCGAAGGGCCTCCTGGTTGCTTCCTGCTGACTTCCTGAGTGGAGGGAAATGGGGCCACTCAGGGACAAGAGCAAGTTTGGGAGGAGGCTCTCGGAAACAGTGGCATAGACTTGTCCCATTGTCTGGGCTGTGTGAGAGGACATGACGAAGAGAGTGGACTTTGCAGTGGTCAAGGCTGGTAATGGATAAGAAGCTGATGCGATCTTAGATTTAGAGCCCATAGGGACCTTAGAAGTCAGAGTCCAATTTCCAAGTGACTTGGTTCTGGTCACCTGTGTAGAAGTGGCAGACCTGGGACATGAATCTAGGCTCCAAATCCCATATCCTTGTCTCTGTCCCTGGCAGTCCCAGTGAAGCAATGAGTGACAATAAGGACAGCTTCTTTACAGCCACCTGGGCAATGGCAGATGACAGGTGGGGCCAGCTGCCTTCTTAGAGGGGAGGTGGGAGGGAAAGCTGAAGGGAGGGGTATGGGGGTTTAGCCTGGGACTCACTTGCTCTCCACCTGCTGCTGCAGCTCCTGGACCTTTCGGCAGACCTCTCCAGCTACCACACAGGTCTTCCCCACCTTGGTGAAGAGGGCAGCCATCTTGTCACTGCGCAGAAAACCTGCAGCCCGACGCCTCAGCTGATGCAGTAGGCAGGTCTCTACCACGCCTGAGGAAGAGGGGGATGTGACCAAAAAACTCCTCCTCATCTCACATTACTCAAATGCCTTCTCAGAAACCCCTGTTTCATATGAAGAGGAAGCCCTTCTTGCCACCTCAAGCCCCTCTACAGGTATAAATGATCCCATCCTACCAGACTTCTCCACCCGACTGACAATCATTCCCATTCTTACTTAGCTTCAGTTACTCACTGTCTACTGGCTCCTCCATACTACCTCATGTCTCCCCCCATCCTCAAAAAACCCTCACTCGACATGCTCCTCCCCACTGGCTGTCATCTTATAGCTCTCCTTTTTGTGGCTAAACTCTTGGAAAAGGTTACCAAAAATCAGTGCCCTCACTTTGTTTCCTTTAACTCTGCATTCCGGCTTCCCACCTCATCATTCAACTGAAACTGCTCTACGAAGTTACCAACGATCTCTTAGTTGCCAAATCCAGTGGGTTTCTTTCAATTTTCATCCTTCTCGACTTCACAGCCTTAGACACTGTTGATCACTCTCCTCCTTGGTACTATTTTCTCTCTAGGTTTTGGGGATACCACTCTCTCCTGGCTCTCCTACCTCTCAGACTGTTCCGTCTCCTTTGCTAGATTTTCACCCAGGTGACATCTTCTAACCTTGGGTATCCCACAGGACTCTATCATGGGCTTTCTTTACTTCTCCCTCTATACTACACCTGCTGATCTCATCAGCTCCCATGGATTCAGGCATCATCTCTACACTAATGATTTTTATTTAGTCCTAACTTCTGTGACTACAGACTTGCATCTTCAGTTGCCTATTGGATATCTCAAACTTGATGTCTTATAAGTCAACACGTCCAAAACTGAACTCACTGTTTCCCCTTCTTCCCAAACTCTTCACCCTTCTAAACTTCCCTATTAGTCTTGAGGTTAACACCACTTCTGTAGTTACTCAAGCTTGCAGGCTGGGCATCATTCTTGACTCCTTGACAAGCACATACATACACTTTCATTCTCTCTCTCTCACACACACATGCACACACACACACACAAAATCTATTGCCAAGCCCTTTAGTGTCATACCATCTCTAGTATAGGCACCCTTCTCTCCTTTGACACTGCTGCCATGCTGGTAAAGTCTCTCCTCCCCTTACACCTATATTACTGCAATAGACCTTGGTTGATCTCCTTTCCTCAAATCTATCTCCACCCCATTCCATCATCTACTCAATTATCAAATTAATTTTCCTACAGCACAGGTCTGACCAAATCACCCTCCTGTTTGATAAACCACAGTGACTCTCTATCATTTCTAGGATCAAATACAAAAACCCTTTGTTTGGCATTCTAAACCTTCATAACCTCGGCCATTTCTACCTTTCCAGTTTTCATATGCAATATACTCTTCTGCTCCATTGCGAATTCTTTGATCCAGTGACACTGGCCTCCTTGCTATTCTGCACAACCATCTCTAGACTCCATGCACTTGATTTTTTGGAGGCAATCAGGGTTAAGTGACTTTCCCAGGATCACATAGCTAGTAAGTATCTGGAGCTGGATTTGAACTCAGGTTCTCCTAACTTTGGAGCCAATGCTCTATCCACTCCACCTCCTAGCTGCTCCCATCCATGCACTTTCCCTGACTATACTGGAATTCAATCAGTGTAATCCTTTCCATCCTCATTCTACTTCTTGGTTTCTTTCAAGTTCCAGCTAAAATCTCCCTTTCTACAAGAAGTCTTTCCTAATCCCTCTTAATGCTAGTGCCTTTCCTTTGCTGATTATCTCCAATTTATCCTGTACATATCTTGTTTCTACATAGTTGTTTTCATGCTTTTTCCCCATTAGACTGTAATCTCCTTAAGAAAAGGGACTATCTTTTGCCTTTCTTTGTATCCTAGTACTTAGCACAGTGCCTGGCAAAAAGCAGATACTTAATAAATACTTTTTGACTGACTGACTGAAAGAAGCACTCAGGATTTTTCTTGCCTTCTTCTAAGGACCAAGGGCTTCCACTAGACCTATCCTAGAGGACAGAAGGAGGGGAAAGGGGGGAAAGGGGAATGAATGACTGGACAAATTGTAGTATATTAATGTGATAACACTTATACAGTAATAACAACATTGTAAGAATGAATAACTAAGAAAGCCTTAAGAATTCTAATCAATGAAATGATCAACCACGATTCCACAGGGCATATGATGAGACATGTCACTCACCTTTTGAGAGGTGATTGGCTCAAGATGCAGAATATCACATAGTATTTTGGATATAGCAAATGTGGGGATTTGTTTTCATGCATATTCATTACAAGGGCTTTATTTTGTTTTTTCTTTTTTCATTTTTTTTCCATGAGGAAGGTGGAAAGGTGTGAAAATAAGTCCTTGTTAATTGAAAAAAAATTTTTTAAAGAGGCAGGGAGGGGTATTTTCACAGACTCTCACACTTGGAAGGGATCTCAGGGCCAAGTTTCCAACCCACAACTGATCTGACCCAAAATGCTCTTGACATCATCCCTGACCAGTCCATTTTGCCCTATCCATCTTCTAGGTCATGGGTCTGTTTGTAGAATTCCAGTGGAAAGTCCATGAACCAACCCCCAGTCCATTTTCAGGTAGCTCCTGTTGGTCTTGGGCATCAGGATAAATGGATTCAGAGCTGGAAGGGAATCTGGAAGCCATTCATTCCAACCTTTATTATAGATTAGGAAACTGAGTCCCAGAAAGGTAAAGCAATTTCCCCAGGTCATACAGGTAGCAAGTGGAAGAGGTGGTATTTGAACCCAGTCCTCTGATACCAAATTCAGCATGCTTTCCACTGTACCATGGGTATCTCACTCTTGGACATATGCCCGACACAGTCCGTTGTCTTTTCACAGCTCAGGAAAGAAAAAGCCTGGCAGAAATGTGCTTGGATGGGGTCCTGCCCTCCTCTCCCTGCTTATGGGGCCAAATCGTTCCATTTCTGCTCATGCCCTGTGGTAGGGTAGGCCCCCTCCACCTCCTTCCCCTTCCTCCCACCAGTATATTCAGCTGGCATTTGGAGACGTGGGGGCAGGGAGTGTGTGTGCAGAGCAGATTTGTCTCCTCTGTCTATCTGCATTCCCCAGGGAGGGGGAATATGATGGGCAGTGTCAGGACCAAGGGCACAGGGGGCAGCAGAAGCCAGCCAGGCTCCCAGGGCCCATGGATACTGGGGTTGCTAAGGAACCAGGCTCTGGAGGAGCCATCAAATATTGATGGAGCTGATGCTGTGGTTATGAGGACTGACAATAGCTCTTCCATTATTGATGAACAGCAGCAGGGAGCAAAAGGAGGTTTCCAAGCCCTCCGGGGCTGTTTTTAAAGGGATGATTTAGGGGAAAGACTGAATCTCTCCCTCTAGACATAGCTTACCACAGCTTCAAAGAAATGGTGGACAGGCTAGGGCCAGGTAGTGGAAGGACTGGGATTTTATCCACATTCGTGGTGTCAAAGATTCATAGATTGTTAGATCCAAAAGGGAGCTTAAGTCTAACCACTTCCTTTCACAAAGGAGTTCAAATCAGGTGAGTAACATGGCTGAGGTCCCATAGCTGGCTAGCATTAGGACCCTGACAACTCTGTGCCTGCCTTGGGATTCATCTGTATGTGATTATGGGGTTTTATTCTGTCTATGAAGATTTGTGTTTATACTCACATAGGTATCCATCAGTCTCTCTGTATTTGTACTATATTTGTACATGTGCCTTACAAGTAAGTATCCACGAGCAAGTATTAGGGAGAAAGAGAGACCCATAGCTTTAGAGATGGAAGAGACCACTAGTTCAACTCTATCATTTTACAGATGAGGAAACTGAGGCACGAAGAGCTCGAGTGACTTGCCTAAGGTCACACAAGTAATAAAGGGAATCACAGATTTAGTGTGTGAAGGGACATGAGGTCTTCTAATCAAAACTCTTCATTTTATAGAAGCAGAAACAAGAACTAAGTGACTTTCCCAGGGACACACAAGAAAGTAAGTGACAGAGGAAGGATCTGAACCAAGCAGGGTTTTGTCTTCCCCTAGTTGTACTGATCCACTGCCATGAAGCCCCTGCGATGGGGCTGGAGGTCTGGGTAGCTCAGACTCTACGAAAGCCCTTCTCTAAGTCTCAGTCTAGCATGGCTTGAGCTAACACTGGCTTCCCCCAGCCGCTCCCCAGACCTGGAGCAGTGGGTGGAGGGGGCAGTGCTGAATACTGTCCTAGGCTGCCAGAGCCAAGGCAGGTGGCACCAATTTGCAACAAACACAGGGATGTGACTAATTGACAAGATAATGAGTCATTAGTCTCCCCACCTTCCCCAGGGTGCAGACAAATGGCTAAAAAGGCAGGGAATGGAAAAATGGAGAACCAAGTGGCCTGGCTTCATCAGTGGCCCACTGAGCCCCACC
Source organism: Potorous gilbertii (assembly GCA_028658325.1). Lineage (NCBI taxonomy): Eukaryota > Metazoa > Chordata > Mammalia > Diprotodontia > Potoroidae > Potorous > Potorous gilbertii. The sequence goes on along the minus strand of CM053770.1, from coordinate 273,596,343 downwards.
CATTCTGCAGGGACTGAGGGGGAAGCCATTATGCTCTGAAGGAGACAGGCCTATGCCTGACTGATTGTTTCCAAGCTGAGAAGCAATTGTCTTCAAGGCTAGAACCACAATTTCCCCCTTTCTCCATTACCAGCCACATGTCCTTTAGGAATGTGGTGGCAAAGTGAGAGTTCTTCCTAAAGCCATGTCTATTATCCTCTATCTTCCTCCATCACTATGACAATGCTGATTAAGAAAACAATAGTCTATGATTGCATCTTATATCCACCATCTTGTATAATTCTTGTGGAATAAGACCTGGGATTGGAGGCAGAGCTGCCACTTATTACAAGTATGACCCTGGGCAAGTCGCTTGATTACTCCTTGGGCCTCAGTTTCCTTCTCTGTAAGATGAGGAGGTTGAATTAGACAGCCTCTGAGCTTCCTCCTAGCTCTAGATCTGGAATCATATATGTGACCTAGGATCTGGGTTCAAATCACGACTTTGCCATTAACAAGCTGTAAGACCATGGAAGTTGAGCTAGATGATCTCCAAGTCCCTTCCCAGATCTAAGTCTTATGATACACCCCCTGTCTCCAGCACTTGAAGATGGATACTATCAGTATTATAAACCCCATTTCACAGATGGATAAACTGAGGTTTAGAGAGTAAAAACTCCTGGGTGCTTCCCTATCATGGAGCTTCCTCACATCTCTGGGGCCATGAAAGGGATGCTATGGTCTGGGCTTCTTTGCATATGAACTGCTTCTGTTGCCCTTTTAGAGCAGCTCTACCTGTCTAAGATTCCTTCTAGTGTCCTTGCAGCAAATCCTGGGGTGGGGTTCCTTCTTTCCCCTCCCCTTCTTTGGTTATACCAGAGTTGGGAGGAGCTGACACTGATGCCAGGTCCCCTGCTCCTGTCATTTGGGGCAAAGTGTACACTAACAGACTAATTAGAATCAACATCTTTATTGGTCATTAGAGGGGCCCAAAGGGGTTAGGCTGATGCAATAGGAATGGAGAACATGACCTGATAATGACTCTCATCTCCTTCTCTTCTGAACTTGTTTTTCTACCTCCAGTCTCTCCCCTTATAATCCAATCCAGACAGTGCTACCAGATTAGTCACGTCCCTACTCCAAACCTGACCGAGAGATAAAGCACAAACTTCTTAGCTTGGTATCCAGTGCCCACCCTCTGGCTCCTGACCTCTCATTTCATTTTCTATTTCCCTCTGTAACCCCTTCTAATTGAACTAAGAGCTCTGTGAACTCACTCAAATGTCACCCAACTTCAGTTTGCTGCTTGACTGATTTTTAAATTTCATCTTCTGTTATTTATCTATCCTTTATTTATCGATTTATCTTTTCCCTCTCAGGGCTTGATTTGCTGTTGTATTGATTGTTGTTTTAGATTCAAGAAAGCAATGGAGGAAATGTTAATAGTAAAACTTAAAAGTGTCATATGCATTTTTTTTCTGGAGAGCTGCTTGTTAAATATTACCAGTATACCACTGGGCTCATGACACAAAAGAGGAAGAGGAAGGGGTGTGTGAAGAGAGGGAGAGGAAGAGAGAGGAGGAGGGGGGAGCTGAGGTGGAGGGGGGAGAGAGAGAGAGAGAGAGAGAGAGAGAGAGAGAGAGAGAGAGGGAGGGAGGGAGGGAGGGAGAGGGGTAGGAGAGAGAGAAAGGGGGAGAGAGAGAGGGAGGGGGAAAGAGGGGGGGGAGAGAGAGAGAGAGAGAGAGAGAGAGAGAGAGAGAGAGAGAGAGAGGGAGAGAGAGAGGGAGGGAGAGGGAGAAGGAGAGAATGAGTATAAGATATCTTCCATATTCTAGAGTGATTCATGGGTATAAACTTGTAATTTCTCAAAAACTCTGCAGTGCTTTCTAGTTCTAACCTATGATCTCGTGACTTACACTCCTCTTGCAAGACAACAGAAGCACAGTCGAAACAGTAACTTGACTTAGTGCTAAATTACTTATGTTTTTAATAGTGCTTAACAAATGTTTATTGACTAAGTAAGGGATTCAGAGACAGAAGAAACTGACTCCTTACTGGGATTACTGCATTTAAGTACTAGTTGTGATATCTTGTAGCTGTGTAGCCTTGGATAAACCAAGTCACTTCCTGAGCCTCATCTTATGATGAGGATGACAAACATTTGCACTACCTATCTGACAGGATTGCGACAAGGCAGGCACTTTGTGAATCTTACAGCAGATTCTTACTCATTGTCCCCCAAGTATGCTACCTGAATTCCCACCTCCACACATTTGCTCAAGCTGTTTCCCCTTGCTCAGAATGTCTGCTTCTCTCTCTTTAACTACAGTCCATTCCTTTGGTGGGGGGCTCAAACCCCACCTCCTCTGGGAAGTCTTCCTTGACTACTCCAGCCCTTAGTGACCTCAAGCATTGTTTGCACTAATTCAAATTATAAAGCAAATGAAATCTGTCCTTCATGAATGTGGAGTGTATTCTTTCTGTCCAAAAACCTTCACCTGGGTCATTGATTCAGAGCTGGCATAGACCTTCTGGTCTGGTGCTCTGCATTTAGAGAAGGTGAACCTGAGACCCAAAGAGAATGTAAATTCAAGACAAATAGGGATCATTTTAGTATCTGTATCCCAGGTATCTAGCACAGCGCCTGACACACAGCTGTTATTGGCAAGTTGTTCAGTCTGACTCTTTGTGACCCCATTTGAGGTTTTCTTGGCAGAGATACTGGAATTTTTTGTCATTTTCTTGTGCAGTTCATTTTACAGATGAGGAAACTGAGGCAAGCAGGGTGAAGTGACTTGCCCAGGGTCGCCCAGCTAGTGTCTGAGGCCAGATATGAACCCAGTTAGTAAGTGTCTGAGGCCAGATTTGAACTCAGGGAGATAGATGAGTCTTCCCAACTCCAGGCCAGGTGCTTTGTGCACTATGGTGCCACCTAGCTGCTCTTGGTACATAACAGACTTAAGACAATACTTGGTTGTCCAAGGTCTAGAATACAGTTAAGTAGCAAAGCTGAGATTTGAATTTTGGTGCCTGCTACCTTTGAGGCAGCTGGGCAAATCATTTAACCTCTGCCTCAGCTTCCTCAAATGTACATTAGGGATCATAACAGAACCTACTTTGCAGGATTGTTGTGAGGATCGAATAAGATATTGTAAAGCAGGGGCTGGCACAGAGTAGATTCTTCATAAATGCTTAACCCCTGCTCCCTGCCTATACTCTGGACTTGGGGGAGGGAAGAGGAGGCAGATCTATGATATTTTTGGTAAAGGCAACTTTCCATGATAAAACTCCCTCTGCTAATAATACCCTCTGCTCTTCAATTTCCAGGCAGCAGTTGTTTGGGGCACTAAGAGGTCAAGGGACTGGTCCAGGGTCATACATGCTCATATGACATGCTCAACTTGAACCTAGGTGTTCCTAACTCCAAGGCTGCCTCTCATGTTACCTTGTATTCTTACTAGCCTTTTGTGTGCTTGTCCCAAGCATATTCAGAGCTCTTGAGCTACCTTGTGGCCTTTCCTTATCCAGCACATCCTACAGTAGGCACCCACTGAATGTGTACTGGGGCTGCTGGCTAAACACCAGAGGCTGGAGGAGTCAATAAAGTCAGGTCACTGGCTGCCCAACTGGAGAAGTGACATTATATAAACTGGAAGGTTTCATCTTCTCGGGATTTAGCTAAATTTTCAGAGGGGAGAGCAGTGCTACCTGACTTTAGCATCTCCTAGCTCTGCTAGGTTGCTAGGTTAGCCATGTGGGCCAAACAGACTGGGTAGATTTCATTTACATACCAATAATCCTAATATCTAAGAAAGTTTTGAAGATTGTCATCCTGCAATCTGATTTAGAGTAGAAGGACAGGGTTAAAGTTTGTGAAGAAATCAGTTCTAACCTTCCTCAGGCATTTACTAGCTATGTGAGTCACTGAAACCTCTCTGTGCCTCAGTTTCCTTATCTGTAAAATGAATACCTGACTGAATCTATAAAACTCTAAATCTAATGATGGATACTCTCTCTTTCACCTCCCATGGAGTGGAGAGAACTCACCCTGCCTTTGTCCCCTCTGACTCAGCTTGATGCTGAGCCCTGCTCTTGCCGGTTCTGTAGTAGACCAGACCTGCTGAGGTAGCCTTGGCTCAGTACTCAAGCATAAGCCATCATCCAGCCCAATTTCAGGAGACAATGAGGGATGGGAGTCCCAATGCCCATACATCCTTAGATCTAGGAAGAAGGCTGACTTGGGCAAGGGAGGCAGTATAGTATGGGATTCATGAAAGAATTCATGACGCATACACAGCTTTTCTTGATCCCTGCCTATCTCCCCTTAAATTCCAGATTCCAGAGTCCTGAATTCAGATGTCCCAAGCCCCCTGGGACATTTATTAGCAATCCCAAGGCAGCACTGTGGACTCCTTTCTCACCATGGGAACAGCTTTGGAGTAGGAGCTGGGGTACAGGCCTCCTTCCCCTTTTTGGAGAGATTGGACACTATGGGTGGGAATGTTGCATATACTATCCAATATTTGGTTGGTTTTACTGAATGGTTCTTCGAGAGGGATATATTTATAAATCAAGTTGATATACACATACAAGATATCAATGAAAACAAGATTGTAAAAAAGAAATTGGGGGGTTGGGTAGAACCAGGGTGCCCAATCTTATCTTAGTACGAGGACCCTATCTTGGGGTATCCCAGCCTAGAAAAACTGAGGAATGAGGCACAGAGACTGGTCTCTTATGGTGTCTGGATGGCAGTCGGTACTCAAACTCTGGGCTAGTAGGCTGTGGGTAAGAAGAATGGGCATGTGGCCCTCTTTTGCCAGGCTCCTGCCACCATCCCTGCTGCCTATTCCACAAGCCTACCCTTTGCTACCTACAGACATCTGCCCCCTCCCACCTGAGCCCCATGGGGGAATGGGGCTGCTGTTGCTATGGAGACTTTCAGCTGGCTAGCCAGCTCCAGGCATATGGCTCTCCACTCTAGATTGCTGAGGGGTGGGGAGGGACAGAGGAGACTGCTGGCTCCGTAAGTATTCCAGCCCACAGAGATGGCACCACCTGCCATTGCATCTAGCACTCCTCAGGTATGGGGGCAGAGACCCACCAGCCAGTGATCCAGAGTCAGACCTGAGTCACTGCGGAGCCAAGACTCCCTATTCTAATTCCCTACTGTTTGTCTCTTAACTGGAGCCAAAAGGATCATGTGTCAAGTAAAGAGAGCTGAAGGCAAACAGAATTTAGCCCTGGGGAGGGGAACAGTGAGCCCTAGGATCCCCATTAGGGCTAACCTGGATTCTTCTAACACCCACTCAGTAGCAGAATACTCGGGGGCACCATGGTAAAACAGGGAGAGAAGACAGAGTCTCATCTCATAGGCGAGATCCTTGAAATATCCCTCTCAATCTGAATTACCAAGGGGAGACCCACTGGGGAAGAAAAAAGATTACAGATTCAAAGAGCTAGAGCTAGAAGGGACTTTAAAGGCCCTTCAGTCCAGCCCCTCTCATTTTACAAATGAAGAAACTGAGGCATTGAAGATTAAGTGACCTGCCCAGAGTCTCACAGGTAGTAAATGCCTCAGAAGTGGGATGTGAACCCAGGTTCTATGTGGTTGTTGTTCATGTATGTTTTTGAAGGAGACCAATGACATCACAAGGGTGATGCCATTCTTTCTCATGAATTGGATTTAGGTGAGGTAGAGCTGCAAAGTCTATGTCTCTGGCACCATAGGAGGAATTTGCTCTGGACCATTAGAATGAAAAAATGTTGGAAAGGAAAGATTAAGGGAGCTCAGGGTAAATTTCTGGAGATCACTCAGGCAAGACCCTATCTGCCTTTCTTGGCTGGAAGAGGGAAGGAATGACCTCTGGTGACCCAGTCAGGGCCTTGGACTCCACTCCTGGGAGAGTGTAGACATCTCTGCTCTGTTAGCTAGGGGGAGAACTGCAAAGGAGGTGGTAAGGTCTTGTTCTAGATGTGGCCAAGAATGGAACAAAGTAGGAAGGGTCTCCCTTCTTCCCTCCCTCCCACTGCCCTCCTCTGTTGTCCTGCTGGTTGTCTCTGTGTTGGGAGCACAGAGCAGGGCTGCCTCCACTCAGAATGAGCATCTCTATGGTTACTGAGGTGTGTGCTCCCCGCTGGCTCCCAGCAGGGAAGCTGGCTTTCTGCTCCAGCTTTTGGGGGAATCTATCCTTGCTGACTTATCCCAGAAGCCAGGAAACAACCTAGCTAGGCTTAGCTCGGTTGAGCAATTCCTCCCCAAATTGTGGGAACTGGGATGGGGAAATGAAATCCATGATACACAATTTTCTTCCTTTCTTAACTCCCCCTGCTCCCCCTCACTCCCCAGATGCACAGCATTTCTCAAGGATGCAGTACAGGGTCAGGAGACGGTCGAGTTTCCTTGTCTTGATCCATATATCAACAGGCTCTTATCCACCTCCTAGGTAGGTGGGGGCAGGGCAGGAAATGAGAAAGCTCCCCAGCAGGCTAAGATGATCGCTCCAGATCGCTTCCACCATGGAAGCACAGAGCTGCGAGCTTCACATAGATTGTTTGGTAAATTGATTTTTTACTTGTTCTTCAGCCAGCTCTGTGTGGGTATCATGACACTGGAATTCTGTAGCGTGAGCTACTTATCTCTCCATGAGGAATCAGTTTCCTTAACTTCTCAGAATGCAGGTCCCAAAACCCCCAAGCTGCGCAGACTTAATTTGCTCACCTTTCCTCTGGCTTGGGCAAAAGCAGCTCCAGCCCAGGCAGAGGGCCACTAAAGACAGCTGGTTAGTGGGGCACTTAGACCAAGCAGACCTAGCTACAGAACCCTGACTGGCCATAGCTAAGCCCACCTGTCCTCACCTATTACCAGGGGTTGATCTTAGGGTGTAGAGCTAAGAGGGGGAACTTATCCGATGTCACACGGTGATACTATAAAGGGACTTACTATTCATCTTGTCCAACCTTTTCATTTTATAGCTGTGCAAATGTAGCTCAAAGACAGGTGATAACTCGCCCACAGGAAGTCCCTATATAGTAGCCTCTCCAGGTCAGCAATGGCAAGGATCTAGAGCATAGATGCTCTTTACTTTTGTGTGTGTCCTGGACCCCTTTGACAGTATCTGATAAAGCCTATGGACTCCTTCTTCTAGAATCACATTTTTAATTACAAAGGACATAAATTCTATAAAAATACAATTATCAAAATATTTTTTAAAAACCAGGTTCCTAGGCCCCAGGTTAAGTATCTCTGATCTAGCATCTCACACTAAATTGTGACATTTAGTCTCATTTTAAACATCACCTCCTTCTAGCTGGACAGTCCTTAGATCTAATCTGGACGGGTCATTCATCTCACTGAGACCTATGGGCTCAATAGAGTTAACACCACTTGCCAGGACCTAGAGGCACAAAGACAAAAATGAAATGGCTCCTGATCTCAAGGCTCCGGCTCCTTTGACTTATCACCACCAATACCAATGGACATTTATATGCTACAAAGGACTTTATAGACAACGTCTCATCTGAGCCTCCTAGCCCCAAGGAGTTATAACTACAGGAATTATCATCCCATTTTGCAGATGAGAGAACTGAGTCTCAGAGTCACGGAGCTGGTAAAAATGAGGTTTAGGATTTGAACCTGACCCTACTTTCAGGGTCTTCCTGATTCTACTTCCAGTATCTAACCACTACCACCTAGGTGTATTCTCCTAGTTAGGATATAGATTTAAGTCATTACCTCTTGTTCTGATCCCTTTCCAACTCCCTCGCCCCTTCATCATCTTAGCAGTGGGTTATTAGATCATAAATTTATAATTCACAAGGAATCTTAGAGCCCTTTTTAGCAATCCTAAGTCTATCATTACTATATTTTTTTTTTTTACAGATGAAGAAACAGGCTTTGGAAGGTGAAATGACTTATCCAAGGTAATACATGGGCTAAAATCAGAGAACCTGGGTCCTCTGATTTCAGAGGCATTAATATTTCTACTGAACTAGTGACACAGATATGGACCTGCCGCCTGAGAGTTTACATACCCTAAATATTAATGGGGTTGAATAGACAGAGAGGATGGACAGACAATATTATTACACAGAAACAAAAATAAAATAGTTAAGTATGGAACATCAACATGGGACAGTGGAAAAGGGCCCTGGACACAGGAGATAGTTTATTCATGGCTCTTTTGCTAATTTACTGGATAACAGGCTACCTTCTGTCTCTGGACCTGAGTGTTCTAACTTGTAAACTGAGATAGCTGGACCAGAAGGTCTGTGCTTCCAGCTCTAACATTTTATGATTTTATAATCACTTTGTGATTCCATATACATATGTAATTCCACCATTAGGTTAAAAAAAATCACTTGAAAATTGACTAGGAGGCAACGTGCAAGCCTATCAGATTAGGAATCAGAGAGTCTTGGATTCGAATCTAAGGGCTGACCTTTATTATCTGGCTGACCTTGGACTTCACCTCTCTGACCTTCTTGATCTGAGGAGCTCATCTGTAAAAGGAGAAGGGTTGGGATAGAAGACCTCTGGGATCTCCTTCCAGGAATAGATGGACTTCTGTGGTCCATAGGTAAGAGTTAACCCAAAGATTTAGCATGCTTATCAAGCCAGTCAACTGGGATCTTTTGTGGCCTCTTGCCCCAAAGGGACAATATAAAACCATGGTAGAACCAAAGGTAATGCATATAAGTTACCAAGAGTCAGAGTTATGGTTGTTGTTCCTAACCATTGGCCTTATCAAAGAATGGAGTGGACTTCATGGTAAGGTAGCAGTAGTAGTTCCTCTACTCTCACTGGAGGGTAGAAGTAGTAGTTCCTCCAGTCTCACTGGAGGGTTCCAAGCAGAGGCTGGATGACTAGGACATAACAGAAGGGATTCCTGTGGAATCATGAGTTGCTCTAGGTGGGCCCTGAAGTCCCTTCTACTGCTAACATTGTGTGGTTCGATTAAACAGATATTTATTGATTAACAGGTGAAATCTGCTCAACTGGCTTTTTCCCTCTCATTCATCTTTATGCTTTGTTACAAAAGATAGCTCTCTGGATAGTGGAAGGAATATATTCTGAAATGAAAGTGATTTTAGGCAAAAACTATCCAATATAATTTTTTTTCTTAGAAAAGACAAAAAAAGAGAGATGAGAGAATTTCAGAGGCTTGAAAGAAAGACCAGCTACTAGGCAGGTTTGGTTGAACGGGAAAGGGCACTAAAAGGTAATGGGAGGATGCTGTAATGATGGGGGTTAAAGGATTAAAGATTTGGAGCTGGAAAGTATCATGGTGGTCACGTTGGCCAATCCCCTCAGGTTATAGATGAGGAAATGGAGGCCCAAGGAAGGAGGGTGACTTGCCAGAAATCAGATAAAAATAGTAATATGCAGGCTGTAGGAGGTATATTGAAACTTCTATTTGTTTTTTAATTGGTCCCTTTTGTCTAACATCTGTGATTTAATTGGTATAGGAAACTTGTGATATAAGAACTCTCTCTTCCAACACAGATCTAGCAACAAAATCAGACATAGAGAATTATCTAGGGTTTTGAGAAGTTAAGTGATTTGTCCATGGCCACACATCTTATATTAATTGGAGGTAGAATCTGAATCCAAGTCTTCCTTATGCCTCTCCACTATACCATGTGACTTCTCATAAGACACATTCTCTCTCTTCTTCCATATAATATATGTATACATATACATACACACAAGATAGATGTATAATGACTTCATCATACATTCTCCACTCAATACTTTTGCTCTGATTAAAAAGTAAAAAGTCAACCCTTAAAATATTGCTGGGATGATGCCAAAGAGTCAAAAGTTAAGGAAAGTATGTATTGAGGAAGTTTATTTGGCTACTTAATACCGTTTCTTAGACTCTGACCATCTAGAACTTGATAAACAATTTTTCTTCAGAGGCTTAGCTCAAAAAATCAGCCTCCTTTCTTCCCACTAAGCCACAGGTCAAAGTTTCTTGGAAAGTTTATCATCTTTTTGGAGGGCAGAGCTTTGTCTGTTGCCAAAGGTATTTCTTTCTCAGTATGAATTGAGAGCCCACAAAGCACTGTCACCCAACTCTACACCTTAAATTGGCCTCAGATTCTTTCCTGTCCTGTTTCAAGCTGCAGGCCCTCATGAGGGAGGCATAGACCAGATTCACTCATTCACTGCCTTCCCTTGTGTGTGATGCAGGATGACTTCATTGCCTAACATCCCACCCCACTCCCTTGAGCTTGACCTTCTTCCTTTTGCCAGCATGTTGGTCACCAGGCCAGTAGAAGAATTTCATGACCTTCTTGGGGAGAGAAAAGGCTGAAATGTGGCAGGTGAGAAATTGAAAGGGAGTCTGAGCTCTCAGGGGATCATAAATCTTTGGCTGTCCAGTTTTAATGAAGCCTGATGAAAGATGAAGGTCAATAGCAGCATCATTCCCCTTCCCCCACCTCCAACCCTTCTTCCCACGAATTTATGTCTGAAGCTTCCTGCATGACGAGGTAATCGTGTCTCCAGCAGCCGCCCCCAGAAAGGCTGGGGAGGGACTGACTGCCAGGCTGACTAGCTGCTGCTTTCTTCTCTCTAACTGCCACTTAGATGGCTGGGAGCTGTCCAGGGTACTGGTTTTGGGGCAGCCAGGGAAGGGAGACACTCTTTGCTGGAATACCCTAATCTCTCATTAACTCATCAATCCATCCATCCATCCCATCCATCTATCTGTCCATGTATTGATCGAACAACCATCATTAAACACCTACTAAGAGCCTACTAAGTATTGCACTAGGTGTTGGGGGACAAAGTGCAAATTACTAGCAGAGTTAATTGTACTGATGTCATGCAATCAGGGAGAACTGGAGACTGTCACTCTCATATAGTATAGTGGAAAGGGCACTGGTTCTAGAGTAAAAAAAAAATCTGAGTTAAGGGGCAGAGCCAAGATGGAAGAGTAGAGAGACAGAAAAAAATCTGGGTTAAAATCTCATTTTGAGATTTATTATTTGTGGGACCACAAACTTCCCAGACCTCAGTTTGCTCATCTATAAAACAAAGGTGTTGGATTAGATGGTCTCAAATGTCTCTTCCTACTCTAGATCTGGGAGCCTATGATTGGGCCATATGATTGTATGGAGAGGCAGAATTCTCTTCCTAGGTTCATTTTAAATTTAGAGCTATATGGGACTTAGAGTTCATCTAGTCTAGACTAGAATTTTTTTAAGATGCCAGAGCCTATGCTCTAGATGTCAGTAACTGTGTGAGGAGGAACAGGAAAGGAGCCTTCCATCTTCACTGACCCTGGCCACTAGAGTGCTCTGAGATTACCAAGTAAACCCTATTATTTAAGGGTCATGGGGCCTGAGAATAAGTCCTTTAACAATAACATAGCTTGGCACATGTATAAAAATATTTATAGCAGCTCTTTTTGTGGTGGCCAAGAATTGGAAATTGAGGGGATGCCTATCAACTGGGGGATGGCTGAACAAGTTGTGGTATATGAATGTAAAGAAATACTATTGTTCCATAAGAAATGATAAGCAGGTGGACTTCAGAAAAGCCTGGATTTACATGAACTGATTCTGAGTGAAGAGAGCAGAACTAGGAGAACATTGTACACAGTACAAAACTGCACAGTAACAGCAACATTATGTGATGATGACTTTGATAGATTTAACTCTTCTCAGCAATACAAGGATCTAAGACAACTCCAAAAGACTCATGATGGAAAATGCCATCCATATCCAGAGAAAGAACCATGGAATTTGAATGCAGATCAAAGCATACTATTTTCTCTTTTTTTTTTGGTTTCTTCTTTCTCATGGGTTTTCCCTTTTGTTCTAATAGTGAATAATGTGGAAATACATTTAATATGTTTGTACAGGTATAGCCCATATCAGACTGCATGCCATCTTGGGGAGGGGGGATGGAGGGAGAAGAAAATTTAGAACTCAAAATCTCATAGAAGTGACTGTTGAAAACTAAAAAGAATAAATAGAATTTTTTAAAAATAGAATACCACGGCTTGGTGAGGAGCCAGGATAAGAATAGTCTTTGGCAGCCTTTGTCCCATCTTGATCATCTCAATCTGATAATGGTAAAGGGCCTTGAGTCTTTGCCATACGAGGATTGTTGAGTGAACTACTGATGATTAGCTTGGAGGAGAGCTCCAAGTGGCGAGGTGGGGGCGGGGGGAGAGAAAAAGACAATAGTTATCTTCCAGTGTTTTTAAGGCTCTTATATGAAAGGAAGAATTACACTTGACCTTTTTAGATGCCAGAGAATGGAACTGTAAGCCAGTAAGTGGAACTTCTGGGTCATTAGAGCCAGGAGGATGGGCTGCCTTGATAGGCAGAGAGTTCTTCATGAAGGATCTTCAAGCAGAGGTCAAATGACTACATGTTGGGGACAGTGTAGCGAGGGTTGTTTTCCAGGTACGGACTGGACTAAGCATGACTGCATAGGTCCCTTCTGGCTCTGGCATTCTGGGATTTTGAGGAGTGAGATTCAGGAGACATCCTGGAAATGTCTAATTTATCGAGCAGGGCATGGAGGAGGGGTGGCTGAAAAGGAGGATACTTCAACATGAGAAGGAACCTTTGTACAGAAAAGAGAGAAAGACTAAAAACATCCAGGAGCCCTGGTCTTCAAACATGAGGCAGGGACTTTGGTTTCTCAGCACAATTACCCAAGGCGGGATGCAAACCTTCCTTAGTACCTGCTTCTCTTTTCATTTATTAGCATTTCCTTCCCATTCCCCAGAGCCGATCTCTGCAGATCTTCCCTGTTAATGAAAGCTGCTTAGCAACAGGGAGCTGAACCATGAGACCCTGCTGCTGTTACGCCTTAGAGCCTGGGAGGACCCCTACCTCCCACTCCTATGGAGGAGGGGAATAACTCCAGTCTGGAAGCAGTTCCAATGTTAACACATCCTGTGATCACAGGAGGGGCACTGAGCAGCTCTGTCAACCCTAGACTTAGAACTGGAAGGGATCTTTAAGAAATATCTGGTCCAATATCCTCACTTTACAGATGAGGAAACTGAGGCTCAGAGAGAAGTGACTTGCCCAATGTCACACAGGTAGTCTAGTAGTAAAGTCTGGATCTGAATCTGGGTGCTTTGTCTCTGCACCCAGGAAGCCACTCTGGGGAGAAGGGTTGCTGGAGTCTGAAGTGTCTGGGGGTTTCTCTGCAGGTCTCTCAGCTTCCTCTCACAGTCTACTCACTCAAGGTTAAATTTTAGCAAAGAAAAAAAAAATTAGCAAGTCTGAACCCTTCCAGTAAAGGGGCTGCCTGAGCACCAGGGAGACGGCAGAACAGTTTTGGGGGAAGTTTTTGTCTTCTCCAATGATGCCTCATTGGTTTTTGGAGTACCATGTATTCGCGTTAGAGCTTGGCACACAGTAAGCACTTAATAAATGTGGGTTGATTGTTGATACATATGTTTGTGAGAAATAGAATTTTAACTCTTGATAATTTGAGCCTGGAACCCTGACCTCATGGAACTAATTCCTAAAAGGCAAGAAAGGAGATAATCTTGCATCCAGTTTGGGGATAGTGAGGCAGGAGATCTCTCTGGGTTGTCCCAGTTAGGAAGGTGAACATCTCTAGTGGTAGTACCATGAGCAGCACATGAGTGCATGTGCACGTGTGTACACACACACACACACACACACACACACACACACACACACACATTCCTTCCTACACCATCATCCCCCCTTCTGGTGGCAAACAAAGCCTCCTTCTTCAAACAAACTATCTCTGAGAAAGAACCTGGCCACCTTATCCAACCGGACAGACAGACTCCAGAGCAACAAGATTGAACACACCCACAGTATAGCCGCTTAGAATGTACACAGATTCCCTGGCCCCACTTGGAAGCCTCTAAACTGCTAGGCACCCAGGCCTCATGCTCATTTACAGATAGCCCTGACTGACACTTTGTATTCTGAAATGCACCTGGCTTCCACTGGTATAAATCTTTGTCCCAGGAATCCAGCTGCTTAGCCTTGATTAATTTTAGCCCTTGTTTTTTAGCTGACTTAGCCCTTTAGGATCAGATGCATGGGGGAAGTGTTATTAACAAGGAAGTGGGCCAGAGTGTTGTAGAGGGTGTCATTAAAAAAAGTATGACTGGAGCAGGGAAAGAGGAGGGAAATGGGCTGGCCACATAGTGGAAGTAGAGGATAATCAGCTGGATTGGTTGATATCTAGAGAATGGAATCAGGAAATACTTATGTTGGGTAGTCTCTTGGTGATGGGATACACACAAGAATCAACCAGAGTGGGCTGTAATTTGCAATTCTGGAGGGAATACGCACCTCAGTAAGATCACAAATCCTCCGGGAGCGTTATTATGGTTCTTGAAACTTGAAAAGGCTACAAGCCAAGACCAAAACAGAGGGAGTGTTGATGCATGATCTGTTTGCAGATGACTGTGCCCTCAATGCAGGCTCTGAAGCTGAGATGCAACAAAGTGTGGATCAATTCTCTGCTGCCTGTGCTAATTTTGGCCTAATAATTAACACCAAGAAAACACAAGTGCTCCATCAGCCACCACCACACCACCCGTACCTGGAACTATGGGTTACAGCAAATGGAGAAGCTTTGGGTGCTGTGGATAAGTTCACTTACCTTGGCAGTATACTTTATAGGAATGTACACATACATGATGAGGTTGATGCCCGCATTGTCAGAGCTAGCTCAGTGTTTTAGAGATTTCAAAAGAAAGTGTGGGAGAGAAGAGGTATTAGACTGACTACCAGACTGAAGGTCTACAGAGCAATTGTGCTGACCTCATTGTTGTATGCCTGTGAAACCTGGACAGTCTACCAGCGCCATGCCAGGAAACTAAATTATTTCCATTTGAACTAAGGAAGATGCTAATGATCACTTGGCAGAATAAGATACCAGACACTAAGGTCCTTTCTTGAACTAACCTGCCAGGCATTCAAACTCTGCTTCAGAGAGTGCAACTCCAATGGGCTGACCACATTGCTCAAATGCCAAACATATACTTGCCAAAAAGACTATTTTATAGAGAAGTCACAAGGCAAGTGTTCATATAGTGGTCAGAAGAAGTGATACAAGGACACTCTCAAGGTCTCTCAAGAACTTTGGAATTGATAGAACTGCCCAGCATAGTGTGCCCACATCAGAGAAGGTGCTGTGGTCTATGAGCAAAGCAGAATTGAAACAACTCAAAGGAAGCACAGGATACACAAATTTAGAGTATCTACCCCAAATGTTCCCAAGGACTATTTGTGCCCGACCTGTGGTAGAGCATTCTGAGCTCATTTTGGTCTGATCAGCTACAGTCAGACTCACTATAACTAACTCTAACATAGTGATGTGCATTTGGTCCTCTTCAAGAGTGAAGGACAACAACCAACCAACCATTCTGGTTCTACTTCAAGGACCCATCATTTTGTCCCCCCACTATGCAGATTTAACTGCATAGGAGATGGTCTTTGGGCACCATTGGGACCAACTTGGTGATGAGCCTATCAGACTCAAAAGATCAAACATTTGGAGCTAGAAGGGATTCCAGAGGCTACTGAGTACAACTCTCTCATTTTACAGATGAAGAAACAGAGGCTGAGGGCAGTTAAGTGATTTGCCCAGGGCATACAACTGGAAAGCATCTGAGATAGGATTTGAACTTGTCCTCTCAACTCCAAACCCAGCATCCTACCCACTTGTAGGACCTCCATTCTCAAAACTTAGCCAGTTTGGTCCTCAGATGATGATCATCACCTACATCACTGAGTCCACCAGCAGCAGAATAGTGATAACAGATATTCTCTCATTGGGTGGGAGAGGTGATAAATTAATGATCCACAAAGAAGAACACTGGTACTCCCAAAGAATCACAGTAGAGGAGAGCTGGGAGGAATCCTCAGTGGTCATCTAATCCAACCCCTGCCTTAGAAGTATGCCCACTCCAAAATACCCACCAAGTAGTTGCCTGGTCTTGATCTTACCACCTCTCAAGGTGGTCTATTCCACTATTCCTAATAAGCCCTACTTATTGGGAAGTTTTCCTTGCTATAGGCCTAAATTGGTCACTTTGCAGTTTCTACCCATTTTTCCTGCTGTTTAATTGCTTCTCCACATGACAGCCCTTCACATATTGGAGACAATGATTGTGTTCTCCCTGGATCTTCTCTTTCAATACCTCTTCCTATAATATGCACTCAAGGACACTCACCTTCTTGGTTGCCCTCATCCATATGTTCCTCAGTTTATCAACATCCTTCTTGAACTGAACTCACTGACCCAAACCAAACACAATACTTCAGAGATGTGCTGCCTGGGGCTGAGGACAGTGGGACTGTCATTTTCCTACTCTTGGAAGTTCTGCCCCTCTTAATAGAGCCCAAGGTCACCCTGTTGACTCATACTGAGCTTGCAGCTTATGAATAACCCAGATCTTTATCTGAACAACAGCTGTCTATCCATGCCTCCCTAGATCAATCAAGTCCAAACATTCTTGAGCATTTAATATGTGCCAGGCACTGCACTAGGCACTGGGAATAGAGAGACAAAAAAAATTAGTCCTTGCCCTCAAAGAGCTTACTTTCAACAATATGTTCATAGAAAATGAAATACAAGATATATGCAAAATAACATCTGGGAAAAGAGTACAGGTGTCCTATGAGGAGCACCTCGTTAACTAGGAGGGGGCTTCTAGAGGGTACAAATAAGGAAGGAGGGGGAAGGGAACACGGCAGAGATGGAGATGACATGAAGGACTCTGAGGGAGTGGAGAGCAGAAGTCAGGGAAGCAGTGACTTAGGCAGCCTACAGCTCAGGATTTCAGGAACTCTGAGGGAAGATAACAGAGAAGTAGACTGTTCCTCCCCTAATAGTACTATTTTGTCTGCAAATAGGGTGGTTGTGCATGTGAGTTCCTAGGAGGGGCTTATCTTTGGCCCTGGATTAGTAGCCGGTTTGTCGAGGGAGGGCAGCAGGAAGTCCCCAGCATACTGCATAGACCCCCCCCCCCCCATGGAGAATTTCTGGAAGATCAGGGACAACAGTCCCATCAAGAAGATGTGTCTGCTTTGCCTCTTGGCAACTGGCAAACATACCTTAGTGGATGGGACAATAGACTTAGAAGACCACTCCCTTTATCTCTGATCTAGAAGCCTTGCTTGGCAGATTAACAGCTCTGGATAACCTCTTGTTATTGTGATTCTTAGCAACCTTCCACCGGTGCTCTGATCTAAGCCACCCCTAGATACCTTAAGCATTCTGGTACTTCTTATCTCCATTCTGGACCCAAGAACCAGGAGACTGGAGTCTTTGTCCCAGATTTTCTGAGCTTGGGATGGGAAAAGGCAAACAAATTGAGTTCTTTTGAGTGAGTCTGACTGATGTAACGGAAGGGGTAAGTCAGGAGATGCTGCTCCATCACTGACTGACCCACTGACCTGGGGTAAGTCCCATGCTCTGTTGACCTCCATTACCTTATCTGTATAATGAGGAAGATGCCCTGCCCTTCTGAGGATAGGAAGAGGGGAAGCTCTTCAAATGTAACAAAAAGCATAAGACAAATGTGAAACAAATATAATAATAGCAGCATTGTTACCACTACAAGGGGAGGCTGAGAACACACTTAAGGTCAATAGCTCTCCTTGCTCACCCTGCTGTTGGCGCAGCTGAAGTGTGATCTATGTTAGTGACTATTAGAAATAACCAGACTCAGCCATTACTCTGGGGAGTCTCACTGGGTGGTTCAAAAAGGAGCTGAGGATGGGGGGAAAGTGGGGAAGGCTGCTCGATTGGCTTGACTGTGAAACCCTCACCTCTACTCCTCTCCTGCTTAGCTTGACAGCCTCTGCCAAATCCTCTCTCCCATCCTGTAATGCACATGTGCCTTCCTCCCCTTGACCTATGTGTACCTTCCCTGATTGCCCATTCATGTATCCATGAGGGGCAACAACTAGGAGCAGAAAATATATGGCTATGAACAATTATAAGGGATCACATAGGATTACAGAATTAGACCTGGAATGATCTTCAGAGGACATCTAGTTCAGCCCCTTCATCTTTATAACTGAGGAAACTGAGGCCCAAAAAGGCTGTGATTTACTTTTCTCGAGCCACATCAGTAATCAGTATCGGGGCAGGATTTGAAGCCAGGCTCTCTGACTCCATACTTCCCCAATCTATGACAGCTCAGAACAGTCACAACCCTGGACCTAGATGGTAGAGGATATAAAGAAAATAACCTTTCCCTTAGATTCTCATCCTATCCAAGAAGCATTTAAAATAATAACAACATCATTTATAAGAGAGTTTTTTTAAATTTGCAAAGTGTATATGCTATCTTGTTGGGTTGTCACTACAACCCCAGGAGAGAAGGGCTGTACTTATTTTGCAGATGAACAATTAAGGCAGAGAGCGGGGGAGAGAGGGAGAGAGGGAGAGAGGGAGGGAAGGAGGGAGGGAGGGAGGGAGGGAGGGAGAGAGAGACACACACACACACACAGAGACACAGAGACAGACAGAGACAGACAGAGAGAGACAGAGAGAGAGACAGACAGAGAGAGACAGAGAGAGACAGAGACAGAGAGACAGAGAGACAGAGAGAGAGAGAGAGAGAGACAGAGACACACAGAGAGACAGACAGAGAAACAGCGAGAGAGAGACAGAAAGACAGAGACAGAGAGAGAGACACAGAGAGACAGCGAGAGACAGAGAGCCAGAGACAGAGACAGACAAAGAGAGCCAGAGAGATAGATGCAAAGAGACAGACAAACAAACACAGAAAGGCAGAAAGTCAGAGAGACAGAGAGAAAGACAGAAAGAGAATGACTTGCCCAGGATATCTTATATAGGAAAGTGTCTGAGATAAGATTTGAACTTAAGTTTTCTAGATTCTAGGTTCAGAATTCTAACCCCTATGCTGCCTACAAAGAAAATAAGCAGTGGCTTTTGCCTTCAGGGAACATACTTTCAGTTGGGGAGGGAGGCACCAACCAGTAAAAGGATCCCATATCTGACTGCATAGAAGTGAGGAAGTCCCTCTATTAATGTAGCTCATCACTTTCTCTGCAACTGGAAGGCTTGAACAGTTGTCCCGGCTAGTGATTTGCCCAGGGTCACACATGAATAGGCAGAATATCAACCCAGTTCTGCCCAACTCTAAGATCAGCCCTCTTTCCCCTATATTGTGCCATCTCTCACCCTTGTCTTCTCCAAAATTAAGTACACGAATGATCGTTTGAGGAAGGAGAAAGCCCCCAAAACTGGGGGATCAAGGGAGGAATCGGCCAAGGCTTCTCACAGCCTGAGCCTTGAAGGATTCCCAGAGGCAGAAGATCATTGAGGGCAGAATCAGGGCATGGAGGCCCAGTTCAGGAATGGTATGTGATTGTGGCTGGCACAGTATGATATAATGTGGTGTGTGGCTGGTGTTGCAAATCTAGCATGAGGGAAAAATGGTGGCATTGGAATCCAAAGATCTGGGTTCAAATCCTGACTTGGTGAAGTCGAGTGATTCATTTCCTTCTCAGGGCCTCAAAGATCCTCCTCTATCAAATGAGGGTGTTCAGGAAGATGTTTTCTAAGACCTTTCTCAGCTCTAAAATCCAGTAAATATTTTTTGGGTAAGGCAGAGGCAGGAATGGAGGGGGTGAAACCTTGCAAATGGGGTGGACAGATATATGCTTCAAGGCCTACTTGGTACAGAGGTATAGAGAGTGGGGACTGGTCTGGGAGCAAAACCTAAAGGAGAAGAAGGCCAAGGAGCAGAGGTGAGTGGCAGATGGAAGTGGATAGTGGGTTTTCTCCTCAGGCTAAGTAGTAACTGGTAGATGGGAATGGGAGCTACTGAGCTTGTGCCAGCCTCTAGGGCCACACCAGTATTTTCAGGTTAAAATTCCTTTGTTCTATAATAGGAAAATTCTACATTTTTCTAGAAAATGTATTTTACTTCTGAAAAAAGCACTGGAAATTGGATTAAATCCCACTTTTGACCTTTATTACCACCTTGGGCAAGTCACTTAGGCAGTTTGGGTCTCAGTTTCCTCATCTATAAAATGGGAGTCAAAGTCAAGCAAGGTAAATCAAGACATGAGAAGCTCTCAGGAGGATTAGATTAAGGCTGATTGCTTTCTTGCCCAAGGCTCCATTTCCTCAATCTGACACATGCTCACACATATTAAAGGAACATCATGTTAGAGAGGAAAAGCTGTGATCATAAAGAAAGAGCTGGCATTGGAGTTAGAAAGACTGGGTTTCCAGGGGGTGAGTCTGGACAAGCCACAGAACCTATCAGTGACCCAGGCTGACTCTATACTGAAGAACGGGTGCTCACCTGCAGATCTAGAGAGAATTTCCTTACCTGGGAGTTCCCTATGTGAGTGAAATCACAGACCTGGTCCAAAATCCAAAACATACTATGTGTGAAACACTGTGTTAGGCACAATGCAAGCAGAAGTAACTAACCATGGAAGGGGGCAGTTTAACATATTTCCAAGTCAATTGAATCAGGGCTGATATAATTTTTGCCGCAGCAAACATTTGCCTTGTAATCAGCCCTGCTCTGTATGATCAGCCTAGAAAAATATTTTCCTCCAAAAGGTGGGGGCTGGGCCATTCAAGCCATCAGCCAAAGACCATGTATTTGCTAGCTTCCTGAGCCTTGTTCCCAAGGATTTGAGAAGAACAAACTTCCTGGAAATCGAAAGTGAACTGAGCTAATAGGTTTCAGTTTTGAGGGCTACAGAGGCAGGAAGGCTCTGGGTTTACCTCAGACTTTACCCATCTGATCCCAGGAGGCTTTTGGTCTCTATCCTAGCCTCTAATAAGTATGTGTGTTCACTAAAAATGGTGGGGGATGGGGGAATGAATTAAAGAATGAAACAGCATCACAAAAAGTAATCACCCACTGCTGAAGCAAAAAGAAGCTGAAAGATACGTAAAGAAAGCTCTGGGGAGCAATCATGGGTTCAAATCTGGCCTCTGACCCTGCAGTAGTTACTCACTCACCTAATCAATGAGCATTTGTTAAGCACCTATGACGCCTATGGTTCTGGGGTACAGATAAAACAGTGAGTCATCCTGCTTGCCCACGAAGGTCTGCTCTCTCCCATAGCCAGCCCCTGTCACTCACCACACAGAGCAATGATATGGCTGCTGTCTTCATGCACAAACTTCCTGGTGACGGCTTCCTCCATGATCTGCTTTACCTAGGAACAAAGGAATCCCTTTTTCACTCTTTCTCAGTCAGGGGTCCCAAGGAAGAGGACCTGGCTCCTTGTCATTGATGGAATCTTCCAATGGGCAAATGGCAGACCTGAAAAGATCCTCAAATTTCCCTCAGTATGCTATGCCTCAGAGAAGCTGTTAGTGAAACTGATGGCCCAGACAGGCCGAATCTAATGTCCAGTGGAGGCAACTATGCCTGCCTGCTGGTCTTAGTCTGGAAATGTCTGGGCCCCAAAGGGCTTTGGAGGTGGGGTTTCCAGGCTTGATGGAATGAGGTCTCCCCAGCAGATAATCTATCCCTTAAGAGGCTCAGACTGATTTTGCACAAGGTAATGCATTCACAACAGGGTCAGGGGCTATTCACTCAAGTCCTCTCAGATGCTTCCCATAGACTTGACAACCCCAGCCCCAGCCTACTTGCAGGTGGAAACCCTCCACCCCTAGTATCTTGGCATCCACCCAGATATGAGGGCTTCTTTTTGTGGTCTACCTTCCTCCATCAATTGGCTCTCCTAGACTCAGGGCTCCCCTGGATCTGGGGAGGGGGCTTTTATTTCTTTGAGGATCATGCTTTCAGTTTACTAAGCTATCAACAGCCCAGTCACCAAGCATTATTAAGTGCCCACTATGTGTCAAGCACTGGGCATGCAAAGATTAGAAAAAGAAGAACAGTGCCTACATTCTAGCCGGTTCCTGGGAGTGCTTGAATTTTAACTGGGAGACAGGGTTATAGACTAGCAGGAGTGATACTATCCATTTTGGGAGGGTGAGGGGATGGAGGTGCCTATTTACTATTCCACATTAAAGAAAGTCTGGCCCTGCCTACAAGAGGACCTTTTTTAGCCTGGGTCTCCACTTACTGAGAAGCAAGGTAAAGTTTCCCAGAACCAATTCATTTTTTTTTTCCTCCTGAGGCAATCAGGGTTAAGTGACTTGTCTAGGGTCACACAACTACTAAAGTGTCAAGTGTCTGAGGTCAAATTTGAACTCAGGTCCTCGACTCCGGGTGCTCTATCCATTTGGCCACCTACCTGTCCCAGAATCAATTACTTCTAAAGGCCCTACAGGTGGGAATGTGAATAACTTCAGGGTTAATCCAGGGCATGTGAGAACCCTTGCTGATTCCTGGGGTTTGTAAATTATAGGCATCCTTCCTTACTCTTGTTTGGAAACCACTCATTTTGATTAGGTCTCATTCATTAAGGAAACTAGAAAGAAAGGGTGCTGGACTGGAAGTCAAGAAGACCTGAGTTAAAAAACAACTTTGTCATTAAATAGCTGTGACCTCAGGCATGTCATTAGTCTTTCTGGGCCTTAAGTTTCCTGATCTGCAAAGTTGAGGTCGTTGGTCGCTCAGTTCACTTCCAGCTCTAAATCTATTATCCTATGATGGCCTGGCTCGACATCTTCAGATTCCTGGCCTCCCCCTCACCTGACAAACCTCACCAAGTTTCAGCATTGCCCAAATATAGCCAGGGTAGGCTAGGCTCTTTGTCCTAGTTTACTTTTTTATCAGTGTGTCCTGCTTCCCACATCATCTGGCCCATCTCCCCTGAGAACACAGTCTGTTTTCTACTTGTGAGCTGGTTTTATTTATTTCCCCTGGGTGAGATTCAGTTGGTCATCACTCTGCCTGCCTGGGGATCTGGTGTGTTTAATGTCTTCCTGGCTATGTTCATTCAGGTGCATTCAGGAACCTCACTACTAACAGAGGAAATTAGGATGTTCAACATTTCAGGGCAAGGACTGTCTTTGCCTTTTTTTGTACCTTACAGAGCTTAGCAGAGGTCTGGTGCATAGCAAACTCTTAATAAATGCTTGTTGACTGGCTGGTTGAATTAGGAGGCATCCTTCAAATTTCAGAAGCTTCAATCCTACCTTTGTGGAAAGGAGTAAGAGAGTGGATATACAAAGGAAAGGCAATCAATCTTGAGGTTAAGAGTGGGTTAGTGTGAGTGTGTGTGTTTTAAATTCTGCAGTCCTTCCTGAAGGAAGGAAAAGAGGATTCTTTGCTAAGAATTAGTATCCCTTACCCCCAAAGACCCCTGAAACCAACCTACCCTGGGTCCTGAAATTGGTCACCACACCAGCCTCTTGGATCCTGCCAGACTTTCATTTAGCCTTTTACAGGGTCTAAGAGACCATCTACGCTATGCCTTCGTCTACCACACAGCCCAGCATGCCCCAAGTAAAGAATTCCCCCTTTCCTTCTAGGCTCTGGGGGGAGGGGTTCTTTTTTCCCTAGGGACATTTGCTCTCAAATAGCTCAGAAGTAGGGTTGGGGTGTGTGGATATGGGGATATCTATGGTGGGAAAACAGGGCCCCAGGATCAGGATGCAAGAAAGAGGCTAGGTTGGCTTGAGTATAATAATAAATGCTTGGGTCGACTGGACATTTTCAGAGATGAACCCCTTAAAGGGAGAGAGAACATGGCAGGGCAGCTAAGACCATTCCAAGGGAGGGAATCACACTGATAGAAGTGGCGAATGGCATCTGAAAGCAACAGGGAATAGAAGAGGCCAGAGTGGCAAGATACAAGGAAACTGGGGAAGGGGACATCCCTATTTGGAAAGCCAAGGGTTCCCATACGCTGAAAATGTAGAAGATTGCACGGGTTTTTCTCAGGCAAGAACCCGATAGTGGTTTGGTTTAAGGGGGTGGGAGGAGGGAGAAACAGTCTGGGTGAAAAAAACCCTTCTGCAGCAAAGTCCCAGGTCCTGGGAGCCGGGAAGCTAGGCTTCCAACTTCAACGGCCCTCGAGCCCCAGAGCTGGGGGTGGGTGCCCTGAATTGCCCCGGCTCCCAAGGGAATCCATCCAGAAACCGCGCCTCTCCCCGCCCCCCCCCCCGCCCCGTTTCCCTCCTGCAGGGTTTCAAATGAATGAACCTTATCCCCCTCCTTCAATCTCTTCCACAGGAACTACTTCTCCCCCTCCTCTCCCGCCTCGCCGTCCCCCCCCCCTCCCCCGCTCCAAAACTGCTGCTGCCGTCATAGGGTGGGGAGCTGCAGGGACGGCGGAGAGAACAAGCACCGGGGAACGCTGGATGAGACTCTCCTCCTCGTACAGGGTCCTCCCAAATCAGAGAGGGTCCCTCCAAAGCAGGAAGGGGACCTTAAAGTAATGGGGCATGCCGAGGCTGTGCCTTTTGGAGTCCCATCTCCCGCCCATGCTGGGGCTTGTTGGGGTGCACCCGCTAGGACCGGGCTCCTTGCATCCCCGGCGCGAACCTCACCTCCTTTTTGACGTTCCACAGTAATTTCTCTTTGACTGCGTCCTCGGTGCGGCTCATGGTGCCCAGGGGAGCGGAGCCCCGCGCCGGCTAGCCCGGGCTGCTGCCACAGGCCCCGCTCCTAGTCCGGTCCTTCGCGGTTCAGCTGCCCGCCGGCAAGGCGGAGCCCTGACCCGCCGCTGCCGCCGCGCTCCCAGCACCCTGCAGCCGCCGCTGCCCGCGGTTCAGCGCCGCAGCCATCTTCCGAGCCCGGCACAGACAGACGTCAGGAGGCTGGCCCGGCCCCTTCCCACGGCCGGGGGGGCTTGGGGAGGCGGGAGAGGGAGGCAGCGCCTACCTGGGGCGGGGGGAAGCGAGGAGGGCTGGCCTGGGAGCCGCGTGCCATCCAGCAGCCGCCGCCGCCATGGCAACGAGCTCCCCCCGCCCACCCCCGCACCCCTAGTCCCGAGGGCGTGCGCCTGGAGCATTGTGAGGGCCCCCCACCCATCCACCTCCTTTGACACGGGAATGGTGGGAGAAGGGAAGGGAATTCAACAGTATTCCCCTGGGTCGGGAAGTGGGAGGCTTGGAGAGAGGAGGGAGACTCTTCACCCGACTGAAAAGTAGCGGGCCCCAAAGGGTGGATGCCACCCAAGTATAACGGCTTCTCTCGCCGAGCAGGGAGATCAGTTCGAGGGCATAGGCAACAGGAGGGGAGCGTCCACAAGCCGAGCCCCATAGACAGAGAATCCCATAACTGTGGCAGGGTCTAGAGCAGTAATAGTAATCCTTCAGGGCGAGCAAGGAGCTATCCCTCTGCTCCAGCTCGGGACTTGGGCGGACCTTAGGCCAGCAGGGTTTCCGAAAGGCTGGACAAGCACCCCAGGCTGGAGGCTGGGGATCTGGGTGATGAAATAAATATGAATTGCTCGCTCACTCTCTCTTTCCACTCCTCTGCCTTCTCTCAGAGATGATGTCCAACGTATATCTCGCTATATCTTTCTGTACCAAATTGTTTGCATGTAGTGAACTCGTGGAGAGCAATGCCTAATTTTTTTTTAATTCCTCACCCCCGTGCTTAGCACAGTGCCTCGCGCGTAGAAGATGCTTAATAAATTGATGTTGCTTGACTCGACTTTGCCTCCGGATTCGGATTCGTTTCAGGGCGGGTACCACCTGTTTACAAGCCACAGCAGCTGGGGTGGGGAGCGATGGCAGGGTTGCAAACTCTGGGTCTTAGAGTCGAGTCAGGCTTAGTTTGACCAGAGCTGGGACAGTCACAGGACACAGGATGCGTGTGTGTGTGTGTGTGTGTGTGTGTGTGTGTGTGTGTGTGTGTGTGTGTGTGTGTGTGTTTGTGCTGGAAGAGCTTGTAGAGATGGATCCACTTTACAAAGGAGGGAACTGAGGTGAAGGGACTTGCTTTAAGCCTAAGACATTCGTTTCAGTCCCAATTCCAGAAGTTAGGGGAGAAGAGTTAGCCTGACAGGCTTC
>CM053770.1:273548620-273569949 GCA_028658325.1 Potorous gilbertii | reverse complement strand
GTGTGTGTGTGTGTGTGTGTGTGTGTGTGTGTGTGTGTGTGTGTGTGTGTGTGTGTGTGTTTGTGCTGGAAGAGCTTGTAGAGATGGATCCACTTTACAAAGGAGGGAACTGAGGTGAAGGGACTTGCTTTAAGCCTAAGACATTCGTTTCAGTCCCAATTCCAGAAGTTAGGGGAGAAGAGTTAGCCTGACAGGCTTCTCCCCTCTCTGACCCCGTTTTCTTTTCTGTGAGGTGACCTGGGAGATCTAGAAAATTGGAAGGGTTGTTCTTTTGTTTGTCTGTGGCATTCAGGGCGGAGCACGGCTCCTGGCACACAGTGGGCGCCTAATAAATTTTTGATGATAATGGTGATGAGATCACCTCCCAGGGCCCTTCCAATTCCAAATCCTTTAGTTCCCCGGGGAATTCTGCGGAAAGTAAAGGACACTAGGGCCTTGAAAGGAAGGAAGGAAGAAAAAAAACGGTTGATGTGAATTGGAGAAGTCACTCGCTCTGGGCTGCAGGACCAGACGCAGAGCAGTCGAGGCTCCGTCCTTGTGGGCCAGAAGCTCGGAAAGGCCTGGGGGTGGGGTCTCCGTAGTCACAAGCAAATGGCCAACCTGCCCTCCCATCCCCCGCAACTAAAGGAGGTTACTCAAGAAGCAAACTCCGAGGGCGAGGCAGGGTTCTGGGGAAGCCTGACCGAACTCGCAATTAAAGCCCCCAAGTCCGCAGGTGGCCACGTGGGGGAAGGTTAGAGCGCGATAGGCTGTGGGTCTCAAACACTCCCATTGGCTAGGGAGTGAGCTACTCTGAAAACTGGGGAAAGCCCCGCCCCTCCATCGAAACCCCGCCCCCTGAGCGAGCCCCCACCCACTCAGGCCTCTGGGCTGGAGGAACCGGAAGCCCTGGGCTTAGCACCGGAAGTCGTAGGTTCACGCACGTGGGGAGCAAGATGGCGGCCCATCGCGCCGGCCCGCTCAAGCAACAGAATAAGGCTCACAAGAGCGGGCGGCACCGGGGTCGGGGTTCCGCGCAGCGGGAAGGCAAAGGTGAGGGGGTCCCGGGGGCAGGCGGAAGGAGGGCTCAGCTTAGCCCTTTCTCTACCCTTGCAGGCGCAGGAGGCCTTTTTCCGCCCTGGCCTCCCCCTAGGGGCCGCCTCGGCTCCCGCAGGGCCTCGGGCTCACCGTCGGCTCTCTGCCCTCCCGGGGCTGCCTTCCAGGTCGCGTGGCCGTGAAAGCCCTGAGCAAGAAGACGAGGAAGGAGCTGAGCCGAGTGGACCAGAGGCACCGGGCCAGCCAGCTCCGGAAGCAGAAGAAGGAGGCGGTGAGGCCTGGGGCGTGGGGGCTGAACGCTTTCATCAGACCCCCTCCTCCTCCGCCCCCCCCCCCCCCCGGCGTCCCCCTTCCCTGCTCCGTTCACTTCCGCGGCATCACCTGAAGTTTAGCCGAAACGCTAGTCTCCCCTCCCTCGTGGCCATCGCTTCGGTTCAGGCCGCCCTCTTATCTAGGTTACGTCACATCCTCCTACCTGACCTTTCCCTTTACAGCCCCTCCTTTCTCTGTCTTCCCTCCACGCTGTTTTCGAAATACTCTTCCTAAGAAATAAGTCATCAGAAACTCCCCTGCTCAGAGCCGTCCTCGCCTCTCGGTCCTGCAGCCTTTCCCGGACCACCCCCCTTAGTTCGTTAGTGCTGACTCCGTGCTGTAAATCTCGTGGAGAACAAAAACTCCTTGCAGACAGGACAGTCCGCTTTTGTCCTCGTGTCTCTGGCCTCTCCCCCAGTGCCTGACTGACGCAGAGATACTCCATAGTGATTGATGAGGAGTTAGAGGTCAGGGCAGCATTCTGCTCCTGGCCCCATGGCCCAGTATAGATAGAGCATCCTGGTCAAAGGTGCAGGATGCCTTTAGAGACGGTGTGGTTACAGCCAAATAATGTTGTTGGAGAATCAGCGATTTCATTCTGGCCTTGCTCTTTATTATTTGGGTGACCTAGAACAAGCTCCCTCCCTCAAGAAGATTTTGTTTCCTTAAGACTGGAGGTTGGATTAGATAGTTTCTCAATCCTGTGGTCCTCAAGGTAGAGAGATTATTTGAATGGAATACCCAGTATGAGAATGAGGGAAATAGGGCATGTGGACCTGCCTCTCTTCCCTGTCCTCAGGTTTTGGCAGAAAAGAGGCAGCTGGGCAGCAAGGAGGGACCACCTCATCAGGTGCTGCTGGTGCCCCTGCATGAGAGGGTTTCCCTGGGTGAGGCTTTGCAGCTGTTCCAGAACACAGACAAGAAGGTTGTGCCTGTGGGGGAGCAAGCTGGAATGCCAAGCTTCATGCTGTTCTGTCCTCAGCTGAAGCATCGATGGTTCTTTACATCTGCAAAACCAGGTGGGTGAAAGGCCAAGGGAGGACTGTCCCTGTCATAGTTAGTTGCCAGTGTTCTTAGTGTTTTCTGAGGGCTTGTGACGTCTTGTTGATGCTTTCTGAATCCAGGGGATCTGCACACTGTGTTGGACCTTGCGAAAGTGGCTGATACCATCCTGTTTGTCCTGGATCCAGTGGAGGGCTGGGACAGCACAGGCGATTACTGCCTCTCTTGCCTCTTTGCCCAAGGGCTTCCTATGTATTGTAAGTGAATTAAGATTATCAGCTATCTCTAGGAGAGCCATTGGATCCTCTTCTTAGGGACCAAGTTACCCACGTAGTATTGATTGAGTGTCTTAGTTTATGGGTTTATCCTCCGTCCCTTGCCTGCCACCTCTGCTGGGTTCAGTGCTCTGTGTTTAGTGCAGAGTGAATGGTTCATTAATTGCAGTGGACTTTCATGGCTCATAACTACTTGTCTGTTCTTTTGTGCCCAGCTCTAGCCCTCCAAGGGGTTGGGGGCCTTCTCCCAAAGAAACAAGCAGATGCCAAGAAGAAGCTGAGCAAGGCCTTAGATAAGCGATTTCCAGGAGACAAGCTTCTCCATTTGGATACCCAGCAGGATGCAGTGCTACTCCTGCGATATCTGGCTAACCAGAAGCAGCGGCATCTGGCCTTCCGAGACCGGCGTTCCTACTTGTTTGCCCATGCTGCTGACTTTGTGCCCAGCCAAGAGAGTAGTTTGGTGGGCACCTTAAAAGTTTCAGGCTATGTTCGTGGGCAGATTCTCAACGTAAACCGCCTCCTGCATATTGTTGGGCATGGTGATTTCCAGATCAAGCAGATTGATGCACCCCCAGACCCTTTTCCTCTAAATCCCAGGGTGATTAAGGCCAACAGAGGCCTGGACATGGCAATGCAGGTGTGTGGTATCACAGACTGGGCTGTACTTGCTGGTGATTGGCTGGTTTCCAAGGAAGCTGACAGCACGTTTTTGTTTTTTGATTAAAAAAATTTTTTTTTGTTGTTACTGGAAAGAGAATGATACTTATGGCTAACTCTGTAGATCTATATTGGCACGTAGTAGGTGCTTAATTAATGCTTTTAGTCCACTACGTTCCATTTGAAAATAGACTAGGGATGCTTCTGTGCTTTGATCCAAGTCATGGTTTGAGAGATGAAATATCAGGATTTAGTAGATCACAGTTCAGCATGAGTCAGGCATGTGAATATGATTTTGGGCTGTACTAAGGCCATGATTTCCAAGGTCAAGGAGGTGGTAGACGTTCCCCCAAGGGGAAGGACTGTCCAGGTGGCAGGAGTAAAATGGTCTTGGAGAGTGATGGAGGTTGCTGAGGTGGGTAGAAAATAGGCAGACCTGACTACTTAGGAAATAGCCATTGAAAATTTACCAGCAGGCTTCTTGGAATCCTGTATTTCAGAAAAACAGCCTTTAGGGAGGATCACTGTGGCAGCTAAGTGGCACTATAATGCACAGAGTGCCCTGCTTGAAGTTGGGAAGCCTCAACTTGAGTTCAAATCCAGCCTCAGTCACTTAATGGCTGTATGACTTCAGACAAGTCACTTAAATCTAGTTGCCTCAGTTTCCTCTTCTGTAAAATGATCTGGAAAAGGAAATGACAAAAACCTCTCTAGTATCTTTGCTAAGAAAACCTCAAATGGGGTCATGAGTAAAAAGAGACTTTTAACAAAGTGTGGCAGCCACATGTAGGATAGATTCGAGCATAGAAAGGGAGGGAGGATCTTTTTTATTTTTGCCTTAAAATGAGCTGAGTTATGGTAACCAACCAGGGTGTCTTTGCCCATTGACTTCTCTGCGACCCTAGTAAAGAGGGTGTCGATTGGAAGAATGTAACCTTAACCACCCTTAGTAAGGGTGAATTTTAGCTCAAGGTGAAACTTAACACTGTTGGGAAATGAACCCATAGAATAAGTCAACATTTAGATGGCCCCTGAAGGCTTGCAAAGTACTTTATATATGTTACTTACTTTGTAATGACCCTGGGAAGTGAGTGTCATTATCACTGGGCTAGGTGGTCCAGTCTGCTACCATACCATCAACTGTGGCTTTTAGTGTGAGAGCAGATGGCAGACAGAATCAGTGTGGAGGATGCCAGCCTTGGGGAGCAGAGCAGCCTGCTTCGGGTGTGTAGTTGGGGAAATGGGGGGTGCGTAGCATCCATGCTGTGCTCTTACACCTGACTGAGTGACCTGTGGCTTGCTTCCCTCTCAGATTGATGCTGCTGATGCTGACGGTGCAGTTGAGATGGAGGAAGATCTCAAGGTCCTAGTGAAAGCAGACCCTGCTCGACAGGAATCTCTCCAGTCAGAGGTGGTTCCAGACCCCATGGAGGGGGAACAAACCTGGCCCACTGAGGAGGAGTTGAACGAGGCAAAGGGTTGGTGCCAACTTTGGTCATTTCATTCCTGTTCTCTGGGATCCTGGGTTTCCTGGGGTCCCTGTTTCAGTAAACATCCTATAGGATGGGCAAGCCAGGCTTGGTTGTGGGGGAAATGCATACACCTCCTGAACAATGGAGCATGGCTTTGATCCGTGTTATTCAGTTTGCTTGGATCTGAGGGCAAGTGTGGATTCAGGAGAGGGGACTTCCAAGGCGGGAGGTTGTAATCTGGTTTGGTACCTGTTGGTGTTGTTTGGAAATGAGGCCAGTGACTGAGTTTTCTTTGGAGGTAGACTTCATTCTATCTCCATAGACTTCCTTAGGGTAGACGAGGCTAGGCCTTCCTTTGGGCTGCCCGTGAGCAGTAGTACTTGACTAGACTTTTTATTTTTGCTTTTTTAAAAATTTTATTTTTTAATTAACAGCCATTTATTTTTTCTCCTATGTCAACTCTCTCCCATATAAGAAAAACAAAATGCTTGTAACAGAAATGCATGGCCAACATTGTCCCTGACTGTGATTTTATTTGACAGACTTCTTAAAGCAGAGAACCAAAGTGGTAAAGAAAGTCCCCAAAGGAACATCCAGTTACCAGGCTGAATGGATTGTGGATGAGGTAGCTGGCAGCAGTGATGAGGAGGATGAGGACAGCGGGGAGGAAGAGACTGAGGATTTCATGGAGGAGGAAAATTCTGGGGTGAGCAAGGCCGAGGGCAGCTGTGGAGCTCTGCAGCTTCCATTACTGAGATCAAGGCTGTAGTCAGGCCTGGACCTCTGATGTCCACTAGAGTAGACAAGGGGCCCCATGATGGCCTGGCTGTCTCGCTCAAGGGCTGTAGCCCAGGTACCACCATTGAAGTGGGAAGAGACTCCTCATGGGGACATACCGTGCTCTCCATCTCCGGAAAGACCCAGGAGGATGAAAACATCCTTGGCGTGCTGGATGAGAATTGGAATTTACCTAGCCTTTCATAATCCTTGAAATACATCATGTACATATGTGACCTCATCTGAACCCCAACCAAGTCCAAGGATGGGGTAGAGGGACTAGAGCTGCTGCCGCAGTTCCCTGCCTTCTGCCACAGAGGGTCTTTGAGTGTTACCTATTGTTTGAACCTGTAGCAGTTGTGCCGTTTGCTCAGTCGTATAAGTGTGGGGGTGAGGGGATCAGGGCTGCCTCTGTCCTTCCCCTGAGTGGGCCCGGGTTGTTTGTTCATGGTGAGACTTCCTTTTTTTCCAGGCTGAGGAAAGTGAAGAAGAGTGTGAGACTATGACCTTGGGGGAATCTGTTCGGGATGATCAGTACGATGAGAAGATTGATGAGGAGGCTGAGGAGCAAATGCTGGAGAAATACAAGCAGGAGAGGCTGGACGAGATGTTTCCAGATGAAGTAGACACCCCCAGGGACACAGCGGCCAGAATCAGGTCAGTTGGCTCTTGTTTGCCAGCGGCAGCACGGTAGACTGGCCAGACTTAAGAGTAGGCATGGTGGATGGGATGGCAAGAAGACCTGGGAAAAGGTTCTGCCCCTGACACCTCCTGGCTGTCGGAGCCTGGGTGCAGTATTTCATCCTAGTCCTCCATGTGACATCCAACAAGACTAGTCAGCCTTGGGGGGCCTTTTTGGCTCTCTGAGTTTGGAGCCTATAAGACCCAGGGGAAGGTCATCCACTCTAAGCCCTGTCTGAATAAAGAATCTCCATTAGAAGCTCTTTGCCTCACTTGGAGGACTCCCTCCTAACCAAGGCAGTGATCATTTTTACTTTAGGAGGCTGTAGATCAGGAAGATGGTCAAGCCTCTGCTTGCCCCTTTGCTCCCATAATTACTGTCTTCCTTCATCATCCTCTCTGAGGCTTAAGGACAAATCTGGCTCCTCTTCTAGTGAATTTTGCAAAGGAACAGGTTGTTGTGGGTTGGGATAAAGGCTTCATGGAAAAGTTGGGGCTTGGAAGCAAACTGGGGCCTGGCTTTATGGAACAATAAACCAGGCAGCTCAGAGAGTGCGAATAGCAGGATCGCTGAAGTATGAACAGTCATGTCCTTTTTGCTGAGAAGCCTTTCCCCATCTCCCTTAATTTGAGGACTTTTCATGCTGAGATGATCTCCATTAGAGGCATGCTCTGTGCTCCCTGAAGTCGGGGGATTTTACTGGGGGAGAGGAGCTGTGCTTTGCATCCCACAGCGGTTAAAGCAGTGCCTGTAGCATAGCGTGAGCACTGAATAAACGCTGGTTGAGTGATAAGTGACTCGCTTTGGGTCTCAGTTATCAGGGTGAAGATTTTTGGATTTGTCATTGTAAGAAGCTATTTTAATGAGGCACCCTCTTGGCTGGCTGACCCTGGTCTGAGTTGGGGGGAGGGGCAGCCTGTGGCCAGGCCTGTTTGGTTTGGAGTTTGAGGAGGCTAGGCTTGGTCCAAGCTCTTCCTTAGAACCATCTTGGGAAATGGTCAAGAGTTCATTTTTAGTGGTTATTGATTTTTTCTTCTTTGGCCAAGGTGGATCATCTTGTTTGCTTCTCTGATGTTTCCCTGCATCCAGATTTCAGAAATACAGAGGTCTCAAGAGTTTCCGTACATCCCCGTGGGATCCCAAGGAAAATTTGCCTCAGGATTATGCTCGGATCTTTCAGTTTCAGGACTTTTCTAGAACTAGGAAACGGATCTTTAAGGAGATCAGGGAAGAAGTGTCTGAAGGGGCAGAGGTATTTGTCTCCTTATTGTGGTTCCCTTGCATCTAACTCTCTGAATTCTCTGTGTCTCCATTTGGACTTTCTTGGTAAAGATACTGGAGTGCTTTGCCATTTCCCTCTCCAGCTCGTTTTTATAGATGAGAAATTGATGCACACTGGGTGAAATGATTTGCCCAGGGTCACCCAGCTAGTAAGTGCCTAAGGTCTTCCTAGGCACTCCGTGCATGCTGGTGCCCCCTAGCTGCCCACACCCACCTTAGCATTCGCCTAACTATCCTTGCCATGCTTCTTTAGAAGGAGTAGCTCTCACTTAGGCCTGCAGAAGCACCAGGGAGGAAAGAGGAGGGGGAGGAGCTCATGATGTTGGCTGAAATGTCTGAACCTGACTGACACATCTTTGTGATGTATCACTTTTATGCCCTGAAGCTTCTCCAAGACGGGTACATGGTGGGTAGATAGTGTGGATGGTCCCTATCTAGACATCTGCCCCCAGCCACACTGGGCTTTCGTTGGTTCTTTTTGGCAGGTTGGCTGGTATGTGACCCTGCATGTCTGTGGAGTTCCTGCCTTAGTGGGCGAGAGCTTCAGGCAAGGGGCACCTCTGGTCATGTTTTCCTTGCTACCACATGAACAGAAGGTGAGTGTCCTGGGAAGTTGAAGGAGGTTCTGTTCTGTGTCCAGCCTTCTGCTAGGAACTTTGGGCTCCTTTTCTAAGGTTGTGAATAGATTGTCCTTAGGGCTTGAAACTGTTGACTGCTTCAGTTCCCTGAGCTCAAGGCTACAGAACATGGAGAAGCCAGTTAATGGTTTGAGCCAGAATGTCTGAACCTGTCTGAAGCATCTCAGTGATGCGTATTCTTTGTGACTTGCTCTGAGGTTTATTGCTCTGAGGTTAGTCTCTGGGTTTGTATCTCTGTGTCATGAGAGATTTTTAAAAGGCACGTGTCAGGATGACAGTCCTTTCTGTCTGGCCTGTTAGCAGCAGCATGGAGAGAGGCAGCAGTGACCCCAGTCCCTTGATGCCACTGGGGAGTGATTGTGGACCCCACTGTGATGGGGAGGTTGTGTCCATTCCACCAGATCACCTGGGAGGATGTTCTTGGTCACTGGTTATGAAGGGGGCATTCTGCCTGGGTAGTCTTGTGGGACGTGTTGTTGTCTCTTCTTTGAGGGTGGGTAGGCCTTTAGAACAGATATAAAATTCTCTGCAGTGTTCATTGACCTATTTCCTACGTCTCAGAAGCCCCTAACATCTTCCTTCCTAATTGTGCAGATGTCGGTGCTGAATATGGTGGTGAGGAGACACCCTGGTAACATGGAGCCTGTGAAATGCAAAGAGGAGATGATCTTCCATTGTGGCTTCCGGCGCTTCCGGGCCTCACCGCTGTACTCTCAGCATACTGCAGGTCTGCTGCCACTGCAGGGGTGGCTGGTGCTGGGCCATTTCTGGGGCCTTGGTGGCCCTAAAGAATAACAGCATATTGACAACCTAGTGCATTATTTCATTGACTCTTCACAACAGTCTTGTGAAATGTCTGTGACTGTTGTTACCATTTGTTTCACAGAAGTGGGGCCTGAGGCTTTGGGGGTTAGTGACCTTCTAAAGGTAACAGAGTAGGTATCTGAAGGGAGAAGAACCCAGTTCTTCCTGACCTGGTCTTCCACAGTCCCACAATTCCATGGAGCCAGCATTCTGCCATACTTGCTTCTCTTACTAGTAATAGGGTCTGGGAACAAGAGACTGGAGATGAGTTATTTTTTTGCCCCTCTAGATTTCTGAATGTCATTTGGAAACAGTTGCAAAGATGGAGGTGATTTGTGCAGGCATGGGGCAAGGTGACAGGGCTGAGCTGGTTGTTGTCAGAAAAATGGCCTCTTGGTCTTCAGGACTCCTTGAGCTTCTTCCTCTGGGCCTGTGGAGCTTATTTAGGGGAGGCCACCTGCGTGGAGCACAGACTTTTGGAGGCTCTGAATGAACCACTGCCCATCCTCCCTGTTCCTTGAGCCTGTTGCTTTCAGAGTACAAGCTCACATTTTCCTGAGCCCCAGATGCTATTTAACTTTTTTTTGTGTGTGTTAGCGGATAAGCACAAGGCTGAGAGGTTCCTTCGTCCTGATGTGGCCTTGGTGGTGACAGTTTACGCCCCGATCACCTTCCCTCCAGCCTCGGTGCTGCTCTTCAAACAGAAGCCAGATGGTAAGCTAGAGGGTGGAGGGCAGCTGCAAGGGGAGGGGAGCTCCAGTGCCTGAGATATAGAGAGGAAAAGGCCAGAGACCTGATCATCTCGGCCCCTCCACATCTACACTATCTAGGGGTGGTCAGAACTGCCCCAAGTGTCTGAACATGGGGGTTACAAGAGGTGGGAGAGGCCCTCAGGCTGGCCTCATTCCTTCTGTGTCTTTGGAAAGGGATTACATTCTGAAACGGACTTGGGGGGTAGAGATGGGAATCCTTG
This sequence comes from Potorous gilbertii, assembly GCA_028658325.1. Classification (NCBI taxonomy): domain Eukaryota; kingdom Metazoa; phylum Chordata; class Mammalia; order Diprotodontia; family Potoroidae; genus Potorous; species Potorous gilbertii. The sequence goes on along the minus strand of CM053770.1, from coordinate 273,560,038 downwards.
CCACGTCTCAGCTGCTTTCTTTGCTCTTTATAGATTACTGAACTCATGTTGACTCCTGAAATGATTTTGTTGTCCCCCAAATCCATTAGGCAAGCACAGCCTCATTGCCACAGGGTCCCTTCTGTCCGTGGATCCAGACAGGATGGTCATCAAGAGACTTGTGCTGAGTGGGCATCCTTTCAAGATCTTAACCAAAATGGCAGTAGTCCGTTACATGTTCTTTAACAGAGGTGAGTGGGAGGGGAAAGGAAGGGGGAGAATCTGGTACCCAAAGGCTACCCGAGGTTTAATTTGGTGCGGAGGGTGTCATTGATAATGACTCAAAAGACCCATTTGTAAAATCTCACCAACAGGTAAGTTCACATCCTGAGCTAGGCTTTGGGGTAACCTTCTAACCCTTGCTGAGCCTTGGTTTCCTGAACCCTAAAATAAGTGGGTGAACTGGAAGATATTTGTGGTCTCTTCTAATACTAAGTTCTGGGCATGTGGGAATGGCCTTTGTGTTGTTCTAGGTCCCAGTCCCAGTCCGAGTTCCTTTTGCCTTTGCCTCCAAGGCCATTCCATTGAGGTCTTCTGTGTGTTCTCTGACCTGGCTGCCATTCATGTTTTCCTAGCCCATTCATTCATTTATTCCTATTTTTCTGTGTGTACCTCTGAAAGTCCCTCATTTCCTTCAAACTTCTCCCAGGTGCCAGAGATTCCTGCTACCCCAAAAGAGCCTGTGTTCTGTAATTGTGTGGTTGGCCCATTAGAGGGGATGCTCACTAAAATGCTTCTGCATCATTTATTTTTTTAATCTTAGAGGATGTATTGTGGTTTAAACCAGTGGAATTGAGAACCAAATGGGGTCGCCGAGGACACATCAAGGAGGCACTTGGTAAGAGGGTTTGGTCCCTGGGAATGACCTTTCCTGCTACTTTGCATGTAACAGGGCAGTTCCTGCTGTCCGCTTAGGGTTAGTTTTAGTGGGTGTGATATTGGGAGGTGCGAGGTGAGACAGAACTCCCTGGGCTCTCCTGCTTGTGGAAGTTCTGTAGCGTTGTAAAGAGCCCAGGGCTGAAGGGGTCTTGGAAACCACCTGCCTTCCTTTCTTCCCGTGTGGTAAAGTGACTTGTCTTGCCTGAGCTCAGTCTTTGCTTCCTAGGTACTCATGGGCACATGAAGTGCACATTTGATGGACAGCTGACATCTCAGGACACCGTATTGATGAATCTGTACAAACGTGTTTTCCCCAAATGGACTTATGATCCCTATGTGCCAGAGCCCCTGCCCTGGTCAAAAGATGAAATCTCCCCAGAGCTAGAAGAGAACATGGAATAAGGGCCATCTGAAGGGTGTGAGCTGTCTGGGGGTGGATACTCTTCCCTTTGCTAAGTGTGGCCCTGGTGCTTGGGCTGAGCCCTCTCCTTTTTTGGGTCTCTTGGAGGAAAGGGATGGACAGGATGAAAGCACAGGCATCTCAATTCAGAAGGTGCTGAGCCCCCTCGAACTCTGGTTGCTTCAGCCATCTCAAGGAAGTCAAGTCCACGTTCCCCCCACTGAGAACCACACAGACATCTTGGGTGGCAGGTATCTCCTTCTGGAACCGCTTACCCAGCACAGCAGCTACTCCCACTGCAGCTGATGGCTCTATGAGAAGCTTCATCCTCTCCCACACCAGCTGGGTGGCATGCTGCAGGCCAGAAGAGAAAGCCTGTGTCAAGCAGGGGATTGGCAAGAGGGCAAAGGCACTGCCTGACCCAGCCCAGAGGTATTTCCTCACTGCTTTCTGTTCTATAACTTCTGCCCTACAGCTCAATGGTAGCATTATGTCCCTAATGTGTCTGTGCTTCATGCACTGGGCATCAGATAGCTCTATCTGTGGTAGGGTGGGCCCCAGCACTCCTCCAGGCCCTCAGAAGCCGCACTGGTCATTTTATAGAGGGGACAGCTAAGGCCCAGGGAAGGAAGTGACTCACATGAGTTCATGAAGAGCCCAGGTCCTCAGCATTTCCCCTTCCCCCTTCAGTTTTTGAGATCTCTTACCTTAATTTCATCCTCGGTGACAGTGAAGACTTCATCCACTAGGTCCCTTATAATAGGCCAAGTGTTGGGGCCAATGCTTGATTTAAGCCCATCTGCTATGGTGACTGGTGGAGAAGGGTTAGGGATCAGTTCCCCTTTAACCTTGGACTGGAAACAGTCATCTGCGTTACAGGGCTCGGCAGCATACACTTTTATCTCTGGTCTCAGAGCCTGTCAAGAGAGCACTGGGTGTCTGACACGGGGTGTGGCACCAGGACAAGGCTGGCAGTGGTCTCTGTTTACCCCAAAGGTCCTCCAAAGCATGGATGTAACAATAAAGCACAATGCTCTTTAGCGTCTGTTCTGTCATCCAAAGCAAGGCGTGGGGTATAAAAGTGAGTCCCAGTGAGAGGTGGGCCAGGTAGGACCTACCAGGCAGCTCACCTTTGAGTCGGATCGACTGCCTGCACAGAGCTCAGGGCTCACTGCCAACAAGCAAGTGTTGCCTTTCCCAGATGTGGTCATGCTGTCTCAGGAGGAAACTGGATGGGGCAGGAAGGGGCCAAGGGATGGAGCTACATGCAGGTCTCATCTTGTAAGCTGAGCTACTCAGTACCTGAAGTAGGAGTTTAAGGAAAGGCTGTCTAGGGTTGAAAAAAAGGCTTAGTCACCTTTAATAAAACTTGAAAACTCAAAGTAGTTTGTTCAGTGCCCCCTAGTGGGAATGAATTTTCTTTGCTAGGTTCTGCTTTGTGCGACTCAAACTGCATCATTTCTTGATTTGTGTATTTTGTGTCGTGATAGGGGGAAATGTTTTGCCTTTGCGTACCACAAATGCTTCAGCTGTTACGCATGAGGGTCAGGGGTTTATTTCCCCTTCCAACAATACTCTGGGATGCGTGGTCCTGGAAGCAGAATTGCCAGGCTGGAGGGTAATGAGCGATTCTGTAGCTCCTATTCTCAGTCCGTGTTTTTATTCTTTGACGTAAGGGATGGCTTTCAGCAAAGAGGAAAATACTGGGAAATGTGAGTGATGGAAAAAGAAATCTAAAAATCCCAACAGTCTACAAGAGAAAAAATGTAAAATAGTAAAAGATAGCCTGTCTTTCCACAGACATCCAATATGGGGATAAAAAGAGGTATCTCAGACTTGTAATTTTTATTTCCTTGACTAGATGAAGGGTCTTACCTTGACTGTAATGGCTATTCCTGAGATCATCCCTCCACCCCCTATAGGTACCACCAAGGCATCCACTGTGGGAACCTGTGGAGTAAAAATACAAAGGATACATGGCTAGATTAAATTTTTATAAGTAAATAGTAGTTACATAAGAAAACACGTGTCTGCAACGAGTGAACTTAAGGCCGAGCGCAAAGCTCAGGTGCCAGCTCACTCAGGAAAAGCCCCATAGGGATCCCAAGGCTGCCTCACTTGATCCAGGACTTCTAGAGCAATGGTGCCATGGCCTGCCATCACAGCTGGGGACTGGTTGGGGTGTACCATTGTCCCTTCAGTTTGCTTCACAATTCTTGCTGCCATAGCTGTTCTTGACTAAAGGGAGAGACCATAAAAGCAATTCTCAATTTGTCGGTAATGGCCAAAAAACATCCACCACAAAAATCATTGGCTACAAAAAAGAGTTGGCCCCGTTACCTCATCACTGGGTTCACAGTCTACTATGGTTGCTCCATATCCCTGGATTGCTGATTTCTTACAGGAAGGGGCTGTTCTTGGAACTGCAATATAGGCAGGAATTCCTGAGGAACAAAACATCCATATTTTTGGAACTGGTAGCATGATGTGGGAGAACTGTGACTTAGGAGGCCTGGGTTCCAATCTGGCTCTTCTACTTGGGTTCTTCAACCCTGCTAGACTTCTGATTATAGAACAAGGCGGTGGGGCTACAGCAGAGGTTCTTAATCAGGTCTGGGAACTTTTAAAATTATTTTGAGAACTTTCAACATCATTGGAGAGTCTCTTTGGTATCCTGTGTATTTTATTTTGTGCATTTAAAAAGCATGCTTCTGAGAAGGGGTCCATTAAATGTGCTCCAGTCTGACTGTCAAAAGGGTTCAGGATGTGAGAAAGATGAAGTCCCCTGCTGTTCACAGCTTACACAGGATGAGATTTGGGGTCCTGATTAATTATCATCCCTCTTTGGCTGGGACCATGGGATACTAGCCTATTGGGCTTCAGATCTGGCAGAACATGTGACCTAGACATCAACACTTTGGAGAATCAATATCCCCTGGGAGTTATGCATTCTGGAAAGAAACTAAGGCTTAGGTTGTGTGACTTATCCAGTGTTACACACACGTAGGAGTCAATGAGAGAAGGAGGAAGCCTCACTGAATCCAAGTGAAGAACTGGATATGGGGTTAAGTGCTTACTGTATACAGGCATTGTGCTAGGTGCTACAAATGCATAGATAAAAAAATGAAACCTTGATCTCAAAAAACTCAGGCTATGCACTAGGGGTAGGGAAGTGAGAACCAGAAGTTCCCTGTTCTGAGAATTATCATTACATCACTTGAAATATTAACGGTTGTTCTCACTTCTAGCACTACAAAGTTTAAAAATGCTTTTCTTATAATGCTCCAGAATGAGGCTGGGAGGGCGGGAGAACGGTATGAGGATCCTCTCCATATCAGAGATGAGCAAACTGAGGGTCAGAGCCGTGATCTGAAGCCAGGGCTGACCCCTGTCCCACCCCTCTTTCCAAGTGCTCAGATGGCAGCGGTCCTCATACCTTCCAGTCTAGCCGCATAACTGAGCGCCTGGCCATGGTTCCCGCTGCTGTGAGTTACCACAGCTTTGAGTTTCTTCCCATCCCCTGAAGTGTTGGAAGTCAAACTCCGGATGGCATTGAGGGCCCCCCGGATCTACAGGCAGAAAAAAGTAGGTGTCACATATGAACCAAAAGCCGCCCACACAAACAATACAGAAGAACCTAGTTAAGTCTCAGGATCATACCGAGGAGGCGATAGACTTGTCACGGAGCCAGCATGCATGATAGATGGACTTGTCCTAGGCATAGGGCTGCAAGGGGCATCAGAGACTGTCTGGGCTGACTGAGGGAGGAGGATACAGACCCAGAGAAGGCAACTTGCCTAAGATAACTTGTTACCAATGGCAGAAATAAGGCTTATGAAGTAAATTTAGATCCAGGCAGGACCCTTATCTGATTCAAGAATTAGTTCCATTCCTTTGCTTTACAGATTAGGAAACTGAAGCCCAGACATAGTATGGGATTGAGGCAGGATTTAAACCTAGAATTTCACTAAGGGGATCTTAAAGAACTTCTCATTTAGAGGTAGTGTGGTTCAGTGGGCAGAGACCTGGCTGTAGAAGGCCTTTGTTCAACTTCCATCTCCGACACATCCTGGCTCTGTGAGCCTGGACAAGTTGTTGGACGTCTCTGGGCCTCAAGTTTCTTCACATGGAAAATGGGAGAGGGAGACACATGCAGTGTCTCCTGAGATCCCTTCCTACCCTAAACTTAAGGTCTTCTATCAGGCCTTGATTCTTGGCTTCAGTTTTCTTTTTCTGTTTGTGTGGCTTTTACAGATGCCTGCACATCAGGCCAGTTAAGGTGGCTTTCATCTAGAAAGTGATAAAACTGGAAGTCCGGGGTCACAGGGCTTCTGTCCCGTGGGAAAATCCTAGCCATGATGGTAGTTTCCCCCCTAGCCAGGCCCCAAGAGGGATGCAAGCCTCTTTCTGGGTGGGGAAAGCGGCTTTTTGTCTCAGCGGTCCTCACTGCTGCTCTGCATTCTGGGCTGCACTGCCCTAAATTCCAGGGTGATGGGTGGGACTGCTTGGGCCACCAATCCATGGCCTGCTGTGAAATGTTCCCTCTGCTGATGGAGCTGCTATTTGCTCCCTGCTTCCTTCTAACATCGTAAGATTCTTTCTCATGTAATTACTGATTTATGGACTTGTCTCCCTCATTAGAAAGAGGAAACTCCTGGATGGGAAGGATCGTTTCTTTCTTGTATCCTCAGTGCCTACCACTGTGACTGGTACACCATAGGTGATTAAAAAATGCTTGTCAATAGATTGATATCACCCGCCCTGACACAAGGAAAGCTCCTTGACATCAGGCACCGTTTCATTGTTTTTGTCTTTGGATTGCCAGTGCCTAGAACACAGTAAGTGCTTAATAAATGCTTGTTGATTACTTTCCTGATGTTGCCCACCCCTGTAGTATGTAATCTTGCGGAGAGCAGGGATTGTTCCTTTTCTTTGTTGTTAGCTACTTTGGCCACAGTCACTTCTGAGCACTTTGGCTCTGCTGATGGACCCTCCACAGGGTTTGTTGGACCTCTGCATTCAAACCCATAAGCCATTGGCTTGGCATTTCCTTCAGGCTGACCCATCTATAATGTTTTTCACATTCACGGCCACATGCCACTGGTACTATTATCCTCACTCTACAGATAAGGAAACTGAGTCCCAGAAAGTATAAATGATGATTCCATAGTTAGTGTCACTGCTGGGGTTTGAACCCAGGTTCTTTCTATTAACACATCCTGCAGGAGGTTCCTCTTGGGTCCTTCAGTATTCTGTCACATTACCAACTAAACACCCAGGCTGTCCATCTGTTTACTCCTTCCTCTTACTACACAATTGGCGGTCAGAAGATCAGAGATTTAGAGCTGAAAGGGACCTTAGAGGACACCACATCAAACTCTGGGAAAATTGAGGCCCAGAGAGGAAGAGCAGAGACTTAAAGCCAGAAGAAACATTAGGAGTCCTTAGGACTAATTTCCTTCATTTTACAGGTGAGGAAATTGAGGCACAAAGAAGCAATTTCTCCAGGATCATTTAGCTATTGAGTATCAAAACAGGAAGCATTTGGACCAAGGTGTTCCTGATTCCCAAACCAGTGCCCTGCTCACTATGGCATACTGTCCCTTGGCTCAGCTCTTTTTCCAGTCATACATTTCTGGGGTTATTTTCTTTTCCATTTCTGGTACATCGGTAGAATGGAAAGAATACTGCAGGTAAGAGTTCGAAGGGTTTGATTCCCACTTCTGCTTATCACCTGTGTGACCTTGGATAAGTCACCTTTCTCTGCCTCAGTTTCCTCACCTGTAAAATGAAGTGAATTGGACTAGATGGTATCTAAAGTCCCTTCCAGTTCTAAATCTCTGTTCTCTCTTTCTGGGCCTCAGTTTCCTTACCTGTAAAATAAGGGGACTAGAGCAGAGATGTCAAACTCCCTGGACTGATACAGAACCAGATTAAAATAAAAATACAATTCAGCACAGATAACATAAATTTGTGGCTTTCTAATTCAAGGGAGTCATTTCTATTTGAGTTTGGCATGACTGGCCCAGAGGATCTCTATGCTCCCTTGGACTTCTAAATCATCTTATACCATACTGCATCTCAGCAGATACTCCCTTTTCCTTCCCAAATATTTCAAGTCTTTAACTAGGAATGAGATGAGGTTCAATCTTCTGAAAATTCCATAATGCCATCACTCTGGCATCACCATTAAGGACCCCATGACCAGAGTTGGTCTCTGTAGATCTATGTGGTCTACCTGGCTCCCATGATAGGGGTCCCTTACCTTAAAGGACCCAGTCTTCTGGAAGAGTTCACATTTGAAGAAAAGTTTCCGGCCAGCCAACTGATTCAAAATGGAACTTGTGAGGATAGGCGTGGTGTGGACAAGGTCCTCAATGTCTGAATGAGCTTTTTTAACATCAGCCAAAGAGATGCAGTAGTGAGAACACATGTCTAGGCAGAAAAGCAAAGCCAGGCTGTGCCAGAGTTAAATCTTCACTGAGAAGAGATTCAGATGTGGAACAAAGCTAGGGCATTCCTCTGGGAGCCACATTGTCATAATGTAACAATAACAGCTAACATTTATATGATGTTTACTATATGCCAGAACTGTGCCAAGCGCTTTATCTCATTTGATCATCAAAATAACCTTGGGAGATAGGTGCTATTATTGTTTCCACTTTACAACTGAGGAAACAGAGGAAGAGGTTACGTGACTTGCCCAGGGTCATACAGCTAATAAGTTTTCTTATGGAGGATTTGAATTCAGATTTTCCTGACCCTGGCTTGGCACTCTGACTACCTGCCTCTAATAATTAATGATAGTGATGATAACTGCCTCTAATTAACGATGATGATGACAATATCTGACACATAAAGCTCTTTACCTCTGTTATTTTAATTAAGTCCAACAATAGGCAGTGTGGTGCAGTGGAAAGAGTACTGTCCTTTGAGTCACGGGTCATCAGTTCAAATACTGATACTGCCTCAGTTTCTTCATCTGCAGAAATAAGGGAACTGGACTACTACATACATGGTCTTTCCCAGTTCTAGATCTATGTTCCTGTATTCCTATGTGTATGACCCCAGAACAAGGTATTTCCCCTGCCTGGGCCCATTTCCTCATTTGTAAAATGTAGGAAATGATAATACTGTCCAAGTTTTTGTGAAAATCAAATGGCACAATTGAGGTAAAACACTTAAATAAACTAAAATAAACTAAAACACTAAATAAAATGTAAAAATGAGATCTTTTTCTCAATCAAGGGATACCAACATGATTCTTTTTGTACTTTATAAAGGATTCATCTTCTTACTTGAAAAGACTGGGATTTACTGCTTTAGAGCCAAGCAACTTCTGTGGTGGTGGGTTTGACCTGGCATGGGCACTCACTGGTGACTTACGGAAATGTTCTCTGATCTCCAAGAAAAACAATGATATGGACTTCCTGCTTTCCCTCCCTCCAGAAGAACACCTTGAGAATCAGGGATATAGGGTATGAAATTCTTTTTATCTCGGAAAACCCATTACAAACTCTGCAGCCAGTCTCTGGGGTATTTGTTTTTGCCGTTGCTCAACCTGGCTATTTTCCTCATCCTTACATTCAGCCACCACACACTTGCACTAGCCTTGGACTGGGTTAAAGTAAACGAAGGGCATTCATAACAGACATCACCCTTCCAGGTATTAGAGGTGAGGGAGAAGGAAGAGGCACCAATCCTTAGAGCAGGACCCTGGAATCACTGGCTTCTAGAGTCCTTTCCCACCCTGAATCTATGATCCTATAATCACCAAGAGCTGGATACATAGCCAGGATGGACTGGGTTCCATGGAAAGATGGATATTCATCCTTATAGCAACCAAGAAACAAAACAGCAGGGTCCTGAAGGAGCAAACTAGACTTTTCCTTTCACTGATACTGTGAGTCACGATGGACTGTGAAGGCTGGGGAATGTGAGATAACTAGACGCCAAAGGAGTCTTTCCATAAGAGTAGAATTAAATATAACATTGTATATTGATGTCTTAATAGTCTGATGAAATATGAACTAAGGGCTCTTCCCCCCTCCCCGACAGTTTTTTTTTAAAGTTACCTAAAGAGGAACTAGATTCAGATATTTCTAGGAGAAATCCTGGATCAGGGGCATGGGCTAGAGAAATTATGAGAAGTCCTCAAGAGGATCTTTGTGATGTCAGAATTCTTTTTTTTTTAAATTTACCAGTTACCAACTCACTTCTCTCTCTTATAACTCATACTTCTTATATTATAACACTGCTTACTTCTTATATTATAACATAAAGTCACAGAGTTAAAGCTGAAAGGAGCTTCAGAGGCCATCTAATCCTATCCCATAATTTTAGATGAGGAAACGAGTCTCTCCGAGTAAAAAGACTTGTCCAAGGAAAATTACAGTACAACATCTTGGATCCCCCAGGTTTATTTGTATACTGTCTGTCCCCATTCAATTGTAAGCTCCAGGGAGGCAGGTTGTCTTCTTTCATCTCTGTCAACCATCGGAATGTGCCTGGCATAGACTGCTCAAACTACTGTCAATTCTCACTGATCGAGATGTGTTGAGTGGCAACCTGCCAGTATTGGGAGGTAGGAAGGGATCGGAGAATGGAGCGACTGGCCCGGGGACAATCAGCTAGAGAGTCTGTTTTAGAGCTGGGGTTTGCACCTTGGGCTCCTCAATGGCTGTCCACCATATCACATCGGTCTTCGTTAACCAGGCAATCAACCAAGAGGCATTCGTGAGGGGCGTCCTCCGATCGGGGCCGAGCCCAGGATGGATACAGAGAATCGCTACTACTTGCAGGAGGTTACATAGTAGCAGCAGGCCCCCTCGAGAGGGAGCGGATCCTATTAAGGGTGATATCTCGGGCACGGGATGCCGGAGAGGGGCGGAGGGGGTGTCATTGCCTCTCCTATTCGAGCACTTGGGTGCACAGCGGGGACCGCCCCGGAGGAATCAGGGTCACCTGGGCGCCTTCCTACCGTCCTCAGTCATTTCGGAGGAAGGGGGGGTTGGCCCCGGCAGAAGGGCTGGCCTTGAACTTCGCTCCGGCCTACCCCGTGACCCCCCTTCCTAACCCCCATTCCTCAGATAAAGATGAAGGAGCACGCGCTCCACCTCACCTGAGGCAGCCGAGGATTCAGCCCCGGACCAAGGCTGCTTGGCCCGCACTCCGAGTACGCGAGCCCGCCGGGTAGTTCTGCGGCCGCGGGAGGATACTCACCTTGGTGCCGCTCGCGCATGCGCCTCTCGGCCTCCTTCTCCTCCAGAGCTCGCTCCAAGCCCTCCCGCCCTCCCTCCCTCCCTCCCTCCCTCCCTCCCTCGCGGGCCACCGTACCGCCATCCGGCCTGGGAGGAGGCGGAGAATGGGTGTGTGCGCGTGCGTGCGTGCGTGCGTGCGTGCGTGTGTGTGTCAGTCAGTCAGTGTGGGTCTGTGTGTGTGTCTGCAGCTGTGTGTGGGTCGCTCGGTCGGTCGGGGCGGGGCGGGGCGGGGCGAGGGAGGGGGCAGCGCGCGCCGCCCGCCCGTCCGCCCGCCCGCCCGTCGTGGTTTCCTGGCTGCGCGCGGCGGCGGCGGCGGCGGAGCCGGAGCAGGAGGAGCAGGAGCAGCCGCGAAGATGGCGGAGGGGCTGGAGCGCGTCCGGGTCTCGGCGGCCGAGCTGCGGGGGATCCTGGCCACCCTGGCCCCCCAGGCTGGCGCCCGAGGTGAGCCGCGCCGCCCCGCCCCGCTCCGGGGCTGGGCCGGCCCAGCGAGCCCCCGCCCCCGGCGCCCTCCGGAGAGGCCGGACGGCGGCGTCGGGGCCGGGACCGACAGGGGCGGGGGCTCGAACCGCCGGTTTGGAGCTGCCCGCCTGCCCCGCCCGCTCCTCCGGCCTTCCGCCCCCTCCCCCCCGGGGGCGGACGGAGGCCAGCCCGGGAGCCTCCTCCCCTGCCCCGCCCTGCCCCGCCCCGCCCCTCCCAGGACCCGCCCCCTCTTCCTCCCGCGCCTGCCGTCTCCTCCCCCCAGGTCCTACCTCCTGACCTCTTCCTACCTAACCCCCCTCCCCAGGTCCTACCTCCTGGTCCCTTCCTACCTAACCCCCCTCCCCAGGTCCTACCTCCTGG
>CM053770.1:273407324-273548520 GCA_028658325.1 Potorous gilbertii | reverse complement strand
TCCCCAGGTCCTACCTCCTGCCCCCCCCTACCTTTCCCCCCTCCCCAGGTCCTACCTCCAGTCCCCTTCCTACCTAACCCCCTCCCCAGGTCCTACCTCCTGGTCCCTTCCTACCTAACTCCCCTCCCCAGGTCCTACCTCCTGGTCCCTTACTACCTAACCCCCTCCCCAGGTCCTACCTCCTGCCCCCCCCTACCTTTCCCCCCTCCCCAGGTCCTACCTCCTGCCACCCCCTCCTACCTTTCCCCCCTCCCCAGGTCCTACCTCCTGTCCCCCCTCCTACCTTCCCTTACCAGGTCCTACTTTTTCCCCACCTCACCTCCTACCTCTTCCCCCCCTCCCCAGGTCTTCTCTCTCCCTCTTCTACCTCCTCCCCTTTTATATTGTTTCTCTTCTCCTTCTCTTCCCACCTCTTTCCTGCCCCACCCCAGGTCCTACCTCTTCCCCTCTTCCAATACCTTTTCTTTTCCCCTCACCTTTTCTCCTCCCCCAGCTCCTACATCTTCTCTTTATCCTACCTTCTTTTCCTCCTCACCCCAGGCTCTACCTTCTCTTCTCCCTACACACCACCCTCTCTGGTCCTATCTTCCTGGCATCTCTTCTGCTCCGAAAGAAAAAAATCAGTGAAATTAGAGGGACAAGAATCAACTTGTGACTGCCTCCTCACTTCTTTAGTTTTTTTACAGAGAGCAAATGGGTCCTCATATGGGCTTGCCCCAAGTAAAGCTTTTGCCCTCTGAGTCTCCAGGAGCACACGCCACACCTTTCCTGAATGGTGTAAGAGTCTGGGCCAGCCCACCTGCCACTTGGGTGCCTAGGGGCCCAGGAGCAGTGCTTCCCAGGGGCTGCGAAAAGGAGATGGCCTGTGGGCCTTTTCAGTTGGGTTCAGTTCTAGCGTTTATTAAGCATGTGTTATGTACAAGGCAGTGTCATTCTAGTCGTGGAGACTATGATCCCTGCTTTCCAGAGACTGGTAGTGTTTTATTAGGAAACAGAATATGTAAGCAGAGGAGTAAAAACAAGGTAATAGGTGGGAAAGAGCACTGACAGTCAGGCATAGGGGCAGTGAGTGATACCTGGAAGGAAGCTGGGGAGTCCTGGACAGGCCAAGGAGCTGGAAGTTGGAAGTGTCTATTTAGAAAGGAAAGTGCCAGGAGGGGAGGAGAGTGGAGGACTGGAGCCAGGTTGTGTGGGACTTTAAGTGATGATCTGAGGAAGGTCTCCCTTTTCCCAGAGATCATTGGGAGTCACTGAAGTTTCTGGAGGGGATGGGGGATATGGCCATATCTGTGCTTCTTGAGTTTTACTTTGGCAGCTTTGTGGAGGTTGAAAGGAGAAGAGGGAGACCAGAAACAAAGCAGCCAGAAGTCTGTTGCAGTAGTCCAGGAGAGACAAGATGAGGGCCTGAACCAGGAGGTAGCTCTGAGTGGAGCTGGGAGATAGCGAGGCAGCATTAGTAACACTTGGGAGGAAGGGAGGGAGAAGGAAGAACTGAGAATATTAAGTTGTAAACGTGGCTGACTGGGTGGTGGTGTCCTCATGCTGTGTTTGAGATAACCGTGGGACATCCAGGTCAAGTTATCTAGTGGATAGTTGATGATGTGGGACTTGAGCACATGGGTATGTAGATTGGTTCTTGAACCTGTGGAAGCCTATGAAACCAGGAGGTAAAAGAGAGTGGAGGAGGAAAAGGACAGAGGCAGTGGTATGTGAACAGTGATCCAGCAGAGGGGACTCTGAAGGAGTAATCAGATGTGGAAGAGGACAGTGTCATGAAAGCCCAGGGAAGAGAGAGCCATGGAGGAGGGGCTGCTTAGTGGTACCCAAAGTGGTAGAGAGCTCATGGAGAGCATGGCTTGAAGAAGGGCCAGGGACTTTGAGTAACAAAGAGATATGAAGTGGAAAAAAAAGACTGTGAAACTGGATTTTGTTGCTCACTGCCTTGTCTACAGCTCTGCTTTGCAATCTGAATAGCAGAAACAGTCTTCTTCCATCCTTTTTGGGGTGAACTGTGGGGGTCTTCCTAAAAATTGATTTAATGGTGTTCTGTATTTGTTGCAGCAGCCCTATTCTCTAATTATTTTTATTCTAATGTCTTTCGGCCCCCAAAATGCCTTTTTTATAGTTTTGTTATCGTTTGACAGAGTAATCAGTGGTCAACAGTTGGCCTGAAAATAGAAGCTAACTTTGGAGTTGATTGTTACCGTTCCAGAGCTGTCAGGGTTAAGTGTTCACGGAACAATACTGGCCATTTTCATAGCCCTTTTCTTCTGAGTGCTATATTAACACTCACACCTTCATACCACATTTTCTATAAACATGGTTAATCATTGCAGGTAGTAACATTCCCTTTTCACAGAGAGGGAAAACAGACCTTTCAAAGGCTGACTGACTTGTGTAGATAGGCTAGTGAGTGAGTGGCACCTGAAAGATGATCTCAAGAGTTATGTCTCCCCATGTCTGAATTAGTCCCCATTTTCTTTTTCCTTTGCACACACCAGTTCGGTGCTTGGAGAGCATGTCACAATCATTCTATCATCTTCCAGGGAAAGGTCCCTTGCAGAACCTTTTCCTTCTCACATTCCATTGCCGTGGCAGCAGCTGGTCTCAGTGTTCTAATGATGGGGGCCTGAGCACTATTTCCTTGGAATGGCTTTGCTGGCTGCTGTCAGGGAGTTGGTGAGCATGAGTGGAGTTGAAGAATGTGAGAGAAACTGCTTCCTGTTTTCTCCAACTGGAGGTGTGTGCTTGGTACCCTCCATTTTTTCCCTCAAGGAGGGGATTACTATAGCTGTGCCATTGGTCTGCAGGTTTAGAGACTGTGGGATCAGGAATTGGGTCCCTAGAGGAGATTGTGGCCTTTGGATTGCTATGTGCATATCCCTCTTCTCTTACAAAATATTTTTTAGTAAAAATCACCCATCCCATAATACTTGTGGTGTTTAACCACTCTCAGGAGGCAAAGGGAGAATGACGTGAGATGACTCGAGGGGTTCTGCAGATAGAGAGTACTGGTCAAGGGAAGGATCAGAGAGCTTTTGGTTGGTTGGATGTCCAGGAGAGCTGAAGAAGAGTACTGGTAGTTCCAGAGGACAGACTTTTCTCTTTTTTCCTGCTCTAAGTATAGGTAGCCCCAGCACAGATTCTTTTCCTTGCCAGATGCTGAGCTCATATGTAAACCCAAAATTTTAGCTCTTGTTTTGTTTCCATTTAAAAACACCTTCTGCTCTAGGGGCCTCTGGAGACCTTTCCTTCCCTCCTTGCCAATATGAGCATTTGGGTGTGTAATCTTGCCCTGCTTTTCTGTTACATAATCACAGTGACACACACACACACACACACACACTCTTTCTCTCTTTCTCTCCCCTCCTCTTTCCCCTCCCCCCACAGAAAACATGAAGGAGTTGAAGGAGCCCAGGCAGCGTAAAGATAACAGGCGCCCAGATCTGGAAATCTATAAGCCTGGTCTTTCCCGACTGAGGAACAAACCAAAAATCAAGGAGCCTTCAGGGACTGAGGAATCCAGGGATGAAACTGCCAATGACAGAGATACCTCTGCTTTGGAAAATGGAACCCAGACCATTCGAGATCTCTGCAAGGGGGTGGACAGCCAACAGCAAAATGGCCCTGCAGACACAGAAAGGAAAGAACCCTCCCAGGGACAGGAATCTTGTCCTAAAGCCTCTGGACAAGATGATCGGTCTCTCAGAATTATTAAGAGAACAAAGAAACCTGATTTACAGATCTATCAACCTGGAAGACGCTTACAAACTATTGCCAAAGATCTTGCTGGCCGAGTAGAAGAGAATGAGGTTCTCAGTCAGGTAGAGCAGCTCAGAGTTGAAGATGATGAGCCTGAAAAGGACCCTGGGAAAGATGGTGTCAAGGTCAAGCCCTCCAGAGATGAGGCAGAGAAGAGCCAGAAGGCCATCAAGGGAGACAAGGGCAAAAAGACTGAAAGGGGAGATGGGGCAAGGAAAGTCAATGATGATGTGCTCCAGGGCAAGCCTGGCTCTGCAAAGCGTTACTCACGTTCAGACAAGCGGAGGAATCGCTATCGCACTTGTAGCACCAGCTCGGCTGGGAGCAACAACAGCACTGAGGGGACTGGACTCGGTGAGGGAGGTCGGCGCCGGCGTCAGGATCGGCCCAAAGAGAGGCCTCGTCTGAAGAAGCAGGTGTCCATGTCTTCAACTGACTCCCTCGATGAAGACAGAACTGACGAGCTAGACCTCCTAGGACCCCGAAGGAACTCAGAGAGGAGGAAGCCTTTGGACAGAAGCTGGTCTTGCCATGGGGAGGGTGAGCGGAAAAGTGAAGGGAAGGAGAACAGAGGTGGCCTTCGAGTCACTTTTGACTCAGAGATCATGAACAAGGATGTGTCCATGGCGAGACTGACCAAGGAAGAGGTGGATAGATTGAAGGTTGACAAGGGCTCAGGCAGCCTGGGCAAGGCCCCTGAAAAGCAAGAGTCTAAAACCCCAAACCAGGAACTGCGGGGCCGTGGTCGGGGCATTCTGGTCTTGCCTGCTCACACAGCCCTCTCTGTTAATACAGCAGGATCTCCAGAATCTACACTTTTGGGATCAAAGCTTCTCTTTGGAGCTGGTAGTAAGGGATCTCGGAATCGGGGTCGGGGAGGCACTTCCCGGCGACTATGGGACCCAAACAATCCTGACCAGAAACCTGCTCTGAAGAGCCAGACCCCTCAGCTTCACTTCTTGGATACTGATGATGAAGTCAGCCCTACTTCCTGGGGGGACTCACGCCAAGCCCAGTCATCTTACTATAAGTTTCAAAATTCTGACAACCCTTACTACTATCCCCGGGCACCAGGCCCTGGACCCCAGTATCCCTACACAGGTTATGGCCCATTGCAGTATCCCTTGGGCCATACAAATGGGGTGTATCCCGGGGCTTACTACCCTGGCTACCCTGCTCCATCTGGGCAGTATGTGTGTGGCCCTCTTCCTGCCAGCTCCTTGAGTCCAGAAGAGATGGAGCAGCAGGTGAGGGACCTGCAGCAGCAGGAGCTCCATCGGCTTCTTCGAGTAGCTGACAACCAGGAACTTCAGCTCAGTAACCTGCTCTCCAGGGACCGGATCAGCCCTGAGGGCTTGGAAAAGATGGCCCAGCTCAGGTACGTGGAGGGGAGGGCTACAGGTGGGCAGGAGCACAATCTGTTGGGAGCTGCAGAGAACGTGTGCAGTCTGAAAAAAAGAAATGGCCACATTCCTCCTCTGTCCTGCCCCTCCTCAAAAAAAAGTACCTTTGAGTGAGTGGCCTCCTGAAATGGAGGAGGGAAGGGGATCTCATATCAGCCACTTAAGTCCCCTGAAAATTCCCTGTCTCAGCAGACTTGCCTTTGCTGGGTGCTGAGGTCCCTGGATGGGAGCTTGCTAATTAGCAGAAAGTCCAAGCCTCTGTCAGTGGCTGCTTGTGATCTCACCGTCTGACATGTCCCATTTTAGAGGGGAGCTGGTACAGCTTTATGAGCGCTGCCTCCTGCTGGATATTGAGTTCTCTGATCACCAGAACGTGGACCAGATCCTGTGGAAGAGCGCTTTCTACCAGGTCATTGAGAAGTTCAGGCAGCTGCTTAAGGATCCACATGCTGAGAACCCAGAGCAGATTCGAAACAGGCTGCTGGAGCTCTTGGATGAGGTGAGCCCTCTGCCTGTAGGGGGAAGCCCCCAGATGGAATCACACGGTGGGACTTTTTGCCTAGGCTTGGAGGGCACTGATTTCACCCTGTTGCTGTTTGTTGTTGCTGAAGTTCTGCTTGAGGCACATTTACTGTGCATGTTGAGCATGAAAGATTGCTTTGTAATAGCCTGACTGGGGACCTCCTCCTTCCCTAATTCTTCACTACATCTTTATCATAATGATGAAGCTTACAGTGGGTGGCAGTCTTGGTCTTCCGGCTGACACTCTCGGAATACTGCAGAGTCGCAGAATTTTGCATCTCTTACCTTGCTTTCTCTCTGTGGTCTTTCGTGGGGAGTGTGGAGCTTAAGGTGTTTTCCTGTCCAGTCACAGCTTCTACACATGTCTTCTCTCCGCAGGGCACTGGCTTCTTTGATAATCTGCTTCAGAAACTGCAGGTTACATATCAGTTTAAACTAGAGGACTACATGGATGGTCTGGCCATTCGCAGCAAACCATTAAGGAAAATGGTAAGATGGCTTTTCTCCTTGGGGGGAATGCTGTCATTCTTTCCTGCAGACTCTGGACAGTTTCCATATTGCTTTAATTACTTGCCATTTTGACGTCTGAGAGACTGGATGCTTCTCATGGCTTTCCTTGCGTCAAAGGGAGGCCTGGTGTGGTGATAGGAGAGGGAAAGATTATCACTGTGGTAAGAAAGGAGTAAAGGACACAGATTTGGAATTGTGTAGGTTATAGAAAAGAGAGGTAGTGTGGGGCAGTGGTTAGGGAGCTGGTCCCACAGCAGGGAAGACTTGGGTTTGAGTCCTGCTTTGGAAACAGACTGGCCTTTGTGATCCTCAGCAAGTCACTTTGCTCTTGGAGAGTTCTGGTGGCATAGTGGATGGAGCACTGGGCCTGGGGTCAGGAAGAATCAGAAAAGTCATTTAATCTTTGTCTGCCTCAGGTTTCTTATCTGTAAAATGGGAGTGATAGTAGCACCTGCCTCGAAAGGTTGTAGTGAGATCAGTTGAGATGGTATTTGTAAAGTGCTCAGGACAGTGTCTGGCACATGAGAGGCACTTGATATGTGCCTCTTTCGTTCCTTCCTCTCTTCTGCCTCAGTCTCTCTAGGACTGTAAGTGGCAGTATTCTGCTGATGCTGGTCGGCATTGTTGAGGGGGTTTAACCACAGATCACAGTTCCAGTCTCATCCCCTGTAAAAGTGAGGCGATATTACCACAAGCTGGCTGGCTCTGTTGAAGTTTCTTTTAGAGGCCTTTATCCCAAGTTTCCTTGAATAAGACATCCCATTTCCTTGCTTCCTTTTTTTCCTCCAGATTTACTTATAAATTGGGTATTGTTTCCATACAAGTGAAGTGGCCTTATTGCTACTTGGGCTGTCCAGGGTTCTCAGGTACTTTGTTGAGAACTTTCTTTTGCTGCTACTCTTATAATTCATATATTTTCTCCGAATGTTTGCTGACTATTTTACTTGAAGGTGAAGTATGCATTAATCAGTGCCCAGCGGTGTATGATTTGTCAAGGAGACATTTCCAGGTACCGGGAGCAAGCCAATGACACAACAAACTATGGGAAAGCACGAAGGTACTCCTTCCTCCTTGTTCTTCAAGTCTAGGCCTAGTATGAGAACTGGACAGCAGCCTGCACTGTGTCCCACTTGGGCTATTCCTCAGGCTTGTGGGGAGGCTTTGCTCCCTTTTCTTTGGCCTTCAGTGCCACAGTGTGAGCTCCTGGCTTGGTTGGGTAGGGAGAAAGCAGCAACAGGCTACGAGACAGCTCATCTTGAGCTGATGTGGGATCTCGTCCTCTTTGCCTTTTAGCTGGTACCTGAAGGCTCAGCACATTGCTCCCAAGAACGGCCGACCTTATAATCAGCTGGCGTTGCTGGCTGTGTATACGGTAAGCACACCTGTGTGTGGGGAAAGGGCATCCTCAGCCCGGCTCATCACAAGGGTAACGTTGGAAGTTGAGAATATTCGTTGTAGCTTGGGATGCCCACTGGCCTCACTACCTGGCTGGGGCAGTGCTGGCAATATCCTCCTTCCCACCTCTCTTGTGCCTCCTCTCCTGAAACTGCTGTGGCATTCAGGGCAGAGAGAATATCTGAAGCATTAAGGATAAGAGGAAGTGAAGAAACTAGGAGGGTGGTTTTTTATCTTTTATTTTCTAAAGCTTAAATGTAAAGTAAGAGAAAAAGAAAACAATGCCATGTACACAGCAGAATGTAAAAGAGGATTCAAAATATGCAACAATAAATTTCCATTTCAAGAAAGCCTACATAATAAACACTACACGTTGTGTTTCCAGCTGTCCATCTTTTCTTGGCTTCCTTGTAAGTTTTCTTTTGTAGAATGGTGATTTTTTTAACCAGCTCACTGGCAGTAATGACCCTAAAATTCCCTGTCCAGCCAAAAGAAGGTTGCAGCTACAGTAACTTAGTAGTATATTTTACAATTGCACAAACACAGTCCAGTTTGAGTTCTGAATTTCTCTTCTCTTCTCTTTATCTGTACTGATCCAGCCTTTCTTTCTGCCTGCCCATGGCTGTGTTTCTTTCTTGTCCACTTTCCTCCTTTTTTTAATTCTCCTTTTTATTTGTGTGAATGTAACCTTTTATTTCTCTCTCAAAAAGAGATCCAGTACTTTGAAATAAACGTATCTTGCTTTCATGAAGCTATGGGTTATTACTGAGCCAGTTGAGTTTCCTTTCCTTATTTTGTTTTACCTCATGTCATTCATTTTCTTTCCTAATCAGATATTTTTGAGAACATATTGTTATCATGAGTCTAACATCACTGTAGGCATTATAGGTCCTATGGGGAATACAGAGTAGCCCCTGGCAGCACTTCTCCCCACTCCCCTTTTGTTCTATACTGTCTCGCTTGGTGATTGCATCAGTTCCCATGGTTTCTATTATGGATGATTCCAAAATTTCTATATCCAGTCCTAAGTCTCTTTCCAGAGCTGTTGTCTAGTATCACTATCTGCCTCCTGGACATCTTAAACTGTATGTCCTGTAATCATCTGAAACTCATCATGTCCCCAAACAGAACTCAGTGCCTTTGCCTCAAAACTGTGCCCTCTATGGTACTTCTCTATGACCATGGAGGGCTATATCATCCTCCCAGTCCCTGCTGACATTGACTGGCTGCCATCTTCAACTCCTCACTTTCGCTTGCACCACATATCCAGTCAGTTGCCAAATCTTGTTCTTTTTACTTTCTCAACATCTCCTGTATGTGGCCCCTTCTTTCCATTCAGGTAGCCACAGCCTAGTTCAGGACCTCGTCACCTCATGCCTTCTCACTGGTCTTCCTGCTTTAGTTCTCTCCCCGCTCCAGTTCATCCTATGCTCAACTGACAAGATGACTTTTCTTTGTTTTTTTGCTTTCCTTGTTATTTTCTTTTATTTTTCTCTTCTTTTACTTCCTACCCTGAAACAAAAAAGAAAAATAAGACCCTTCTCATAAATGTGAAGCTAAGCAAAACAAAATATCACATTGGCCATGTCCAAAAACAGTCTCTCCGTCAGGAGGCCTTTGGCCAGTTGATCATGTGTTGATCAGATTCGTAAGGCTTTCAAGGTTGTTTTCTCTTCACATTGTCCTTGTTATTGTGTCCATTCTTCTGTTCTTACTCTTTTCTGCTTTAGTTCATGTAAGTCTTCTCAGGAGCAAAGAAAAACTCCTCTTTTTAACTTCGTAACTTGGCCCCTTCCTTCCTTTGGGCTTCTTAGACTTAATTCCCTCCACACATTCTCCCAGGCAGTTGTGCTGGCCTCCTTGCAGTTCTTCAAACACAGAGCTCCATCTCCCACCTTCATACCTTTGCACTGGCTCTCTCCCCTCTCTGGAACACCTCACCCCTCATCTCCACCCCTGAACTGGCCTGGCTTCCTTCAGCACTTAGGTTAGCTCCAAAGCTCCCAGGCCTTGAGCTACTAGTGCCTTCTCCTTCTACTCTGTGAATGTCTTGTGGCCCTAGTTCTTTACATGTTGTCATTCCTTGAGGATAGAGATCGTGTTTGCCTTTCTCTGTACGTACCTCCAGCACTTAGCACAGTGCCTTGCACAGAGTAAACATAGAAATATGCAGTCCCTGCCCTTAGTCAATTTACAATCTAGTTGGTAATACAAAACACATGTGCACATTGGAATTATTTAACTAATAATATGACGCATTGATCTAAGTAAAATGAGTCATAGGGACCACAAAGTGTTGCGGTTTTAGAGGAGGGTGAAATCGACATGGACAGGAGACTTCATAGAGGAATTTAGAAAAGTTGAGGTTTGAAGAATGGATAGTGAAAATGAGGACATGGTAGTCTACAGTGGCTACTGAGGCTACAGGTAGGAGTGGGTGGAGCTTGTGCAGAAGACCAAGAAAATCCGAGGCTGCTTATGCTCCTCTCCCTATCTTTCTCTCCTGTAATTCTTGTGGGATTGTGAATATGCCTGTTTTTGTTGTAGCATAGTCTGATTTTTCCCTTTTGAGAATTTTAAGAAGGGTAGGAAAGCTGACAGAGATCTCTGGGCCTTAGCAGGGGCCTGAGAATGTCTGCTTTGTTTTGACAGAGGAGGAAGCTTGATGCTGTGTACTATTACATGCGCAGTTTAGCCGCCAGCAACCCTATCCTTACAGCAAAGGAGAGCCTCATGAGCTTGTTTGAAGAGACCAAGCGAAAGGTGAGTGGGTGCGGATGCCCAAATAGAACCCCCCTAGTGGTAGGCCCTGTCTGCCACAGTAGCCCGATCTAGAGAATTAATAGCTTTGAAGGGGCCAAGCCATTTTGCCAGTAGGGGATGCCTTACCTTTCTTACTCCCTGTCTTATCTGGGCCCTATCAGAGTCTGAGTGTGTGTATGTGTGTGCATGCAGGCAGAGCAGATGGAGAAAAAGCAGCGTGAAGAGCAGCAGCAAAGCCCTAACCCATGGAGGAAAGGCAGGAGGTCAACCTTCCGGCACATCAGTGACGACACGACCCGCCTGGAGATTTGGATCCACCCTGCCCAGCCCCGCTCTTCCCAGGGCACGGAGTCAGGGAAGGACTCCGAGCAGGAGAACAGCCTTAGCAGCTTAAGCCCCAGCGACGTGAGTACTGGCAATGGCCTTAGTAGACCAAAGGTGGCCTCTTTGATCATTTTAGCTGCGTTTTCTACACAGCATGAGGAAGTGGGGGACTTCGTGGTCTTCTGCCTTTTCTCTGCTCTCACTTCCTCTCTTACAGCTGTGCCCCCCCCACCCCACCACTTGGTGGCACTGTGAGACCTCAGAAAGAGGCTGATCCACACTCTTTTGGTTTGGATGTCCTGACCATGAGAAGAGATATTTTTGATGCTGTAGATTAGCCTGGTCTGTTGTGGGTTTATATCTTCCAATCCTTAATCTTGTTACCTTAAGTTTTCTCCTCAGTACAACTGAGACTAGAGCAGTTGCTGGTAGACCTCAGAAAGAGCTAAACTGACTTACCTTTGGTCTCTGAGATTTCCTCCCAAAACGGGGGCTGGAGATTTGACTCTCTTGGAGGTCAGAAGAAATATCATTCATAAGGTTGGATCTCTCACTTCCAGGAAATAATTGCCAAAACAGAAGTGTCCTTTCTTGTAGCTCAACCTCTTGATGGGACTTCTTTGGTTTGGACACTTCACTTTAACTTTATATTCCTTTTCCAGTTTTCTTTCTGGTCTGCAGTAGCTAGTTCTCTGTATGACTTTGAAAATAGTCATCACTGCTAGGTGAACCTTTAAACTTGTTATTATATGCCCAGTGGGGTTGATGTAGCTGTACAGTGCTTTGGTACATTTACCATTGTGCCTTCTTGTTCATAAACTTTTCATTGGCAGTCTGTTGGAATATATTTCAGGAGTTGTGTGAAGTCATTCACGAAGGCAGCATTTATCAGTGCACGTCATAATGTGATACCTCATTATGTGTGATTCTAGTCCAGACTCATCTAAAGATTCTCCAGAGAGGATCTGCCAGTATGTCATTGGCAGCGCCCCACTTGGGCCTCCGTCCATCTGTGTGGTACTTTTACACTAGGACTGACCCACCCCATTTCCTAGTGTACATTTCCTGTATTCTTATCCTTAGTCCAGTCGTCAGTGCATCTCTTGTATGTGTGTAAAGTCACTTATGATTTTAATTTTTTGGAGATTATGGTTTTCCATGATTTGAAATTATACAACACCCCAAGGATACTATTATGCTTTCAAGATTGGGCTTTTTGGATTAGGGAGTAGCATGGAATTGTTGAAAGCACAGCACAACCTTTCAAATATAATGGAACCCACTGACTCCTCCATCTTCCATTAGCCTGTCTGTGCAGAGCTTGTCCAGGTTCTGTGTAGTGATGAGCTTACTGGGTCAGGGTGAGGTGCAAGTGGGCAGTCTGCAATAGCAGCTGCTCTGGCCAATGTACAGTTTTCATCCATTTGGTTTTTTTCTGGTAAGGATCATTTTCCCTTTGGGATATATTGGAGTCTAGCTATTCCCTTTTGAGTGGCTTTGAATCTTGTTAAGGAGACTGATAAAAGTCTGGAGCTTAGTGCAGTCAATACAGTGTCCTATACATATAGAAGCATCTGGTAGAAGACTACCACTTACAGGAACTTTCCATTTCATCTTGCTAGATGCCATCTTCTGTGACACTAGCAAAAAACCTTTGGTGGACATGTCACCCTGTTTTATACTTAGCTCAGTATTCATAATTAAGAACTCATTGAATGAAGTTACCTCTTCTTTCATTAATTAAGGAACCTTATATTTTCTTAATATGCATAAGAGACTGTTGCAGGAGAACCTGTAAGGTGCAGTTTTGTTTTACCAACTCATATTTTTGGTGATCAATAAACAAAACATACTCATATCTTTACACTTTCCAGTCCAGCTGTTTTTGAACCTTGCCTTTTCCCTTTTCATAGTTTCATTAAGAATATCCACAGTAAGTGTAAAGATAATTCTTAAAGATTTTATCAAGGTGAGCGAGTAGGTATATGGTTTGATGGCCATTGTTCTCTCTATTATCTTTAAAAAAAATAACTGACATCCTCTAATCACCACTTTTTAAATAATTCCTGATGTTTATTACTATTTTTTTAGTAATGATGTCCTGCCTGATTCTCCCTCTACACCCTATTTTTGGGGTATCTTTCTGTCTCAGAGGTATCTTGGGTAGGGAGACTCAAAATAGCATTATAGCTCAGAGAAAAAACAATCAAACATACCTCTCTCCTCTTGGTAGGGAGGTGGTGGATTATGAATTGGTCCTTGGATCAGTTTTTTTATTACAAGGATGGGGAAGAAGGGCTTGGGGGAAGGTACCTTCAGAAATGATGATGCCCTAATAACAAAGACATCTATAAAACAGACACATATTTTAAGAAGCAAGAAAAAGTTTGTGTTTTGTCCAGCATAGAAATCCTCTCTGTGTTTGGTTTAGCTGGTGGTGGCGGTTTTGTTTTTCACTTGTGTCCAATGCTTCGTAACCCCATGGACTGTAGCATGCCAGCCCCTTCTGTCCTCCACTGTCCCCAAAGTCTATCCATGCTCACATTCCTTGCTTCCATGACACTGTCTATTCATCTCATCCTCTGATGTCCCCTTCTCCTCTTGCCTTCATCAATCTCTCCTAACATCAGACTTTCTTTCAATAAGTCTCATCTTCTCATTATGTGGCCAGAGTATTTAAGCTTGAACTTCAGTATTTGACTTTCCAGTGAAGAGTCTGAATTAATTTAAGTATTGACTGATTTGACATCTTAGCTGTCCAAGGGACTCTGAATAGTCTTTTCCAGCACTGCAGTCTGAAAGCATTGATTCTGTGGTGCTCAGCTTTCCTTATAATCCAGCTCTCACAGCCATTCATGGCTACTGGAAAAACCATAGGTCTGACTATGTGGACCTTTGTTGGCAAGGGGATGTCTCTGCTTTTTAGTATGTTGTTCACGTTTTCCATAGCTCTCCTTTTAAGGAGCAAGAGTCTCTTCTAATTTCAAGGCTGCAGTCACTGTCTGCAGTGTTCTTTGAGTATAAAATCGGCCATGGCTTCCATTTTTTCTCCTTCTGTTTGCTGGGAAGTGGTGGGACTAGTTGCCAAAATCTTCTGTCATTTTTGAGATCATACAGTGCTTTTCTTGCCCTCTTCTTGACTAGGAGGGCTCCTCCATTTTTTTGAAGGGATTCTTGGCACAGTGCTAGATAGTAATCACCTGAATTAAGTTCACACCTTCGTTTGAGTTCATTGACACCAAGATGGGATGTTTATCTTTCCATCTCCTGGTTGACTGCAGCCAGCTTCCCTTGGTTTACATCTCTTACATTCCAGGTGCTTATGCAGTGTTGAATTTTACAGCATCAGACTTTCCTTTCATCACCAAATGCATCCCCAGCTGAGCTGCCTTTTTGAACTTTTGAGCAGCCACTTCATTAGCACTGGATAACTTACAGTTATCCTCTGCTCTTCCTCAGTAGCATATTGAGGGGCTCATCTCCTATTATTTTAATTAATACTGTCTGTGGGATTTTCTTGGCAAAGATTCTAGAGTGGTTTACTATTTCCTTCTCCAGTGGATCATTTTTTATCAGAACGTCTCTGTCTTGGATAACCCTGTTACAACATAGCTCATAGTTTCTTTGAGCTATGCAAGTCGCCCCTGTGCCATGGCAAGTGATCCAGAAGGGGTCAGTTTAGCTACTTATATGTATTTTTAAAAATGCATTTAATTCATTAAAAAAGTGTAAATACTTTTCTGCATTTTTTAGCTCAGCTGCTTTAAAGCACACTGGCTTGATCTCGCTACTTTTTCTGACTTCCTTTTAGGCTCATAGATTGAGTGCAAGAAGCACCTCATCTAGCCCAGATCTTGATTTGATAGGTGAGGGCACTAAAGGACCTGAAGAGTCTAAGTGATATGTCCAAAGCCTCCGAGAGAGTTAGCTAGAGAGCTGGGCCCTCTGCCTTCAGGTCCAGTGTGCTTTCTTTTACTATATCACACTGTCTCTTACCTTCTTCAGGATCATTTCTACTTTACTGTGCAACACATTGAGTATGGAAGTATGCAGTGATCCCATTGTCAACGATTGTGAAACTAGATCTCCTCAGCATCTCATCCATTTCTTCTCCTTCTCTTAGTTTTCTCTTGGGATTGATTTAGCTTGAGTCTCACGTCAAACCTTCTGCAAATTCGTTTTCTTCTTCACTGTGCTTCTTTATTTTATGATGCCATGTTACAGTCTTTTGCTTATATTTTACCATAGTATTTTGCACTCTATGAACAGGTGTTGCTTGTGACTGCCTGCCATATTTCTCCACTTGCCATTTGCCTGCCAAGGTTATTTCTCAGCTCTCTTGATCACCTCCTTGTGGTGATTGTTAAACACTGGTTCATCTTTTATGGAGATAGTAATGGTCAAGTTCAGTTACTTGACGTTTTTCTGTCTCGATTTTTGGCTTTTTTATACTTAAAGTACTATAATGATGTGCTTTATTATTTCTTATCTTCATCCTGACTTCTAACCTGGCACTGATTTAACCTTTGCCTTTACTGCTCAGTTATCTGACTACACACCGATAGCTCTTTTAGACACTCTTACCCATCAGTAACCAATCATTTGCTGTTGATAGTTAATTTTTTTGTAGGGGGTGTTTATTGTTTCTCATACCTTGCAGTCTTGCTTTTTCTTTGAAGACAGTCATGATAAATCATAACAGGTCTGAGATGTCTGAATGATACATAGGACTTTGTTCTCTTTTATATTTTAAACCCGAATCTTATTTTCTAGCATTTATTTTGTGATTTTCCCCAATGTCTGCTTTTGCATTGAGTACCAAGGTATGCATTAGCTTGGTTTAGACAATCTTGTCCACTTCTTTATAGAATGGCCATATTTATCTTCAGCAACAAATGTTAGTAGGATCGTGGGCTCATAGATCTAGAGTTGAAAGGGACCTTAGAAATCATCCAGTCTAATGCCAGTATTTTACAGAGCAGTTGGTAAGTAAGCATTTAGGAAGCTCTTACTGTGTGCCAGGAAAATTAAGACCCAGCAAAGTTAAGTAACTTCATGCTGACACCTTCCCTGTGGGTTATCTCCTCTTCATCCCATATACATCTTGTTTGTACATAGCTCTTGGCATATATTTCTTTCCAGGGACTCTTGCCTTCTTTAAACCCTAAATGTGTGCTTGGCACATGGTCTTGCATATAGTAAATCCAGATCTTTAATAAATGCTTATTTATTAACTGACTGACTTATTCAATGTCATATAGGTAGAAAGCTACAAAGTTGAGCGATTACAACTTGAATCCAATGACTTGCAGTATAATAGGAGTCTTTCTGTTACCCCACACTCTCTTGTGGGTACAAATTGCAGTTATCTTGGAACACATGATAAAACCATGTCTACTAAAGAAGGATATAAATTATAATTTCATTTAGCTTTAATTTCCTTGTATTGCCTAGTTTTGTGCACTTTTTTTTTATTTTTAAGGATTTATTGTTGCCTTTTCTGTTTTTACATAACAGTAATTAGAGGGAGAAAACCAAACCTTTCTATGGTTAAACTTATTCCTTTTTAACAAAGAAATAGTTGAGCCAAATCCAATTGGTACAGCAATCATTCCTGAAAACTTTCTACACTCCATAGTCATCTTTGTCTCATAGGGAGGAGGGAAGTGTGGTTCATTTTCTTTTTCATATGACCGAGATTGTTATTTACAATTAACCAAAATTTGGTTGCCTTTCAGGTTTTGTTTGCTTGTTTGTTGACTTTATTGTAGTCATTTTGTATATTTTCTACTGATTTTGCTTTCTTTGCTCTGCTGTAGTACATATGAGTCATCCCTTGCTTCTCTGAATCTCTCTTTTTTTTGTTGTTTTTTGCATTGCCATTGGTATTCATTTCTATTCCAAGCTCATACTTTGTTTAGCCTCACTGAGGGCTGGCCACTTTGCTTCCAGTTGGTTATTGTTCCCCAGAGTACTGATATGTATGGTTTGGTAGGTATTTTTCTATATTTAATAGACTTAGGAGACACATCTTGTAGTATTGAGCTTGCTAGGATGGAAGGTATGAAAAGTTTAGTTATTTTTTACACTTTATTTGTTTTCTGTAATGGTTGGATCACTTCATAGTTCCCGTAATAGTATATTAGAATCCCTTCCTCCCTATAATTCCACCCCTGTTTCTGTCTTTTACCATCTTTGCCCTTCTAATGGGGCTTAGAGTGTTTGTGGCAAAGAATGTCAGTGTTGATGTGCTGTAGTCCTTGCAGTGATATATCACCTGTTTGGTCATTGGGAAAACATTTCACATTTAGAGTACCAACAGTTAAATTAATATACCTAGATTGAAAATTGTGTGATTCCTTGAAGATGCCACCCAGCACTGAAGGACATTTTAAATTTCTATAGTCGCTGTGGCCAACATTTGGATCACCTAGTGGCTAGCCTGTTGGGGAAGAGCCTCTCCATAGTTAGCTAGATCAGACCTCAGATAGCAGGCTATATGTTTGTGGCGGGGTGGGGCTCTATTTGAAGTCTTTCCACATGAGAGAATCTTGTTCTGCTAAACATTTGTTCTCTTCTGACAACTCTTGCATTTATTTGAATAAGAACAGATAAATTGTTGTGTCATATTAGATCCATTGCCAGTATGGCATGTCTGTCTCTGACAGTGACTCTCAGGGGCATGTTAGAGAAGCACATACAACATACTTATCAGCCTGGGAGACTATTTGCCCTCAAACCATGATAGTTGATCTTATGTTTCTATATATTTATTTAAACTTCTTTCGAAGCTTTTGCTCTTTTTAGCTTGTACTGTGTCTTGGCATATCAAATTCTGCAAGTTTGATATGCTCAGCGTGAAGTCTTTTTTTGTTTTAATGGCATCGTTCGAAGTGTGCCCCCTACTTATGGGCATGTCCATAGCAATTACTTATTTATGACATAACTCTTTATCTCCTTTCAGTCTTCATCTTGCCAGAGAGGATGTGTCTTTCTAGATACAGTTACCCTAATTCCTTTGATTCTCTGGCTTATGTTCAAGAGCAGCTTCTCCTTGGACTGGTAGGAGAGCGTGGCTACTTGTGGGCTTTGGCAAGATGTGTAGCAAAGGCATAGACATGTTGGAAAACAGCTGGGAAACTGCTTTCGGTGTTATCGTCAGTGATTAGTAAAAAAAAATAATTTGTTTGCCTCATGGGATCTTGATTTTTAGTTTAGAGAGAGGTTTGTGCATTTCTGCCAGCCTGGGAGGAGATTGGCAGCATCCAAGTTTCCTGAACCCTCAAAAACTCAGCTCCAAGCAAGTGGCACCTAGTGCTTCCATACAATTTTCTTAGTCCAGATTCTCTTGGCTGCTTCAACCCCTCTTTCAGATTCAGTAGAGGTGGTAAAAGGGATGAGTACTTGTGAGGAAGACAGTGTTGACATATGGATTGCTACTTGGAGCCATTTGATCAATAAACTATCTTCGGAGGTCACTTTGACATAGAAAGAAGAGCAGAAGTGTTGCCTGGTTCCAAAAATTATGTGAATTTCTTTACTAACCTGTTTTTCAGATGGCATTTTACACATATATTTCATTTATTAGGGAGATGAGTGAGTCAGAAAAGAGAGTACAAGCTGTTCTTGGATGTCTGACTTCTAGTTATTAGCTAACACTCTTGTTCTGACACACTGTTGTTTTTGAGTTATTCCTCTCATGTCCCCCTGAATCTGGGATGGTTTTTTATTTCTACGTATTTTGTATATAACACTGTGACTAGGAGATGAGCTTTTATAACTCTGGGATGGCATTGTATTCCTGGCTTTCATTTGTATTATTGGATATACCTTTTCTCCTTGTTCTGATTCACTAGTCCCTGAAAGAGAGTTGGAATTTCTCTTGTTCCCCATTGTCACTCCTGCCATCATAACTAACATTTCTTTTTTTAAATTTAATTTTATTTATTTTCAGTGTTCTACAGTCACTACCATATAACTTAGATGTTTTTTCCCGTCCCTCCCCCTCCTTGCCCCCTAACTCCCCCTTTTCTCCCCAAGATGGCATACAATTTTATATAGGTTCTACACATAGATTCCTATTAAATACATTTTCACCGTAGTCATGTCGCATAGAAGAATTAACATGAATGGGAGAAATCATAAAAAAAACCAAAATGTAATACAAAAGAAAATGATCTGCTACATTCTGCAGTCCAATTCCATGGTTCTTTCTCTGGATGTGGAAGGCATTTTGCCTTAAAATACCTTTGGGAATTTTTTAAGTCCTTGCATTGCAATGAAGTTCCAAGTCTACCGGAAAAATTCTTCACAGACTGTGGTTGTTGCTGTGTACAAAGTTCTCCCGGTTCTGCTCCTTCCACTCAGCATCCAATCCTATAAGTCTTTTCAGGCCTCTCTGAAGTCTTCCTGTTCATCATTTCTTATAGCACAGTAATATTCCATTACATTCATATACCACAATTTATTCAATCATTCTCCAACTGATGGGCATCTCCTTGATTTCCAGTTTTTGGCCACCACAGAGAGAGCTGCTATAAATGTTTTTGTACATGTGAGACGCTTTCCTATTTTTATGATCTCTTGGGGATACAGTCCTAGAAGTGATATTCCTGGGTCAAAGGGTATGCACATTTTTGTAGCCCTTTGGGCATAGTTCCATATTGCTCTCCAGAATGGTTGTATCAGCTCACAGCTCCGCCAACAGTGTATTAGTGTTCCAACTCTCCTATTCTTCGTCCTTATGTCTTACTTCTAAATTTACTCTTTGTCTTTACCACTGCTGCTAACCCTTCCACACCCCAATACTTTGCTAGATCATTATCTCTCCTACTCACTGAGAGGAGAAATGCAAATCCAAACAGCTGCCTTTTGTCCAAACATTGGACTTAGGGAAAGGCAGACGACTTGTACTGCATTGCTGATGGAGTTGTGAATTGTCCAGGCATTTCAGAAAACAAGTTGCAATTATAGCCATGATCTCTTAATTGCTAGTCTTGGCCTTTTCTCCACTCTCATCCTCCTGGACTTCAGTCCCACCTGGTGCTGGTAACCATTTTCTTCTCCTGGATCCTTACTGTTCCCTTGGATTTTTATGGTATTTATGGTTCTTATCCTACTCGTCCGATCATCCTTCCCGAATTGTTGTGGCTTGTGATTTTTCATTTCTTTTCGACCACCTGTGATTGTGCCCCTGGGCCCTTTCCTGAACCCTCTAATCTTTTTTCTCTCAATAATCTTACAGTTGGTGATCAGACCAGCTAGAGTGCCACCGGACTTGCAGTCAGAAAGACTTATCTTTGTGAATTCCAATCTGACCTCAGACACTTACCCTGTGACCCGACTTCAGTTTCCTTATCTATAAAATGGGGGTAACAACAGAACCTCTCTCTCCGGGTTGTTGGGAGGATCCAGTCAGATAATTGTGAAGTGTTTAGCGTGGGCCTGGCACAAAGGAGAAACTTAGCAAAACTTTTTTGATGGTTCCTTTCACGTTGAATATCTCAAAGCAAATGCTTTTATATTTTTTCTTAACTTACACGTTCTTTGTTCTAATATTTCCCCCTCAGCCTCTTTCTAATGTACCAAACTTTCCTGTTTCTGTTGAGTGCAGTCTCTTCTATCTACAACCAAAGAATCATTCTTCTTTCTCATTCCTTATTGCCCACATCCCATCAGTTGTCAGATCTTGTTGGGCCTACCTATGCAACCTCCTTTGCCTTGCCCAGAGGACCAACCTCTTAGGTGTGAGGGCTTGCTCAGCTCCTTGTCCACCTTTGGTGTCTTCTTCTCACTAAACTCTCACCCATGACTGACTCCAAGAAGCTGTAGCCTGTGTAGTGATCAGATAACCCATCTTGGCAGATGGGCTAAACCAGGCTGAGGGTAATTGACAGGCCTCAAACCCTTCAGTGAGTTAGGGGAATGTACCCCACGCATGTGAAGACTTGCCCTGGCAGAATGGGCGGATGAGAACAATTTGTTCCAACAGCCATGAAGGCAGCTGAAGCAGGTGCTGTGAAGTGCTTAGAACTTGGAAGACATCAAGGTCATCCACTGTATCCTGGGCCATTACCAGTTCTGACTTTGTTTGACCCCTGGACTTGGATGACTCTGGAAGAGAAAGTGAGACTGACGATCCTGGGCAACTCTGTCTCACTGTAGTCCACCTTACTCAAGTCACGACATCCCCTGGACTTTGTTGGTCCTCTTTGGAAACAAAGGGCAAACAACAACTTAGCCCCCACCCTTGTTCAGGACCTTGTTGTCTCTTACCTTGGTTACTGTCATAAGCTGCTAATCATTCTCCCCACCAATCTTGCCAAGTTGCCAAGATAACCTTCCAAAGGCATAGGGCTTGACCACATCACCTCCCACTCAGACATCATAGGACCCTTGCTGTCTAGAGGATCATACACAGTCAGCCCTCGGCAGGTGAGACTCTTGCTCACTTGTCTGTACATTTCTTATTTCAGACAAACAGTTCCAGGCATTCCAAGTGCCATGTGTTCTCAGCTGCCTCATATACTCACATACAAGTCTTTCTTGGTCCAGAGATGCCCACTCACATCTTTGCCTCTCCTAAGTCTTACTCCAGTGCCCAGCATAAATACCACCTCTGAGGACCCTGCCTCCCCACCCCAGCTGTTCTTCCACTTTAATTTTCCTTCTGCCATGCTCACTTAGAATTATAGGCCTAGAGCTTCAAGGTCCATTTAACCCAGCCCTCTCAGTTTTACAGTGGAGGAGCCTGAATCTCAGGGAGGCTAAGTGACTGGCCCAAGCCCTTTGTGTCTTTATTTTATAATCCCTCATTAGCATTTTAGCTCCTTGAAGGATAAGATTATTTTGTTTGTGTCTTTTTCTCCAGCACTTGTCATGGAACCTTGAACCTAAGATGCACTTAGACAAGTGTGGGGGTTGTCAGCATGGTGTCCTGCCCCTGTACCCTGTTGCAGCACTTCATTGCTCTCATGTGGCCTTCCCCACCTGGATCGAACATTCTCGGCCTTTGAACTTGCCAGATCCCTCAGCCAGCGCATGGCCTCATTTCCTCTCTGTGTCACCGTCCATGGAATATTCCTTTCGGTTTCACAGTCTTGCCACACCAGGAGGGTTTGGTAAGGTCATCTAAAATTTTCAGAACTTGCTCAGATCTGGCACTTAATACAACCTTTTTAAAAAGTATGTGGATCAGAAAGTTGTGTGGTATTTCACAAGAATACTTGACCGTTCCCTGTTCAGTTCTGTGCAGGGGTTTTCTCTGGTTCACTAGCTGCTGGGGGTCCCCCTGCTGGTCTCTTGTGGTATTAATATTTATCTTACGATGATAAATTTTTGTAACAGGAGTGAAAAAATCATTTAAATGGCATGTTCCATTGTTGCTCTGTTAGGTTAGCTAAAACTTGTACCATCATTTCTAGTCATCCTGGCGAGATTTTACTTTTTTTTATTTTGGCTTTGATCGTTTGAGAATTAATAGGAGAGGTGACCCGTTGATTCTTACTCCTGTTGAAGTTATATTAAACGGACAGTGTTTGAGAACAATCCTGCTAGGCATTACCTTGCTCGTTCAAGAGCCCAACTCCCCTGGTTACAGGGCTTCTTCATGCTTGGTTTACTAGAAGAAGGTAGTGAGGGGAAGCAAGTAAAGTATAGTCTTATTATTAGAAATATCTAAGGGCTAGTTACCCAGGAAAATCTGGGGAAATCCCCTGCTTAGGATTGCACAAACCAGAATCTGATTAGAAAAGTGCTGTTATAACTGTTTGTTCAATGCAATTATCATGACCTTCCTGTTTATTCTTATACTAACTAGGATGATGCCTTGCTCCCTTTTTTCAAAGACACTAAAGAATGAAGTTTCTGGGTTGGAAAGCTGAGACATGCAGGGGGTCTGGCCATTATTTTGAAGGCCTAAGTCTTTTTTTTTTTCCACGTTAGTCATGTTGATAGAAAAATTAGAACAAATGGAAGGAACCATGAGAAATAAAAAAAACAAAACAAAAAAAGAGAGCAAAATAATATGCTTTGATCTGCATTCAGACTCCATATTTGTCTGAATGTGGACAGCATTTTCCATCATGAGTCTTTTGGAGTTGTCTTAGCTCCTTGCGTTGCTGAAAGGAGCTAAGTCTGTCAAAGTCAATCATAGAACAATGTGGCTGTTACTATGTGTAGTATTGTCCTGGTTCTGCTTACTGCACTCAGCATCAGCTCATTCAAGTCTTCCTAGGTTTTTCTGAAGCCTGCCTGCCTGCCCCATCACTTCTTATAGCACAGTTGTATCCCATCATAATCGTATACCACGACTTGTTCAGCCATTCCCCAGTTGGCTGAACTGGGGCAGTTGCCTCAGTTTCCAGTTCTTGGCCACCACAAAGAGAGCTTCTATAAATATTGTTGTACATGTGGGTGAAGGACCTAAGTCTTGAAAGGTATACGAGGTGACATTCTGAATGAGGGTTCAATCCAAGTATTTTGTGGGGGTTCCAAGGAAGTAGTTTGATTTTTTTTCTGGGGGAAATAAGTGACCGTGTGTGACAGCATCTTGGATGGGATCCTGTGGACAAAATTGGTTTTATTTGTAAATGCCCATGTCTTTTATCTCCTAAGAAAGCCAAAAAGAGACCTGGTCTAGGAGCAAGGTGATTGTGTTTAAATTAACAGCACTCTTTTGGGCACTGGTATCTCCTCTAACTTGTGTCAAGTTTCTCCAGGTCTGTAGGATTCTGATAAAGTTTTCACAAGTCCCTGAGTGTCCTTGTTTAGATTTCTTGTCTCTGTAGGAAAAACGAGCTATGGTCAGTGAGTGACAT
Source organism: Potorous gilbertii (assembly GCA_028658325.1). Taxonomy (NCBI): domain Eukaryota; kingdom Metazoa; phylum Chordata; class Mammalia; order Diprotodontia; family Potoroidae; genus Potorous; species Potorous gilbertii. The sequence goes on along the minus strand of CM053770.1, from coordinate 273,525,023 downwards.
TTTAAGACTTTGGTACTGGGTGAAAGCAATCTCAGTTATTGAGAGATGTTTAACATTTCTGAGTAGCTTAAGGTAATGCTGATGCATCTGCCATTATTTTAGGGAGAAGCATTTTATGAAGTTCTAGCAAAATGTCAGTCACTAGAAAGTTGGCTAGGAGAGAGCCAGCTGTAAGCCCTGGCACCAGTAGAACTGGTTCCTTGTCTCCCTGCTCCCTCAAGCATCTTGTAAGAACAAGAGGGGAATTTGAAGGAGCCTAGTCTGTTTCCAGATTAAGCTGTGTTGCTGGGAATTCAGAAGACCCATGCACTGAGGCAGCCAGCCCCTACCCAGGCTCCCACACACATCCTGTTGCAGCAAAGCTTGGGGAAAAGTGAGAAGTTACACTGCTCCAGCGTGTGAACTGGGAACCTAGCTAGGTGGACTCTATCTAAGCCTGAATGCCACAGAAACCAGCTGACTGAGGAGTGAGCCTCACACTCTCTCACGAAATGGCCCCTCTCTCTTCCTGCTTCCTTACTCTTTACCTTAAAGATGTGGCAGAGAGGGAGCACTGCCTTGGGAGATTTGCAGCTCACTGTTACCGCTATCCTTTCACAATGTTGCCCCTGGCCCTTCCTTACCACCAAAAGAGTGTGCTGGCATGCCCAGAATATTCCTGGGGAGTTTTACCTTGGGATTTTATTGTAATCAGAGGAAATTGAGGGCCATAGACTTATTTTTCTTGGCTCTGCAATGCTGTACTTGCTACATTCTTAGGGAAGGGGTCTGCCTTTAGAGCATCTGAGGAAGCCGATGACCTTCTCAGAATTGTGTTTTTAAATATATAAGAAATTCAGTACTCAGAAGGTTACAGACTTCAGAAGGCTAAGAACTCCTGGCTTAGATTGAGAACTGAGAGAGACCCTAGAAACCATGTAGCTTGACCCAGTCATCCTTCATGGGAGGTTCATGAGGCCCAGGGGAGGGCAGTGACTTGGTGAGGATGCAGTCCCTGGGAATTCCTAGAGAGCCTTCTCAGGAATGATCCTGTGTCCGATGAAGTGGGTGATGACCAGCGCAGAGCAGGCTGCCTGTAGACGTGGGCACGACCTGAACTTGTCTGAGGTTTTTTTTCTCTTACAACACTCATCAGGTGGCACATTCTTTTGAGCCACCTTGTAATACTTTGAAATTTTGGTTTGTGCATTTGAGCTCTTGTTATTCTGTTGAAGAAAAAAAGTTCCCTTTTATGGCAGGCGCTGGGCACCCAAAGGAAATGCACCCTGAGGGCATGTAGTAGGGCAGGCACAGCTGCTTGAGTGTGTTCTCTCTTACATGAGCTGTCACATGTCCAGCCCTTGCTGAGGCCCTTGGGCATTCTTCCTTGGGCTGGCAAACTGGCCTCCAGTGGCAGGAGGGGGTGAGGAGAGCTGAGAGTTGTTCCTGTCATGCTCTCAGCCAGAGAACTTCTGGTTGGTCATCTTAGGGAATCTCTGCCGGTGCTTTCCAGCGTGACCCCCAGTTTAAGAAGCACTGAAGGGGTCTCAAGTAGAAAAACTTTCAGAAGCTTGGTCTTTCTTCTGTGGAGAGCTAGCATTGATTTCATTTGTTCCACCGATTGAATTGCCCTGCTAGAAAGCACTTGCTCCTCTAGTGTTCATCTGATTGCTTTATGAATTAATTCCACCACCACCACCCTTCACCAAGTTATTTTTAGCAAAGAGTGGTACTTATTGAACACCTACTATGTGCTCCAAACTGGAGATACAGGGACAAAAAATAAAACAATTCCTGCTTTCAGAGAGCCGCTAGCCTTCTTGAAAGGAAATAGCATGTGCACAGCTAAGCTACAAATACAGACAAAGTAAATACAGAATCATTTTGATGCAAAGAAGATTCTGGCAACCAGAACCACCAGGAAAAGCCTCATGAACAAGGTGGCACTTGAAATGGCCCTAGCAGGAATTTTGGGTTCTTAAGAGGTAGGGGCAGCAGTTCGTAATGAGGCCTACAGACTCTAGATGGATGTCGTAAGGAGGTAATAGACAGAGTGTTCACTGACCTGGCTGGGCTGCAGAGTGAGGGAGACAGTAGAGGGTGACCAGTCTGGGTGAAGAGCTTGGGACTTCAGAGGATTTGGTACCTTATGTTAGAAGCTTGTTGAGCAGGAGACCTCAGTTCTTAGGGTGAAGAGTGGGACACCATAGTAACCTGTGAAAAACCCTTCATTTTGATAACCCAAGCTGGAGACTGTCCTGTGTCTTACCCGCAGACCCTCTGGAAGTGCTCGTGGGGCAGTAGGTACAAGATTGTGCCCCTCTGTTAGGAGGCGGTTATTGATAGATTCCAGTCTCCATAAGCCTTGAGGACACTGTATGACTTAAATGACTCATTAGAGAAGGTCAGGAACAGGTGTAGTTTTTCTTTATCCTCTTTTTTGGGGGTGTGTTGTTAGTATATGTGGGGAGCAGGTTTTTAGGAGGTGTAGATGGGTTTGCTGTACTGAATGGCTCCTGCCCATGGCCAGCATTTTTCTTTTGTCTGCCTTTCATAGTTGGCAGTGTCTCTCAGAGGAAGTACATCAGCCCAGCCTGCAAACTTACTACCCTCTCTGTGACCTCGGTCACCAAACCACTTTGGGACTTTATTTTTACTCCAGCCCTTTCGTTTCGAGTTGTGAGGTTGGTTTCTTCAAACAGAGAAAACTTTGAGGGGTTGGGGGTGGAGAAGAGTGCCAGGGTGCAGTTGAATCGGGTTAAACACCCAAACCACATTTTTAGCCTCTTTGGCCTGAGACGTGACATGAGCCACACTACAAACGCTGGCTCCCACTCTCTGAAAATCCTCTGTTGCTTTTTTATTTGTGTTTGTTAGAAAAGCAAACCTGTAAGGGAGGGGGAAAGAGCTCTTTTCCATCCTGTCTGAGCCAGTGGCTTGCCCTCAAAAAGGAAGTGTTCTTCAGATCCAGTATTTCCCAGACAAAGCTTGTCATCTTAACTTTGGTCTTCCCCAGGGCGCTTCTGAGAACAGTCACAACTCACCAAGTCTCAGGAAACCCGATTACCAACATATCCTGTTCGCGTGCGTGTGTGTGTATGCTGTGTTACCCACAGACTGCTTTCCACCCCATGTGACCTTTGGTTACCACCCGGAAAGTGAGGGCCCAGATACCAGTCAGAATTTCCAGGCTTTGGTTTAGTTCAGACATTCTAGAAAAGACAACAGTAGCAGTTTTAAAGAGCTTTCAGGTGGCAGTAGTGGGGAATGGGTATGAGGTGCCCTGAAGAGACAAGGGGGAAAGGTTAGCATTTGTCCTTTCCAGGAGTACTTGGCTGAAAATCCATCTTTAGGAGCAGCCTAGAAGCCACCGGAAAGAATGAGAAGGCCCCATTTGTGCTATGATTCTTGGGTTTTCAGACAGAATTCTGAATATCTTGGATCCTTAAAAAAAATTCTCTTTTCATAACTAAAGTTGCATGTCACTGAAAAACTCACTCATCCCAAATGACTTTGACTCATTCCTGCTTCTCTTATTCAGTGTCACCTCCGTATAAGGTGTCGCACCTTGGAATGAGAAGTGAGGGGAGGAGACCTCAGAGGCAATTGAGGCCAAACCAGTTTTACAGAGGAGCAAAGGCCCCACAGTGGGAAATGACTTTGTTAGAGGCACTTGGGTAATCAGGACTGAAACTGGAGTCCTTGGGTTCCAGGTCTAGCATTCTTATATCATGGAATCTTTGTGTTGTCTTAGCTTCTGGCACAGAACATTTACTCAGGTGGAGAAGTAAAGACAGTTGTTACACAAACAACCCCATCCCAGTGGGTGACCCAGCAGGTGCCCCAGACTTAGATCTTGAAGGTAGCTAGTTAAGCATGCATGTAGGAAACGGGAACTAAGAAGTATCCCCTGGAGGAAGCTCTGTCTCCCTTCCTGGAAGTCTCATGCAGTTCCTCTTAGGTGTAACTTTCTTTTGACCATTCTAGAGTCTGGGCATGGCCCTTCCATCTTCACAGGCCACCCTCCTTGAAGTTGCCTCAGGTGACTGACCAACTGTCTTTTTAAATCCCTCTGCTGTAGTCCTCTGTCATTGGCAATCAATACAGATGGCAGTTGCCAGTGGGATCTTTGATGTTGCCCTCTTAGAAATACTCACCTAAGATCAGGGAAGGATAAACACAAAGAAACAGGCTCCCACATGCTCACAGACACATCGTAGCCAGGTACAGTTTTTCCTCACTTTGCTGCCAGGGAGAAGAATGAGAATGACCCTTCCATCAAAACTTTCCCAGTTAAAGTAGGAAGCAATTGACTGCTGAGTTGGAGCCAAGTGGATTGTGCATGACTGAGGACTTTACAAATTTCTCCTTAGCTGTATCTACGCCCTGTTCTGTTACAGACTAGAAAGTAAATAATAAGAGTGACATCTTGTTGGAACTTAGGTTGAATCGCAGCTAGTATAGGGAGAGGGGCAGTATATAATCTTTGTGATAGGCTAATGTATTTTTCTTGCTAATATTTTATTTAATGTTTGTGTCAATATTCATTAGAGATATTGGTCTACAGCACTTTTTCTCTGTTTTGACCCTCCCTTGTTTAAGTATCAAGACCATATTTGCAGAGAAATAGTTTGGTAGGACCCTTTCCTATTTCACCTATATTTCCCACGTCTTCCTCTCCCAGAGAGCTCCCGAAGACCAGGAAACAAAAAAGATGCCCAGTGATTGGAAAATAGCTAAATAAATTTTGGTACATGAACATAGTGGAATATTATTATACTGTAAGAAGTGATGTAAGACTGTGGTGAATACAGAGAAGCATGGGAAGATATAAACTGATGCAGAATGTGAGCAGAACCACAGAAGACACCTCCATGGTGACTACAGTGCCAACGGAAAGAGCCACAACTGAAGGCTGTGACTTTAAAGGACCCAGGAGAAGGCTCCTGCCTCCCTCCTTCTGGTGGGGAGTGCTGAGGGATGAGGAAGGAAGAAACATTCTGGACAGGGAACTCTGCATGGAATGGCCACCGTGATTTTAAAGGCTTTAGGGCCTTCCCTAGAGGAACCATCTGTTCCGTAAGATGAGGGTTTCTACTCTTCACTGCTAAGGATGTGGTGATCTTAAACTGGAACATGGAAGAAGGGAAAAGATGCAAAGAGCATGGAGACAGTTGTTTCCTGGGTTTAATTCCTCTTCTTTCTCCACATATAGGCGTATCCTCTAAGCTTGATACAGTGAATATCACTTCACAGTAACATCATTAATGTGTTAAAACTGAAGTCCGCGGGAAAACCAAGGAGACTTTGTTGTAGTACTGTTTGGATCATCTTCTATTTTTGTCATTATTTTTAGTTATATCTTGATTTTTTCAATCAATGAAGGTGCATCTTTTCTCCCTATCCCCTCTGCATTGAGAAAGAAAGAAAAAGAGCCTACTCAGCTGCTGTTAAAAACACAGTATAGTCATATTCAAGCCCACTTAGTCTTGTCCTTTCAAACTATGTCTCAGTCTGTACTCAATCCGTTTCCACTCTGTTGGGAGGTAGGCAGTATGTTTCATCACAAGGCCTCTGAAGTCTTAGTTAGTCATTGCATTGATCAGAATTTTAAAATCTTTCAAAGTTGTTTGTCTTTCCAATAATGTTTTGGTGTAAATTGTTCTCCTGGCTCTTCTCACTTCCCACTGCATTAATTCATGTAAGTTTTCCCAGGTTTTTTGTTGTAATTGACCCTCTCTTCATTTCTTGTAGCACGGTAGCATTCCTTCCCAGTCATTTACCACAACTTGTTCAACCATTGCCCAGTTGATTGGCATCCTCTCAGTTTTCAGTTCTTTGCCACTACAAAAAAGAGCTGCTGTAAATATTTTTGTTCATGTGGGTCCCTTTCCTTGTTTTGATTTCTTTGGGGATAGACCCAATATTGGTATCACTGAGTTGAAGGGTATGCACAGTTTCCTTTTGGGGCATAATTCCAGACTGCATAATTATATGCCCATATTGGTTTTTTGTGTTCTAAAGGAAGAGACCATAGTTTTCTCTCTTGAAAATCCTCTTCACCTATCCGGAGATAGGCAGTGTTGAGAAGTCCCTCCAGAGGGAATTGGAATTCTCCCAGCTAACGTTGAGGTCATTGCAGTTGAAGTTGCCCTGCCGAGGACATGCTTGGCTCTCTCCTGACCTGGCTGCATACACAAGGGGATCAGGGACCCAAAGTGAATCCCTTAAACTTTCCCATAATGAGCTTTTTCCTTTATAAATTTTGAGTCACTCCAAGGCCATTTCTTTCCTCAGTGTATAAAGAAGCCCTTTGGGGCCAAGCCCAGTTTTCTCCAGAGTATGTTTTGTCCCATGCAGTGCTCTTTGGCAGCAAACTGGGCTCTCGCCTTTCCCATACAGCGGGGTTTTCACTGTGGTAATGAAGAGAGAGAGAACTGAACAATTGAGGGATGACACTCTCTGCTCCTTTGTACTTTTTTCTGGGGCATTTATTTCCTTGGCACGGATGCTGTTACCTTGGCTAATGGGATTTCTGCTATTAGAGACTTAGCTGGTGCCACAGTTCTCTGAGCAACTAGAAATTTATATATGAAGCAAGCTATGGTAATATGATGTCTCTACTGAGGAGTTTCTGTGGCAGATTTTTCCAACATGAACTACATGGGGACAGCCTTTGAAATTTTTATTGCTGTTAAAATATTTTTAAGTGAAAACATTTCAAAAGGTTAGGTTAAACACTAGTGGTTGTATGTGATAACTACTATGGTCCCCCTGAAATGCTGTCATTTGGAGTTTTAAGCAGGAATCAAGAGGCTCAGGACTCATGCATCATATGCCTTGATTTCCAAATTATTCCCTTAAACAGGTGTTCCTCACCCCTTCCAAGTGTTCATCTACGGAATGAGGATGGGCGACATATCATTTCAATACCAATTAATCCTTCACACGAAGGGATTGCCAAGGGCTTAGATGCTATTAATTTTGTACCGTAAGTGTGAAAGTGGTGCCTAATAAATGTTTTTTTTTTTTTAGGAAAAAGCCAGTGAAGAGACAGTTTCTCTTGAGTGGATTTCTGTTTCTTCCTCTTCCTTTTTTGTCTTTCACTAGTAGTTTTTTGCTCATCCCATCCCATCCTGAGCCAATGGTGGGACATGAGGAGATAGCATTTCTTGGGCTTTCTCTATCCTTATCCTTTTAAGATATTTGTTTGCTTATGTGTAATTATAATGAGCAAGCTTCATCCTGAAAAGAGATGGAAAAAACACGCCTCCTTCACTCTAGGTGCGCAGATTCAGTTGTTGTCTTGGTTAGTTTTATTGGACTACATTTGTTTTCTTCCCTTTTTTGTTCCTTATCATAAGTTAAAGGGATATATTTGGAAATGAAGGTGAGATAAAAACAAAAGGTCAACAGAAAAGCAAAAAGAAAATGGATAAAGGAGCCTCATTTGCCTTGCTGAGACAGGATGGCAAGTAGGATCTAAGGGGGGCTCAGATGATCAGGGCATGAGGACTTGAACCAGGATGAGGTAGGGAAAGACGCAAATAGCAGCCTGAGGTAAGAAGTAAGATAATTTGCATATGCTTGCTACATTTTGTAATCCTGTACTTCAGCTACCACGGAAGAAAAAGGTCTAGCAAAGAGCCGAAGGATTCGGTTCATGTCTTCAGCCACCACAGTGCCCAAGTCCCACTCTTGAGTGGCTGTGGCTTCCACAGAACTCCAAGGTTGTTAAGTCTGAGCCAACAGCTGTTTACAAAACATAAAAACAAAGAATCTGATGCCGGTCCTCAGGTTGGAGATACCCTGTGATTTTTGCTGGACCCCTCTGGTTGTCCAGGGCACACCCACCAGTTGTATGAATGCTTGTTTGGTTGTGGAGGCCCATTCAGCCTCTGCTGTCGCTGCCCCACAAGCAACCTCTGCCTCTCCTGATGAAGAACAGACACAGAGATTTTCTTCCAACCCTGAAGTCACCATTTTTAACGTGAAACAGTTTTCCTACAAGTTGATGAGCCAGAATCTTTACCTTATTTGGTGCCTTGTTTAAGCAGAGGCTCGTCCATCAGGGGTGCCAGACAAATCCCTGCATACTGGTGATGCTACTGTGAGGTGTTCCATGGCTCAAGACATAGTGGAAATGGGAGGAGTCTTCAGCAGGCTGCATCCACAAAGTTCTTTGATGCCACTCCCTTTTCTGAGAGGCTATCTATGTTGATGCATGCATTGGCCCTCACCTCCTGAAGCCTTTCCTTTACTCCACTGTTTGCTGAGTGTCTCTTGAGAGATGCTGATAGGAAGCATAATCCCTGGCAGGAACCTTGACATACTCATTTTTGGTTTTTTCTCCCTTCCTGGTTGGCACTGGACCAAGTGTGGGATCAGTTCTGTATTGGTTAGGTTCTGTTGGCTTGAGCAAGACCAGCTGAGGGTGTCCCTAGACTAGGACCACCTGTTGGAGTCAGCGTGGCCCTTCTGACTTGAATTCTGCTGGTCACTGCTCAGTGACTGACTGCTGAGCTGTCATTTATAATCAGGTCACTTGGAGTCCTCTAGGGCTTCCCTTTCTTGTTCTGCTGGAAAAGCAAAGTGTCCTTGGACTTTCCCTCAGCAGCATCCAAAAAAACGGGTTTAAGCCTTTGTCTTAGATTTAGGGCAGGAATCTTGAGTTGTCAAGTGTCCCAAATGCTCTTTGAAACAACCTCGGATGGTAATAGCTAACTTTTATCTAGTACTTCAAGGTTTGCCAAATAATTTACATGTATTATCTTATTTGATACCTCTAATACATGATTGTGTGGGCTATCTGGTCCCAGCCAGTACCCCTGAGGTGACTGTGCATTTGGGAGCAGTCTGGTGCTTCCAGGTAGATTAGAAGCTCAGCTAGACACCCTGTGTCCTCAGAGAGAGAAAGCTGCAGGTTTGTCTGATTTCACATTCCCCTTGGCTCGCTTGTCCTTGTTCTTCCTGACATGGCTTGTGTTTGGGCCCCAGTAGGCTGCAACGCCAGCCCCTTTGTTCTTGGGAACTCCACAGCCAATTTTCTGGCCCAAGACTGACTGCTTTTGTTGGAAACTCCTAGCATGGTAGACCACCTCCTCCATCATAGTGGCAGCTAGGGGACACATGAGTGGATTGAGTTCAAATCCAGCCTCAGACACTTATTAACTGTGTAACCTTAGGCAGTCACCTAACCGCTGTCTCAGTTTCCTCAGTTGTAAAATGGTCCTTATGTTAATCTCCCAGGATTGTTGAGATAATATTGTTAAGTGCTTAGCATAGCTCCTGGTACATGGCAGGAGGCACTTAATAAATGCTTGTTTACTCCCTTCCTTGCCCCTCTCCCTCCCTCCCAGCCTTTCCTTGGATCAAGAGTGAAGGGAATGAGTTAGGAGAATTGTTTATGAAGGGCTCTTTCTGACCAGGCCCCCAAATAGGAAACATATACAGAAGGATGTAGGTAGTGGGCTAGAAAGGAAGGCAGTTCAGATGGTTTTGATGCTATGTGCACGCACAAAAGGAGGCCTTGCGAGCACCCATCTGAGCGAGGAACCAGGCTGTGTGCAGGGTATCATCTTCACCCTTCTCCTCCTGGGGTCCTGAAGACCCATCTGCCCCAGCAACTCTGAGTAACATCAATATCAGGCAGATGGGCAGCTGAGTTCCCAGGGGTTGGGTGGTGATGTGAGTCAGAAGTGAGAGTCATTCAGAGAGCAGCCCAGTCAGAGCAGGCAGGGCTGCCCTCTGGTTGAACTCTGGCTGTTTACCTTCAAGCACTGAGCTTGTTCAGCCTTCGGAGCTCGAGGCTGCCCTTGGTCCCTGATGCCTTCTTGTTTGGGACAGGTGGTGGACCTGTCCTGAGGCCACCCGTCACATGGCTTTGGGAGCATGCTGCTGTGGCCTCTTTGGGATCTAGACTAGAGACCTTGAAGGAGAGGCCTTTAGAACACAAGGCTCTGTCCATCGTAGACAGTGAACACACATGTGACTGAGCTGGGAGAGAGCTTAGAGAGGCCTCGTGGCTTGGAAAACTGAAGCTTAATCCAGTGGGCCTTGTTGCCTGGCACATGTCTCTGAGGTGGTCTCTAGGATAACTAATGCTTCTGAATCAGGCGACAGTGACCGTCAGGTCATTCAGCAGCAGATCCAGTGTCTCCTGACATTCAGTCCAGTTCTTTCCACTATATTACCCTTTTTTCTCCAGTGGATGAAATACTATATGAATTTGTTCTCTCTCTTCACACACAGATGGGTTTACACCAGGAAGCCCTTAGTCTGTGAGGCACAAGTATCTTGCCCCAAGGTCCCCCCTGGCACTTGAATTCTGCAGTGGTGGCTGCTAATGGGACATTTAGCCCAATTTCAGTGGCAGAGGTGATAAAGTCAGAGGAAGTAATTGAGAATTCATACAAGGCTTGCAGCTACCAGGGCTTCATGGGGAGGAGGAGGGCGGGGGGCGGGCGGTGTTTAATGGGTGACTTGGGCCATCTCCATTGGAGCCCAGGCTTCATTACAAGTCATTGCTCTGTCATCTCACCCTGAGCAGTTCTTGTGGAAAAATGCAAGTTGACAGGTCATTAGTCTCCTTGGGTCAGGCTGAGCAAAGCAGAGGAGTTGGAGCTGATTGTGACCTCAGGTCCTCCAGTTCATCAGCCTTCGTCAGAGTCACCAACCACTCTGTGAACTTTTTCTTGAATGATGGGAGGAGCCATATAAAAATTGGTATTTCCTAAAGAACTATTAAGTGCTAGTTGTTCTATGCCAGGGCTCTTGTTTTTCTTTCCTAGCGGATTTTCGATTCCTCCTCCTCTTCCTCTTCCAAGTGAAAGTGAGATGCACAAGGGGCCCAGCACTTTCACTGCCCCCAGGCCCTCAGAGAAGAAGACTTGTTGGGGATTCTAGGTTGAGGAACCTGTCTGCCAGGTTTAGTTTCCATATCTTGCCTACTATAACTTCACACAGATGAGGAGATTGAATAAATAATCTGTCTTTGAAATAAATGAACTGTGCGACCCTTGACTCAGTTTGTGAAATGGAGTTTTGACACAGCTTGGGACCTCTCAGAAATGCCTGAGACCAGTGCCCTGGAGGCAGAGAACACTGGGCAGCCTGGTGCCCAGCAAGTTGGAGGCCCTGGGTTTTGATTGCCAGTGTGCGCTCTACACATTAAAGAAAATCTACATGACAAAGGTCAGATAACTGAAAGATCAATGAAAGAATGGCTGATGGTTACCAGAGGATTTACTTCAGGCTTCCTTTTTTAAATTGTGAGCTTCCATAATAACTTTAAAGTTATGATGAAAATTCACAGGTCTTAGCTCTAGGGTTAGAAGGGATCTCAATGCAAATCTTGACCTACTCTCTTTTTCTAGACAGGAAACCAAGGCCTGGGAAGGAAAATGATGTGCTTTAGGTCAGTCACCCAGGTAATGAGGAGCAGAGGTGGAATCAAACCTTGGTACTCTGATTCCAGAACCTGCTCTTTCCCCTTTCCCATACTGCTTTGCTTCACGATTGCTTTGGCTGGGTGTAAGGAATTGTACCCATAGCACAGTGAAGGGAAAGGTAAAATGTGGTGGGCAGAGAGCAGGCCTCTGAGTCAAGGTCCCCTCTGACACTGGTTTTATGACCAAGCCACTTAACCCTTCACTTCCCTACAGAACACTCTTAAGACTGAGTGGTACGATAGCCAATGACTGATATTGGTAAAGAGAGCTTTCTCACTGGGTCCTTGCTAAACCAATGAGATCGGATGTGTGGACCCCAGAAAAATGCCAGACTTGATTTGTGAATTCTTTCTTCCTCCCAAGCATCATATCCCCTCTATTGGCTCTCTGCAGGTACCTGCCTAGGGAGATAGAACCCACTCCTCTGCTCTCACACCACGAGCCTGCTTCCTAACAGAGGCTCTTTTTGTCCTTAGAACCCTTTGAGGTAGGGAAAGCTAGCTATGTTATTCCCAGTTTATGGATGGTAAAACTGAGAAAATGGTTTGGTGATGTGCTGCTCTAACTTACATGGCTCATTCTTAGAAGAACTGGAATTTGAACCTCTTTCCTGTCCCTGTGTTCTTCTCTGTAGACCACACATGATAAGGAAAGCAAAATAAAACTCAAGTCTTTATTGGATAGGGAAACAGGTTCATTGTGTTCCAGTGAATTGATGGAGATGATAAGAAAGAACACTTTAACATTTGCAAAGCATATTAGAGACAGTATCATTTCAGGTGATTACTACAGATATTATACCCATTTTACAGATACACAAACTGAGACTTAGGTTGTTTGCCCATGGTCTTGTCTGAGACAGGATTTAGACTCAGGCTTTGATAAGTCCTCCTGTTCTGTCTCTAATGCTGTAGTCCTTAGGATCCCACTCTAGTAACCTATGAGAATTCATGTTAGCTGTGAGAAATAGAAAAACTTCATGGGAATGAAATTTCTCCACCTTAATATGATCCCAGTTGTTCAGTAGTCATAACTGAAAAAGAACGGAGGAACTCAAGTTGTGTTGATAGGGGAATAATTGTAGCAGGTTTAGTCTGTCCTAAAAACCCTCAGAAATAAGGCCATGGTTGTGTGCTTCTGAAGGATTTCTCTTCCACAGGTTCAGTCTGGCTCTGAGGCAGCTTGGTCTAGGCCCCAGCTGTCAGCGTCAGCATCAACCACCTGTATGAGGTCCTCTGGAGCTAGCTTCATTGCTGCTGAGAGTGACAGATTGTAGATTGCAGAGATGTTTGAGGGCCAGGATGCTTCGAGTGTCCTGGATTCTCTTCTGTCTTGGAGATGAGGCTGAGTCTAAGTAGCAGATCCCGTGCCCATTCCTGAGGCAAGGAGCTCTTGGGAACATAATAAACACACCCACATTATAATAGGGAGGGTATACTGTGTGTAGTCCACCAGTGTCCATAGCCTCGTGTCCTTGACTGTCACTTGTCTGCTGCATCAGGCATCTTCTTCCTGCTGATGGAATATGTATTAGACTTTCAGAGGATTGTGCCCCCTGACCAGCTTCTCATTGAGTCAGTCAATACTCTTCTGATTCTCCTGTCTCTCCTCGTAGAAAATGCACCCCTCCTCTCTCTTGAGTTTTCCCATCTGTAAAATGGGGACTGTGACAGCTTGGAAACCACTTCAGAATTGGGAGACTCAGAGGAGAGGGTTTATGGAAAGTACTTTGTAAACCTTTAAGATAGCACATAAAGGGAAATGATCATCATTACTTGAAACAGCATGCTCTTGCTTTTTTAGAAGGAATAGAAAGTGTCTCAGAAGTTGTGTGCCCTTTGAGGCTAGGACTCCCCAAATGGCAATGTTTCCTTTATTGTTGGTGAGGCTGAAAAGTCCCTGAACACTTCTTGTTCCTCTTTGTTCAGTTCAGGCCCTTTCTCTTCGGCACTTTTCTGTGCGATTTCATTTCACGCCTTAAGCCCATGTTTTGGTTCCTGCACATGGGGGTGACTGCCAGGAGAGGGTGCTGTCGTTTCGTGAAGCCCGATGTCCCCTTTGGCTCCTCAGTGCTGCAGCTGTTGGGCATGTGCCTTGGATCTGTGTGAGAGTCTGGGCATGTCCATTTGGTTCCCATCCCTAGTGCCCACCCCTCACACCCTGGCCAGGTTATTGTGTCACTTGGGACTCTGTTCAGTAACAGGAAACTGGGGAGAATTTAATTGTTTTCTCCTCTCTCTTTTTCCCATGCAGCTGAACAAAAGGTTCATCCTCAGTTTTCTCCATGCCCATGGGAAGCTGTTTACCCGGATTGGGTAAGTGTGCAGGATGTTTATTTTATTTTCCTACATTACAAGTCTTTTTGGAATTTAATATTGTTAGCAACTAGACTGTGTTTGTAACTGAGGGCACAGGGTGTGAATTCTTAGCGGCCCCCACCTTCTGTTTCTTCTTCCTTTCAGTCTCTCTCCTGCTGGGCTGCTGCAGTGAGGGAAATCTTACTGTGGTCTCTTCTCTTTCCACCCTCTCCCCTTCTCTTTCTTTTTCCTACTTTCCCTCCTCTTCCTTTCTCAGCTGTGCTCTCCCATAGGCTGGCTGTCTTTCCTCCCTGACCTCTTCCCACCTCCTGCTCCTGCTTCGCCCTCTGTTCCTCTTCTCTCTCCTCTGTCTTCCTGTTCATTATGTGCACGTGCTAGGGATCTAGTGAGAACCCTCGGGCTTTCGTGCTGAGTCCCTGGCTGCTGTTGCCAGGGGTCCTCCTTGGGGAGAAAACTGTCCCCTGGTTTTCTCTCCAAGAGAACATTGACATTTCCTTTCTTCCATGTCCCTCTGACCCATGCCTCTTCACCCTTTGGTCGGTTTTCTGCATCACCAGTAAATATAGCAACTCTGTCTTAGTGGTTTCCCAGTCTACTGTGAATTGACATGCATGGAAATGAACAGCCTTGGACCCCAGTCTCCCTCTCCTGTCACCTCTACCATTCCACCACGCCTGCCTGTGGTAGGTGCCAAGTAAATGTTTGCTGACTCGAATTCACTTCATCTTGTCTTTCCAACACTGCTTTGGAAGAGCAGATTTCCTAGTTTTACAAATGAGTCATTGTAAAGTCACACTGAAGAGCTATAGATTCCCTTTTAAGATTACTTTGTATCTACTCTCCATGTATCTTCTGTATACCATTTAGGCACCTCCTCTTTATTCCATTAGAATGGAAAGGCAGAGACCCTATTCACTTTTTCTTTGTACCCCTAGCATGTAGTAGCAAGCGGTAGATAGAGCACAAGCCTGGAGTTAAGAAGACCTGTATTCAGATCCAGGCTCAGACACTTCCCAGCTGTGTGACCCTGGGCAAGTCACTTTATCTCTCCCTACAAAATGGGAACGGTGGTGGCACTGATCTCCCAGCTGGGAGGATCAAGTAAGATGATAACTATAAATATTCGAGTGCCATAAAAGTGACAGCTCTTTTTGTTGTTGTTATAGTCTGCGGATAACTTAGTGAGAAGTCAGTCCAGAGCACTCCTTAGGGACTGCATGGGCCTTGGAGAAAAGGGCCGAGGGCAGGGCAGGGTGGTGGTCTCTGCTGCCAGGAAGGAAGGCTTCCTGGAGGTTCTAGGCTTTTCAGAGTTGGTGAAAGGTGCACAATGCAGTAGAAAGAAGGTGAAGCCAAACTCTAAGCTCCGGGGACTCCGGTACAAGCTTTGGAGTTGAGACTCAGCTCTGGGAGTTCTCACCTGACAAACAGAAAGAAGGCTAGTGCCCCAGCTAGCCTGCTTTGGGAAGTCAGAGTGTGTGTAAGTGTGTGTGCACATGTGCATGTGCAGATATGTATCTCCATGCTCCACTTAAATACCATCCTGATAGCTTCTTCTGGCATAAAGGTGACTCTGAGTTTTCAGAACCTATGCTAACGGAACACAGGTTTTGGCATACCCTGCCCGAAGGAAGGGCCTTAAGTATGGCCCCAGTGACAGATGGTAGTTCATGAAGACCAGCCTCACTAAATTTAGTTAGAGTGGCTCATCTCTAGAGACTGGGCCATCCAGTGGGGAATTTTTGAACCACAGCAACTCATAATTAATCATTCATCAAATCATAAGAGAGAATATGGTTTGCATTGATGGAAAGAGTCTCACATCATTGACAACACAGGTCCTTGACTTGTGTATATTTGCTTGTGATTAATTTCTGAGTCAACCTGCCTCAGTTGCTGTCACTGTGTCCTTTGGCCCTCCTGGCATAGCTCAGGCTTAATACTTTGGTGAGTCTCCAAATGCTCTCTTAGTAGGAGTAATAGCAGCTA
Source organism: Potorous gilbertii (assembly GCA_028658325.1). Taxonomy (NCBI): domain Eukaryota; kingdom Metazoa; phylum Chordata; class Mammalia; order Diprotodontia; family Potoroidae; genus Potorous; species Potorous gilbertii. Next base: position 273,509,290 of record CM053770.1, on the reverse strand, counting down.
ACATTTAGATAGCATTTTGCTGTATGTCAAGCACTGCACGTAGTGCTTTATAATGCTTGTCTTGTTTGATCCCCACAATAACCCTTATGAGGAAACTGAGGCAAATGGAAGTTAAGTTACTTGCCCTGGGTCAGACAACGAGCAAACATCTGAGACCAGATTTGAACTCAGGTCTTTCTGACTGCAGCCCTGATGCTCTATCCATTGTGCTGCCTAGCTGTTCCATATACAACAGCAGCATATGATATAACTATTGTTTCAAGGATTTGAAAGGTCTTGCCCTGCCCCCAAAGTTTATTAGTCTTCCTGACCTCTTTTTCTCCTTTAGCCTGGACCTGTCCTGTCCCATGGGGTTAATGTCGTGACATGAGGTTCCTTGGATGAGATGTCACTATGCCAGTGGAATAGAGGTGTAGAAATGCTTGGAAGCTCTTGGCCCATGTCTTGGTTCCATTTCCATATAAACCTAGAAGACAATCTGCTTACTTTGGTGGATTATGGGAGGACCAAGCAAAAGAATACTTCATGTTAACATATTCCCTTTGGATTCTTGGTAGTGAGCTCCTGATGCTTCCCTAGAAGCTGTTCTTAGATATTTGTTTTGGGCCTCGAGCTAATGATCATGGGTGGCAGAGTAGAAGAGTGCTTCTGTGGACAGATAACATGTACCAGACTGGGCCTGGCTGGCAGTGGCCCTCACCTGCTAGATGTTATAGATCGTTAGACCTGGAAAACCCTGTAGAGATCCTTGAGGCCAGGGGTCTTGCCCCTTATATATCCTGGACTCCCCGGCAGAAGACTCTGAGGGAGTCTTTGGTCCTCTTCTCAGAATCAGAGATTATCAAGGAAACAAAAATGAGGGGAACAAAAGATGGAATTTTTTTCCCCTTCAATTCATGGGCCCCTCAAGGTCCAGAGACACCTACCTGGTTAAGGTTAATAGTTCCTAATCAAGTTCAACCTCATCATTTTATTCCTGAGGAAACTGAGACCTAGGGAGGGGAAGTGACTTACTCGTATCATATAGCAAATGGGGCAAGAGAACTGGGACAAGAACCTGCATCTTGAGTCCTCTTGCTGGACTCTTACTTCTAGGCTAGGGTATTTGTAACCTTTTTTTGTGTCATGGTAGACCATTTTTCAGAATGTTTTTAAAAACATAAAATAAAGTATATGGGATTGCAGAGGAAACCAATTCTATTTAAATATAATTACCAAAATAGTTTTTTTAAAAGTTCACAAACCCAGGTTAAGAACCCTTACTCTAGGGCCATGCGATTCCCTCTTAAAAAGTACCTATTAGACCAGCAGGAAGCCAGACAAAAGTCAACAGTTTATGAAGGTAATGTTCAGATTTGTTATGTACTTTTTTAAGAAGGCAACAATGTGAAGTGGTAAATCAATCTCTCCTGTAGATCCTCTTTTGGGTACTGCTCTTTGCATGGAAATGCCGTTTTATTGGTATTTGAGTTCAGAATCAAACATAAAATATCTGTGATCTATTATCCAGGTTAAAAAGGATTATGTAGGATTTGAAATGATTGTGGGCAGCATTAATAGCAAATGTTGATCAATACAGTGAAGGCAAAGTACGTTCATCCCTGGAGGAAAAATAAACCTTTTCAGTCCAAGATAGTAAAGTATTATGCAAGCAAAACCAAGGAGGATCTAGGCTCTCATGGTCCCCAAGCTGAGCATTGAGCGATGTTGAGCGATTGCTAATAAGACAGGCTTGATTGCCAGGATGTCTCAGTGGCATGTTCTGGACAGAGGTAGCAAGTGGCACCCCACTTCCACTGCCACCTCTCTTCTCTCATTTCTTTCTTTTTCTCCCTTTTCCCTCTGTACATCAGATCTGCCAGTCACACTCCCATTCTCCTGTCCTATCTCCCCAGGCATTTTTTTTAAGCCTCTGAGACACACATCCTGCCTCAGCACCTCCGTGTGTCATGGAGGCCCTGGAGTCCAGGTAATTGTCAAAGACTGTGTCCCAAGAGTACAAATCTGCACTTCCTCCCAAGATGAAAAAAATGTTTAGTGCAACATTGGACTGGGTGCCTGCCATCTGAAGACCATCCTGGCCAAGTTTGGTGAAGGCTCGCTGCCAGAACATGAGGCACCCGAGGAATGAATTTGGCCCTTTGTGAAGATTATCCCCTGAGGTGGACACTGACTGTGACCCCGACTGAATGAAATCATGCATCTTTTCAATCTGAGGATTACAGACAGGGCTAAAGAGGGTACTGGATCTGACCTTGGTTATGGTCATGCATGCTGGTTACCATTGCTCAGACCTTTCGTATTTATTTATTCACTTCTTGGTACCTGTGGGGGAAATCAGGAGAAACCTACAACAGTGATTAAAAGTTTGGAAAATAAGATCTATGAGGAAGAAGAAAGGGGACACTGGGTTGTTCTAGTGAAAAGGCTGTTTGGACGTGAGAAAGGTAGCCAAATAGTCTTCATTTGCACTAAGATGAAAATAAGAAAAATGGTCAGAAAACCATCACTTGAGAGATGTTTGGGTTGATTTGAGGAATAATTTCAGAGAGGGATGATGTTATGGAATCATCTTCTGGAAAATTTTCAAAAGAAAATACATTTTTTTTCCATTTGTCTGAGATGGTTTCCTTGTGGTCCACATGACTTCTCCGAGTTCTTTCCGTTGCTGAATAGAGCAGATGCAGCTGGGGCAAAGGGAGAGCAGAAGACCCTGTGTCCCAGTGGGAGAGAGGAGGGAGAGCCCCAGGGGGTCAGTGTCAGAACCTCTCGGAGAGACAGCAGGCAGGAGGAGACGTGTTGTTTTTCTCAGAGCTGGAAGTGAATTGTGAATTCTGCTCAGGGTTTGTGTTAAAGTGCATGCCTCACAGTACTGCCTCAAAGCACTTCGACTGGCATGGCAGTTGTTTGACCCTGGACAAGTCATTTGCACTTCTCTAAGCTTCTGTTTTGTCTTCTATATAATGGACATGATATTTGCACTTCCTACCTGCCTTGTGTCCTGTCAGATTCAAATGCAAAATGCTTTGCAAATTATAAAGTACTATGTAAATGCCAATGACTGAAAAGCAGAAAAAGCAAAACATTTTTAGTTTGAAAACAGGTATGGCAGTATGTAAGTGAAGGGAAGAGGGGAGGAAGAGAGAAGAGAGGAGAATGGGGTAGAGGGAGGGAGGGAGAGAGAAAGAAAAGGAAGGGAAAGAGGGGAGGAGAGACAGAGAAGGAAGGAAAGGGATGGGATAGAGGGGGAGAGAAGAGAGCACAAAATATCCTGGACTCTTGCCTAATTACTGAGAAGATGTGAAATGTGGGAGGTGTTGGAGACAAATTGAGAATTAGGAGGTTGGAATGAGGAGCAGCCCAAGCCCCGTAACTTTCTTGCCTGCCTTCCAGGAAAGCCTGGAAGCAGTTTTTTGAGTGCTCTCTGAGTCAATGTGCGAGATCCTCACCTGCAAGTTTCTTCTTTGTAATAACAATGAGATTGCAAACTAACTCAAATAAAAAATTTCCTGACTGTCCAAGACAAGTTACCTTCTCAGCCTTAGAATCTGGTGGATGGGTCCAGAATGAAAGCTTAGGATGAAGTTGCAAAGTAATGGAGCTTTTCTTTTCCTCTTCTTCCTGAAAATTTTTGTGGGTCTTTTCACTTAAAAAAAACAAAAAAAAAGTTACAAAGGTAATAAAAGTTAGGAAGCCTGATTCTTTTTTATCAGGAGAGCCTAGTGAAGGGTAGGACCTCCCCCGTTAGTCACTGTCTGAGTCACAACAGGGTGCAGTCCTGGTGTTATTTCTGTGATTGATTGGTCTCTTGAAACTTCTATGCAAATGAGATTGAACATATCCCAAGGTCATTTCTCAAGAAAGTCATTTATATCAGTGAAATGCTTGTCCTGAAAGTGGCCATCTTTTTTAAAGTGCCTGAGGATACCCCTGCCCTCTCTGAGACTTGGGAGGAGAAAATGAGAAAGGCATCTGGCCTAGCTCAGTGCAGAAGTGAGCTTAGCTCTAGACAATGCTGTAACTGGGGGATGACTCAAAGATTGGTTAAATTGTGGTAACAAGAGTTGTCTCTCTCCCCTGTGGCTGCTGTGATTAACTGGCCATGTTACCTTGGGGTGACTGCCTCAGATCTGTATGGACCCAGGAATTGATACCCAAGGATGTTATGCCTGATTTCCAAAGGCTTTTCCCTCTCCTATATATTATCTTGTTGTAGTGTCAGAACTGACATGTCTCCTAAAATGGGCTGGGTCAGAGATTATTGGGTTATGACGGGGTGATTACTGGCTGGGATTTATCCAGGCTCAGGCACACTAAGTCAGTAACAAGTCCAGTCTCCCATCACCTAACCCATTGATTTATCATGCCCCAGTTTGCGGTGGCCAAATACAACCAGATTGATTGAGCAAAGATAAATCTCCTTTCTCCTCAGATCTCAAATGTGCATATTTACTTTTCTTTTGTTTTAATGGTGTTCAGTTGACAAGGGATATAGGGGTAGTGAAGCGGGAGGACTTTTTTTGAACGTTAAAAGAAAATGTGGCCCTTTGGCCTGGTGTTTGTTTGGAACTTCAGCCTGACTTGAGGAACGTTGATGGATCGATTACAATTCCCACTCCAAAGAAGAGCCTTCCTCAGACACAGTTTCAAAGTCAAACCATCCCACGTGACACTTGTGTCATGTCGTTCTCTGCTGGCTCTCTGCTGCCTTTCAACACGGAGACACATGGCTCTGAAACTCACCCAATGTGGCTGCTTTTCAAGAAGAGTGAACTCTGCTGTTCTTGTAATGAGAAGTGCTGATCCCCCTCCCCACTTCTGACCAGGGAGAGTGCTGCACAATGTCAGGATTTAAAATGAAACCTTTGTTACAGCCCTTGGGAGAAAATGGATCCAAGCCAGGTCCAAACATATCACTCTTGGCCATTCCAAACCTACAAAGAGTTTAACTCTTAGAGCAAACCAATTTTTTTTTTCTAAATTGGGCATATGAAATGGCACATGGGAAAAAAATACCTGTATGGTATGTTTCATGCCAGTGTAAATGAAAACAGTCCAGCAGAGGAGATGGAATGTAAACTGTAACTTACCCATAGCTGTGGCATGACCATCAGGTCAGCAGAGGCATCCTCTGCATTCTTTTTAAGAGGGAAAAACAAAGTTGGTTGGGTGGCTAAGGAGCCAAGGATTTTTAAAATGTTCATGTTGTGTTATGGTTTTGGGGAGGCCTGACAACTCACAGCAGAAGGCCTGAGCTGCTAGTGAAGCCAATTTCTTAACTTCAGTCCCTGAAACTGTTGTGTATCTTTTGAGAAGGATACCCTTCCTTGTGGCTTCCCAGAAGCTAGTCACTAATCCAGTCTGCATCCCCCATGTACCATAAGCACTTTGTTTGTTTAGTTGGAGGGGGAAGGGAGATAAAGGGTACATTTGCTGACCTCGACCATTCATCGTGGCCCTGAGGCCCCTGTGCCTGGTTTCTCTCTCAGGCAACTAAGTCTGAACACGCCTCAGATGCTGAGGGCTTCATCTGTGGTTTATTCCCCTTGCCAAAGGAGCTTCAGGCATCCACCACTGTTTGGAATCTAGTGGCCACACTTGGCAGGCAGTGGGTTGAATGACCTCTGTTTAGGAGCCCTGGGTCACTGGCTGGATATCTGCCTCCTTCCATTACTGGCCCTGCCTGTGTTGGGAGTGGCACTTGGCCAGGGCATTGTATTTCCACTGGACTCAAAACATGGAGCCCTGACTGGAGCAGCAGTGGGTGTCGGGGAGGAGGGCAGCACTGCAAGGAGGAGAGAAGTAAGCCGGGGGTCTTTGGCTGTTGAGGTCCTTTCAGAAACTGATGTCATTTGGGGCCCTTAGGTGGAGCATGCATGTTTTTCTTAGGAAAAACAGCTGAACTGCACCAGGTTTCCTGAAGTTGCTTCTGAAGACTTCAGGAGTCTTTTTGTCCGCAGAACTGTCCATCCCAGAGAGGGCAAGGTTACAAGTGCAACCCAGGAATTTGTTGCAAGTTTGTTCCCCACTTATTAAAATGGTTTGTGTGCCCCAGGGATAAACTGCTACTTTGACACCAGCTTATTATCTAGTTACTGCCATAGACTGGAAAATAAATTAGTTATTAAGCTTTGGTCTATTAACACTTTAACCAAGTACTGAGTTACTCCCATAGGGGATCTTTGGACAGTTCATGCTTTTCTCCTTAACTTGAGATGCTGGAGACCCAGAACCCTCTCACACAATGATCTTTGGGGCAAGGGTTGGGTGGTGAGTTCAGCTGCCTTTGGCCTGCCTGTACTTGGTCCCTCTCAATGAAGTGCTATGTTAAGGCCATTTACATTCTTCTCAGAAGCTTTTCCTATATAATTTCCCACACAGTGCTGTGGTGAAGAATGGGTTTAGGGAGCAGGGAAACTCTTATCCTAACCACAGAATAGGAATAGATTTGCAAAACAAAGAAGGCAGCGTTTGCAAGCTGAGTCGGCTGTTACTGCTGGGAGAGCTCCCGTCATGTCCTGGCACTACCTTCCCTCACTGGCTTTCTGTGTGTGCAGAATGGAGACGTTCCCTGCCGTGGCTGAGAAGGTCCTGAGGGAGTTCCAAGTTTTACTGCAGCACAGTCCCTCTCCCATCGGAAGCACCCGCATGCTACAGCTCATGACCATCAACATGTTTGCTGTGCACAACTCCCAGCTCAAAGGTAAGGTGCTGCTTCTTTCTACACCCAGACAGATGGTGCTTAACCTCAGGTATCACTAAACCTTGCCCACCCTCATCCCTGGTGACGTGCACGCACACACAGCCACCCCTTCATTTGTCTCACACATCATCCATGTCACACACATGTATAGATTCCCATGTTTTGCATGTTCACATGTGTATGCACATGTGTACGCGCGCATGCACACACACACTTCCCACATCTCCACCTTTTATTATACAGCACTTTGCTTAAGATTTTCCAGGGCTTCCTTGGGTGGGATGAGTGGAAGCAGTCACGGGCACAGAGCCTCCTTTGCAAACCCCAAATGCTGTTGCACATCTGGCTTTGCTGAAGGCAGCAGCGAGGACTCTTGTCGGCTTTAGTCCCAGAACCCTCCCTTGGGAGAGGTCATTGCTGAGATGCTTCATTGCAGAGACCATATATTTGGCAGTGATTGGGACTAGCTGTTTTCTGGCCTCATGTACCTTGTTTGTTCAGTATGGAAAAGTCCAGCTCCCTATGGGATATCCCCTATGGGATTCTGCCAGGGGGTGGGGACACACGATTGATGAGCATTGGTGATTCAAAACCTGGAAGTAAAAAGGCCTGGAGTCTAAGCCTGTAGCTTATTGGAGGATGCCGAGTTGGAGTGTTCTGTGAGCTCCAGGGGCCCTCCCTCAGCCCAGCCCTGGCAGACAGGGTTGCTTATACTCAAGCACTGTCATCACCGGAGCATGCTTCCATAATCTCCCCTGCCCCCCAACACATAGGTACATATGGTGTGCTTGACTTTGGTGGAAATGTGCAGTGTGGGGAGGTTGTTGCCTTGTGTGCCTGAACAGGAAATCTCGTCCCAATTGCCCAGGAGCTCCGTGTGTGTTGGGGCCAATGATTGGGAAGGTGATTATCTGACGTTCCTAGAAGTGAGAATTGCCCCATGGAGACTCAGGTGTCCGGCGTGACTGGTGTTTCTGGACAGGGTGTCACTGGGGCTCTTGTTGCACCTTTCCTCAGTGCTTTCTGCCTCCCTGCAGGAGTCATTTCTATTCCTGTTTGTTATCAGGGACTTCCGTCTCCCTCTGTCTATGGTGGAGGCCTTTCCTCTCTGATCAGTGCATCTGCCATACTTTCCACTGAAGCTGGCATCCTCAGGGGGTTCAGCAGTGTCCTCAGCCAGGCTGCCTGGGTTTTCGATCAGAGCAGAGTCCTTGGGGTTATTTCTCCATCTCATCTCTGCCTGCTAGAGCACTTAGAATTCCCAGCAGAAGGCTAGACCCATTGGCTTTGGTGACTTCTTGAACCTGGCTAATTATTCCTGAGTTGGCTGTTTGTTTTAAGCAGGGCTGAGGAAACATGGAGGGCTGGAGGGTTACAGTGGTTTCCAGGAAAGAGGAAATGAAGTTTGCAAAGTATTGCCTTGGAGATGTTGTAGAGTTGAAGGAGGAGGGGCCCGGGACTGGGGGCGGGGCGAAAACTGATTCCTGATTCCTTCACTGCAAACTGTTAGTGTGCTTGGATTAAGGAAACTGAGGAGCTGCTATTTCTCATGTCCTCTTGGCTTTTTTGTAGTTCTTCACTATGTAATAGGCAGTACTCATAGCTGCTGTCATCTTCCTAGGGATGTGCTCACTCCCAAGGACATGGGACTTGAAGCTTTTATAAATGTAGGTTTGAAGGAACCTAAGTCCTTGCCTATGAAGCTGCTGTTGTCTGGCCTAGCTTGTGCTTTGAGGGAAAGAATCCTTCAGACTCAGACAGGGCATCAGGACTACTTTCCTACAACCACTGTTAAATAAAAAAGAAACAAAAGGAAAGTAAAGTAGAGTAGGAGGAGGACATGGTTCCTCCGTTTGGGGGCAGGCATTGCCCATGACCATAGGCTCCTTCCAAGAAGCAACCAGAAAGGACCGCATTTGACCCCTTCACCCTGGTTTTAAGGTTAGCCCTTTTACCAGCTGTAGCAAAGGGGAGCACAGACAGGCATCTGTATGATTTAGGGCAGTGCAGCAAAGGCCAAAGGCTAGAATTTGCACATCCGCAGTGATGGACATGCCTCTGCCAGCTCCCCGGTGTGCAGCTGAGGCTGGTCCAGGCCCTGCTGTGTGGGCTGCCATCAGCAGAAGGCTGAGGGGAGGACTCGGCAGGGTCAGTTGGTGGGAAGATACACTTTTCCATTTCCCAGCCCATGAGTCATCTGCTCTGAGCCCCTGTGTTGTGCTTGCACGGACAGTGGCAAGAGGGGGCGTTGTGGTTGAGTAGCATCTGTGTGGTGGGTGTGGAGAGGAGGGGATTTGGAGAAAGAAGACGGCTGATCTCCATCATTAATCAGCAGCATTTTGAATCACATTTTTATGAGTAAGGAAGTGATGAGTCGCCCTTCTCAAGGCATCCTTACTGCCCAGCCTGTCACAGTGCCGTCATGGCAGCTACGTGGCTAGCCAGAAAGCACACAGGATGGCAGCTGCTTGGCTCCCAGGTGTCCCTGATCCCTGCCTGCTTGTTTGGCCTCTGTGGTCTCTGTTCCTTTTTGGATTGTACTTCTGCAAGAGTGTTTATGTGGATTGGCTCCTCATCCCCTTGGGGAAGGAGCATTCCATGCTTAGCTCTGAAAAAGGAGGATGTTCCCTGGAGAAGCGAGGAGCTTTGTGTGGCCCTGGCAGCATCTCAGGCCAATTCAGACATGACCTTATCGATAGGAAGGTGGGCTAAAAGGGGAAGGGGCAGGAGAAGTTCCTGTGTAGAGAGAGCACATTAACTGATGATTCCTGAAATTCTATCTTTAGGAATTCATTTCTTTTCCTTAAAAGTTTTTCTTCTTCCCTACCATCTACTCTTTTGAAATTCATATTATTTTGGGAGGGAAAATACATGCAGTCACTGATATCTTTGTATGTGTAAGTCCATCAGATGCTTTCCTCACTATTCGAGCTAGGGCAGTGGGAGAAGAGGTATTCCTGAAAGTGGGGACAGAGGGTAAAGAAAGAGCAGGATGGGAGGGCAGCCTTCCCTTCTACCTCTGTCCTCCTCAGGGACATGACTTGTTCTAGGTACTGTTAACGTGGATTTCCTATCTGGTGGATTATTGGTCTGCCTTTTGCGAGGTGGATTTTCACCATTTCTTTCCTACAGTGAAATGATCATTTCTGGGTTTTTGTGTGATGTTCTTCCCATTTTCTTGTGGATTCAACTGAAAATTCCAGATTAGGTTGGGGTCTTCTGGAAATAGATCTTCTGCTTGGAGGTAGCAGAGATAGGAGTCTGGGGGAACCTCCCAGGAGAAGGAAAGCAAAAGGTGGATGCTCTTGGCATTCGAGACTCCGAAGTGGCCAGTGGTGGCTTCCTGAGGAAGGTGGTTTCCAAAGTGATGTTATGATTGGAGACCTCTGAGCTTGAGGCGGCCCAGAGGGAAGAAGATGGTCCTTCCCCACACAGTTCCATTGGACCCTTCAGTGGCCATCTCATGGTGGAGTCCAACCTGTTGATCTGAACCACAAGCTCTCTAAGAATTTTAATTTTTAAAAAAATTCTATAATTTAAGGAAATAAAACTGGTTTCTTGAAGAGAAGTAATTGAAGCAGCATTTGTGGGAGGGCATCTCTGAAGCCCCCCTGCATTGCCATCTGTGCCCAATTTACTCCAATCTGGCCTTGCTGGGGTATTTTTTCTTTCGCCTTAAAAAAAATAATTTGTTTTATAATTCCTGGAATCAAAACCATCTCAGGCGCACACTGTTTTATTTTACTGTATTATTGGATTATACTCCTATAAATCACTGGATGTTATTCCTAGGCCACCACCGGAATAACTTCCCTTCCCTGGGTTCTGGCCCCCTCCCCATGTCTCTCCTTTCCTAACAGCTACCAGCCAGAGCAGTCCTGAATTTCAGCCTTTGCCCAAAGATCCTGGGTGGCAGCAGAGGGCACCCAAGATGCTCCTCTGCTCTGAGGGTGCTCCTGGCTGCAGGATTTGGGGATTGGGACCCAGATAGGACCCATAGGGACTTTTTTCCAAGTGTTTCAGAAGCTCCCTCTTGGCAGGGGCAGAAGAGGAATGCTACATGTGTTTCTTGAGTGCCAGGTAGGACCCTAGTTGCCCATATGAGAGGAAAAGAGCTAGAGGCCTGGTTGCTTAGTGTGGAGTCTTGACATGTGAACAAGAAGAAACTTTAACTTCTTGCCTCATGCCGCTAATATGAGAGCAAACTGTAGGTCAATGCAGTCATCAGACAAAGACCTAGTGCCCTCTTAGAGATCCTCAGACGAAGCCCTGTCGCTTTGGGGTGAAAGTGTCTTCATTCTCCTCCTATAACATAATGTATGAGATTCCTAATCCTGAGCATATCAGACCACTTGTACAGGAAGTCCACCTTTCACAAGGGTAAGCCTGAGAAAACTCCAGTGCCCTTCTCCCCCTCCTTCCCATATCTCTCTGTGGCAGTATCAGCCCCTTGATCTCAAGGATACCCATCTAGAATCCAGCAGATAGTCCACTCTGCTGACTCTCTCTGTGGCTATAATACTGCATACTGACTGCCTTTGGAGTCTCTTGTCAAAGAGCTAGCCTTATCTAGGAAGCTTGTGTGGAAAACAGGTTTAGAGGTCATTGGAAGTCAGACTCAAAGGAGTTTCATCTTTACACTTTATTTTGTATACTAAGGGTAAACCATAATGGTTAGTAGTCTGATGACTACATCTCACCATTGCAGTCTCTGACAGCTTGACTGGGGAAAAGTAAAAGGGGATCTCCTGATCCCCCAGGGCTTAGAGTTTCAGAGATCTTTACCTGTAAGAATGAAACAATTTGTTTTGTAGGCTAGGGATGGGAAAGTGAAGAAGAGCCGTCACTGTGCCCAGCTAATAAATCAAGAGATTCTGTTTGCCCAACTGAATTCAACCTGTTGTCATGTTAGCTGAACAGAGTGATTTCTGACCCTCTACCCTGAGGCAATGGGGATATACACAGCTGCCCTGGAATCAGAGTGGAGATTTTTTCAAATGTCTCCTCAGTTCTCCCTGATCAGTGTGGATAAGGAAACTGATTTTTTCGGCTACTTCTCAGCAGGGTTTTCGGGCCTGGGCAGCAGTTTCTGGGAAGTGAAGATGACAGCAGGGTTCTTTGCCCCCTGCCCCATGTTCTCTGTGTAGGGCCGAGCAGGCAGAGACTTCAAATCAGGCTTCTGCCAAGTCCTGAACAAAAGAGAAATACATAGAGTCTGTGGAAACAGAAGAAATAGCTGGAAATGCTGCCACCTCAGTCTGGAGACTTGTGAAATGATTATCCCAGAAATATTCTGAGGTTATTTAGAAGATACTTTCTACCTCTACTCCCATCCCCACCTCGCAGTGTGCGCACCATTGTTTATGCTCTTTTCCTCCTGCTCCTTCAGATGTATTAACTCTTTGTCTAGCACGTGCCTTCTCATATTCATGAGTATCATTCAAAGTGCACTTTGGAAATGGAATGTTGTCTTGAAGCCTTCAGAGGATTGAGAGCCTTCCATCTCTGTCCATTCTAAAAGACAGAAACACTTCTTTGGGTTCGGTAATTTGGACCACTGGAAATAGAAGGGATTTGGATTTTTAAATGTTTAACTATCTGCTATTGGATTGGCTCAACTCTGAGTCTGAGTTGGGGCCTGGAGAAGAAAGGAACTAGAGAGATTGATGTGAAGGTCATCAGGATTCCTGATGCTCTGCTGGGAGCCCTGTCTGAAACGCTGGTAAGCAGGCATTCTCTGGGTGAATCCACAGTTTCAAGATTTGTACTGGGAGAAGGGAGGCAAGTCTTGCTTCCTAAAATGAAGTATGCTTTTGACTTGGGAATGGGAAAAACAATGGGGGCCAGATGCCCCCCAGTTTTGTTTTTGGAGAGTCTCTCATTCAGGCTTGGGCAACAATCTTTGATGTAATTGATTTCTGTTTGTAAATTTCCCAAAGAAGTGTTCCACTTTTCAAGAGCTTGCTAAGAAAAGTAATCAGGTGGGGAAGGGGAGAAAGGTAGAAGGTGATAGGACTCAGTTGTCTGGCCTAAATAAAGGAAAGCAGTCGTCAGGAGTCTGAAGAAGAAGCTAACCTTGTTTAGGGTGTGATTCTAATAAGGCCGGTAAGTTGCCTTTGGCCATTGGGATGCCTTGCTGTGTCCTTGTTCCTGAGGTTACCAATGCTTAGAGCACAATTTGATTTGTTTACCTTCCTCAGTTTCCTGTTTAGACACTGATTGTCACCTATCTCGGGTTTATTTACTGTAAATGGAGGTACTTTCTTGGCTTTTTGCTCTCATCTCATTACTTGTAGCCAGAAAATGCCCATGTGATTATCTCTTACCCTAAGTGCCAGCAGCAGATGCCGCATTTGACATGCTACAGGGAATTTCCAACTGCCGGGCAGGTTTCTGAAATTCAGACACGTGCTGTTCACACTTTGGCTACTGAAACAGGGATCAGTAGGCAAAGGGCAGAAGGAGGTCTGCAGTACATGCTTAGGGCTTAAGGCTCCAGCTGGTGTCACCAGGACAGGTTACATCATTGTGGAATGGTGATGGGCCAAACCTAGTAGGGGCTTCTGTGAGGCAAATCAGTCACATCATTCTGCCTGTTTTGTATAGCCTCTCTGTTACTAGCTCCTTCCAGAGACAAAGTAATGTCCGGATCTCATTTCAGGGTAGTGAATGGGAGAGAAATGTTTGATAATTTAAAGATATAATTTCGTCCAGCACTGAGAACCCAAGTTCAGATTAGTTCAGCAAGGTTTATAATACATTCTCCAAGGTTCTGTGTTGGAAGAAAAATCCTTCTTTGTCCACAGTGAGCCAAAATATTCCTCTTGAGGGGTGGGGGGTGGGAGATGGGATTCCTTCTCTGCATTGTGGAGAGAATCAGACCACCTCTAGGCAGGTGGCTTCCAGGGTGAATGCTGACTCTGTGGCTTTGGGGAAGTTTGGGTAACAAATTGTGAAAAGAAAAATTGGGGACATCCATCAATTACATGTCCTTTGGGAACATTCATGGATAAAATTGCTCTAGAAATATTTTTTCTTTTATCTGTTCTAAAATATAGTTTTAAAAATGAATATTTTGTTTAAAAAGGTCAATTCAAATATAGTTGCATCATGGTATTTAGTTGTTATAATGGAATTCAGTTAGCTTTGTTACCTTGCTGTGCAAAAAAAAAATACTTGAAAGTTTTGCATAATAATCTGTATAGTGAACCATTTATTCTTTTAGGGGGAGATATGGGGAGGAGTGGAGTTCCTGAACTGTTATTTCTTTGGTGTTAGAAATGCTTGGTGAAGAATCTCTGCCAGGGCAGATTGTCTACTCTTCTCCAGCCTGTTGTCTTAGATTTAGTTGCCTGGAACAAAGAAAAGACTTAGTCTCTTCTGCTCTCCTAAATCTCTATTGCTTTTGTCTTAGGTGTCCTTTCTTCATTCCTCAAAATAGCCCCTCTTTTTCCACTCTCTCTTCTCCTTTGTTCCTCTATTAAGGTAACCTTGTCATCTTCATATTCTTTGAAAAAAACATTTAATTCTTAGTGTAGTCGGTGAATGTGGGACCCACTCTGAGTATCTTCGTTATGCTGTAGAGCATATCTTATTTTGCATCAGTGTAAAATGCCCCCAAACAGATCTGTTTTTGTACTTGGCTGTGAGCAATGTTGGACTCTCCTTCACCTCTCACAGCTTCTGTAAGTCACTGTTGGTCAAGACGAAAGTGTTCATCATAACCAGGACCAAACCCTCCGATCTCAGGCTCCCATGACGGAGGGGCATTAGCATGAGTGCAGATGTGAGTGAAGGTTTTGTCTCTTGTCTCCTGGAAAGCTCGTGAGGTGGGGTCTTTGACTGTCACTTGTCTTTACTGCCATGAATTTTATGTTGCCATAATGGGATGTCTTTGTTAACTGATAGAAGAACTACGGCATTTATTGTGGAGGTGGCAACAACAGCTCCTTCAGAGGAAGTCCATGGGATCGTCTGATACTGGGTCTAATTTTGAGTGCTTGGAGGTAGAAGTCTCCTACTTACCACTGTGGCTTTTACTCACTTTTACTAGTGAGAATGTATCCCCCAAGGAAGTATGTGGAGGGTGTGTCCTCAGTAGCATTTCTGTTGAGTATATGGTGTACTTGTACTCCACTTATGATCTAGAGTATAGCAGCTATCTCTTTACCTAATAGTTTTAGGGAAATGAGCCCAAGTATAAGGAGGGAGTGGAATGAGCTTTATCCTTCCTGGCATGAAAAGTCAGACTGTAACCTCTCTAATCCATTGGAAGTCATCTCTTAGGACAAGATCTTTCTTCCTGGGCAGCTAACTTTACCACAGGGACTGGACTGGACTGCCCTTCCTTTCTTCTAGGAGGAGGTTACTTATTCCCTCACATTATGGACTCAGATTTGAGCAGGGTCCTCTTTTTGACTGAAAGGACACTCCACCCCTCTTATTTCCCAAGAAAACTGCTTGTCTGATAGTTCAGCAACACAGGTCAGATTTAGTTAGTCTGGAAAAGAAATGTCATGTGTATATTGATCTCCTCAACTAGACTATCAGTGCTCTGTACAGGGAGTCTCCAGCAGAACAATACTGGGAACAGAAGGGGTTTCAGTAAATACATATTTTTTTAATCCTTTCAAATCTGACCAAGTTTTAAGAAAATGAGACTTGGGTAAAAAGAGGTTGAAACTTAAGAATATTTATTAAAATACCAAACATGTTCTCCCTCTCTTAGCATTATATCTTTAGGGTTTCTTAGCTGTTTTCTCAGCTTGGTAAACATTTTGATGATTTTAGTAAATTTTTCAGATTTGTAAATATTTTCATGGGTTGGGAGATTTTTCCAAATAAAAATGTTATTACAGTTACTATTACCTAAGGTTACAATATGGTTAAAGTCAGTAGAATTCTGTTGAAATACCAGTGCTATATCAAAATGCTTTTTAAAAGGCATTTGAAATCTCCAACATAATTTTTCCCTTGGACACTTCCTGTGTGATTCTTAGTTCCAAACTTTTGGGGTTTCTCTCTGAGGAGAACAGAAAGCCAAGTTTTTATAGACACTCCTGTTTGTTAACTAATATCCCTGGTATGGGAGCTTCCTTCCAGGGAAGTCTGGGACAACTCACATGGTCACCGTGGCACTGAATGCAGGAGCTATGACCCCATTGGGGGCCCCATAAGACAGAGAGGGTCCTGGGCGGGTGGGGGTGGAAACTGCCTCCACATGTGTGTGCTATTTCTTTAAAAGAGAGCAAAGCGGAAGTGATGCCGTGGGGAACATCTGCAGTGGGGGCTGAGCAGAGGGGAGCAGGAGACGCGCTGCAGCTGGTGCGAGGCCCTGGCAGGCCATGGAGTGGCTGTCTGTTGGGGTTTACTTCTGTCTGCATTGAAACATGGCCTGGGAGGGGGCTGGTGGCCCGCCGCCAGCCCCTCGAGCCTGCCCTGCTCTTTCCTCTCTCCTCCGCGCCCCCTCCCCGGGCTCTAAAGTCACATTTCCAGGCCAGACAGAGAATTAATCTCTGGGCACTTCACATTGCTGGCAGCCCAAAGCAGGATGTGGGATCTTTTTTTTCTCTCTTTCTCTCTCTCTCTGCGTCTTGGCTGACTTTTTTACCTCTCGAAGAATTTGGAAGGCCGTGAGATTCCCCCCGTCCCCCCCAGCACTGGGGAGTTTTTCAGCACGCCGATCACCCTGCTGCGGCTTCACCCTAATAGACTTCATATGTTGACGCAGTTGACATCAGTATCAAACTATTTTACATGTGATCTGGTGTATTTCCTGAGGAAATCTGCAAGATATTTATTAAGAACTAATAAAATAAACCTCTCCATGAGTTTTTAGGTAGTTTTCAATTTTTCATGTCTCTCTCGTTTCCTCTTATCAATGAGTTGCTATTTTCTCCCTCCACTCTGACCATTGCAAAAGGAAACAAAAATAAATGTTTTCAACTGTTTTGAAGGGACAGAGAGAGAGTAGTTCTACCATGCTGGATCAGCCGGGCTGGGCTGTATTTTTAGTGCCACATAACACTGTAGAGACTAAAAATATCCTTTTGTAGTGGATCCTTTTTATAGGTCTGTGTGTGTGTGTGTGTGTGTGTGTGTGTGTGTGTTTATAATGTTGTACAAGCCTGCACAAGTGCCTTTGTGCATCGACAGCCATTCTTCCCCTCACAGCTGGCCTCCATTAGTCCTTGAAAATTAATGTAATCCTAGTTAAGAAAAAAATTAATTACTCTACCAGAACTGCATTTTATTCAAAGCTCGTGTTAGCTCCCTGACTGGCAGCTTAGAAGCGAGAGGCTCTAGAGACCCACGAGGCTGTGGCTTTGGTACCACGGCATCCGCTGCCATGTTTTTGCTGCTCAGGGCGTTCCCCAGCTCTTTAGGTAGGGTTAAACATGTGGTGTGCAGATAGCAGCCACCGCTTTTCAGCCCCCTTCCTCACCTCTGGGGAGTGCCAGGCTCCAGGGCTTTATCCCTGTGGGAAGCATCTGACCACAGGGTTAGCTCACCTCCTACAGAACATGACTTTCTTATCAGGTTTCTCTAGAAGGAAAATCCTTTGGAGCTGGTGATTTTTTTGTGTATTGGGGAATAAAAACTTAGGATTTGCTGAGGGGAAGCTGCTGTTGTTGACTGAGCTTTGGACTTGCTTGTGGTTTTCCATCTGCGACCTTCCTCTAGTGATGTCTTCCTTTTTAAAAGAACAGGCCAGAGTTGACTGTGAGTGCGTGCCCAGGGGTGATGAGCAGTACCACCCGGGCTGGGGGGGCCCGCCCAGAGCAGTGAGTAACATTCCCAGCTCCATAGTCAATGTTCTGGGATGAGGTGGAGGGCACAGCCCAGAGGTCCCTGCTGTCTGCCTCACGTTATTGATGCTTTGCTCTTGCGCAACTATTTGCTATTTCTCCTCCCTCCTGGCCCCCCTGCCCCCCTTTCGTTGGAGGGAGAGAAGGGGGCTGTTTGTTTCCTTGCTTCTTGGAGTCTCCAGGCTCTACTGAGAGGCCAGGCAGGATCCATCTGTCTTGGACAGCAGTTCCCTTTTTTTCGCTAGGCCAGGGTGTGGGCAGCACAGGCCCAAGTAACTCGTGATAAGCTTCCCAAGTTCCATGCAATCAAGGATGGTCATGGTGCTACTCAGTCGAGCCAGGTGCCACTGGTGAGCCCAGGATCAGTGTTGGTGCCCTTTGTCGTTTTTCTAGTCAGAGGCACTGGCTCTGCAGCCTTGCCCTTGGGTCTTGTTTGTAGACCCTTCCCTGAAGGCTGCTCTAGAGCCATCTCCGCCCCCACTCTGAGCCCTCAGCTTCCTGTATCTAAGCCCCAAGTAGGGTAGTTCAGCGAAAGCAGTAATTAGGTCTTGTAAAAATTTATTTTATTAGCGAAGAGTGTTGGTGGGTAATTGGCTATAATTCTAACACAGCCAGTTTGGAGATTAATAAAATTTTTAAAAAGAACAGTTTTTACCAGAGGCAGTGGGGCTGTTATTTCTAGGCCTTGGCTGGGCTGAAATCAGAACAGCATGGGACCAGCAACCAGCTACCCTTGTGGGCAGACACAGGACTTCGTTCCTCATTGTTGTTACAGCCTGTGTGGTGCCCGTCCTTGAGGGTGCTCTACACTGGCACAGGAAGAAAGGAAACCTTGTTTTCCAAGAACTCTGCTCTCTCTCTCAGCTCGATAAGCATTTAAAAATAAAAGCTGCACAATTGAAATTGGCAGTGCATCTTCATTCTTTTGTCTCTCTGTTTATTTTTTCCCCTCATCCCTCAACATATGTGCTCCAGCCCTGGTTCTTACGCCCTCAAGAATGACAGCCTGGAACTCAGCACACTTGCACCAAGCTCTGCATGCCCTCCACATGGCTGTTGGGAGCCTCCTGAAACTGCCTGCCCACCCAGGGAATCAGCCCTCTCCTCCTCTCAAGTCAAGTGGCCTGTCACTTTCTCCAGAATCCTGACTTTAGGCTCAGTCTCGTTTGGTTGTTTTGCTTTTCCTGTGACTTCATTTGATTTTGGAGGACCTCAAAAAGGAAGGCCATGCCTTGATAGGCTTTGTTTCTAGCCAGGAAAGGACTTGTCTCTCTGACAGTGTCAGCTCTCCAGGCAGAACCAGGGCAGTACTGTATGTGATATTGTACTACTAGAAACTAGAAACAGCATTCACAAATCCTCTCTGCCACCTGGTAATTCTGTATCTAGCAACCAAACTGCCCCTGGGTGCTGTGGGCATAGGTTACCCTGAAATGTTGCATGGGCAACTCTTAGCAAAATTGGCCTTGCTGTTGTATTTGTGTTACTTTAGTTATGCCTAACTCTCTGTGACCCCCATATGGGATTTTCACGGCAAAGATACTGGAATGGTTTGCCATTTCTTTCCCCAGCTCATCTGATGGATGAGGAAACTGAGGCAAACAGGGTTAAGTGACCTGCCCAGGATCACACAGCTAGTAAGTGTTTGAGGCCAGATTTGAACTCGTGAAGATGAGTCTTCCTAATTCGAAATCCAGTGCTCTATTCACTGGCCTGCACAGTATTAAATCTAATGGAGGAAAGAACAGTCAAAATCAGAAGGTCTTGGTAACACCTACCTCCCCCACTCCCACACCGTTCTACCCTAGTTCCTGCCCCTGGTCACTGCTTTTGGTGACTTCTTGGTTAGTCAGAATCCAGAGTAGTCAGAGAGAGTGTGATTTCAGGTTAATAGTTCCATTTGATTCCTGAAGTGGATCAGTGCTTGGTAGAACTAACTAGAGTGTTATTGCAGGTTAATAGTCCTTGTTTTTGCTTGGCTGGCTGGGCTGAAACCTGGTATAACTATTTCCCAAAGAATAGTTTTAGTTTGAAAACTTAAGGTCAGCAGTTCGCAAGAACTGAGCTTGCAGCCAACTCTGTGGTCTGCCTTGTGCCACTGGCCCAGCAGCACTACAGTCCTGATCAATTGATCAGCAACAGAACGAAACCACGAATGGCAACTGCCAGATGAAGCGCCATCTTGTCCATCGTTCGACCCAGCCTGGCTTTCTGCTCACATCCTCTTTCTCTCTGCTTGTCTGTCTCACTCTGTGCTGGGTATTGGCCCCCTTTTTGGTTCAATCTTTTTCCATCTCTCTGTCTCTTTTCATAACAGTTTTTTAATAATGTTTTAGTTAGTTCCAGCCTTTTCCTTGAATGGATCCCATTGGAAAACGCATTTGAAAGGAAACAGTTAGACACTTCCCTTCCTTTGAAACTCTGTTGGCACCTTTTCCAGGGCAGTAAACCGTACAACATGTATTTTCAAAGTTTCCAAACGCAGACATGCTGGCGTTAAATTTATGAAAAAATATTTTATTCTCCTGTATAGTAACCAAGACTCAGAGATGATGGTCAGAGTTGAAACCTATGCTCGATTTTGGAACTACAACAGGTTTTTTAATTGCTGCGGGAAATTTAGCAGCACTGGCTCTTGGAGAGCCTGTGATACCCTCTATCTTGGCCTTTCTCTACAGATGGGACAGGAGGAATTGTAATAGGAGCTCTGGGAATATCCCAGCTGCACCCAGGGGGAAAAGAGGACTTACCATGAGTCATTATGATTCCTTCTGTTAGACACATGGAGAGGCAGGTAAATTCCTTCTTGTTCTCTCAAAGGGGTGGAGTCAAATGATTCCTGTTTTTGTGTGATTTGTGACTTATCTTGAGGTGCTCTGGCAAGAAGGCTTCTATTCATAGCCATGTGTCTGCTTTCATTAAGAATGTGCAGTATCAGTGGCACGTTACTGCCTCTAAATGACACCAGGCTTGCTTTGTGGTCTGATGGAAAAGTGTGTTGGAATTAGGTCTCTTTAATGATCTAGGAATTTGATTGGGGTTTCTATTTGATCCAGGAATTCCCCCCTCTTCCCCCTCCTTTTCCCTATAGAATCCCTGAGAACTCTTTTTGAAGCTATTTACCAGCAGGTTTCTTCCACAGCTAAACTTTATGTTGACTTTGGTTTACGTGACAGCACCATTTTTAGCTTCTTTGGGTGCAAAGAGGATCTCCAGGCTCTCTTGCCACCAACAACAGCCAGAACTTGCCGAGTACCAGGATGGCCATTGTGTGTGCAGCAGTGTTCTGGGCACTGCTCCCAACTGATTATCAACAGCCGTTTACTGAGTTTGCTGGAGAAGCAAAAAGTTAGAGAAGGTCTGATGCCCTTCTTGGGTTAATAATTAAGTCTTGGAGAGATGGGATATATCCTTGAAAGTATCAATAACAATACCAAGAAATATGTGCTAAGGTACAGGCTTGCAACCTAGGGGGGTCACCTTTGACTCTCCCCCCACCCACATCCAGCCTATCAATGTCACCTTTGTAACATCTGTCAGATGCCTTCCTCTCTGCAGCCACCCTAGTGCCAGCTCTTGTCACCTCATACCTAGATGATTGCAGTAGCCTGCTGCTGGGTCTTCAGGCCTCACGTCCCTTCCCACTTTAAACCATCCTCTATTCAGCCATCAAAATGATCTTCCTAAAGTACATATTGTCCATATTAATTACCTCCACTGTTCAGCTAATCCCCATGACTCTCTTGCCTCCAGGATTCACTATAAGATCTTCTGGTCTAGCATTCAAAGCCCTTTTAATACCTGCCTCACCAATTTCCTTACACCTCTCTCCTCTCTCTGACTGCATTTTCATTGACTGTCCCCTGTGCCTGGAATTCTCATCCTGGCCTCTTGTTTTCCTGACTTTCCCTATTCCTAACAGTTTGAGTGCCTTTTCTCTGTTGATTATCTCCAGTTTATCATGTAGGCCTTGTGTTTGTATGTGGTTGTTTGCATATTGTCTCCCTCATGAGACTGTGTGTGAGCTCCTTAAAAGCACGGATTGTCTCTGCTTTTCCTTATATTCCTACCACTTAGTACATAGTGACTGACAGACCAAATATATGTATTGTATCTAAGCAAGCATTCCCTAAGTTCAGATAATGAAGCAGTGACTGAAGGCCAGGTGGTCAGAGAAGATTTTGCGGAAGTGAGACTTGTGCTTGACTCTGAAAGAAAGGCAAGTTTTAGGTAGATAAACAAAGAGGAATCAGAGGAGGAGGCATCTGCATTCAGTGGAAGAGAACAGTGCATTTGGAGTCAAAAGAACTGAGGTCAGTTGTGCCTCTGGCACTATTTGTGTGACCTTGGACATGTCATTGTCTCTCTTTGGGCCTGAGTTTCTTATCTGTAAAATGAGGCGATTGGACAAGATGGTCCTCAAGGTCCATTTAAGCCTATGATCCTAGGATCCTGGGCCATTGGATGAACCAGAGGCATGGAAATGAAAATGCCATGTTACCATTGTGATTTCTTTTTAACTAATATCTTCACCAACTTGAATAAAATAATTCACTTGTACTGTGAAGAAACAGTGAATTTGAGGAGCTGAAAAATATGGGAAGATTCTTGTCCCCTGATGCAAGAAAGGAGTGAACAAAGCCCAGTGAACAGTGTCACATGCTAACTGAAAACCCTGAATGTCCCTCACATTCCAGTTGACTGCAGTGATCAACTGCTCTGGAGAACAGAGACATTGATTGATATGCCTTCTCAGAGACATTGAAAATAGAGGGTTAAGCATGTGGCCTGATGGTGTCATTTGATTGGTCAGTTTGGCTTAATTTTCTCTTGGTAGAAGAGAAAGTTTTAGTGGCAAGAGGTGGTCTATCAGGAAACTGCAAGAGTATGAAAAACCAAAGGGCTCAATAAATCTTAAAATGAGGCATTACAAATATCATGTTTCTCTGAATTTTTCACATTCATCATTTATTCCAGCCCAGTAATATTCTGATAGGTTCTTATAGACATCATCTACTTGGCCCTTCGTCCTTTACTATCACAAAATGATCTGCTGTACATGTTTTGGTGTCTATAGGACCATTCCCTTTCTCCCTTTGACCTCTGGGTTATGTACCTAACAAGAGAATCTCTGGGTCATGCAGGATAGACATTTTAGTATCGTTTTAAGTATCAGTTCACATTAATTTCTAGAGTGGTTGTACCAATTAACAATTCCAACAATTGTGTATTAGTGTGCCTTTCTTTTCACAGAAGATCCAACATTGACTTTTTTGGGACAGGGAGTGGGGAGCACTTGGGGTTAAGTGACTTGCTCAGGGTCATACAGCTAATAAGTGCCTGAGGCTGGATTTTAACTCAGGTCCCCCTGAGTCTAAGGCCAGTGCTGTATCTACTGTGCCGCCTTGCTGCTCCCCCAGCATTGACTTTTAACATTTTTTTTACCAGTTTGCTGGGGGAGACCTTAACACTAACACTTTTATGAAAGCTTCATCCGCTCCTTTTTGTTGCTAGGTTAAAGTACAAGTGCCTTTGGCATTTAAAGACTTTTACAACCAGGCTTCAGCCTATCTTTAAAAAATAAGTAAGGAATGAATTATTTATATAAGCCACCCTCATCACTAGGATAGTGATAAAAGATGAACATGCTTTTCATTGTTTCATACAAGTAAAAAAAACTTTTAGGTTCTACGTAATTTCCTGATCCTATCTAGAGAAAGTAATGATCCTTGTGACTGCTTTGGGCCACAGTACTTGAGTACTGGACCAAGTTTTCTTCACTCATCCTCACAACTGGATGAGAAAGGATTGGGGATTGACGTGATTTTTACAAAGCAGAGCGTGGTTATTATCTTGCCATGGGAAAGACTTAGTTCTGATGTGGAGACAGAGGTAGGGACCTGTCAGATGCTGCT
The DNA here is from genome assembly GCA_028658325.1 of Potorous gilbertii. Taxonomy (NCBI): domain Eukaryota; kingdom Metazoa; phylum Chordata; class Mammalia; order Diprotodontia; family Potoroidae; genus Potorous; species Potorous gilbertii. The sequence goes on along the minus strand of CM053770.1, from coordinate 273,485,864 downwards.
GAGACTTCAGGTAGGCATTTGGTTTGCTTGCTGCCGTGCCAGCGTGTTTCCTACGGAGATTTGGCCCTTGTCAATATTGGTGCTTCCTGAGAACTGTTTCCGTGCTGGAGCACCTGCCCTTGTGGCCGTCTCCTGCTATCCATCGAACTTCACCTTAGCCAGAACCTGAATCTGTGACGTATTTGTTCAGGCTGACTGCTCCTCACCCATTCCTTCGTTCCCCTCATCCTCTTCCCTCTTGAATTCCCTTCAGGACCACTTTGGTCATTCTTCCTGCAAGAAACCTTGACTGTTTCGTCAAGTTGTTGGGGTTCACTCCCCACCCCAGTTACTGTGTGGTTGCCCCTGCAACCCAGAGTGAGTTCAAGCTGCTTGAAGTTAGGGTTATTCTTGTTTTTGTCTCTGTGTCCACAGTGCCTAGTGTGGTATCTAGCACGGGGAGAGTGCTACTGAATCAAATGAATTGAATTTGAATCATATTGTGCCTCCAAATTGAATTTTGTTGTCAGATTACATCTGAAGTATCTATTTAATACTAGAAGGACTAGAATTGAAAATTATCTCTAAGTACTTACTGAGCTGCATTACTTGATGCACACTGCGTTTTATTTTATCCATAAGGCAAAGGAAGCAGAAACAGTGGGATGAAAGTAGTTATTTCAAAATGAAATTACAATACTTTTGCATTAGTTGACGTGTCTAGTCCTCCCAGTGCTAAAGGAAATCTCTGGTTGATTCTTATTTTTTAAAATTTATCATATACTTTGACATTCTTTTAAAAACTTGAGTTTCAAATTCCCTCCCTCCCTCCCTCCTCTTACCCATTGCAAAGACAAGAATGTGAAGTCAATTATACATGTGAAATCATGAAAAACATATTTCCATATAAGCCATGTTGCAAAAGGAAAAGAAAAAGAAAGTGAAAAATGATGCTTCAGTCTGCCCTCATTCTTCATCAGGTCTCTCTCTGGAGTTGGAATTGTATTGATCCGAATGACTCAGTCATCCACAGCTAGTCATTGCACAATATTGCTATTATTGTGTACAATCTTCTCCTGCTTCTTCTGTTTACTTCATATTGAATGATTTCATATAAGTCCTCCCAGATTTTTCTGAAAATCTCCTGCTCGTCATTTTTTATAGCACAATAGCATTCCATCACAGTCATAAGCTATAACTCGTTCAGCTATTCCCCAATTGAAGGGTATCCCCTCAGGTTCTAATTCTTTTGCACCACAAAAAAGAGCTGCTATAAATATTTTTGTGTACATAGGTCCTTTTCTGTTTTCTTTTACCTCTTTGGGACACAGACCTAGTAGTGGTATTGCCGGGTCAAAGGGTTTGCTCAGTTTTATAGTCCTTTGGGGACGGTTCCAAATCATTCTTCGGAATGCTTGAATCAGTTCACAACTCCACCAGTAGTGAATTAGTGTCCCAATTTTTTCACATCCCCTCCAACATTGCTCGTTTTTCTTTTCTGTCATATTGGCTGATCTGATAGGCATGAGGTGGTCACTCAGAGTTTTTTAAATTTTCATTTCTATAATCACTAGTGATTTCAAACTTTTTGATAGCTTTGATTTCTTCTGAAAACTGCCTGTTTATATCCTTTGATCATGTATCAATTGGAGAATGGCTTGTGTTCTTATAAATTTGACTCAGTTCTCAGTATTTGATAATTGAGGCCTTTGTCAGAGAAACTTGTAAACATTTTTCTGCCAGTTTCCTCTTTTCTTCTAATCTTGGATGTGTTGATTTTGTTTGTACAAAAAGCTTTTTTAATCTAATGTAATAAAAAGTATCCAATTTGCAACCTGCATTCTTTTCTATCTCTTTATTTGGTCATAAATTCTTTCCTTTTCCATAGATCTAACAGGTAAAATTTTCCATGTTCCCATATTTTGCTTATGATGTTACCCTTTATATCTAAATCCCAAAGTGTCCATTTTGACCTTATCTTGGTGTATGGTATGAGATACTGGTCTAAACTTAGTTTTGCCAAAGTATTTTGCCAAATAATTCTTATCCCAAAAGCTTGGATCTTTGGGTTTATCAAACTTTGGTTGATTAATTTTACAGAGGGGAAAGAAAAAAACTTTTTTGTAGAGTACTCTGTCCCTAATTTGTCTGTTTCGCATCAGACAATATGGAAAGAAGCATACACTGAAGTAGATTCCAGCCTGGTTGACTAAATCCATCTCAGTGTTGGTTACTGGACTGTTGGTGACCTAGAGGGGAGGAAGAGTTCTTCCCTTTCCCTGTACTATTCCACATCTTTCTAAAATACTTAGATGAAGATGTAAATGGAATACTTGTTAAAGGTGCAGTAAATAAGGAATCAGCGAGTCCTTGTTGATCCCTCTTTCAGGCCAGGCTTCGTGTCAGGCAGAGGGCATGCAAGGACCTAAATTAAGTGCTCCCTGCCCTCCTTGAGCTGCCAATTGAGGAAGGAGACAACATGTGTGTACAACGTTTACAATTTTGTGAAGCAGGTATCAGAAAAGACTTAAATCTATGGCATTTGGGCTGAACTTTGGAAGAAACAGGGGACTCTTTAAGGGGCAGAGGTAAGTTGAGAACTCATTACAGGGAAGGAGCACAGCCAGTTCAAAGCCCCTGAGACCTATTGGAAATGAACTACAGTGGGAAACAGGGTAGCAGGTGGACCAGATGAAGGGGAGTCTGTAAAAGGAGCCCTGAGCCAAATTGTGAAGGGTTAAAATGCCATTTGATTTTGAGGCAGTTGGGAGTCACTGAAGCCCTGTAGCTTTGTCTCATTTCCCCAGGATGTCACTGAAATGTCTGGAATACATTTATTGTTATTTATGAGGACCTATAGTATGTACCTTATTGTGCTGTTTGCTAGGGATACAGGTATAACCAAGAAAGTGTCTCTGCCCTCAAGAAATTTACATTCTCCTAGGGGGAGGGGGTGTTAGGTCCAGAGTGGAATTTGCTCAGAAACAAATTTGGCATGGGACCATGAGAGTGTTTGGAGGGGCCATCATATGATGAAGGAATGAGCCTTGCTCTTCTGGCCCCAGAGGGCTGAGCCAAGGGCAGTGGCAGAAGTTACTGAGAGATTGAGGCATTGAATTCGATTGAAGCTGGGAAGGATCGCATGCTCAGGGTCTGGGAGAGGCCATTCTTGGTCTGATGTAAATTGGAGTAGATTGCCTTTTGGCTTTCTTTTCTATGTGTATTCATTGATCTTGGAGGGCGACCCAGGATTGCCGGGGTCTTAAGTGACAGACGGGGAGGACTTTGTATTTTGGTGGGCCACTAACAGTTTTTGAAAGGAGTAGCACAACTAGATTTATCTGGAAGAAAGATCAGTCTGGTGGTAGTCCTGAGAAGATATTGGATGAGGTAGAGGAAGACCTGCTAAGAGGCTACTGGGATAGTCCCTATGAGCCATACTGAAAAGTAGTGGGAAGAGAGAGGAGGGAAACATTAACCAAGAGAGGGTAACATTTATTCTAGTCTTTGAACAGTGAATGAGCACGAATATAAAAGGATTCCTGCCAAGTAGCAAGTCTGGAAGGCTGTCCACATGGCATGCTTAGGTGTGTTTCTTGCAGCCTTCTCTCCTGGCTCTCTGGCACCTTGTCCGTTAGATGAAGGAGCAACCCTGTGCCCCCATCTACCACTCTTCTTTGTAGGTCAGTATTGGGTCATGGAATCTGATTTCTTTTCATTATAAAGAAAAATTTCTCGGTAATTAGAACTGTTTGAAAAATAGAATGGGATACTTCATGGACTCACAAGCACCTATACCTTAAGGTCTTTCAGTGGAAACTGGATGACTACTCCTTAGCCCCCCACTTCATGGTGAGAGGGTAGACTAGTGATGGGTAAGGTTCAGATTAGGTGACCCTTCAGTGTCATTTCCCATTCAGATTTTGAAAAGTGAGTTTTTCTTAAATGAAATCCCTCTAGATACTTGTTTGAAAATGTATGCACATAAAATTTATTTCTTTCTTATATTTATTATAATTTTGGAGGTGTTCAATTCATTTCCATAAGCGTTTACTCAGTATTGCTTTGTGACTGCTACCCCTTAACTTCATTTCCTTCTGCTCCTGCTCTCTGACTTTTCTTTCGAGCCCTCAGTTATTTGTAAATAGCCAGTGCAGTGCTCATTTTGTAAAAGGGAACGTCAGCTCTTTTGTGGTGTGTTCATTTTCTGTCTCTCTCCAGTCCTAGCCTGGTCCCTGATGCATAACTTAATGAATGTTTGTTGACAAAACTCAGTGCTGTCATTATGATGATCAAATTTGACCCCATAGCAGAAGGGAGAAAAGTCAGTTCCCTCCCTTATTTGCGGAAGTGGGGGATTTGGGCTATGGACTATTTCATATGCTCCAGACTCAGTTGATGACTGAACTGCTTTTTTTCTTTACTTTTTTCATTACAAGAGATGGCTCTTGAGGGAAAAGACATATTTGGATATGGTTGGGTTTTGTTGAATTGAATACTTATTCTACGAATAACATGCTTTCCCGTTCTTTCCTATCTCTTAAAAAATTTGTTTTTGATAATTGATAAATGTTAGCAAACTGGACTATTTTAATATACTGAAAAGGGGGGAAGAGGTCTTTTTGATTAACTGCAAGCTTCTCTTATGTGCAGTTTGGTTTTTCTCCCCAATATTTATAGCTTATTTTGTTTATAGACAACTCTGCTTATTCCTTCCCCTCCCCAATCCATGCAAAACAAAAAGAAAAGAAAAACCCTTCTTTATGCTGAATAAATATAATCATGAAAAATAAATGCACACATTGGCTATATTGATATATGTCACATTCTGTACCTTTTGTCTATCTTCCTCTTTGTCAAGAGGTAGAAAACATGAGGTTTTCTCAGTCTTCCGAATTATAACTGGTCATTGTATTAATCATAGGTCGTTCACAATTACCTTCCTTCATAATGTTATAGTCACTGCACACATTGTTCTTCTTGTCCAAATCACTTCTGTCTCCTTTAATTCATACAAGCCTGCCCTGGTTTATATGAATCTGCCTGTTTTGTTCTTTTTGATGGCACAATAATATCCATTACATTCATATACTATAATTTATTCAGTCATTCCACAATTGATGTGACCCCCTTCTTGAATTTCCATTTCTTTTTCTCCCCTCAAATTTATTAATTTATTTGTTTTCAGTTTTCAACATTCACTTCCATAAGTTTTAAATTTTCTCCCTCGCCCTCCCCAAAACGGCATGTAATTTTATATGGGCTCTGCACATACATTCCCATTAAACACATTTTCACAGTTAGTCATGTTGCATAGAATTATAGCGAATGGGAGAAACCATGATAAAAACAAAACATAACAAAAGAGAATAGAGTCTGCTTCATTCTCCTCTCCAACTCCATAGTTCTTTCTCTGGATGTGGATGGCATTTGTGGATGGCAACATGAGTCCTTTGGAAATGTTTTAGGTCCTTGCATTGCTGAGAAAGACTAAGTCCATCAAAACCAGTCCTCATACGCTGTGGTTGTTACTGTGTATAATGTTCTCCTGGTTCTGCTCACTTCACTCAGCATCCATTTATGTAAGTCTTTCCAGGTTTTTCTGAAGTCTGCCTGTTCATCATTTCTTATAGCACAGTAGTATTCTATTACATTCATATACCATAACTTGTTCAGCTATTCCCCAGTTGATGGGCATCCCCTCGATTTTCAGTTCTTGGCTACCATAAAAAAAGCTTCTATAAATATTTTTGTACATGTGGGTCCTTCTCCCATTTTTATGATCTCTTCGGGATACAGCCATAGAAGCAGTTTTGCTGGGTCAAAGGGTATGCACATTTTTGTAGCCCTTTGGGCGTAGTTCTAAACTGCTCTCCAGAATGGCTGGATCAGCCCACAACTCCACCAACAATGAATTAGTGTTTCAACTCTCCCATATCTTCAACATTTATATAACATTTTCCTGTTTTGCCATGTTAGTCAATCTGATAGGTGTGATGTGGTACCTCAGAGTTGTTTTGATTTGCATCTTCCTAATCAACAGTGATTTAGAGCATTTTTTCATATGACCATAGATATCTTTAATTTCTTCCTCTGAAAACTGCCTGTTCATATCCTTTGACCGTTTATCAATTGTGGAGTAACTGGTAGTGAATTTCCATTTCTTTGCTGCAAGAAAAGTAATACTATAAATATTTTGTTGATGGGAGCAGTAGGTGGTGGTGGGGGAGTGTCCTTTACCTCTTTAGTTTCTTTTCAGCATAAGCCTAGAGGTACTATGTTTGGTTTAAAGGGTATGCACATGTTAGTGTGACTTTTAGAGTTTATTTCCAAATTGGTTTTTAGAATGGCTGGACTTAATTCAGAGTTCTTCCAACACTGCACTAGTGTGCCTCTCCCCTCAGAGCCACTCTTAATGTTTGTCATTTCCTTTTGGGGGGCATCTTTACCAATGTGTTAAATATGAGGTAGAATCTCAGAATTGTTCTGATCTTCATGTCTCTTATTATTAGTGATTTGGAGCGTTTTATATGGTTGTTGTTATTATTTTATATGGTTGCCTTTCTTCTTTTGAGAACTATCCTTTCATCCTTTGGTTATCCATTTAGAAATAGCTCTCATTTTTATGTGTTTTATTTATTCCTTTTAAGTCTTGATACTAGTTCTTTTATCAGAGAAAATTTGTGCAAAAAGTTTTCACTGTTAATGGTCCTTCTTGTAATTCTAACTGCACTGATTTTGTTTGTGCAGAAACTTAAACATTTTATCTCCTGTGATCTTCTCTGTCTCTTGTTTCATTAAGAATTCTTCCCCTATCCTAGTTGATAAAAGTATCACTTTTCTTCAAATTTGCTTTTGATATGACCTTTTATGTCTAGTTCCCGTATCCTTTTGGTACTTACAATAGTATATGGTGAAACTCTCTTTCAACTAGAATACTTTCCAGGCTTTCCAGCAGTTGAACGGTAAGTCCTTCCTCTACTTGGTGGTCTTCTTAGGTCTATAGAACCTTGTGCTTCTATGCCCGACCTATTTTACTGATAAATTTTTCTATTTTTTTTAAACTAACATAAAATAATTTTGATGATTACTGCTTTGCAGGAATATAGTTTTGGGATCTGTTACTGCTGGATGCACTTTTTTCATTTCTCTGTGATATTCTTGACTTTGGGTTCGGCCAGATCAATTTTGTTATTATTTTTTTCTGTTTCTATAATGTAACTTTTTGGTATGCTGATTAGTATGGCATGGAATCTGTAAAATAATTTAGTGTTTTAATTAGTGTTTAATTATTGTGTTTGTTATGTTGGCAAAGCCCAAACCCAAAGCGTTTAATATCTCTCCAGTTTTTAGGTTTGTTGATTTCTATAGCATTTTGTAGTTGTATTCTTATAATTCCTACATGTGTCTTGGTAACTGGATTCCCAGATACTTTGTATATTACATAATTAATTTAAATGTGATTCTTTTTTTTTTTAAAAATCTCTTGTTGGGTTTTCTTGGTAAGCAAAAGCTGGTGGTCTTTTGTGTATTTGTTTTATATCCTGTTATTCTCCTGAAGTTATTAATTTTTTAGTTGACTCTAGCACTCTAAGTGAACCATCATGCTATCTGCTAATAATTCTATTTCCTCTTGGCCTGTGCTTATTATATCATTTCTTTTCCTTGTCTTATTGTATAGGTGGCCTGTCTAGACCCACATGGAAACAGCAGTGACAGTGGGCATTCTTGCTTTATCCCTCATTGTTTTGGAAGTATCTCTAGAACTTCTCCATTACAGATAATACTAGTTCTTGGTTTTAAGGAAATAAAAATTTTACCCTGAATATTTTAATGTGAAGAAAAGATTCATTAAGTCCTGTGTTTTTTAATCTTTTTAGCATGATGGTATTATATTTTTTACATCTCTTGATACAATCATTTGATTTTTAAATTTTTTTTTTGCTATTAGCATGGTTTATTAAGTTGGCAGTTGGCATGATGTTGAATCAACTCCGTATTGCTGCAATAAGTCCAATCTAGTCATAATATATTATCTTTTTAATGTGTTCCTGTGACCACTTTACCAATATTTTATTCAGTATTTTTGTATTGATATTCATTAGGAATATTAGTATGCATTTTTGTTTATCTGATTTATCTCTATCTAAGTATCAGAACCACATTTAACATTGCTATCTAATCTGGAAGTTGCCTCTTTGTTATCTTTCAGGGTCACCTAATATAAAATCTGCAAATAGGCCATCAGTGTGATGATGCAACTAACCAGTCCTAAGTGTTGAGGGACTAGGTTAAAGAAAAAGTGGAGTATTCTTTTGAAAGTGTCAGCCAGCTCCTACCAAACTCAGTTAACTAGTTTTAAGGCATCATTTTCTTCATTTGCCTTTCCAGATAGCACCATATATCAGAATTGGTTTAGGTAGAGGAAAGGTGGTGTGATTACTCAATCTAGTTTTGGCATCAGTTGCATCTGTAAAACAGTTAAGAACTACTTTAGACTAAGCTGCTGGTAGAGCTTCAAAACATTATATTGGTTGACCAGATCTAGATACTTGATGTAAACTCGGGTTTTACATCAGTATGATTTTTCATTCTTAATCAGATTTGTTCTCTAGCACCACTCATTTCCTTTGTATTCTGGAAACTTCCTGAATACGGGTTCTTATAACTTGAGTCTAGGAGATCTCTGCCTCCTTTTTGACTGGTTATGATTTATGCTCAGCTACTTGGGATTTGTATAATTCTCTGCATTTAGTTTGCAAAACTGTAGTAGACCTGCTTCATGATTTTTAAGGAAGCCATAAAAAGAAAATTAATTTGTTGAGTTGGAAGCCCAGTGTTTCTTTGCTCAGTAGTACCTGCCACATCAAAGTCTTTTCTGAATCTGTCTCGGCATTATCTCTCATTTCTCATCCACCCATTCTGCCAGAGGAAGTCTTCACATGCTTGGGGCAGACACTCCCCTAACTCACCAATGGACCTGAGACCCTTGATTACCCTCAACTTGGTTTGGCCCATCGGCCAAAACTGGCCGCTGAACGTGCTCCTCTTGGAGCTGCAGGGCAGAGTTAAGTGGAACAAGTGAACACTGAAGGTGGAAAGAGCCCTGAGAAAGGCTCGGCAGCCATCACACCAAAGGTACTGGTCTTCCCGGAACACACCCTATGAGCGGATGAGAGCAGTGTGTTCCAATGGCCATGAAGGTAGCTGAAGCAGGTAGCATGGAGCGCTTAGAACTTGGTTAAACACTGAAGACACCAAGGTCATTGACTGCATCCTGAGCCATCGCCAGCCTGCCTTGATTCTGTCCTGCCACTGGACTATGGTGACTCTGGAGGAGAGAGTGAGACTGACAACTTCATGCAACTCTGCCTCACTTAAATTCAGTTTACTCACAAATTAAAACACACCCATACCATTTTACTATTATGCCTCAAGGTCCTGTGGTGACAGGCAAGTGATGAAGCAGCAGGTGCAGATACACTGGGAGATGTAGTCACAACCCTGTACGCAGGTGGTCCAGGCCATAGGGTTGTTTCTCACTGGAAGCAGCAGTGGGACTGAGCAGCCTTTTAAGGATCGCATTGCTCACCTCTTGGTATGAGGAATGGACCTAGAAAAGGTGCCCTAAACATTGTCTGCTTACTCAACCCTGGCTTGATGACTGCAGCAGGTGGGGAATCCCACTACGTAGTCGAAACACAAAAAAATTTACAAAAACATCTTCAAAAATGATTTCACTCACTATCGGCACATGGAATGTGTACATGCTTATAGACAACACAAAATCCAGTAGATCTGAAAGAGGAACTTTCCTTATTGCAAGAGAACTCAACAGGTATCACATCCAAATAGCAGCCCTGAGTGAAACAAGGTTAAATGAAGGCCACCTTACTGAAGTTGGAGCTGGATGCACATTTTACTGGAGTGGGTGCAGTGAAGTGGATTGCCATGAAGTTGGCATGATTTTTGCAATCAAAACTAATCTAGTCAGCAAGCGGATATGCCTGCCAAAAGGAATGAATGACAGGCTCATGATAATGCGATTGCTACTCGCAGGAAAACGTCATGCCACCATCATCAGTGTCTATGCCCCCACCATAACGAACCCTGATGAGGTCAAAGAAAAATTTCATGAACATCTAGAGATGCTTATTATCAATGTGCCAGAAGAGGACTAGCTTTTAATTCAGGGTGACTTTAATGCTAGAGTAGGCTCAGACTACCAGACTTGGCAGGGAGTCCTAGGGAAGAATGGAGTTGGAAACAGCAACAGCAATGGTCATTTAATGCTGAAGACTTGTGCATTGCATGACCTTCTTATCACCAACACTGTTTTCTGTTTACCTAAATGCAATAAAATTTCATAGATGCCCCCTCGCAGCAAACATTGGCATCTAATAGACTATGTGATTGTAAGAAGAGACAGACAAGATGTGAGAGTGACAAAGGCAATGCATGGTGCAGAGTGCTGGACTGATCATAGACTTATCCTTTCCAAGGTAAATATTTGCTTTCATCAAAAGTTCCACTGCCAAGGCAAAATGACTACCAAAAGAATTAACGTCAGCAAATCTGAGCATGAACAGTTTGTTGCTAACTTGGAGGGAAAGTTGAGCCAACCCATAGTTGGCAACAGTGGAGCAGAAAAGGAGTGGGCATCTTTCAGAGATTTGGTGTGCAGCATTGCATTTGCTCATCTGGGTCAGAACACTCGAAGATACCAAGACTGGTTTGATGAAAATGATGGGGACATTCAGAAGCTGTTAAATGAAAAACGAGAACTCCACAGGATTCACCAGCAGAACAATTCATCCACCTCTAAGAAGGCAGCATTTAATTCTATCAAAAGTAAAGTACAAGCAAAGCTTAGAGAGATGCAGGATTCCTGCCTCAGTAAGAAGGCAGATGAAATTCAGTTTTATGCTGATAGTAACAATCCAAAGCACTTTTATGATTCCCCAAAAGCTGTTTATGAACCAAAAACCTATGGTGCATCACAACCACCCAGTTGTGATGGAGCCACATTGATTAGTGATAAGGACATGATCCTAGACAGATGGATTGAACACTTCCATAGTGTTCTCAGCAGACCATCATCATCAATCAATGCTGAGACCATTGACTGTTTACCACAGCTACCTCCTTAACTGAGCTTCCAGCTGAAGAAGAGGTTTTGGAGGTCATTAGGCTCCTTTCATGTGGCAAAGCGCCTGGTGCTGATTCTATTCCAGTTGAGATTTACAAGATATGGGGACCATTGCTCATACAAAAACTGACTGAAATTTATTTTATCCCCCAGGAGTTCAATGCCTCCATTGTCCATCTCTATAAAAGTGAAGGGAATAGATTGTCCTGCAACAATCACAGGGAAGTCTCTCTCTTAGTCATTGCTGGCAGAATTCTTGCTAGAGTCCTCCTTAATAGGCTGATCCTTCACCTAGAAGATGGTCATATACTTGAAATCCAGTGTGGCTTCAGCAAGGGCCGAGGAACAGTCGATACAGTGTTTGCTGCCCTGATAACTCCAGGAGAAATGCCAGGAGCAGAACAGAGGTCTGTACACATGTTTGTAGATCTGACCAAGGCCTTTGACATGGTTAGTCGTAAGGGCTTATGGAAAATTATGTCAAAATTTGGTTGCCTGGAGAAGTTCATCAGCATTGTATGTCAGTTTCATGATGGCATGTTTGCCCAGGTTCTGGATAATGGACAATGCTCTCGTGCCTTCCCAGTCACCAGTGGAGTGAAACAGGGCAGTGTGCTTGCTCCCATGCTTTTTAGCGTGATGTTTTCAGCCATGTTATCAAATGCTTCCAATGAGGATGAACATGGCATCAGAGGTCAAGTACTGTGCTGATGGTAAGTTCTTCAGTTTGAAAAGGCTATAAGCCAAGACCAAAGTGGAGGGAGTGTTGGTGCATGATTTTCTGTTTGCAGATGATTGTGCACTCAGTGCAGCCTTTGAAGTTGAGATGCAACAAAGTATGGATCAATTCTCTGCTGCCTCTGCTCATTTTGACCTAATCATTAAAACCAAGAAAACAGGTGCTTCATCAGCCACCACCACACCATCCAGATGTGGAACCATTGGTTACAACAAATGGAGAAGTTTTGAATGCTGTGGATAAGTTCGCTTACCTTGGTAGGGTACTTTTCAGGGATGTACACATTGACAATGAGGTTGATGCATGCATTGCCAGAGCTAGCTCAGTGTTTGGGAGGTGCCAAAGAAAAGTTTGGGAGAGAAGACATATTAGACTGACTACCAAACTGAAGGTCTACAGAGCCGTTGTTTTGACTTCATTGTTATATGCCTGTGAAACATAGACAGTGTATCAGCGCCATGCCAGGAAACTGAATTGCTTCCATTTGAACTGTCTGAAGGAAGATTCTGTGGATCACCTGGCAGGATAAGGTACCAGACACTGAAGTCCTTGTTGAAGCTGAACTGCCAAGCATTCAAAACATTCTTCAGAGAATACAACCCCAATGGGCTGACCACGTTGTTCAAATGCAAAACATACACTTACCAAAAAGACTATTTTATGGAGAACTTGCATGGGGCAGGTGATCACATGGTGGCCAGAAGAAACGATACAAGCATACTCTCAAGGTCTCTCTCAAAAACTTTGGAGTTGACTTGCTACATGGGAGACAGTGGCACAGGACCACTCAGCATGGCATGCCCACATCAGAAAGGGTGCTGTGCTCTGTGAGCAAAGTAGAATTGAGACAGCACAAAGTAAATGTAGCATGTGCAAATTTGGAGTATCCACCCCAAATATTCACACATATTATCTGTGCCCAATCTGTGGTAGAGCATTCCGAGCTCATATTGGTCTGATCAGCCACAGTTGGACACACTGAAACTTCACTTTATCATGGCGATGTCATTTTGGTCCTCTTCAAAGACGAAGGAAAACAACCAAATCAAATCTCTCGTTTACTTTTACTGCAAGACTAAAGTATCCCTGACGTTTTGCACCAGCAGATTTCAGGCTGTTTGAATTGACTACTTGACCTTTGCCTGTCTCTATGAGAAGGGACAGGACTGTATTTTATTTATCTGTATTGTCACAGTTGTTACTCATTGGTGGCTACTGGAATCATACCTCCTTTCCCACTGTAAAGAACATCTCATGGATGTACTGGCTTCAGTGTAGACTTTGACTAGGGACTTGCCCAGCTTGGTGTGATTGAGGATCTGACAGTCTCTCGAGGTCTCCTGATAGTCACCCTCTCCTACATGCCAATTTTGGGAGGAAGCCAAGTTTCTCAAGAACTCGAGTAAGCAGCTTTGGAGTAAAGTCCCACAGCTTGGCAGCATAATCTGCAGGTCAGATTCAATCCCACAAACCCAGAATGTTCACTTTATTCCTCCCAGAATGAGATGATAAGGTGATGCAGAGAGAGAGAGAGAGATTGCCCTGTTTTAGGCCCCCTTCTTTAGTCTGTAGCTCATGCCCTATCTGACAGGGTCTCTGGTAGTGTCTCTGCCCAGGATAGGGGGATGTGTTAGACAGCAGGGGAATCAGGCAGGAGATGCTTTGACAAGAACATCAAGCAGAGGGAATCCAGAGATCCAGCTCAGAGAAAGTCAAGGTGGAAGTGGCTGGAGTCTGGGTTTTGACTGATGCATATTTTCAGGAAATTTGTGGAAATAACATTTTCCAAATATTGCCATTCCCTCTGCAGATATTTCCTGAAAAAAAAAATGAAGTGATTAGTTAGAAATGGTTTTGCTTTTCCCCACTAAGTGTGGAAAAGTGCTTGTCCTTTAGGTTCTGGAGTGCCATCCATCCTGCCCAAGTGGAGTTGGTAACTCCCCACCTATTTCTTTTTCCACCCTGAAGGCATGGTACAGTTCTCCCTATTGTACTATATGAATGGTAGGCATGATAAACTTAGCCCTAGGAGAGAGAGGCATCCAGGGCTATCTTACCACATTTGGATTAACTTTAAAGTTACAACTCTATATTCCTTTAAAGTATTCTTTAGTTCTGGGGATGTGTGAGCATATACCATGAATAAGGGTATCATGCTGAGAAAGAGAAAATGCTAGACTTTGGCCCCGTCTTCCACAAACTCTCTAGTCTGATGGGGAATAAGATCCCCAGATATATAGCCATAATAAACAATGTTGGGTAAGTGTTGGGTAGAGTGTTATCCCCGAAAGGTGCTCTGGGAAATAGAAATGGAAATGTTTTCTCACTGGAGGAAGGGAGCTCAAGGAAGGTTTGTGGGTTGCGTCTTCCTTCACACAGCCCTTGGTCCATCCTTCCTTCATGCAGTTGGGGTTTGTTGGCAGCATCACATCTCTGCTGGGCCATGATCTCCTTGACGACCACAATGCATTATATTTAGTCTTCCTCTGTTCTTTCCCCTTAGCGCAGTGTTGTGTTCATATATGGGTACTTCATGTGCATTGCTCTGAATCATGCTAAACAAGCATGTTACAGATGCTGAAGGGTGCGACTTCCTGGCCTCCAAAAACTTTCAGTCTCATTGAAGACGTGGCACACGGACTTGTCAGTTATCTGTTTTTATGTATAAGTTAGCATGGTAAGTGTCAGATGAACAGAGCTGGCCGCAGGCAAATGCAAGGAATCTGTCTTCTTTGGCCACGATTTCTCTGATGGAGTGAATCTATGTTGAGGTGGCTCCTGGATGTTTTGGGGGGGCTAGGAGAGGTATGTGCAGGTTTAGGGGGAAGGAATCGTTTGGGAATATGTAATTAATTTTTATACTTTCCCCAGTAAACCATCAACCCTTTTTATGATGTCATGAGGGATTCCTTAATTTTGCAGCTGCTTCCTGATTACGTCAGAGATGAGCCTCTCACCCTGCAGCCCGGAGCTGCACTCACACAAGGATTGGAAACAAATGAAGTGTTGAATATCTAATGGCTTCCACAGGGAGAGCCACTTCAGACTTCCCAGGCCTCCTTAGGCAAGGTCTTCCTCAAGCATTGCTGACCTCCGGGAGTGCCTTTGTTCAGGAAAGACAGGGCCCCATCCCAGAGCTTCAGTCAGAAGGAGTCTGTAGATGCTCTTGGTGCATACCTCCCTCCAGGTGCGCCCTCTCCCTATTTCCCTGCCCCCTTCCTGGCCCTCATTCCACTGTGCTTTTGGTTCCCTTCCACATGTCAGTGTCTCTGGGAACCCTTTGGGAGTACCAGTCAGTGCCAGAAGTATTTTCCCCTTCCCCATATTGCAGTCATTTGCCAGAACCTACACATACCAGGTGACTCTCACATCTGTCCTCTCTTTCCCTTTCCACTGCTATGCCATAGTGCAGACCTTGTTGACCTTTTGCCTGGAGAGGCACAGTAGCCTTCTAACTTGCCTCCCTGACATCTTCCTCTTTGTCTCAATTCTGTCTTGCACTGCTTCACCACAAAAACCTGGCATCTTATTTCCAGCAAGCTTTAAGTGCCTGTTGTGTGCCAGGCATGGTCTTTGGTGCTTGAGGGACAGGGATAAAGATGAAGAATGGCTCCTGCCTACGTTGACCTTATTATGTTCTATAAGAGGAATAGGGATATCTGTATCAATAAGTGTAAATTTTGCAGAGTAATTTCAGGAGGAAGAGAGCGCGTCAGCGTGTGTGTGTGTAGAAATCTTAATGGACGTATATTGTGGCTGGGTAATAAGCTGGGCTCAGGTTTGAATCAGAGGATTTCTGGCAGGCAAGGTTACTTTTGGGATGTTGGACAACACTTTAAACAATCCCAGGCTGCTTCCTGAAATAGAACTCTATCTTTTTAAGACATATGTGGTGGTGGTGGGGTGTGTGTGTGAGGGAGGGAGAGGAGGGGAGAGAGAGAGACAGAGACAGAGATAGAGACAGAGAGAGAGACAGGCAGAGAGAGAGAAGGAGAGAGACAGAGAGACAGAAACAGAAGGAGAGGACAGAGAGAGGAGAGAGAGAGATGGAGAGAGAGAGAGACAGGCAGAGAGAGAGAGAGAAGGGGGGAAGAGACAGAGAGGAGAGAGAGAGAGAGAAGGAGAGAGACAGAAACAGAAGGAGAGAAGGACAGAGACAGGAGAGAGACAGAAAGAGGAGGGAGAGACTGTCTCCATCATTAAATATTTAAGTGCTTACTGTGTACCAAGCACTATGCCAAGCACTGGGAATTCAACAAAGGGTAAAACATAGTCCCGTTCAAGGAACTCACAGTATAATGAGGGGAGAAAACCATACAGACAACCATTTACAAGCAAGATATAGTCAGGAAAAATTTAAAATAATCAACAGATGGAAGGCACTGTGCTGAAGGGGGATTGGGAAAAGTTTCTAGTAGAAGACTAGATTTTAACTAAACATTGAAGAAAGCCAGGATGGGGAGAAGGGGAAGATGCTAGGGACAGCCAGTGACAATGCCGAGAGTTAGGAAAAAAGGATTATCTTACATGAGGAATACCAGAGAGTCCAGTGTTACTGGTTTGCAGAGTATGTAGGAGGGGTGTAAGCCATAAAAATACTGGAAAGATGTGGGAGGATATTGTGAATGCCAAATGAAGGATTTTATATTTTATCTTGGAGTGATAGGGATTCCCTGAGTAGGGGGCAAGGGGTGATGTGGTCAGACCTTCACTTTACAAAGATCACTTTGAAAGCTGAGTGGTGGATGGACTGGAGAGACTGAGGAGAGACTTAAGGCATGAGGGGCTTGCACCAGAGTAGTAGCAGTATCAGAGGAGAGAAGGGGACATGTTCAAGTTTAATGTCAGAAGCCCTTGGCAATAGCTAGGCTATAAGGTGAATAGGACCTAGGTTTGGAGTGTAAGTGACTAGGAGGATGGTGTTGCCCTAAGCAGTAGTAGGCAAGTTTTGGTGGGGGGGGCAGGATAAAGTGGAATATAATGAGTTCTACTTTGGACATGTTGAGTTTAAGATGTTGACAGTATCCCATCTCTAATGAGATACTGGAGGTCAGTGGAAAGGTTTAAGGCAGGATTGGTATATCTGAGAATCATCTGTGTAGGGATAGTGATTAATCCATGGGGACTGATTCCCAAGTGAAATAGTGTGGAGGGAGAAGAGGGCACAACCCAGAGTCCTGTTCATGTGATCTGGATGAGGTTTCAGCAAAGGAAGGGGAGAGAGGGACCAACACACTGTCCAACCAAGGAGGAGGGCTCGGGCAGGTCATTGGATGTGGCCATGTGTGTGCCCCTGCTCTCCTCAGCGGGGTGAAGGATGCCCTGGAGTCATCTGGCTCTGACCTGACTCCCCAGACTCCACACCTTCCTGCCTCCTTGCCTTGGCCCATGCCATTCCCTCCACCTTAAATGGCTTCCCTTTGCTCCTTCCCTTCTCATTCAGCCTAGTGTCATGGAAGCAGTGCAGTCCCTGAGTTCAAATCCAGTGCTACTCTCTTTGTGACCTGGCACCTCTGGATCTCATTTCCCTTCTCTGTAAGATGGGAGAGTTAGATTAGATGCTTTCTAAGTCTCCTGAGCTCCATCTTTTATCCTGTGGTCCTTGGGATCTCTGGTTTCTTTAAAAACCGGGTTCATTCTCATTCTGGACATGACTGTGGAATCCTCCCAGGCCAATTCAAAGGCTGCTGCTTTCCTGAAACCTTGCCGAGCCCCCACAACTAGAGAGCGTTTCCCCTTTTTATGAACTCCCATAGCACTGTGTAATTTTTTATATTGCTTGTCACAGTCTACCATATATTAGAATTGTTTGTGTATGTTACCTATTGGCTTAATTGCTCGTGGTGTCCCGCACGTAATCAGGTACACAGGATATATTGTAGCAGAGAAGGAGGCCAGATTCTTCTCCGTGACTTGGAGTGGGAAATAGACCCTACTCTTCACCATGTCTGTGGCTTGTTAAAAGAGGCCTAGACTAGAGAAAGTCAGAGTTCTCTAGTTCTGGAGACTCTTCTCACATACCTCCCTCAGTGCTGCATTGCCTCTGCAGGGATGTTATCCAGAAATTCCACTGGTGGCCTTTCCCATCAAAAGATACCCCTGAGGTATTCTGCACTGAGGCTTTGCCCAGCTACACTCTAATGGTGCCCGGTTTAACAGTGAGATGCATGTGTGTACGTGTGCATGCGGTGTGTGTGCTTGGGGGGGGGGTATGTGTGTGTGCATGCATGCGTGGGTACGTGTGTATGTGCGTGTATCTGTGTGTGTGTCTCTGGGTGATAGCTCTGCTTTTGTCCTGAGTTTTGGTTCCTTTCTGGTTTTTGTGCAGCCACTGCTTCTGCTGTTGCCTCCTTCATCTCCTCCTTCAGCCAGCTGCTGCCTCAGGGAGCCCTGGGGATTGGGCAGCAGCTGGATGATTCTCTCCTTGCCCACTTCCTGTAGCCAGGGAGGTTTGGGTGGGTTGCTCAGCAGCTCTGCCAGCCCTTTGTCTGACTGGTGGCTGACTCATAAGGAAGGCATTCTTGTGTCTGAGAGATAAGAACTAGTAAATCACCTCCAGGTGGTGTTAGTTTGAGGGTAACTGACCACTCTCCCCTCCCTTTGGGAGGTGAGGGACTCAGTGACTAAGTTCTGTTGTCTGCATTTTTCTCCAATTGTTAACAAAGCAGCCTTCCCTTCATCTGATGCTCAGATCATTCCTGTTGGGCTCAGAGTTCCTTTTCATCCTTTCATTATCTGATATGGGCCAGTCTTTCATTTACCTGTATCTCGGTCCCCAATGAGGAAGCCAGTGCTGCAGAACAGGAAGGTGTGGGGAGGATTGTTCAATTGCTTATTGGTGTTGGAATTTTAAACCCAATCAAAAGTAGTCTGGCCCTGCAATTTCGTTGCTTTAGGGAGCTTCTGGTAAAGCAGCTCCCTCTGTCATTGCTCCTCCAAGGAGCTGGAGAGCACTGGGACATTTAAGGATGTGCCTGACTTGCCCAGTATGTCAGAAGTGAGTCTTGAAACCAGGCCTTCCTGACTGTTCCCAGTACCCTGATCCAGGCCTGCCCCTGCTGTAAACCATTGTCCCTTTCCTAGGAGAGGCTGGAGAGGCCTGGCTGTGCTCCTGCCCCCAGGATGGGATTCTTACTGGCCCTGTTCAGTTCCCCTCTTCCTGTTTCCTGTAGAGGAGGTCTTGCCAGCCTGGAACTGTCAGGCCCAGCTTGGCTTTGGCAGCACTGTTGTGCACACACTGGTGGGAGAGGGGATGTGTTTATCACTTTTCCTGGAGATTATCTGTTTAAGCACTTCTCTGACAGTTACAATAACAAGGGCAGTGTGCTGTGTTTCCCAGCAGAAGGACACTCACTGTTGAAAGATGTATAGCACTAATTAGAAATACATAACATCCGGCCACATGGCGGCCTTCTCCCGGCCCCTCCATTTCCTGATTTCATACAACTTTGACGACAGTTGGTTTATGTTTTCCATGAATATAATGTTCTCAGAAAAACGCGAGTCTCCTGTTACACAGGAGTGAGATATTCATCCTCTTTGCAGGTAACATGTCGGCCCTAGCGAGCCCTGGAGTGGTGATCACCTGCACTTCTCAGAGCATGTGGGAAGAAACAGAACTGAACTGATATCTCAGGTGACTTCCTTCTAGGAAGGGAGTGTTTCCATCCCTTCTAGTTAGCCAAGTCCATCCCCTCCAACTCTGGAAATAAGGGGAAAGGCCACTTAGCAGTGTTAATGAGTTCCTCAGCTCTGGGTCTGGCTGCTGCTACCTGAAATAATGCCAAAGGAACTCAGGCAAATACCAAGGCAAACAGTGCCTCATCCTCCTACCCCCTGCAGGAGGCCCCCTTTCCCTGGAGGCCAGTCCAGTTCTGATTCAATCATGAAGGTAGACTAAGTTTTCTTCAATTTGATGTCACATCTCTCATACCTTCCAAGGGCCTGAGAATAAGGCTCAGTTTGCATAGGTGACTGCTAAAATGAATTCCTTTGGGACGGGGCTTTCTGTAGCCCTTGCCCCCAGCCTGCTGCAGAGTGATTAATAATATAGTAACATACCGTTTTGGTTGTCTTCTTGGTTGAATTGTCGAGATTTCTGTAATGTTGGGAAGGAGCAAACCCTTCACAGCCCTCACCATCATCTCAGGACATAAGTTTTTTTGCACTTTGTGATGCAGCTGCACTAGCCTTCTTTCTTTTCCTTACACGTGACACCTCATCCCTTGTCTTCTCCTCCACCGTGCCTGGAAAGCACTCTGCAAAACCTCCTCCTCCTCTCTTCTGTCAGGATGAAGTTTTAGCATCTGAAACCTTTCCTCATTGCCTTCTCACTCAATCTGCTCTGTATTTATTTGTGTTTGTTTTCTTGGAACTTATCCAAGATATTCTTAGGCCTCACCCCTTCATCCCTTCAGGATTATTTCGTTCTTTGCATCCTCAGTACCTTATCGCAATGCCTGGTACCTAGTATGCACATCATAAGTACTAACTGATTCGTTAGGTAACTGAGGCCTTCTTTGTGAGTTGTCTTCCCCTGGGGATGCAGGGACCATCTTGCTTTTCTGTTTGTATCCCCAGCACTTGCATAGTACTTCGCTCATAGTAAGTGCTTAGTAAATGTCTTTAATTCATTCATCCATCCATTCATTCGTGCTGGCATCCATTCTGAAGAGAAAGCACTCTAGGTCACGTATCCAATTAAGGGAAAAGCCAGGACTAGAAACGGTATTCTTAGTTACTCATATGGTCCTCCTGACTTCGATCAAAAGGGAGTCCTCTGATGTGTACCAGGCACAAAGCAGACAGACTCCTGGGGCTTTAGTACCCTCTCTAAGTACCTGGAAGGGCCCAGACACGAGAAGAGGGGAATGCGCTGCTGCGACATAAAGCATGTTAAACCGTCCTTGGGCCCAAGGCAGAATTGCTCTCTTTCTATTTCTCCCCATTTCTCCTTGGCAAAGGCTAAGTAAATAAGACCTAACTGAAGTGGCTGCCATTATGGGAAACTGTGAGTCCCATCATTGCCCCTTTGCTATCAAGTGGTGACAACCCCTATTCATTCTCCTGCTTTGAGCCACAGCATCAGCTTAAAGTAGGAATTTGTTGAGTCTGGCTTCCAGGCCCAGAGCTGCCATTTGTCATGAAACAGAAATGGGCCTGGTGACAAGTAAGCTCCCATTGCCACCACATTTCTTCACCCCAGTAGATGAAAGGGTCTACACCAGGAACTGCACTGTGGTCCTCTGAGCTTCAGCTGCCCCTGGAGCCAGGGCTCCTTCTTCCTTTTTACATTCACTTATATGGGGTGCTACATGCCCAGCTAGTCTGAACATCGCATGCCTTTCTGGTGAGAGGGAATTGAAGGGGAAAGGTAACCTCAAAGGACATAGTCTCCGCTCCCAACTTTTGTCTATTTTGTCTGAATTTGTTTCTCTCCTTCAGGCCTCACAGCCTATCTGAGAAAGGCTAGTTGGCTGGTAGCCTTTGGCCAAAGACTGCTCTTTGGCAATGTGGCAACCCACAGGAAGGGGTGGAGGACAGAAGCAGGCCTTTTCCCCTGGGATTGCTTTTGCAGTGTTTCCATCCATCTTGTTCCCTGTCCTTCATTCATGAGGTTCCTCCCCACCCCCCATAACTGGTTTTTGGATATCAATATTGTATCTCTGTTGGAGCATCTAGGTGGCACAGTGGATAGAGCACTGGACCTGGGGTCAGAAAGACCTGAGTTCAAATATAGCCTCAGATTACTTACTGGTTATATGACCCTGGGCAAGTCACTTAACCCTGTTTGTCTCAGTTTCTTCATCTGTAAAATGAGCTGGAGAAGGAAATGGTAAACCACTCCAGTATCTTTGCCATGGAAATGCCAAATGGAGTCACGTGGAGTCAGGCACAATTGAAATGACCTAACAACAAAAACATTATGTCTCTGTGACATAGTGGAAAGGTGGAAGAATCCTTACTAACAGGGGATTAAGATTTTGTTGGGGACAGTATAGGGCTAATGACCTATTCTGATCATACCAATAATCTGTCAGTGTTCATCCTTTGTTGCCGAAGAAGACTACGTCATTAGAGAAATGATGACATGACATGCACTTGTCTTTGTTTTGAATGAGGGAGGGCTGTGCAGGTCTTCAGCCTCACTTTCCCCTCCTGAGCCATCCGAGTCCAGTGACCAGATATTCATCAGGGTGACTGGAGAAGGCCCAGGGTGCAATGGGTTTAATGAGCAAAAGAAAAAAAATAAATCAAGCTGGGAGGAAAAGAGCAACAGTTACTATTGACAATCACTGTTGAAGCCAGGAGGGTCCTGAAAAGAAACTTTAAGTAGAGTTTGGGTAGGGACCTATTGTTGTGCAAAGTATGGGCTTCAGAGGGCACTGGGTTTAAGGTTTTGGGAAAGACAAGAAAGGAAGGAGGGAAGGAAGAAAGAAATCTGATACATAAACCCCAAGTTAACTGGGGGTCCTCTGGCCATCAAATTTACCTTCCTGTGGAGAGGAGAAGGTGGGGAGAGACAGAAGGAAGCTGATGAGCTGAGACCTGTGAGTAGAACAAGCTGCCATACTAGTAATAGATACTTTCTCACTACCTACCTCATCTAGTACTTACATATCCCATCTGAGTTGGGCAACCACTGGATAAGTATTGAAATTAGTGGGCATCTGTAGTGGCAGATTTCTAGGTGCAAAGGTGTAACAAAGGAATGATGCTATTCCTTCTCCATAAAGAGCTGTTGAAACCACAGAATTATCAGGGAAGTTGGGTCTGCCTGAGGAGGGAAAGACTTTCTGCTGCAAGAGACATGCAGTGCAGCCAAATGAATGTGATCAGATTGTGTGGCTCAAAACCTTTCAGAGACTACAGTGTAAGACCCAGTACTTTCTGGCTTTCTATCCAAAATCTGGGAGAAATGGAAGGTAGGAATTTATCTTTGAGCCTCTGGACTCTCGCTTCTTCGGGGATTTTCACCAGAATCCACAAGCCTCAAAGGCAAGATGGGGTGCAGGACGTCCCCAGCACCTCGGATGTTTGCCACTTTGGATGTGACCGCTGTGAGGTTCAGGTGGAGTTAGTCTTGGAGGACTTAGGCAATAGGTTTTATGAACAGAGAAGTGGGAGGAAAAGGATGAAGAACACACAGCCTCAGAATTGAATCCTCCGTCAGTCAGCAGCCAGGACGGGCTGTATTCTCTGACCTGGAATATTTGGGTAGCTACAGTGGTTATGTCCCAACTGTGACCTCAGGAGAGCTCTGCCCGTACTGGAAAACTGACTGTCGGGCATTAGCTAAGCAAGGGCTCTGTGCTTCCTTCTTTCAACAAAGAAAGACCACTGCCCCTTCAGGGGCTCTGTCATCCTCACCCTGCTCTCTTCCTTAGGCTGTCTTGGTATTTCTTCCTGTTTCCCGATGTTGGCCAGGTGGTCACTGCCTTTTAGGCTAGTTTGATGAAGAAGGTGGGAGTCTAGACTGTACAAGGCCCAGTGGTGTGCAGCTGAGCTCCCATTAAGGCCTAGCAGGAGTTATTCCTTTCCCTGTGGTCCTAGTTCACAGAGCCCTCCTCCCCTTTCTCCATCTCCTGAGAAATTGCCCAAGAGCTCCCTGTCAGTGGGTCTCCAGAAGTCCTTCCCCGTACCTCTCCTTCAGCCTGCTCCCTACCCCTCCCAGAGCCCTCACAAGTGACTTGGCTGGGGCTGTTCAGATCAGATCTGCTTCCATAGGGCAGAGATAGAGGAGGGCCTTGCTAGGAGTAACTGGATGTGTGGCTTCTCCCTGAATAACTGCTTCAGTTAAGCTCCATAGACGAGCTGCTGTGCATTGACAAAAGGTGCCTCCCTTTTGCTGTTTAGTTTGAAATGCCAGCAGGGATGGAGTTTGAATGGGCAGGCAATATGCAGCTTAATTCTCCTTTGAGTACTTAGGAGATTTTAAAATTCTCTTCCATAGCTGATAAGAGTTGGGTCAGCTGCTGCCAACTGCAGGAATGATGCGCTGCCTCCCTCTCCCCCGCCTCAGCTCATTTCTGTATGTGCTGTGTAGCCCCTTCCTGAAAAATGAAGGTTGAGGACTCTTTGTTAATCACCATTCCCCAGGAACATAAAGGGATCTAAAGAGAGTTGGAAGTGGAGGTATTTGTAAATGTTTCAGGGTAAAATACCTCCCCCCCTACCCCCAACAAAATAACTCTAGCTGTCAGAGAGGTCTGCCTCCTTTCTCTGACCTATACTTAGTGGAAAAGAGAAGAGGGGCTTATAATCAGAAGCCAGGTTTACATATTTGGTCTTAGGAGAAGGAATGAAAGAACCCAAGTTACCGTGAGGATCTGTCATCTGTGTCTTGAGGGGCAGCACCCCCTAATGAAAGGACAGTGAGAGAAGGAAGGCTAAGACAAGAAGTGTCTGATGACCTAGGAAAGAAACTGTTTCCATGCTCCTTGACTACTTGTTGCTACAGCCTTTCGGTGGTAGGAGCAAGCCTGGGGATGTGACAGGTCCAGCCCCAGTGAGACCAGCTGAGTGCGAATCCACAGGCTCCAGACCTGTATTCCTTCATCTCCCTCCTTAGCTTGGTGAGATGGCATGGCCTGATTGGCCCGTCTTGTGTGGAGATGGTGGAGCAGCAGGAACAGAGGTTCTGATGGTGTGTCACTTGTCTTTCCTTAGATTGTTTCTCAGAGGAATGCCGCTCGGTGATCCAGGAACAAGCAACAGCTTTGGGGCTGGCCATGTTCTCCCTGCTGGTGCGGCGCTGCACCTACTTGCTAAAGGAATCTGCTAAAGGTATGCAGATGAGGGGCCCCCTAATTAGGGGGATTTCTGGTTGCCCAAGCCCTTGCCCAGACAGGTATCAGACCCCTCCTTCCTTTTTGTCTTATTATTTATTTCCTCCTCATAGATTTCTCCATCTACCTTTCTTCCTTACCCTGTGACTTTTGCCAGTTTTGCCCCCTCTACAGATCCCCTTTTCTGTAAGCTACTATCTCCTTCCTTTTTCAACCCTTTAGGAATTAGAGTTTGAGCTTTTGATGCTAAGCAGGGAACCTAGAATTCTTTGAATGCTGAAATATGTTCCTTTTTTGCCCACAACTGATATTGCTTTCCATATGTTCATTTATTCGCTTTAGGGATTGAAAGTAACCTCCCAGGCTCTGACTTCTAGTTCAGTACATTGTCAGTGCTATAGGTGCCTTGACCCAGGAGTTTTGGATTCACCGGGCAAGGCTCCAGGTACATCTAGCTCTGGGGAGGGGGAGAATTCCTTGTCCTTTTAAGTTGAACCTAGGACAACACTAGGCCTTTCTTACTGGCTGCTGCAAGTGTATTTAATGGATGACTGGAGGTAATTTATTTACTTCCATTCTAGACCAAGTTGGTAAGTAGTGTCCTTTTAGGTCAACTTCCCAAATGCCACCATTTTCTACATGCTCAAGGGGAGCAGATGATTTGCACCAGACCTAGCCACGCTATCCTTGACCACAAAGGAGGCAGGGAGAACTCTCGGAAATTGGGGCAAGGGGGGGGCGTCGCCTGGTGCACTGGTTCTCTCTCTGTCCTGCTTTTCAGAATCCTCTTAGGTGCTGGTGGTTTCCATCACCTGCAGGCCCAGTTGCCCTGTGGACTTCATCTCCCTCCCCTAAGAACTTGCTGCTGTCCCAGTGGCCCAAGCCCCACCTGGGGCCACAGCAACATAGGCCAAGCTCTCACCTTTGCCTCTGCAGCTCACCTGTCCTCCTATGAGGACGAGGAAGACCAGGATGATATCAAGGTGTCAGCCTTCCTCCCAGACCTGAAAGAGCTCCTGCCCAGCGTGAAAGTGTGGTCAGACTGGATGCTTGGTTATCCGAATACTTGGAACCCTCCACCCACATCCCTCGATCTGCCCTCACAGTGAGTACCTCTGCCCCCTCCCCTTGCCTGATTTCCCTGCTCTCTCTGCTCCCTCCCTTTGGGCTCAGTCTTACCTTGCCCTTAATGCTCTCTTGTTTTCCTGGTTTTGGTTGGGTCTCCACCTCAGAACTGTACCCACTCCGCCCATCTTACTTTCCCTTGTGAGCTGTGCTCTCTCGTGATGATGCCCCTGACTTTTTCTGGGGACAGGGTGGATGCTTGGGCCCATCTAGGGTGACTCTTATCAGCTATCATCTCCTCTGTGGGCTGCACAAGGATTTTGGCGGCTGCTCTGGACCATTCTTCTGGGCTGTCTGATTCTGGCTAGAGCTCTGGTGCTGGCCATTTTCACACAGTCTTGTGGAGGACCCACATCAAGAGAATCTTCCATAGACATTCCTGCCCAGCATACCTTGATGTGTCTGTATGGAATTCCTGGCCTGAAACTGCTCCCTGAACCCTGCCCTTCATACCCATGCTCCTCACTTGAGCCATGCCCCCTTCTGCAACAATAGGCTTCATTTCCCCCCAAGTTTCATGTCTGTGTGGGTGGTGGCCACAGCAGTGAGCGGCTCTCAGCATCCCTCCTGAAAGTTCTCCATCAACTGCCAGAATGTGTTCCAGGCTCAGGCTCAGTGCACCAGAGCTCAGACTTGAGCTGGGCGGCTGGGACTACAACAAAGGAGCTGACAGCTCTGGCTGGGGAGCAGCTTGTTCCCAGCGGCACTCCCCAAAGGGTTAATGCTTTTTGTCTCAGACTTTTCAGGCTGTTGATCTGTAATGCGGACTAGGCAATTTGCTCAGTTTTGGAAAGAAAAGGATGAGGAAGGGCCAAGATCTCCAAGTGTCTGAAGCTGGTGTGGAGCATGCGCTGTTTTCCTTCCCTCCTCTCTGGGGCCTGTAGCCTCTCCTGGGCTGCCAGGAGGTCAGGCCTATAAGCACTGTCCTCCTGGGCCTAGGGCCGTCAGGCCTGTTCCTCTCCTCTTTTACTGCCTGCCTGCCTCCCTCTTTCCCTCCCTCTAGTTGGCTTTTGTTTGGCTGAGGAAATGGAAAGCTCACACAGGAAATGCTGGGCCTCATTTGCTCGGGGTGCAGAGTCTGTTTTCTGTTTGGATGCTGTAGTCCATGGCCCACTGCCGGCTTGTGTGAGCTGCTGCCCATCTTTGGGCAATGGCTCAAACTGCAGCCAGGCACGTGGTCCTGACCATAGCCATCCCCTGCCCTGCCGGCTTCCTGGGCCGCGGAGAACTGAAGTGGGGCGGGGCTCAGCTCTCCGGCTGAGTCTGCCCAGCCCTCTTGGGTCTTTTTCATTCCCCCACTGGGAGAGCAGATCTGATCAGGAAGCTGCTTGGACCCATGTTGCCCAAGAGACAAGCCCCTGTAACCCTGGGCATCCCATCTCTCTCCTGTGGGCAGACCAGGCTAGGGAGAGGTCACTGGGTTGTGGGAAACTCAATTCCCTCTTTGTACTTAAAACATCTTTCTGCCTCTTCCCTGTTAGTAAGTCCAGCTGGCAGAGATGCAGGGGTGCCAGATCAGGGCAAAGTTAAGCAGCTTCATCTACCATAGGCCTCAGCCTCTAGGATGCTTGGAATCCCAACAGAATGGACTCAGGTTGGATGGTCTCAGTCATCCAACTTAGCTTATCGCCACTCTGAGTGGTGGCCCATCCCTCCCCAAACAAGGAGTGAGGAACCCCAAAGCAGTTCTGCTTCCCTATCCCAGGACTTCCAGGGAACTGCCTGTTGCACCCAACAAGCATTTTATTTGAAAAGGTGCTAGAGGTCTCACACCACTTCTACCCAACAAACCTGGTTGTAGCATCACCCACACATCTCTTTAGGTAGCAAACCCCAAGTCTTGACTCCCTAGTTTTCAACTCTCTTGGCATTCTCATGGTAACAGGAAATGACCTTCTCTCATCATCTTTCTTTATATTTATATATTTTTGTTATTTTCTTTGCATCTTTGTTGACCTGCCTTGTTGAGACATAGTGCCTTCCTCCCATCCCTGCAGTGTCCTGAATTATGGCTTCTTGTCCCTCCTAACATATCCCTCAGTGATACACTTTTTCCTGCATCCCATTTTCTTCCTTTTCTGTATTTGGGTCTCATTATCTCATCTTCAGTAGACATCAAATGACAAGAACATCACCTCAATTTTTGTTTTTACTTTACAGAGAAATTGCATATTTGATCCCATTCACCTCTTTAGATTCCTTCTTGATCACTTCATATTCCATGAGGTCATGCCTGCTAGTCCTGGATAGGACCTCACCAACTCTAATACCACCTAGCTGATTCATACCTTTTGAGCTACTGAGACACAAATTGTAATTTGGCCACTTGGGGATCCGTGGACAGAACCTTAGGGGCTTTCTTAACAGCCCCTGTGGAGATGACATGCCTTTTCTCACTTCCCCTACTGGAGATGCTGACTCCCATGTTGCTGAGTCCTTTCAGGGAATTGTTAGCAACATGGTGTCCTAAAAACTTAGAGATTAGACTCTATTCATAATCCTTTGTAGAGGATTATTGCAGCCGATGGAAACTTTGCTCTTCAGTATGAAGGCCTTCAGATATTTCAGAGCAGCAGCCTCACAGACTGAGGGGTATTCCACTTTCTGAAGTCCAAGCTTCTTCCTCTGTCCCTCCCTGCCAGGTCTTCTGGTAGGAAGAAAAGGCTGGCACTTCTACTTTGCCAAGTGAGCAAATGGAAAGTTGTGAAAGGCAGCCCTGAGTAATGGCAGAGCAGAGTATAAGGCAGGGGACCTGCTCCATCCTAGAACCTCAGAAGAAGTCAGACCAGTGGGACAGCTCACCTCCCTCTGTGGCCTTGAGTACGGCCAGATCCTCCTCCTCCTTGATCTCTGGTTCTCAGTAAGTGAGAGAGTCAGGGGACTTTGAGAATGTCCAAACTCAGCCCAGCTGTGGCAGTTGGTTTATTGCTTTCAGCTGGTACTTGAACCCAGGTCCTGGTCTTGGAGTCTTTCCCAGGTTTAATCCCCAGAGCTTTCTCTGCAGCTGTATGACACTGCGCTGACCCCGAATGAGGATAGGAAAATAGAACCGGTGCCAAGCCAGAGTCTCTTTTTCATTTGGAGTCTGGCTGTCTGCCCATGACCAGGGTTACATAATGGGAAACATAGCTGGGGCTCTGGAGAGCCCGCGTTTCACCAGGCTGCCCAGACCTTCGCGTTCTGATGCTATATATCTTCCTAATTGTAACTCAGATACATTTATCACACTGTTGGATTCAAGTCCCCTTAAATTTAAAAAAAAAAAATTCTGGCCTTGCTGCTTTTCCATGGCTTGCAGATAAAGTTGCAGAGCATTCTGGGAGATGGTATATGAGGAGGCCAGAAGCTGGGAGACTATCATGCTAGGCCAGGGTAGAGAGAATGTTGGGAGGGAGTAGAGGATTTAGGGAGGGAGCCCCTGCTCCTAGGAAATCGGGTGTCAAGTTCATTGCCTTGGCACAGTGACTTCCTGGGATCACAAGTCATGGAGAGTGTGCCTGCTTACCAAGACAGCCAACCGAGACTGAGATCACTTAAGTATATATCACACATATCTGTATAAGAGCGCACACAGATATGTGTGTGCACACACATGAGGGCAACTCTTCCCCAAGAGAGACCAGTCAAGGATGCTAGGGTCTGAGAAGGCGTTTGGGGAGGTCATCAAGTAACCACCCATCAGCACTTCCCTCAAGGAAGTCTTGGTCACTGTGGGAAGCCCCTTTGCTGCCCTGGCTCCCCACCCAGTCTCCTTGGCTCCGAGTTGGGGCGTCAGTAGAGCAGCCTGGCACCAAGGGTTCCTCTTCCTCAGAGTGCTAAGTAAGGAGACATGGGAGGAAACTCCTCCTCATTCCCCCAATTCTCCCCCAGAATTTCTTGTGAGAGGAGGGGGCATTGGCCTCTGTCTTCAGTCTGACCCCAGCAGGGTACAGATGACCCCAGAGGAAGGGTGGACTTCCCAGCTCCAGGCTCAGTCTATTTGGGTCCAACATGTGATTACAGTCACTGAAAGCCGGAGAAGGTAAGAGCCATGAGAATACCCCTGGGGGTGGCCCCAGGTTCTGTTCCTGCCTTAGAGACATTGAGGTCCCAGGCACAGCTTTTTTCCCCAAACACTCAGTTCTTACTGATGGGTTTAGCACACTAGAGGGATGTGACAGAGACCAAAGAGAGTCGTGGCTCAAGGAGTCTGGAGCCCAGTGATTCCCTCACCTGTGGATTTAGAGACCTCAGAAACAAGGGGCTCTGGTGCCTGTGAAATTCCAGAAGCCAAGATTTTGTGACTGGGTTCAAGGCCATGGGAGTTACTCGGACCCCAACACTATATAGCTGGCAAAAGCTATATTTTTAGAGCAATGCAGGTTGACCATTGCCCATTTTGGGGGAGTTGCCCACTGTTGGGCAATGTTGGTTTTATGTTGGCAGTTTGCCAGTGTCCTTAATCAAGTCCCAAGTTGATAGATTTTTATAAGTGGAAATGGACTACTAATTTCTTACATTAAAAAAAAAAAAGTCACAAAGGACAAAACTCTTCACCCAGAAGGGTGTTAGCCTGTCTGCCCTCTCTTTTACTTAACTCAGGGAGTAGTGTTTCCTTTTCACATCATTGGGGCACCTGACTGATGTGCTTTCTCTACTTCTGAAACCTTGAAAGACAGATGCCAGCACAGATAAGTACAGGGAGCCCTCCTGACCACAGGCTCTTGGGGGATAGACCTGGGAGCTACAACTTCTTTCCATTCTGAGGCACTTCTGATTCTCCTTCCAGACTCTGTACTTCTTTCTGTCCTCACTATACCTGCAGACCTGTTGTTCCTTCTGCAGCCTGACTCTTAGGTAGCCTTTTGGAGGATTTCACTTGCGAGGATTTCAGTCCTGTACCTAAGACCTTGTGCCTCTCCCCTCCATGCCTTTAGCCTATGAGGTTTTCTTTTTTTCTCTCTCCAGGTTTCTCTGCCTGGGTCCTGTGCTGGCTCAGCCATATTTCCAGCTCTCCTCACCCCAGGAACCAAAAGACCCAACTCGTTTCCCATCTGTATTACTTCTCTGATCTTCTATGGCTCTGAAACACAATGCAGGGCTTCTTCTCACTCAGCTCTTTCCGGGTTTGTTCTGCAGCTGTGGAGTTTGAATGTTAGTGTTTAAACAAGCTGGTATTACACAGGAAATGGCCACCTCCACAGGCCCCTGCAGGCTTGTAACATGGGGTCATTGTGCTTGACATTAATAACCAGTCAGAATGGTGGTGTGTGTGAGTGCTCAGCGCTATCTCGGGCTTACCAGAAAGCTGGGCAGAGATTCCTTTGAGCATTCCCTACCCCCACGGAATGCCCTGTTCAAGGTGGGGCAGGAGAGGTGCTGCCTGACCTCTCACTTACAAAACTGGCAGAGCTTTCTCTTTCTGTTCAAGTCAAGAAGGTGATTGTTATTATCACAACAATAAGCCTCACACCTTATTATTACAAAGCATTTTGTACAGGATAACTTAGGTTAGAAATGCCCTCCCCAGTATAAAAACATCTCAGAGTCCAAGGCCTCTCAGTGCCTTTGACTAAAGCTACTTTTCTGATTACTGTTTGCAGAACTAACCTCAGCCCGAAGGGTTAATCTGATCCCTGAGTCAATATCCCCCAAACAACAAGCCAAGAGTGTATGTTGGTCCATTTGTGTGAAATGTGTTTCCCCAATCACCTGGGCTGGGCCGGGCTGCATTGTATCGGCCGGCAGCTGCTCTGCACTCAAACTGACAGCTACATTAAACCCTGGAATTCTGAGGCAATAAAAAGTAAATTAACTCTTATTTTTTTCCTGTCCTGGTGGAGTAAGTGAATGTGTGTCTGTGGGGAGGTGATCAAGCCCTGGTTCTGCGTGTATGCTAGCAGCTCCCAACCCTTGGCCTCTCCCTCCTGAGCTGGGCCCTGGTGTTCTGACTCCAAGGAGGAGCCTACTGTCTTGCTATGTGGTGTGTACCCCATGGGTGGGCTACTTAAAATCGTGAACTTAGAGTTAACAGCCATAATCAATGGTCACCCATTACATTTTCTATCTGAACAGGAACTCATTCCTAATAACACAACACCCCAAACATGGGACTGGGAAGAGGGGGGCCTGCTCTGGAATGCCTAACCTGCACAGTATCCTAGGAGTTCTCCTCCCACTTATGGGCATCCAGGACTCCAAAAGGTCTCAGAGGAGGAGTTCATTATTCTTTGTGACGACCCCAATAACTGAGTTGAAACCTGTCCCTGCACCTTACTGCCATCACCCCAGTTCTCCTGCCTGATGTTGGACGGTACATCTGATCCTGCCTCCACCTGAAGAAAGACATCCTGTTGCCCCTAAAGTCTTGTTCTCCTCTGTACCAAATGTCATAGTTCCCTTCTTATGGTGTAATTTTGGCCATTCCACCCTCTGGTTCTGTCTTCTCTGAATGCCCTCATGTTGATCATCTTGTTTACAGTCTAGCACCCCAGAACAGGGGATTGGCCCTTCGGTCTCCCTTTTCCTGGACACAGGGATGCAGCCTAATATTACATTCAGTTTTTTGTTTGCCATTTGATTCGTGTTGAGTTTGTTGTAGGCCCCTAGAACTTCCAGGGCTTTTTGATGCAAAATGCTGCCTAGCTGTGCCTCTTTCAGCTGATAAAGTTCTGAATCCAAGCATAGTTCATTACATTTCTATCTGTTAGATTCCATCTTTTTAGTCTGTTAGTCTGTTCAGTCTTTTTGGGTCCCAGTCCTGTCATCTGTGTTGTACAGCTTCATATCATCAGCCAATTTCATAAGCATGACGTCGGTCTTTTCAGCTAACTAAACGTTAGACGCAGCAAGGCCAAGGCCAGAGCCCTGCGGCACTCCACTGAAGACCTCCTTCTCAGTTCATCCGCCCAGGCCAGGAGCGCTTTAAAAATAAAATGATCCCACCAGGATCTGAGTTTCATGAATCCATCTGGCTCGAGTAAGACAAATCTACCTTGGTTGCCTTTAGAGACATGGCCCCGAGGTGCCGCTCCCATTGTTTGTAACTTCATCTCTCTTGGGTTTTGAGCCCCTCTTATCTGTTTTTGTAGGTTTCACGACAATATAGAAGATGATACGGAAATGAATAGTCTGGTGGGAATTCTGTACCTGCTGAGAGAGCTGCCCATGGGTTACTCTGGCTACCTGAGTAATTTGGTATTGAGTGACTTCTTTTTGTGCTATAGCAGACCTCAAAATGACTGCAAATCTCCTAGGATCTCCTTAGGAATTTCCCTTTGGGACCAGAGCAAAGATAGGGGGACTTCTTGCAGCCCATAGCTACTCTAAAGGGGTCCACTGGAACTGGATTTAATTGAGAAAATCAGGAGGATTTCTGGGAGAATGAGTGATTTCCAGGGTCCAGAAGTTGTTACCTAGAACTTTTCAGGTTTATTTTTGAGCCCTGTAGACTTAGGAGCCACTTTGTAAATGTCATGCTAGGAGGGATAAGCTGAGACCTTCTCTCTTTTAACAGAGAAGACACTGCTTTACAAAGAGCTGATGGTCCCATTTCCAAAACATGGCCAGTGATAAGTGGGGTAGTAGTGTCTGGACCCCAGGGTTCATCTTAGCCTTGAATCTTCTTAGAGGTATCTCACCTTTCTCTCCAAAGTTCTTCCCCCCTCATTTTCAGATCCACTTTCTGAAAACTAACCAAGTGCTGTTGGACTCTTCAACCCATGCAGATTGGTGCCTGTGGTGCCAATAAGAATAGTTAGGATCTGAACTGGGGAATTCATTCAGGCAATACAAAAGTATTCAGTCAGTGCGTACCAGATGTTGGCATGTTGCTCTGGGGAGGCAGGCAGCAATAGTACCTTAGATACGGCAAGGGGGGAGTGGGAAGTGAAGTGGAGAAGCATCATGCGGAGAGAAAATGACAGCTGCAAAGTAGGTCCAGAATCATTTCTGAGGGCTCGGGAAAGGGTCTCAAGGAGCAGGTGGGACTTGGGCAGAATTCTGAGGGAAGGCAGAGCTTCTATATAAAAGTTAGTGAGGAAGGAAAGAATTTGAGACATGGAGCATAGATGGCCTTCAGTCATGGTAGAGGAGCAGCACGTGGCCCACTTTGTCTGGACTGGAGAGGATGAAGAATACAATGAAATAATCCTAGAGGCTGGCACTAGGTTGTGAAGGGTGTCCTGGTAGAGAGAGGGGGCCTCTGAGGAAGGGAGGGACATGGTGATTGACCCCTGAACTCTTGGCATGTCATGTTGGGAGCTCTGACCAGAAGCAAGAGGACCACTTATGCTGTTTCACTAGTGCTGATGAAAGGTGCTGAAGGCTTCCAAGTGTGATGTGCTTGGGTCTGAGAGAAAGGAGTGGAAGCAAGAGAGATGCCAAAGGAAAGCGACCAGTGGATGTCAGAATTCTTTAACTCAAAGAAGGGACTCCTCCACTGGGTTCTGTCTGGAGAAACCTTTATTCTGTCAGCCCTTTTGCCTTGGAGTGACAGCCCTTGACTTGTCATGTTCTGCTAGTACTGGACTCTCATCTCACAATGACATCCTAAGAGTGAGCTTTAAGATTTTGGTGTGGGGTGGGTGGTAATGGGTGAAAGTCAGGCATGGGCATGGGTCCCAGGCAGGGGCCAGTAATCCCTGGGAGGAGTCCATTTTGGTTTATCTGAGCCCTGGGCAGGAGAACATAGTAATGAGAACCAGATGGTACCACAGATTTCTGCATCTTGGGTCTAAGATGGTGGGGCTGAGAGCATGAGAGGGGAATGTGGGCCTCCCACCAGGCCAGCTCCTG
The DNA here is from genome assembly GCA_028658325.1 of Potorous gilbertii. Taxonomy (NCBI): domain Eukaryota; kingdom Metazoa; phylum Chordata; class Mammalia; order Diprotodontia; family Potoroidae; genus Potorous; species Potorous gilbertii. Next base: position 273,451,309 of record CM053770.1, on the reverse strand, counting down.
GTGGCGATTCTCTGTTGCCTCCTTCTGGCTGGGGATGCTTCATGCCCTACATCCATCTCCCAGTATGCCTGACTAATGCAGCCCTATCCTGTACACACCCAGCTGTAACCCCAAGACCCGGAGTTCAACTAGAAGACTTTTCACCTTCTTTCTTCCCTTGTCTTTCCTGTTTGTTTATTTTCCAAATGGACGCTGTGTGCCTAAACAGAGTCTTTTGATCAGGACTGACCAAGGTTGTGTTTCTGGTCTTGGGCAGTGGGCTCAAGTGCTCGGTGGGGTACTGGAGAGGAAGGGGGAGTGGAGGAGCCTTCTGCGTCCCTGAGTGACTCCCATGGGCAGTGCTAACCTCAGAGGCAGCCCTGATCAGCCCTATCACATCCGGTGCTTGTCTCTGCAGCCAGGACCACAGGATAAACTATCAGAGCTGTGGCCCAGTGCATCATTCCTCTTATTATTTTCTTCTCTGCAGATAGGGGTCGTGGAAAGTTCAGTTCCTTTTAACCCTCAAAGCTCTGTTTATTCTACAGCTGGTAGCCCAAACGCCGTGTTTCCCATTACATCACAAAGGAGCTCGGACAGATCTCTGCACAGAAACGTGTTGCAACTGTTTATTTTTTTCCATATTTAAACATTTCTGACAGCCCGACCCAGCTGAGCCAAAAGATGGAGCCTTGTGAATGAGTTTTGTTGGTGTCTTCAGAGAGAAACTGTAGCAAGCTGTTTGCCTCTCCCTGTGTCTCTTCTCCTGTGTGTGTATTTGCCCATACACAGTAGAGGTGTGTGTGTGTGTGTGTGTGTGTGCGCGCGCGTGCACGTGCGCGCACATTAGGAGCCATTGTGTGATTAATGGGGCCGTGTCCGGCCTGGCTCCCAGGACACTCTTGAAAACAAGATGTTTCATTTCACTGCATTTTCCTAGTACAGTTATTCCAGTAAATAAACTAGCATTGGTCTTGTCCACCTGGAGCCACTCGGGATATTCCACACCCACCCTCCTTGATTTCCCCCCCTCCACACCCTCCCTTCTCGGATCCTGCCCAGCATGGTGTGCAGGCTTGCTGCTTGTCCCTTTTGTGGTGCTGCTCAGGGCTGAGGCCCCCACACCAAGCGAAGGAGGGTCAGGGAGGGCTCTGAATACAACTTCCCCAGGGAAATTTCAGGTTGTAACTTGTGCTGGTGGCTCTCTTCTCGGGCTGAGCTCTGAAATCTTGGATGATGACGTTCTCTTTTATTGGAGCATTCCAGGGACAATGGATCTGCTCTCAGCAGTCCTGGTTATCCCAAGGAGATCTGAGTCTCTCACTGTACCTCAGTCTGCTGCCAACCTTAGTTTGGCTTTTAGAGTCATGGCTGGGGCAAGCAAGGCAGGCTGATGTCTAGGCAGTGGACTCTAGCACAGGCTGCTGCTGTTTGTTCTTCTTTCTTGGAGATGGCCGTGACATCACGAAGGGGATGTCATGGTGTGCAAGTGAATTGGATTGAAGTGAGGCAGGGCTGTGCACAGTCACCAGCCTCGCTCTCTTCTCTGGAGCCATCTGGGTCCAATGGCCAGATAGAGATCAGGAGGATTGGGGATGACATGGGAAGCATAGGATGTAACAGACTGAATCACAAAAGAATTCGATAGGTGAAGGTGAACCCCTCCCCTCGTCACTGTTGCCCTGGAGCTTGAACTGGAAATGGCCAGACGATTCACAGGACTCTTCTTCGGGTCCAGCCAGTGTCTGATCATAAGGATAATACTGAGGATAAGAGTTAATATTTGCTATAAGATTTTATAGCATTCTAGATGTTGGATACATTATCTCATTTAATCCTTCAAAGACCCTATTTAGGTGTGTAGTTAGATAGGCCAGACATTTTTTAATAATTATCCCCCAAGAAACTAAAGAGATGTTGTGATTTGCCAAAGTGATAGTGATAGACCTAACACTGGTTAAGGAGGGACACGAGCATTCATGAAACACCTACTATGTGTCAGGCACACTGTGCTAAATGCTTTTTGCAAATATTAATTATCCTCACAAAAACCATGGGAAGTGGTTATTATTTCCATTTAACAGTTGAAGAAACTGAGGCAAACAGAGTTCCAGTGATTTGGCCAGGATTGCATTGCTAGGAAGTATCTAAGGCCATAGTTGAACTTGGGTCTTTCTGACTCTAAGCTCAGTGCTTTGTGCACTGTGGTGCCCCCTAGCCACTTCAAGGGACTGGGACAGTCTGACATTGATGTAAGGTTTTTTTTCTGAAAATACGTAAAAGACCTTGTTTTGGAACAGAGATCTTTTCTAGGGGTGATCTTGCTGGGCATTTCTATAGCTTGGAAAGAGGGAAGAGTTTGCAGAAATACAGGGGGTAAAGGACTCGTGTGACTCTTTACATTCTGTGTCTGAGTCCTCCATGTCTGTCGTGAGGGGTGGGGGTGGGGGGGTAAGACAGGCGCCATGGTGACGTGTCCATGTGGCATGCACTTGGCTGGGCCAGAGCTGAGGAATTGTGGGAGCTGCCTCAGGCACTGTGTGTCTCGAGTGTCTGAGTAAGTGTCCCAGGCACACTGTCTGCAGAGGCGACAGGGCCTACATGAGACAGCTGATCTTCTGAATTCCTTTTCCCTTCTGGTGGGGATTTTAAAGGCCTTTAACCAATTTTAGCTTGGAGTACATGAAAATACCCCCAGATTGCAGCCGTGGACTCAGCTTGGGATCCTGGCTTGCCTTGCAAGGTTTCCTGGCAGATGCCCATGCTAACAGAGGTTTGCAGAAGTCCCCTCCCTAGTTGTGGGTGCGAAGAATGCTGCAGTTCATCCCACCTCAGAGCCACTTATGCCTTTTCCCCTCTTTTCAATAGGGTCGCCATAGACGTGTGGGCAACACTAGCTGATTTCTGTAACATATTGACAGCAGTGAATCAGTCGGAGGTACCATTGTACAAGGACCCGGATGATGACCTCACCCTTCTTATCCTGGAAGAGGATCGGCTGCTCTCGGGCTTCGTCCCCCTGCTGGCTGCCCCCCAAGACCCCTGCTACGTGGAGAAAACCTCGGACAAGGTCAGCACAAGGCCAAACATCCCCCCCACTCCCACCCCTCCCCTTAATTCTCCAGACTTTTTTTATTCTTGGGAAGTTTTCTGTGCAAACGGAACATGATTAAGTCATTGAGAAGGGTGTTAAGGGAAAATATCGACCTTTTAGCCGCTGACATCCAGCTCTGTGTCATGAAAAAAAACCCTCTCGACTTCCTTTGGTGTGTGTGTGTGCTCGCTGGCATGTTGTATATACGATCATTTCCTCACTTGTTTAAATAGTGCAGCTTGTGTTGGCAATGGTCTCACTCAGCTCCAAATGGTTTGCATCATGCTTAAAGCACCCTCCTCCCTCCTCCTCCTCCCTCCTCCTAGCCACAAAACTCGGCCCTCGGAAAGGAGCCAGGGCTTTCTTCCCTTCTCTAAAGAGGAGAGTGATAAATAGGTGACTAGAGAGAAGCAGACACCATGTGTTAACTTACAAAAGGCTTTTAGGAATATGAAGCATTCCCCACTGCCTGGTTTCTATTTTCCTTCCTTTAAGAATTACATTTTAACCTGAAATTTTTTCTGTCTGTCTGTTTATAGAAAAACAAACCTCATTCCCTGTTGACACGGTGGGGACTGTGGGACTTGTGGCCTTGGTTCATCAGGGGAGTCCTTGGCCAGGTGGAGAGTGGGGCAGTGCTTCTAACTTCCTGTTCCCCACATAAGTTAATAGTCTGGAGAAGAGGCATCCTGATTTCTTGCCCCCTGGGAATAAAGAATTCTCCTCTGTGGGGGCTGGGTTTCCTATGTGAGTTGCAAGTTTTGCAAATTTGTCAACAGTGTGTCCCCTGGGGGAGAGACCTTTTAGCAGGAACCTGTAAGTGACTTCTTAGGAGAATACTTTCTGTACTTCAGAAATAGCTGATGTGGTGAGGCAGAACTCTGGATGTGTTGTGGCTACAGGCAGGGCACATTAGGAAAATGTACAGTGAAGGCAAAGGAACAAACAAGAGAGAGAAAAACCAAAATTCCAGACTCCAAAGCTGCGTCCCGGGGAGTCTTTAATCTAGTATTCAATGATGAGAATCCCAAATTAAAGAAACTTTGAGTGAAAGGATATTGGTGTAATGGAAAGTGGGACGTAGAAAGTTAATGGATAGTCATTTGGCCGTCCAGAATCATGTTGAGTGTCAGGTTTAAAGGCCCCAGATGTGAGTGCATTGGCCTCCATCCAGTTAAAGATGAGACAAGCAAAATGTAGTCTACTGGTGGGAGATGGAATTGGGGAAATGTACCTTGTGCCTTACAAGAGAAGAAACCTAGGCTGGAGTTCCTCTTAAAGGTAATATAACCTGCCTTCTGCTTTCTTTAACCAGCTTCTCTCCCTGGTATATCAGGAAATAGATGGTGTGAAGGACTTTATTATGAGAAGAGAGAGGGTATTTGACTAACTGTGTATGTACAAAGTTTAGAGAAGAGGTTGAATCAGAATGAAAATAACACAATCATCACCTGGGTCAGTGAAAAACCTGCATTGCCCTTCCTTGATCAGGAAGTGACCTTAACTGTGGAAGAAGATGCTTTTGAGGCATTGGTCATTGTGGTAATTTTGTTTCTGAGCCAGGGGTTGGAAAAACTAACCAACCACAGCTTTCCCCTTCACACAGACTGAACATACGTCTCTTCAACAGCCCTCCCAGCTTCAGTGCCAATCAAGGGTCATAGATGAGTTCCTACTCATAGCCTTGGTTCTGAATACCTCTGGAATTCAAAGGGTACACAGAAGGAAGATAGAGCAAAGGAGCAAGAAAATGCATATAACTCCCCTTTGTGGCAAATCACAAAACCACGGAATTGGGGGATAAAGATGAGAATGGGAGAACACCTTTGTACCAGCACATGCATACATACATACATATTTTTAAAACCCAAGTGTGTGCACACACACAAAGACATGCATGCAAGGGATCCTAAAGGTGGAGAGTGAAGCAAATCTGTGAGAAGAGGGAGGAAAAGAAGTATTTCCACAGAACCATCCACCACCTTAATCATGGAATTACAGATTTAGGGCTGGAGGAGAGCCCCTCATTTTATAAGTGAGGAAACCGAGACCCAGAGAGGTTAAATGACCTACCTAGGGTCACATAGGTAGGCAGCATCGGAGGCAGGATTTGAATCCAGGTCCTGTGATCATGTCTGATAGTATGTGCTAATCCCCCACCTCTGAGAAGAGGATAGAGAAGTGTCTTTTCTCTGCTCTTCTCTAGGGACAAGCTTGGTCATTAGAATTGTACTATTCAGTTTTGTTTTATTCTTTCCATACACATTATTGTCATATATGTGTGGGTGCACACACACATCTATGTACATGTATAGATACGTAGTTTTCCTAGTTCTGCTTGCTTTACTTTGTTATCAGTTCATAGAAGCATTGCGGTGCCTTTCTGACTTGTTCATATTCGTTGTTTTTCAGTGGCATGGTACTATTACATTCATGTACCACAGTTTGTTTAATCTTTCCTCATTGTGAGCAACAACTTTGTTTCCAGTTCTTTAGTTAACGAAGAATTTCCTTTACTTTCTTTTTTAAATTATATTTTATTTTTTCAGTCCTCAGGAATCCACCTTTTCACCATCCTGCTCTAATTGAGAATGAAAGACAACCAAAACTGTTACAAACATGTATAATCAATCAAAACAATTTTTCATGTTTTCCATGTCCAAAAATAAAAAAATCTGTCTCTTTGCTCTTAATCCTTCACCTCCTTATTAAGAGGTAGCTAGTGTGTTTCATCATGGGTGCTCTGGAATTGTGGTTGGTCATTATGAGCTGGGAGATGGAGAAATCCTGGCTCTTTCACAGTTGTTTCTCTTTACCATATTCTTGTCATTGTATAAATTTTTCCACACTTTGTTTTGCATCAGTTCACAGAAGTCTTCCAAGGTCTTCCTAAAACCATCCCCTTCATCATTTCTTCTCCAATCATCTTGGTGAATATCTGGTCACTGGATCCAAATGGTTTAGGAGGGGAAAGTGAAGCTGGTGACCTTGCACAGCCCTCCCTCATTCAAAACAAAGTCAAGTGCACGTCATGTCATCATTTCTCTGATGTCATGGTCTTCTTCGAAAACCAAGGACAAACACAGACAGACAACAAAATAGGATTTCATCAGATTCATAGATCATATTTGTTTAGCAGTCTTCCAGTTGATGGATACCCCTTCCAATTTCCCTTCATTCTCCCCTCAGAAAAAGTTAAACCCTTAGTTTAACCCTTAGTTAAAGTTTGTTTTGCTTAGGACTAATCAATCCTTCCCTTGGTTTGCCCTCCTTCAAATCACCTTTCTCTCATCTTACCTTTCCCTAGTGATTAAAATGTATTTCTGTACCCATGTATCTGTGTGTGTGTATGTGTGTGAGACAGAGACAGAGAGAGTGTTCTTTCATCCTCCAAACATTTCAGATGAGAATGAGGATCAAGTGGCAACCATTCCCCACTTCATTGTTTGTATAAATGTCAACTCAGCCTGATTAGGAGACAGTTTTCCTTAAGCTTCCTTTCCCTGTCCTCCTGGTTTATTCTTTTTCCTTTCTCTTTCTTAAGATAATCACAACATAACCACTATGTCTATGACCCCTGATGATGATAGAATTATGAGAGGGTATGTGTATCATCTCCCTATATAAGGATGTTAACAGTTTATCCTTATGTAGTCCTTTATGATTGCTTGATCATGTTTACCTTTTTATGTTTCTCTTGACTTCTGTGTTTTAACTTCAAAATTTTTATGCAGCGCTGAACTTTTCATCAAGAATACTTGGAAGTCCTTTCTTTTTATCCAGTCTATTTCATTCCATTTTTTCACCTATAATATTATACTCAGTTTTGCTGGGTAAGTTATTCGTGACTGCTAGGCCATATCTTTTGTCTTCTGGAATATCGTATTCCAAATTCTCCACTCCTTGACGGTGGTAGCTGCTAAATCACATATGATCCTTCATCATTGTGTTCAGGTAGTCGGATGATTCTTAAATATTTTTCTTCCTCTGTTTTTTGCTATAAGATACCATACATTTCTTCTATTTTTTTCAGTGTTTTGACTTTGTTTTAATATTCCGTACAGTTTCATGAAGTCAGTGACTTTGGTCTATTTCTAATCTTCTGGGCAGTTGTTGCTTGAGCAAAGTTTTGTACCTCTGCACCAAGATGTTAATTCAGTTTCCAATTCTTTCTTTCATAGATCTCATTTTTTCCAGTTTTTTTCATCTAGCTCTCTCATTTAAATTAGAAAGAGATTTAAAACTTCTTTTTTTAAGTCTGTTGTTCTAATTCTCCCAAGAATTCTGTTGAGCTTATGCCCAAGTTGTGTTTTCCTTTGAAGCTTTGCCTGAGGATGTTCTGTAGACCTGGTCTTCTCCTGGGTATTCTTGTCACCATTTTAACTTTTTGTAGTGAAGTTCTTTTCTTGCTTGTTCATCCTTCCAGTCTTCTCCTGACTCTGGGTGCACTTCTGGAGAGAAGCCTGGACTGGCCTTATGGCTGTCTTCTTCTGGGCCATGAGGGACAGCTCAGGTTGGGAACATGCAAGCTTCCAGTGCTCCCCAAATGCTGTGGTCCAGGCACCCCTAGTCTGAATTCTGCAAGTTCCCAATCTGATCAGTATTAGATGCCGCTGGACTCATCACTCTCAACTGACTGGAAAGCTGTGCTGATTCAGAGTGACAGAACCACAGGCTCCCCGTTGGCCTGAGGATCCTGCCCTGGTTATTCCACTAAAGGCTTCAGGTGAGGCCAGAACTTGAGCTATGACCCTGGTCCAGTTCTGGTTCCAAACCACACCACTGATGCTTTTGCCTGAACTTATTCCTCTCTTGGTCTATTGCTTGGGCTCTTGCCCTGCTCCTTACCCCAAGGCTCCTCCTTGATGTGTCCTGAACCTGGGTCCTGGGACCAAATCATGAGCAACACAGAATGCCACTTGACAAATGTTCCCCTTATGGGTCTGAGCCCATCTCCTGCCCTAATGCACAGCCTTTCCTACCCTGTGGTGCTCTTCCATGTGCTCCTGACCAGACCTTATCTCCGTGATCCAAAGACTTCTCTCCTGGTGCTAACCTGGGGCTAGAAAAACACCTCATTGGGATTTTGCCTTGGATTCTCCTATCAGGATTTAGCCTGCTACATTTTCTAGGTACATTACATTTAGAGGCACCGGACGGGGAGGACTTAGGTTGTACTGCTTCCTGCTGCTCTGCTGTCCTGTCTCTACCTCCTCCACGTCCTTTTTACCACAAAACATGCCACTATGGATATTTGGTTTTATATAGGCCTTTCCATCTTTAACCTCCTTGGAGTATGGGCTTGCCAGTAGGATTTCTGATTTAAAGGGTATGGGCATTTTGGTTACTTTGTCAGCATCATTCCAAGTTACTTGTTAGAACTGTTAGACTAGTTCACAGGTTCCTCACATAGTATATTGTTGTACCTGTCTTTTTTAAACACCACGACATTAAATGTTCCCGTCCTTTGGCTCTTGCCAGTTTGCTTTATGTGAGGTCAGAACTGAAGAGTTGGTTTGAATACATTTCTCATATTATAGAGATTTGAAACCATATTTCATCTAGTTGCCCAGAGTTTCTTCTTCTGCCTTTGAGAATGCTTTGTTCATATACGTCAACTATTATTCATTGGGGACGAGATCTTAGTCTTATGTATTTACATTGATTTCCCACATATCTCTGCTGCCAGGCCCTTCTCACAGGTACTAAAGCTTTCCTGTTCCATATCATTGAAATGATTCACTCGATCTTTTTTGATCACCTGAATGGTTGTTGGTTTCTTTGGTGATTATAATTACAGAGGGTTCATAGACCCCAATCTCAAGGTCTTTTGGGTGCCAGTTTGCTGGCCCTTCCTAGACCTAAGGAACTGGAGCGTCCTAGGATGGGAGGAACCAACCAGCACACTCCTGATAATCCTAGAAAAAGGGTCGTAAGACAGGGCTCCCCAGTTACCTTAACTTCCTGACTATAAACGTTGGTATGAGCATTTTACTGAGAAAAGTAGCAAGCACATTTAGTCTTCAACAACTTTTGCTCTTTGAATTTGTAATTTAAGAAGAGAAGGAGAAGGGTCCAGATTTTTAGGTTTTAGCTTACAGTGATGCAAAGTGGGAAATACCTTGGTCATGCTATCCAGTCTTTCTGCACAGATGCCCAGGATTAGGTGCTTGGATGACTTGCTTTGCTTCTATTCTTGTTATATTCATTCATAGAATAAATACCTAGAGAAGGAGCATTTGCTGTATTCAGAGCACTATGAAGGTAACAGAGATTTAGGAAATGTGATCCCTGTCCTCAAAGAACATTCTAGGGAGACAAGCAGGAAACCCATGGAAAGCTAAATGGCATGAAACAGTACATGATTATGTCTTCAAATAGGAGATGTTCAGAATAAGCAGAGATTTCCCTGAGTTAAGAGTAGACAAAGACATCATAGGCAATGGGCTGGGCCTCACTGGATGGGCAAGTTTTGGACAGGCAAAGAGAAAGGGCATCCTATGTTCAGTCTACAACATAAACGAAGGCACAGAGGTGGGTAATCCACAAGATGTGTTTGTGAGATGAGTAGACCAGCCTGGGGGGAGCAAAGGGTGAATGTTAGGGTTAATGAAAGATAATGTTAGAAAGGTCATTTTAAGCAATACTCTGAAGAGCTGTAAAGACCAGTCTTGAGAAGTTTTTGTTCTTGGGCAGTAGGGTGTTGTTAAGGGTTTTGAACAGGAAAGTGATAGAGGAAGCAGTGTCTTTAGTGAAAAGAGTACTAGCCAGGAGTTAGGAGACTTGATTTTGTTCAAGCTGTCATGCTGTGATTCCCTTTATGATCTTAAATCAGTCGCTTCCCTTTTAGGGACCCTGCTTTCTCATCAGTTAGAGGAGGGGGTTGAAGGAGATGATCTCTAAAGGCCTGTGTACCTCAAGCATTCTCTGGTTTGTAGTTTGTGAATGAAGGCAATATTTGAGAAAAGTGAGTTTGACAGTGAAGTACAGAATGAGTAAAAGACCGAAGGTTATTGCCCTTATCATAGAATAAAGGGGATAAGGGACTGTGGTATGGTTTTAGAGAAATGGAGGAGAAGAGAAGACCTTGTTACTTGTTCCAGTGGTTTCTGTCAATGTACAATTCAATACAGTTCTCAGATGATTTTGGAACACTGTTTTTTCCTTACTCTCCGATTTCTGGAGTTGTGTGTTTGAGATCTGGAGTAACATGGGAGTTTGACTGCAGATCAGCATAAATGCCTGTAAATATCCCAACTTAAGATGATCAAGAAACAAGGAAATAAAGACCCAGGTCCTGACTGCCCAAGTGCCATGACAGCACCCAGCACCTAGACTCAGCCAGCTGCCCAAACCATTCTTATTCCTGCTCTGTTTTGCTCACTGCTCTTATCCATGATGGATCAACCCTGTGCACATGACCTGTCTCCCATAAATAACATGGTAGAAGAATGAATGTAGTCAATGTGGGATATCTTCCACTTCAGCCCCTGCATGAATGAGGTGTGTGCCTGCCCGCTCTTCTGCTTCTGGGCCTTGTAGTACCCCATTCTCTCTACTATTAACAAGACTGAGAAACATTGGAAAGGAACCATGGGCATAGGACATTGGTTGTTTGTTATAGAAAGGGAAAGAGGAAGTCAGAGATTACTAAGGCTATTGGCTTTTCAGTTTTTTCTTGATATCAGTGGATATAAGACTGCTTCTAACTGATGATACTAGAATGAATGGAAAATTTTTTTCTAAAGCAAGAAAAAATGGTATTTCTGCTTTATTTGGTAGCCACTGTGGGCGTATTCCCTACTGTACTGCTTAGCTACCAGCGATTCTTCTTCATGCCTCTTCCTTCCTTGCATTTGGTCAGTTTTTTCCAGGGTTGTTTGTTCTTAGCCCGTGGAGATATAAGGAAACCTGTTCTGAGCTCAGTGTGCAGAACAGAGTTATCTCCTTTTCCCTTTTTATTTCTCCTGGTGAGTCTTTGAACTCATGACACCATTATGGTTAAATACTATCCACCTTAAAGAGGTATGGGACAATGTAACTCTGAACTGTTTTAAAAGATTATGAGCAAAACCATATCCTTTGGAAAGCCTTCTCCAGGGTGGTGGTGTTTTCGATTGCCACACTTCCCTGGTTCCCTCACCTTGCTATCCTCTACCGCTCTCACTCCTCAAAAACTGCAATCTCTTGTTTAATAAACATTTTTAATGTATATACTTTTTAAAAAACGATGAAAGCTCTTCTGTTCCTTTTACTCCTTCCAGACCCAGGGAAGTTAAATGATTTGTGAAAGGTCACACGGTAGTGAGCATCAGAGATGGGATTTGAACTCTGATCCTGGGACTCAAAAGCCCATATTCTGTCTCCTGTACCTGAGAGTCTGTGAGAGATGTTGTTGTCATTGATCTTAGCTGAGAGTCTGAGATTTATTCTGACTAAATGCATGACATCAGGTCTCTCTGACTCTGTCTCTTTTAATTTCCCCACTTGTCAGGGACTTTATAAATCACACTTACATTTAACTGTGCTACCTACTGATCAGGGTTTCCCAATTCTTCTGTAATCTTTAATATTTACTTAGTTTTCATGGAAATCCTGGTTTCTCACTAGGAGCTTGGGACCCTTGATCTTGTTCTGGGAGGTAGATCTCTGAGAATACTTACCTAAGAATGAAGAAGAAATGAGAATTTAAGAGTCTACCTACTAAGGCACATAAAGGAACTATATTGCTATATCTGTACAACTCTCAATACAGAAATAAAGACAAATATGAATAATTAGACATTAATTGCTCATGGTTGGGTCAGTTCACTTTAAGAAAAATGACAATGCTATCTAAGATAATTCACTTAATTTAGTGCCATGCTAATCAAAGTACCAAAAGATTATTTTATAGAATTATAAAAAAATTATAACAGAATTCATCTAGAAGAACCAAAGGTCAAAAATCTCAAGGAAAATTATGGAAAAAATGTGGAATGGAAGTTGACTTAGTAATTCCAAATCTCAGACTAAACTACAAAGCAGTAATTGTCAAAACTATTTGGTGGTGGTTAAATGTAGTGAAGTTGATCAATGAAACAAACTAAATCCATAGTATACAGAAGCAAACAAACATAAGAGCATAATATTCAGTAAACTCAAAGACCCCAACAACTGGGGCAGGGCCTCACTTTTTTACAAAAACTTCTTGGAAAGTTGGAAAACAGTCTGGCAGAAATTAGGGTTAGAACAACATCACACACTCTATACCAGATAAGTTCCAAATGAATGCATGACTTAGATACACGGACAAATTAAAGGAACGAAGAGGGGCATGCACTTATCACAGGTATGGATAATGGAAGAGTTCATGACAGAAATAGGGATAGCCAGGAGAATAAAAAGTAAAATGAGCAGTGTTGGTTACAGAAAATTTAAAAACTTTTGCACAACAAAATTAGTTAAAATTAAACTCCAATGGATTGATAAAGAAGTATGCTTTCTACCTCCTGAGAGAGGTGTGATGAACTCAAGGGAAGAATTAGATATATATTTTTTGACATGGCATATAACTGCATTTGTTTTGTTTCAGTAATCTTAAATTTTACAAGAATTGTAGTTCTTTATTGGGGTTAGGGAAGAGGAGAGCTTGTGAGGAAAGATGACAACATGATAAGAAAGAAGGGAAAGGAAAAGAAAAAAGATAGGAAGTCATAGAAACATTGTTTAAAATGCACCCGAGACCTGAAGGAAGTTCAAAGGGAAACAGACCCAACAGGAAAGCTTTGAAAGTAACATATTGAATTTATTTACATTTTTTAAAAGCAAGCTCTGTGTAATAGAGATTTAAATTTTTGCATGGAATCATTTTTTCTGTTCTAAAAATATGGAAATGGTCTTTTTCATGTTCATTAAATTAAAAATAAAACTCCTAATTAAAGAGGAAATGGCATAATTGAGGGAGGAAGTCATTGTAGCAAGTTTTACTGATAAAGGTCTGATATTCAGCATATTTAAGGAACTGATTCAGAGATGTCAATGAAAACCCATCCCCCATTGATAAATGGGCAAAAGATATTGATGTTCTCAAGGGAAGAAATCCAAGCCATCAATAGTCATATGAAAAATGTTTCAAATCACTAATTATTAGAGAACACAAACTAAAGAAACCCTGAGATTTTACCTTTTGCCCATTGGATTGGCTAATACGACAAAAAAGAAAAATGACAATTGTTGAAGGGGCTGAGGAAAAACAGGCACAAGAAATAAAATGTTGGTGGAGTTGCAAATTGGTGTAGCCATTATGAAAAGTATTTTGGAATTTTGCTCAAACATTAAATAATGCATATTCTTTGATCTTTCAGTTCTACTACTCGGCCTAGACCCCAAAAATATTAAAGATAGAGGTAAAGGTTCCACATGAACAAAAATATGGCAGCTCTTTTTGTAATGGCAGGTAACTGGAAACTAAGATGTTCATCAGCTGGAGAATGGATGAACAAATTTTGGCATATGTCTGTAATGCAATAGCAGTCCACCTTGAGAAATGATGACAAGTATTGTGTCAGCAAACTTGTAGGACTTCAAAGAACTGATACAGAATGAAATGAACAGAACTTTGAGAATAACTTTGACATCATCAGCATTATAAAGAAAAATTATTTAAGAATTCTCATCAATTGAATAACCAACCACTATTCCAGAGGACCCTTGACAAAACACCTGCTTCTTCCTTCCTTCAGGGTGCAGAAGGAGAAGTACTTTCAGCAGTAGCCTTTGCTTAACTGATCATATTTGATACAAATGCTTTCTTTTCAATTGAGGGAAGAAGGGGGGAATTTTCAAAATGCACAGAAGCAGACAGAGGAAAAGTCCAGAGGAAAGAGACAATTCTGATAGCTTGGAAAAGAACATGTTGCATTTGTTGTGTACTTAGAGAAGCAATTTATAGGTAGTACAAATGTGCAGCTGCATATGTAATCAGCCTGTTCTTCTGTTTGGTATGTGGACATGCTCGTCTTATTTATTGTTTAAGTTAAAATCTTTAATTTTAAAAAATGAGAAAGAATGGGAGAACAAAACAGGAAATTGTGCTTAAGGGAAACATGTCTAGATTTAATTACCTGCTCCCCCTTTCTCTGAGTTATTTCATATTGTTCTCGAGATCCCAGAATATTCTAGGTTCAAAGACTCCTGAATGCTTCATCTAAAATCTCTCTCTACTATCTTTTCTGCAATAACATAGTTTCTAGGGCATACTCTTTTGTGAAGTTTAATGAGAACTTGGGTACCTCATCTCAGTGTGCCCAGAATGAAGATGGTCAGGGCAAAGTTACCTCTGAGATGAAATGATGAAGATTGCTTGCCTTGTACTTAAGGGGTGTGTTTTGAAAGGAGGTCCTTTGGGGAGAAGGAGATCCTTGGGTGAAAATGTGAACCTCAGAAGGGTCACATAGAATCTGACTCTAATCCCACCCCCACATCACCATACTTTCTGCTCTTTTCACACTTGCCCTGGAGTGCCTGTGATGCTTGTTTTAACCCTATTTCACTCGATTATGAAAAAGGTGGGAAGTCTGGGGCATGATCTCCTCTTCTTCCTCAACCCCCCCACAGAATGGTCCCAAAATTATAGAGCCCTCAGATTTGTTCCCAAAAGGCAGCATTTGGAATGAAAATTGTATGTGCTTGATTGCAGCACAAGGGTGACTTGTCATGGAGAGTTTGTGTGATGTCCTATGTCACTATGATTGGTGTAAGAGAATATAGATGTTGATCTGCCTGGGAATCAGTTTTAACTGTTTCTGTCCCACTAATTCCAAGCTGCCCAGACATAGTCATTCAAACTTCACTGATAGCAAATGCTGACCAGGCAGAAGATCTTGGTGAGTGTTTTGGTGTTTTCCCCCAAAACACATGCAAAACAACTTCTTAATTCCAGAGTGGTAACATAGTGAAAAACATGGTTTGCATATGTGCAGCAGAAAACTTTGCTACAGGCTGGAGTTGTGCAATGAGGAGAGGTTGGGCAACTCAACGCCTCAGCCTAAGCCTTCCAGGTTGGGCTCATGGGGTATCAGGTCTTGCACAATGAGGGAGCTCCAGAACAGCTGGCACAGGGACTTTTCTTTTTCTTTCAGGAGTGTCTTTAGAGCTCACTTTGCTTCTTCACTATATTCCTCTCTCTTCTTTTTCTTTCTTTTTTCCTTTTGCAGTTTTGTTCTCAAAAGGAGAAAGACAGTGTCCAGACCTAGTCATTCATGGCCTGGTAACTCTCAGAGGGGCAGGTTCCTCTCCCAAGATGGGGGGAGGCGATTTGGGGGTTTTTTCATCCAGTGCTTTGTTTTGTTTTGTTTTTGCAAAGAAGTTGCACCTATGTGTGTCGAGTGATCAATCTGCATTCCCTGAGCCCTGGGTCCTAGTTGGCAAACTTATTAATGTATGTTTTTGTTTCCATGTGTTTGGGTTGAGTTTTTGTTTGTTTGGGGTTTTTTTAGTTTTCTTATGTTTTTATATTTAATAGTAACTAAGATGGTTGTGGGGATCAGTTGCTGTCAGCCTAAAGAGCTGTGAAAAACTGCTGGCTAAGAGCGTAGACGGCAGCCTGAGCAGCACCATGTTGAATCTGACAGTCTTCTCTTCAGGAAAATCAGATTCCCCTGAATCAACTCTGTTCTTCTTAGAAAGTCATTTAAGTGATAAGTGGGCTTCTGATTCTTTTGTCCCACTGGCATCTGTCCATTCCCATTGCCTGTAGTTGGGTCCGGGCACCAGCTATGCAAAAGTGAAGCGTATGGATTTCATGGCTCTGTATGTGAGTGTTTGTAGGGCAGGGAAGCTTCTAATGGAAAACATTTGTGTCTTTCTGAAAACAGAACGAGGCCTGCTTATGGTCTGTCTGCTCTGTCTGTCAGTCTGTTCCCCACCAGCACTAGTCATTGTTCTCCTGGGAGTCTCAGGCGTATTGTGGTTTCTGCTGCCCTTGCCAGAGTTTTTGTGTCACGGGTGGCCCCATGCTCAGTATGGAGTCAAATTGTAAGGGTGGTGACTAGTAGCTATGAAGGCTCCCAAGTCAACAGAATGGCTTTTGAGCCTTGGAACAGAGAGGGAGGAAGGAAAAGGGTTTCTAGGCTAGCCTTTGGGAGCAACGTGTTTCGACACATAAGGACGCTTAAGCTTCTCCTTTTCTTGCTAACGCAGCAAAAACCGGGAGTGTAGAGGCTAGAAACAAAAACTCAGTGCTCCATTCAGCTTGTCGTTTCATTTCTCACTGTTCTGGGAGAATTCTACTTGGGTTCCCCAGCTCGTAGCTGACCAGATCATGTCTGTTGGCTCCTGCTTATTGGGGCTGTTGGGGTTCCTCTCCTGCAGTGCAGTGTCATCATCTCAGAGGCCCCTGGAACCTGAGCCTCTTTCTTTCCCCTCAACCCTCTGAAATTTATATTTGTTCATCTTTTTTAGAAACGACCAACAGCCAGAGTCAAGGTAATAACTGAGTATTCTCTGGGTCCCTGAGAAGGCACTGCACCAATGTGGTTTTCACATTTTCAGGTTTTTGGCTGGTGAATAAGATGGAGGAGAAATGCTCCTTCCCCTGATAACCATCCATTCAGATGCAGGGTCAGGATCGAGTGGATTGAAACCAGACGGTGGATGATTAATACTTTTGCTTATAGGGCTGGACACCACAGCTTCCTCCATTTAAATGAAAAGACCCTTTCTCTATATACATCCATGTGCATGCATCTGCCCCTTGGAAGGTGCAGGTTTTCATAGGGGTGCTTTGGTGCCAGCCTTTTTTGCCTTTTAAGTCCTTTGGGAACTTCCTTATAAGAAGGCATTGGTGCACCCCAGTGGTGTTTCCAGGAGGACTTTGCTATAGATTTGAGATGTTTGTATGTAAACCTGAAGTGGGAGAAGGAATTTGTTCATTCTGCTAAGCTGGCTGCTAGCACAGTGCCTCACACATAGTCAGCATTTAATAAATGTTTGTTGCCTTGACAACTCACCAAGTTCTAGCTCTAACATATGCAGGGGTCACCTCTCCTCGGCCTGCCCCCAGGCCATCCCCTGGACCACTTCCCTAACTGGGGGGAAAGGGGAAACTTCACTTGGCCTAATTGTAAAGAGGCTCACTTTTTCTCTCAAGAAGTGAGGGTTTTTGAAGGTTACTGAATTATCATTGTAAGGAGCAATGCTTAAAAGTACCCATTATCATAATGAGTTCAGGAGCTCAGTCTGTGGCTATGGTGGGGCCAAGGGCTGCCATGACCCCACCCTTAGCACGAGGCCTTTCCCATCGCCCGGCTTCCACGGCCTCCCATCTCCCCTGCGTTTCTCTTGTATGGACCTCATCATTCACTTTTTGAGTGTGAGCTCCTTGAGGTCAGAGACTATCGTTTTTGGCCATTCTTTGCATCTCCTGTGCTTAGTCTCCTTTTTCCTCAGCTCAGACCTCAGACCTGAGTCTCAGTTTGATGTCTTGGGTGGCAGATTGGCTCTGTTCTTGATCCTGCTTCACGGAAGCTGTGAGCTCTTTTCTCCTGATGCCCAAGCTCTCCCTCCAGGGCTGCTATACTGCAGACAATAACCCCTAAGCAATCCATCCTTTAGAGCAAGGAGCAGCATGCAGAAATGCTGAGAATTAGTCGACTTAGGTAGTCTTAGTGGACTCCAGGCAGGAAGTTTTGAGCTGAGTCAGCAGAAAAATTGGGGTTCACTCTGGTCAAAGTTATTATCTTTTTCTTTCTTTTTGTAAAAAAATTATTTTGTGGGGAGTAAATGGAAAAAGAAACGATGCACATGGAGCTGTTTGAACTGCTTTCCCTCTTCTTTCCCTTAGCAATCTACCGTATGCATTCTGTTCCCCCTCTTGTAGGCATTCTGACTTTTGCCCTCCCTGAGAACTAACTCCCAGAGCCTGGTTCTCCAGTGGGATGCCTAGGGAGACAAGAGAGGCTTCCTACCTTAACTTTAATCCACATGCAAAAAGGATTTGAAAAGTAATCAATCCAAACCCCCAAAGTAGTAGAGGCCAAGAAGTTACCCTCTTTGAAGAGTTCTTTTCATCTCTGGCTGGATTGCTCTCCAAACAAGCATTGGCAGAACCCAGCAAGAGCCCTGTCACACAGGGCCCCTGGCATGAGAATCAGCTTGGCAGCCAGAAGCCCCACCCCCAGGCCCCCGGCGATGGAATTCAAAAATGTTTGGCTCACAGGACATGAATTAAAATGTGTGTGTAATATTTATTTATTAAATGACCTTTTTTGTGTATAGCATTCCTTCCTCAAGGTGGCCTGGATAAGGCCTGGAGAGGAAAATGTTTCCTGCCCCATTGGGAAATTGGATTAAAAAGAAGTAATATGTGGAGCCTTGTCATTTTTAAACTACTGAGCCTATTTGAAATTAATTTTTCTTGAGTTCTTTGTCATTGCTTTTCTAGACACAGCAAAGTTTCTCTGGCATCACTGGTACTGTTTGCTTATGATGAAAGGAAGTCTTTCTTCCTTTCTGAAAGAGATCTGGAGATCTCTCCATCATTCTTGACTTGTGCAGGGAGATCCAGGACTCAGACTTCTGACCCCAGTAAGGTTGTGATGTGTTTAGGAAGGACTTTCTGACCTTTCACTTCATATACCAGTTTTTTTCAATGGTCTTAATGAACTAAAACCACATCTTGGGCATTAAAGTTCATTTTTTTGTTGTTCATAAAGGTACAGCTAACTCAGACCGACATTCTTACTTTACGAAGAGCAAGTAAATCCAGTGGAAGATAAAGCTATAACATGGAATAATAGTTCAGTCTTTAAAAACAGAAAGAGGGGGGTTAAAGAAAAGTTCTGCAATAAATCTGCAAGTGTGGAATCTGGGGGAAATGATCCCATCTGGAAAACTCTAGCAGTGGTGCCATGGCCGCTTTGAGGAGCAACGCAGATCTCAGTGAAGAGAAAACCCTGCGGTCTTGGAAAATGACAAGCTCCGTAATTGATGTCCATTTCAGCTGGTGCAGTGCCAGCTTTCGTTGGCCCTCATCCAGCGTTCCTGTAATTTGGGAGCCAGGTGTGAAACATTTCTGTTCTGTCTTGTTCCCCAGCACTTACAGAAGCCTCACGGATCTCACTGGAGGCAGCAGGAGCTCTGTAGGAAACAGATGTACAGGTAGAGGTGGAAGGAAGTGTCACACACAGCTGGGTTGAGGATATTAGAAAAAAATCCTCTCCCTATTCTCCAGTGAGGTCTGGGTTTGGGGGTGATGGTAAAGGCATTTCCCAACATGAGGTGTGACTACAAAGTACTCAAAGGAGACTTGGTTTGCCTATGTGACTTGTACAATCAGCCTCATATTTTCAAGTGGCCCCTCTCACATTGCCTTTGTCTGCCCTTGGGCAGAGAGGGAGGGCCACTGTAGAGTGTCTCCATGGGGCAGAGACAAAAGAATACTGGATTTGTGAAGGGAAAGATTGGGTTCGAATCTTGGCTCTGCTTTTTATAGCCTCGCTGACCTGAGACAAGCCACTTCACTTTTCTACGCCTTCCTTTCCTCATCACTAAAATAAATGGATTGGACTGGGAGAATTCCAAGGTCCCTTCCAATGCTTAACCCTGTGATCCTAGGTAGCCAGTGGCTCAGGGCATTTTGAATTGCTGCCAAAGGATGTCTCTGACATATTTGGGGCCATACATCTGATGTGTCGACTCTGACCAGTCACCACTCTAATGTTTCTCCATAGACTGGAGGATCCCGTTCCCTGCTTGTTGCTGCCTTGGTGACTTTGTGACTGGGTTACTTCCCCTCTTGAGGTCTCAGTTTCCTCCTGTATAAAATAAGGGATTGAACTTGGTTATGATCTCTGAAAGACCCTTCTTGCTCTCAGTCCTGTAGTACCTTATTGATCCAGTGATTAGAGATCAACTCCCACCAGCCAGGAAGGAAACCCTGGAGTCTCTTGGCTAGATGAGCATAGTCTACCGACTCCTGGCACCAAGAATTCCTGGCTGTCCTTCTTTGTCAAATGCCAAATGATATGCTGTGATGTTATCTTGTGACCTTACATTATAGGTCTCCTGTGACTCTTAAACACTAGATAAATTTCCATAGGTAGAACTAAATGAACTGTACTGTTAGTCTTCTGAAGTTTGCTTTGCCACCAACTCAATATGTGACCAAGGGCAAACTTCAGCCACTCAGGGCTAGGAATCCTTTCCTGTCAACTCTGTATCCTGGAGGGCACATCCTGCCAACTGACTAATACAGGAACCTCCTGTCATCCTGTCTATCAAAGTCTGAACCCCCTGAAGACAAAACTGAGGGAAATCCCCTTACCCTGTGAACCAGGCCCCTCAGCACCCTCATCTCCTTGACTTTTCTAACTTAGTGCTGGCTGGAATGACAGTGCAGCTCTTCATGAGGTGGCTTCTTACTGGCTGCTCAGACTCCTTGTGTGCTGAGCCAGGGCCAAGGGATGGCCCTTCTTGTCCTTTCCTTAATGGCATCAAACCCAGCTGACTGCAGAAGCCCCTATGCCAAATAGCTCAAGAAATCAGAGAACGGGAAAAGGGGGTATAACTGAATGTTCTTATATAACAAAAGGGTTATTCTCTGAGGCATACTTAATTAAGACATTTTCAAAGCTGAACCTATCTGACATTTGTGTGTGATTTGCAGAAATCAAATGAATGTGAAAGTACCCTCCCACAGACTGGCAGAGGAGGGTGCTATGTTGTGCTGAGCTTTTTTGCTGCTGCTCTGGCCTTATTCCTCCAGTGCCCTGGATGCCAATGGCCTCCTACCTGTAGGCTTCTTGTGGTCAGCATCTAGCAGCTGGTTGTGTCAGAAATTATCTTGAAATTGAATATCTCAAGCTCTTCTCATTTGTCTGTCATCTTGGACCCTAATCCCAGCTCTCCTCTTACTTGACTAGGAGACTCCTGACAAGTCATGTCACCTCTCTCAGACTTAGTTTGCCCACATACTGAGGTGTGATTGCCTGTCAGTGGGAAGGAGGCTGAATGTGGACCAGGATTTGAGAAAGTCATGTCTAGGCCTCAGTTTCCTCATCTGTAAAATGAAGGGCCTGAACTAGGTGGTCTCAAGAGTCCCTTGCAGGTCCAGGAGTCTGAGAAGTTATGGTCTGCACAATTCAGAGAATCCCTAGACCATAAACTACTACTATATGTGAAATGTAGGTGACTACGCTTTAAGCCTAAGAGCTATGTATATAATGTAAGATGATGTGTTCATTAGGTTGGAACATGAATGCAACTATTCCAGAAAATGCTCCTGAAATTTATAGGGACATCTAAAGATGCCAACAGATTTTCCTTCCAGGATAGGCTTTCTCCTTCAGTGAGAGCAAGGGGACCAAGATGGAAGGAGTGGAAGGGACTCCCTTCTCAGCCACTTCTGGGTTCCCAGTACTGGCACCATCTCCCTTGACCTCCAGAAAACTGGCTGTTCCTAGAGTCCAGCCTCTTCAGCAGCCTGCATGGAATAAAAAGACAGGTAAAAAGGCCACACAGTGGGATTTGCCTTGTCCCCCCTAAGTACTCCTGCTGTAATAACCGGTCTTGTGCCAGAATGTTCCCAGAGGTCAGCTGTGGGTCAGTGCGGCATCACATGCTTACAGGCTCTTCAGAAGTACCTGAGGTGAGGTGCCCAACTCACCCACAGGGCTGTTCTCTGGTGCCATTCACTGCCATAAACAGCACATTGATCCGAGATATTTTTTAGCTTTCAGTTCAGTCCCCTTTCTAGAGCAAAGGAAAAGAAACTTGAGAATAAGGGCCTATAGTTCATGTAGAGGATGTAGGCATCATCCATGTCATTAAGTGGAGGAAGAATTAGGTGACTGCTGGGGCAGGCAGAGAGCAGTATCTGGGGCCTTTCTTCAGATTGTGCTCCTGGAGCTCTCCAGTTATTGGGCCTGTCCCATGACTGAGGTCCAGATGGGCTGGCAGGGATGGCTTTTCCTTCCCATGGCTGCTGATCCTGACCTATGGGCCGTGCATTTCCCGGGCGGGGGAAGGGGGGGTGGAGAGAGAAGGGGGGCGGGCGAGGGGAGCACTTGCAGATTGGCAGGAGTTATTCTCTTCCAAGTGAAGGCTGAGGATTTTGTTTATGGGGCTCTAGCAGAAGCCTGTCTGTGATGTCCCCTGAGTGCTCCCAGCACATGTGTACTGTCATCATGGAGAGAATTGGTCACAAGGTGCTTGACCTGGAAAGTCAGACTTTTTGGCTGAAGGAATCACCCAGCTTTCTCTTTGCTTTCTGAGCTCTGTGGCTTGCGTTAGAATAAGGGAGTTAATCTCCAGAGACCCGTAAAGATCCTCTTGCCCTGCTTGTCTCCTTCCTGTGCTCTATTCTCACTGGCCTTACCTCTATTTGGGGTCTGGTTCAAGAGCCTTGGATGCAGATAAAGCCCCCTCTGATTCTTTAGGACACAGGACTCCTTATCTCAAGGGTAATAAGTTAGAGACAGAGTTTTAGAGCTAGAAAAAGAGAGAATCAACGTGTTATCCACCCAGGGCCAGAAAAGTTAGATGACTTCTCCAAAATTCACAGAGCTTATTGAGGACAAGACTCAACCCTAACCCTGGTCCTCTTCCTCTTCATCCCATTGCTCCACATTCTTTCCTGAGGGCTTCCCCGGGACGCTGTAAACTGCACTTGGCTGTTGCCCAGAGGGGAGGACTGGGGCAAGCTCCCTGGCCTGCCCCTCACGCCCCAGGCTCCTGCTCTGCCTTCCCGTGATTGGGCTGTTGGGCCTCTGTGGCCACACTCCACATCTAGGAAACTTCGCCTTTTAGAGCTTACCAACTTCACCTTTGTTTCCCCTTTTTAAAAATGTGAATGTGTTTTTGGCCTCTTAGACTTGAAACTGAGGAGAGGAGCTGGCTTGTTTGTGTTGCTGGCTCTGGGCCAGATGTCATAACTTCAGGCAGTGCCACGCTACACATCTCCAGCAGTTTGAAATGGAGAGACAGAGGGAGAGATAAGATCAGCAGCTTTAGGTGATGGCATTGTTTCAAATAAACCATGCATGACCCAAAGCCTCCACTTCAAATGGGGAATGAAATTGCTTCATCCTTTGACAGCTTGCTCCATGAAAGAAATTTATCTTCACTTAATTGCTTTAGATCCCAAGAGGCTACATACAGTAATTTCTAGGAGATAATTATATCAAATTAAAAAAATATGTGACTCCGTGAATGTGAATATTTGACTGAAATGGACAGGGAGGGAGGAGAGGAGAAGAGAATGCCAGAGACCCTTACCACACTTGCTTGTCAGTTTCTGATCTTGTCTTTCAGTTCCCCCTTAGTCCACAGACCCTCTCCAAGTCTGATGATCCAGATCAGACACTTCCAGGGCTCAGTTCAGGCTGTGACTTCTACAGAGATAGAGGTAGTGAATCATCTCACCTCTTCATGAAACTGGAAAACATTTTGTTCCCATGCCTTCTGTGGGCTGGACTAGAGTTGGAATAGACAGCCTGCTTGGCTTCCAGTCAGTCAAACTGGGCCCAGTCACCTTACTTTAAAGACCACAGCCACTGGATGTTGCTGCCTTTCAAAGGCAGCTCAGAACCAGCAAACTTGAGATTTTTTTCAAGGGCTATTTAGTTGTTGAGTGTAAACTTCCTGTAGATGGGACAGGATCCTGGGGTGTTGATTGTGTTTGATTTCTAGTTTATATTTCCCTTGACTCTAGATTGAAGTGGTTTGAAACTTCCAGTGTGTCTTTTTAACTAGCCTGGCCCTTACCTACCTTTAATCTATGTTTTTCTTTCATTTCTTGAATTCTTATACAAGCATCTTCCAAACAAATTGTCACCATAGTGGTACAGCATTTCCCGTAAAGGACTGGAAATCCTTACCTACTCCTTCTGTGTCATGTTCCTGATCCTTCTCTTTACCCCTTTCAGTAATGTTATGAAGAACAGCTAGGTGAAGCAGAGCTCTGGGCCCAGAGTCAGGAAGACCTGAGCTCAGACTTGACCTCAGACACTGGCTTTGTGACCCTGGGTAAGTCACTTAACCCCAGTTGTCTCCAAAATAATAACAATAATATGAATCCTGTACCTTGAAAATGTTCTTTGAGCGTCCGTGAGGCTTTTCTCTCATTCATGCTCCCAGGCACCTGGTACAGTCTTGTGTATGCTTAATGAATGTTTACTGACTCTAGGTAAAAGCCAGTTAGCTCCTCCAAACAGCATGACTTAGGGGTAGTTCTGCCCCAGAGGCACTTAGAAATGGGGAAAGTTCACCTTTTGCTCTGGCTCAGATAAGTGTTTTGAAGTGCCACAGAGAGTGAGACCACAGCGAGAATTATAACCCAGAGTCCTCCTGTGTGACGCACTAGACCACTCTTGTTCAATAACAAGAGGCTTTTGTCATCACGTCGGACTTCTCTTCTCCCCTAAAAAAGCCTGGCAGTTTTAACCAGAAAGCAAATTTCTATGTGAGAAAAATCAAGGCTGTGTGCCTCCAATACAGCAAATATGATAATGTTCTGTTACTTCTCCAGTTCACGTCAAGGTGCTTCTAAAGGAGTTACATCAGATTTTGTACCCTAGCTCCTGAGGAGGAGCCAGAGGGTGTGGTGAGGATTAGAACAGTGGAAGGCCAGGTAGGAGTCATGTGGGCACAGGGTTCATTCTGCCTACAAGTTTAGGTCCTTGGGCTGAAACGCACCAGAACACCGCTGCTGAGTCAAATCATTATTTCTGATACCTTTATTTCCAGGGCTATTCCTGGGGTTGCTGTAACCGCTGAAGGGAGTAAAGACCTAAGCAGACCCAGGTAGAACCTGCTGACAGCTCTTGGGTTTGTCCGGGAATTTGCAGCAGGCTAATAGGCCAAGTGCTGTTCTGTCCTCCATGGAAATGGTCTAAGCTGTCAGGAGGGCACTCTTACCTCTTCATTGGAACCCAAGATTCCTTCACTGCTACTTCTCTCAACCTGGACTGGAAAGACAAGTGCCCTGAGTAGAAGAATCTTGATTCACATTCTTGTCCTCTGCATACCTAATCTGTAGACTTTTCAGTTATTGTACTCGTTGTTTTCTTGGTCAAGAATCATTCTTCAGGCCAGTTCTCTTCAATGGCCTTCTCCTTTCCTGTTTCTGTACTTTGGTTCAACTCAAGCAGAATAAGCTCTTCATGTCCTTCTGAGATTGATTATTTTTACCTGCACAAAAGTGCTAGGCTTTTATCTTCAGCATAGACTTAGCAGGGAAAGAGATGGGTAAACTGCTGACTCCACCAGATCACTAAACAGGAAAGAGGAGTGGCTAGTCCTTTTACCTGATGTCATCTCTGACTCAGTGACTCTGATTTGCCTGAGGACAATTCTGCTATTCAAAGCATAAAGAGGTACAGACTTGATCTGAAGGACTCCAGTTGGATCCAGAGATTTGTGGAGTGGAATGAGGGAAAATGTGTGTGCCTCGGGCCTTCTGGGCCATGTAAATTGTGAGTTGTGTCTTTTCCTCTAGCTAGAAGTAACCAAAGGCAGATGCTATAGTTGGTAGGTGAGGACTGCCTACTAACTGGCATGGCATGAGAGGTTAAAAAAGAGCTAAAAAATGAATTAGTTGAGCAGAGGTGTTGGGTAGAACTGAGGAAGCTGACATGAGTATGAGGAATTGAGAACAGAACCTGCCCTCTTGGTGATGACAAGAAATTTGGTGAGATTTTAGGGATTTGGATGGTGAGTGAGAATTTCCGTTGAGTTGATATTTTAGCTTATGCAACAGATGCCAAATTGGGGATCGATTGAAATGAAAAGCAGGGAATTGCAGAGTAGAAGATTGGATCAGACCTGCCGAAGAGAATTAAATTAGTAACGTGTTTTAACAGGGAATTGTATCATCAAAGTAGTATACACATTTTGATTCCTCTCACTAAACAATTTTCTACCTTCAGAATGTATCTTATCTTACACTCTCTCTCTTTTTAATCTTTTATTAGCCTTCATCTTTCTCCACACCCCCATCTTCTCAGGACTATTTTTAGGATTTAGATCAGCATCTAAGACCATATACTACATTAGGCTCAAAATAGAAACTCAGTATCTGAAAGTTAATTGTTGTATCCAAACAAGGGAGAGATACACTCATAAAAGAAAATAGATGAAATTGAAAAGCTTTTACATAAGTGCAGTTGCAGTTAGGACTTGATTAGTGTGAATAACGAATCCTATAAAGTGAGTACTTGTATTTGAATTCACACTATTTGAAGTTACAATAATGGAAATTATGCAGTTGGTTCCAGCCCGATGGAAATAATGTAATGCAAATTACATTAATGCAAATGGATTACTTATTCACACCAAAGGGGACCTAGATGTAGATGAGAAAGAAAATAGTCAATTGGTGGGGAAATCTTTATATCGAATATCTCTACTAAGGGTCTGATGTCTAAGATAATATAGAGAACTAATAGATAAAACCAAAGAGTGTTCCCTAATGGTAAGTAATCAGAGATGTGAACAGAAAAGTATCAAAAGAAGAATTATAGGGTATTTTCATAGGAAAGTTTTCTAAATCCCTAGTAATTAGAGAAGTGCAAATCTGGAGTTTCATATGACACCCTAGCAATTTGTCAGAGATAACAAAAGATGGGAATAGAAGGCAAACGTACACCAGTGAAGCTGCGGGTTGAAGAAGGACGTGGAGTTATGCTAAGAAGGTCAATAAAATGTCCATACTTTCTGATGATAGTACTTCTTGTAATAGCAAAAAGCTTGAAACAAAATAAATGTCTTGTCAAGTGAGGAATGGCTAAACAAGTCAGTTGGGGTACATGGATGCAATGAAACATTACTGTGCTTTAAGAAATGATGGGTATGGTGAATGAACAAATCCTGGCATAGCTTGTTATGAAGTGAAATAAGTATCACCCAGTAAACACAGAAAATAAAATAATAAATGCAGGAATACAGTGAACCCAGTGACTCCAGCTGTGTAGGTGGAAAGAGCAAGTTCAGCAAATTAAGGAAAGTTGAATCCTTTAAAGTGATAATGGCCAGATTTGGCCCCAAAGAAGGGAAAAGGGAAGAAACGTCTTTTCCTTCTTTGTTGACATAAGGGACTCTGGGTTCAGAAGGTTGGACTTGGTTGATGATATTGATTTTGCTGAATGTTTCCCCCCTTTTGAAATTATCCTAAGGGATGACTCTGTAGGATGTGGAGGTGGGGAGTTTAAGGGTAGATTTTGGGGGAGTGCATGTGATGTAAAGACAAAAGATACCCCCCACAAAATCCCCCATTTTTTTAAAAGGAGAAATAGTTACCTGTGTAATGAAAAGGATAGCTAGCTCCCCAGTAGTGACAGTGTCATAAGGAACTGGGGAGAACTGTCCAGAGACATGCCAAAGGAACCCACCCAGAAACAGCTTTCTCGTGGGGGTCATTCACAGACCTGAGTGCCTCTTTCTTCATCTTTCTCTTTCCCAGTCTGTCTCATACATTAGAGGCTGTGGATGGAAATTCAGGACATTTTAAGGAGATTTTGGAAAGTTAATCTTTTGAAACTCATGCTTCAACTTGTGTGAATAGATTCTGCCTGATAATTAATTAGGTGTCAACAGGGAGCCCAAAGATTCAGTATTTTTTATTTCTTGTTGTAGGAAAAAAATTTCTTTGACTAATATTTATGCCCTGTCTACCTTCCCCTCCCTTCTTTTTTCCTTGGTGTTTCACTCTAATCGGGTCTGATAAAAGCAAACCTCATCTTTCAGCAGCTCAGCTCCTCTGCCCATGGTCATCTTGGGCAAGTCACTTAACATCTTTGGGCCTCAGTTTCCTCATCTGTAAAATGAGGAGATTGGATTAGATTTCAGTCCCTTCTAGCTCTGAATCCTGTGATCCTATAATCTCATCAGAACTGGAGTTTGAGCCTACCTGACCTCAATTCCTGGAACTGTCTAAACCTATCCTGCTAGATTCTGGCCTCATCGGCTCCTGCTGTGTGGCCAACTGCCCTTACTAAGGGAACACCCAGCACCAGGGGAGTAGTTTCTGCCCTTCTCCCTTCCCAGAGATGCTAGTTCTGCCCCCCACCGTCAACTACGGGACTAAGGGTCAAAAGGTGAGCTAGATATCTCTTTCCAGCACCACCTCAGGCAGGGCCCACTAGTAGAGGGTTCCAGAAGCCTTGTGTGCTGTCCAAGTTTCCTTGAGAGTGGACAGAATCACTTGGGGGATTCCTCACTCCACAGCTCATGCCTAGCACCCACATCGATGTGTTCCAGTTTCTACCATTTATAAAGCAGAAAAATAATGATAAAATATTTTGCTCTCATCCTGAGTAACTGTCCAGTTAAATAAATATCTTGACAGGCAGCTGTGAAAGCTGTTGTGATAGGGCTGGTTATACCTGTTGTTTTAGAAAAGGAGAGTGGCTTGATTTCCCGTTTGTGTGATGAGGAGTTCGGGTTAGGCGAGCTCTGCAGCACCTTTAGCTCTAAAGTCCTGTTGTTCTTGATGGCAGCCTCCTCGGAGCTTCCCCAGTCGCTACCCAGTTTTCCTGCTACGTCTGGCCTCCATCCCCATGCCATTGACCTGAGACCAGTGCTTGATGGGTACGCTTTATTATTCAGCCATGTCTTGATTTAATGTTTTGCTGCTGCTACATCTACAAGCTTTGCATTCATTCAAACTCAGCAAGTTTTATTGAATGCATGTTCTATGCATTGTCCTACTGTGCACAGAATATGGGGTTCA
This sequence comes from Potorous gilbertii, assembly GCA_028658325.1. NCBI lineage: Eukaryota > Metazoa > Chordata > Mammalia > Diprotodontia > Potoroidae > Potorous > Potorous gilbertii. The sequence goes on along the minus strand of CM053770.1, from coordinate 273,422,528 downwards.
AGAGGTTCGGTCTCCCCGCAGCAACTTCTAGTCTGGTTCGGAAGACAGAATACAAAACTGTGAAGCAGGTGGTACAAGGCAAGATGTTCTAAGTGCTAGACTGAGTGACCTGGTTAAACATGATGGAGCTTACAAGAAGAAAGCAGTCACTGAGCACAGACATGGTGGTAGGAGGGCTATGGAAGAGATGAGATTTAAGTTGGGCCACGGAGGATAGAGGGAGGTTTGATTTGGCACAGAAAAACATGAAAAGGAGTGATGCAGGCCAGGTGATATTGAAATTATTGCCCAGGCACATCTAGCTCATTAACGGCTTGGGGACAACTTGGAAGGCAGTCTCCAATGTGGTGATACAGGGATCTGTTCTTGTCCTTGTGCAACCAGCTCACAGAACAGACTGAATCTATGGATAAAAGTTAATGCAAGAAAGTTTGGAATATTGTGCGTGTTAAAAAAAAAAAGAATAAACTTCACAAGAAAAAGATGGTGTGGCAGGATTTTTCAGACAATTCTTGTCTGAAAGACAAGACAATTCAGAAAGAATTGTCTGAAAAAAGTTCAGAGGCACTGTATGTAGCAAGCTCAGTATAAGTCAACTGAAAAATCTAAGGTGAGATTGCGCTTCATTAAGAGAGGATTCTCCTGTAGGAATAAAGGAGTCATGGTTCCTCTGCCCTGCCCAGATCACATCCAGTTTGGGAGCTCTTCTTGTCTCTACAGACCTCAGTTACCTGGGGAATGCTAAAAGGAGGGGGAAGGGCCTCAGTTCCAAACATGGGAGTATCTGCTAAAGGAACTGGCAGACAGAGAGCCCTGGTGGGGTCTGGGAGCACCATAACTCTGAGTCGGAGGTGGGCAAAGGATGCAAATGGATGCTTGATGTCAGCAAAGCTTTGCTAGCAGGGCCATCCACAGTATAAGGGGCTGCCCTAGGAACTTGAGTTTCCCCTCATTCGAGGTCTTCAGACAGAGCCTTGCTGAGCAGGGTTTCTTTTGGGGAGCACAACATAGGTTGGATGAGGTGGATACCAAGGTCTCTTCTAATGGTAAAATTTCCTCTTTGTATGAAAAAAGGTCATTCCAAGTGTGCTGAAGGGGCATGAGAAGGGAACAAGCATTAATTAAGTGCTTACTATGTAGCATGCATTACATTCAGTGCTTTTACTATCTCATGTGATCCTCACAACAACCCTGTAAATTAGGTGCTCTTGTTATTCGCATTTTATACTTGAGGAAACTTGAAGCAGGTAGCAGTGAAGTGACTTGCCCTGGGTCATACAGCTGAGGCTGGTTTTGATCTCAGGTCCTCCTGATTCCAGAACCAGTGCTCTATCCCATTGTACTACCAGAAGCTTGGGGTGAAGTGGAGACTTAGTATAGCATCCTTAGCACAGGGACTGCCCAGCTGGAGGAGGGGCAGGATGGGCAGTAGAATGGTGTTGTAAAGAAAGTTGAGTATATGATTCTGGCACCCCAGGGCTGGTGGATGCTCCCCACCTCCTGATAGAGAGACAGTGGCCTCAGCTTCGAGGAAGGGACATAGTTTAGGATATGGTCGGTGTGGGAATTTGTTGTGCTTAGCTCTGCATGTTTGTTACAAAGGTTTCATTTTTCCCCAGTGAGAGTAGGTGGGAGGGAGAGAAAATGATTCTTACTCACTGAAAAATAAAGAATGAACTAAAAGAAAGTTGAATAAAGAGGATGGGCCTAGATTGTACAGAGAACAGTGCAGGCCACAAAGTTTGGACTTTATCCTGTAGTAAGGAGGAAGTTATTGAAGAATTTTGAACAAGAGTGTGACCTGATGAAGTTGGTTTAGAAAGATTAACCTGACAGTGATATAGAGGACATATTCTGGAATCAGAGACCAACTAAAAGGCTGCTTTGTTTAAGAAGGGAGAGTCTGTCCTAGGAGAGTCGTCTTGTTGTTCAGCTGTATCCAGCTGAAGTCCATAGGGTACAGGTAATAAGAATGGAAAAAATGCATCACAAAGGACTTGATGACTACCTTGGATTTAGAAGATAAAAGAGGGAAAGATTCAAATATTGATTTCAAAATTTCAGGACTGGGTGATTTGAAAAATGGTGAGGTCATTAACAGAAACGTGAAGTTGGGCGAAGGTGAGGATCTCTTGTGACTGAGTTGTAAGGGCCAGGCAACTGAGGCCTCCGTCCCTAGGAAACCTCATCAGAGTTACTGGCATGTCAAGGCAGTATTTCAATAGGATCTTTCAAATGGAGACCAAAAATATGGCAGTGCGGGGGAGAGGAATGGCTACAGTGACAGCGACAGTAGGGCCTGCCCATCGCATCTATCTGGCAGGTAACACAATCCCCTTAGAAGGGGTTTCTTGTCTTTCTCTTACATGATGCCCTGCATCTCTCCCCTCTCTGCCTGCATCCTCCCACTAGACTGTGAACATGTAGAGAGCAGGACCATCTCCTTTTCCTGTTTGTTCCCAGCCTTCACTAAAATGCTTATAGTGGAGTAAGAGCTTAAGAAATGCTTTAACATTCATTGTTTCTTTGGTCGGTCGGGAGCCTTCTTGTAGATGCGGGTCTGCTTCATTGTGTCATCCATCCATTACAGACTTCACTGCAGATGAGTAGCAGTGGCAAAGGGCCTCCCAGTGGTAGGGCCTGACTGCTAGGAAGAAGACCAGGTTCAGCCATCTTGACTTGGCCATTGTGTGACCTTGGGCAAGTCACTTAATCTCTTTGGGTCTGTTTCATCATCTGTTCAAAAAGAGGTTGGATTAAGTGATCTCTTAAGAACCCCTGCAACTTTTAGTTGGGGGTCTCTCTCTCTTGTAGCAACCTCAGACTCTTCAAGTGTAAAAACTTCTCAGTCTTCTACCCCAGTTTGGAAATGTTTGGTTTTTCCCAGAGCCGAAGAGGACCTACTATTGCCTTCGCTGAAATCAGCAGGAGGCCAACTCAGCTCCTGGCCACTGCTTCTATTCCTGTTTCCGTGGAAACAGAGGTCATGTTGCCCAAAATGGGGTAACTGCTTTTAAAAAAAAAAATCCCCTCTCTATCTGAAGATGATGATTATTTTAAAGCCCTTAGACTGTGTTCATCATTCTAAAGCTCGTTCCCATGGGAACAACAACTCTTCTAGGTTTCAATGGTTACTGAGCTCCCTTGATTCTATTTTCCAAACAACCCAGAGGGTCTAGGGTCCAAGAGAACTTTCAATATTAGTGGCAACGAGTTTAATGGAAAAAGAACCAAAAGATTACAGAAAATGTGTGTCCACCCTCTGTCCCCTTTCCAACCTCCTTCATGAATAGGGATGGTTGCTGCTTGCCTTTCATTCTCGAAGAAGACCAAAATGGCATCACTGTTCTAGAGTCAAGTTTCATTGTGTCCAACTGGCTGATGAGACCAACACGAGTTCAGAATGCTCTGCCACAGGTCCGTGTGAACATTTGGGGTGGATTCTCTAAATTTGCACATCCCGCGTTTCCTTTGAACTGTTTCAATTTTGCTTTGCTCACAGAGCACAGCACCTTCTCTGATGCAGGCACGCCACACTGCGCAGTCCTGGGCCAGTGTCTCCCATGTCCCACAATCAGTTCCACAGGGAAGGTAAGATACATGAAAGAGAACAAACTTTTGTCCTCATAGCCCTGTATGTCATCCCTAGACGGTCTTCTTCCCTTAGGACTCCCCAAGGAGATCTTCAGAATGATCTGGAAAGCTTAGTCAACCATGGAGAGCCTTGGTGTACTGGGTGTTAACACCCTTCACTGAGCAGGACAGAGAATCTCAGGGACTTGAAGAAAGAGGAGCCACAGCCTTATGGACTTGGACATCATCCTGCTGCCATTCCCTACCCAATGGAACCCTCAGATTTCTTCCTTACAAGAAAGAAGTAAATAAGTCCCTGGCCACCTATTTCCACTATGCACATGGCCACATTGCTGATACATTGGAGGATGGCTGGTACTTCCCTCATATCCAGAGTTTGGCTGGCCATGAAAGGCCAGTTCACCAAGAGGCCTTTCCTTAATATGGCTCTACACACCCTGCCTGTTCCCCAGGTGCAGAGGATACTGGGGGTACCCTTTTCAACAGTAACCTGAGGTTTGGGATTTTCCGACCCTGGAGTTGATCCAGTAGCACTCTGCCAAAAGGGTCATTCACCATCTGTGTTGGAAGGACACCACTCCACGCCACCACTTGGGTGTTCCATTGTGAAGAATCAAAAGTATGTCCACTACCCTGTCCAGCCTCTCCTCTAGCCTTTCCCCTGGGGCCGTTGTGTTGGAGCGATGCTCCTCTTGGGTTTCAGTCTGTGGAGCCTTGTTTGGGTGGAGCCCTGCTCTGTTCACAGCAGTGCTGGTAATGTCTGGCCTTCAGAGCTGCCAAAGGCAAGGAGCTGGCTGCTTCTCAGTTTAAAGCACATAGTTATATTACTGGGACACAGTTCCATGCAGGGTGGGGTGTGAGTGAATACCACTCTCTTCCTACTGTGTTTTCAGGAAATGTCTACAGAACAGCTGTAAGTGTGAATGAAGTCAAAAGAATGGATCAGTACCCTCCCTGCCCCACCCCCTGCTCCTCTGGGGCCCCATCTGAGGTTCATTACCCTATTGTTCTCTTGGACTTAACTTAGGTACCTGGTCATAGTTGAGACCTTGTTGCTAGACTCCCAGAAGGGGGACATGGCTGAAAAGTGCACTTCATTTCTGGGTTCCCCTTTTCTCTCCCTGACCCCTGACCCTTAATTAAAGGCAGCAAGGGAGCATTGGGGAAAGGGGTATATGTGGGTGTTGGGGGGTATGAATGTGTGTGTACAGGGAGGATGAGCCAGCACCAACGTGACAACTTTCCTTTCCCTCCTAGAGGGATGGTACAGTTGGTGGAAGTTGCAGCAAAACTGTTTTGCTAATGGAGTGAATCAGGGCTTGGATGGTCACACAGAGGTACCCTCCCACCTCCCACTGCCCTTCCCTCCCCTCCTCTCCCCCCATACACATACTTTTGTGGCTCCTTGTGCCCCTGCTAATGACTTACTTCTTGGCAGCCACAGGTTTTGAACTGTGAGGCCCTCAGAAGTCACAGCCAAAGTCCCCCAAGTGGCAGCATTTAGTTGTGGCAAGCCATGCAGCCCTAAGTCTGTCCCTCCTCACACTCCCCTTGGTCTGTTTGCCACTGACCAAGGTGACAGCTGAGCCTCTGTGTGTGTGGCCTGAGCCAGAGAGGAGCCTCCCACCCGAGCCCTGGGGAAACCCTCAGAGTGCGGTTCCTGTGGCAGCCAAGTTTGCCAGCCCTGCTCATACCTTCAGGGCTGTGGCACGACAGCCAGCCCTAGTGTGGTGGCATTGTTTAGTGGGAGTCGAATTGCCTTCTTCATCCCCACCCTCTCTGTTTAAGGGAACTTGGCGGCCCCCCAGGAGTCAAAGAACTGGCCCTTGGAGAGACTGTGGCTTCCTGCCGACTCTGCTGAGTTAAGAGCCAAGACCACCTCCTCTCTCTGCCCACCTACCCTCATGGCCAAGGCCCTAGAGCCCCTCTGCCCTCTGCCTCCTGTTGTGAGGTTTCAGATTGCCTCAGCCTGGGACACAGCTATCCTCCAGGTTATCTGCCCAGATAAACATTTATTGTTTATCGGGAAGTGTTTCAGCTGCTCTGACTGATCCCAGTGGTAAGAGCTACTAATTTCTTGAGGTTTTAAGCCAGTTTGTGGGGCTAACATCCAGGCCCAAACTGCTGGGTTTAGGGGGCTGTCAGGGATGGGCAGGGTATGTCTAAGCACAGCCTTAAGGGTTGGTTAATACTCGTCCAAGCCTGAGTCTAGGAAGGTCTCTATCAGCAGGGTTCAGGCCTGCAACATCCAGAGGTAAAGACATTTAAAAAAGTATTTCCTAAATGGAGTCTCACTACTAGTAAGAGAGTCCTGTGTCACAAGTGCTGGGTCGCTTTATACCAGGAGTTCTGGGGTAACTGTGCTTTCCTGTAGGGGATTCTGCCTCCTTACCATTAAAATGAGCTCTATAGTCATTGTCATTGGTGGGTTCAAATATGCCAGAATTTATGTACGCCAGTGAGTTGTCCTCTTTAGAGTGGTCACCTTGGGAGGCTGTGACTCCAGGGGTGTCACCTGCACCATACATTTCTGGTTTCTCTTTTCTAAGTTGCCTTGCAAACCTTAGAAGGTGTTCTGTAGACATATGCTTCTGTCATTTTCACTGGCAGTCCCCCAGACCTAAAATGCTCTCCCTCCTCATCTCCATCCACCTCCCACCTTCTCTGGTTTCCTTCAAGGCCCTTTCAGAGGAATCCTTTCCCAGCCCCTCTTAATTCTAGTACCTTCCCTCTATTGATAATTTACCTTTTCTCATAGAGATAGGGATATGTAGATATGGATATTATTTGTCCATATTTGTTTACATGTTGACTCTGTTCAGCTGGGAGCACTTCTGAGGGCAAGGACTGTCTTTTGCCTTTTTTTGTAATGCCAGCATTTAGCCCGAGGTCAGGCCCATGCTATATCCTTAATAAATACTTATTGACTCTTTTAAGGGGAAAGACCCTTCCTTAAGATTGAACTCTCTCCTGTAACAAAGAAACACAAGTAGGCAAATCACCCGCTAATAGTACCTGGCTCCGTCACCTGAGTCCTCTGCCCCTCTGCCAGGACAAGGCCCCTGTCTGCTCTCTGGCATCATCCTTGGTTTCTCCTACACTCATGTACTCACAATTTGGCTTGCTTTGAGTAATTATTTTTGTTTACAGCCTTACAGTCATAGGCTGTACTTTTTTTTTGGTCCTGCTTACTTCATCTTATGCTAGTTCATAGTTTTTCCCATGTCTCTCAAATTCCTTATATTTGCTCTTTTTTTATTGCATGGTGATATTTGGTACTGCATCCTTACAGATCACATTCACATTGAGGCAGCTAGGGAGGGCAGAGTTGGTCTTGGAGCCAGGAAGACCTACATTCAAATCTTGCCTCATGAATTTCCTAGTTGTGTGACTCTGGGCAAGTTACCCTTTTATGCCTCAGTTTCCTCATCTGTAAAATGAGGGGATTATAATAACACCCTTCAGACTCAAATGAGATAATATATGAAACACTTTGCAAACTTTAGTTATTAATATATGCCGTAATGGCTTTCCCCCCCAGGTATTCCCCATTCTGGAATGGAAACTCATTTGCAGTTTTTTGCTATCACAAAGAGTAGCGGTATGAATGTTTTGTTACATATTGAGTCCTTTTTTCTGTCTTTGATTTCCTTAGTCTGCCCATCTTTGAAATAGCTTCAGCAATGCCCATTTTTCTTTCATTGAAGTTGGATCTGATTTTTGAAAACAGCCAAAAGTCAGTTGAGTAAGGTGAATATTGATGCTCAGTAGCACTGTTTGAGCATTTTTTTAAAGCATGAAAATAAGTTGATTTTCTTGTGTAGTTAAGTTCCTTGGGCAGCTTTAAAAGACAGAGTCTGAGACCAATGTCCTCATCCCTAAGGGACTAAGAAGGAGGACAATATTCGTGTGAATGTGTAAGTTCTAGTACATTTGTTGAAAAAAGTTGGTCCTGTTGCTTTTTTGTTAGTCTTGGTATTGTCCTAAGAAACTGGTGGGGTGGCACACCCCCAGCCCAGCCCTGATCTCCAGGACTCCCTTTTCATCTGTGTGGCCTTGGGGCCCTCCTCACTCTGTGCTCAGTAACCTGCCAGGCCTTCCTCAGCTCCGAGCACATGTCAGTGTATATTTTGTGGTGGTATCCGTGATTTCTTCATGGGAAGGGAAGTAGAATTGTCCCCTTTTTATGACTGAGTTTATCCACTTGTGTAATTAGTCGGCAGCAGTTTTGTGTCTGGATTTTATGGTTGGACCTTGAATGAAGGTCATTAACATTTTCAGTTCAGGGTTTGGATAGAACCTAGGGAACACAGAGAGACACCCAAACTCCCTGGTGCCAAGGCAGTGGACAGTGGCAGAGCATGTTTGTTTCCTTTGTTTTAGGTGATTCCAGCACTGTCTGGCTCCTTAGCAAAAAGAACAGTCATGCTAGAATCTGTGGCAACTTAAACATGTTGGAGCTTCCTAACTCTAGGTTTGTTTAAAGGAGCTGAAATCAACTGTACTAATAGGACTTTCAAATTTCTTGACAAAAGGAGACAGAAAATTATCAAGTCTTTTATCCAAGTGTTGAACATGAACTTAGGAAATAGGTCTATAGAACTTGGAGTAGACTTTCCACTGCATTTTTTGACAAGAAAACTCAATAAAGAATAGGATCATGAAGAACCCAAATTAGCCTAGTAAGACTGTTCTATCCCCCACTAGGCCTCAGGGCCATCCATACTAATAATGGGGTGAGGGAGGGAATCCCAACTCAACTCCAGGGCTCAGTCTGCTTTGAAGGCTTTGGCAACCCTGGAAGAGATTTAAATGACAGACAAGATGTATAGAGATTTGTAAATATGTACTCAGTGCCAACTAAGCCACAGAGAAGATGCTGCATTTGTGGTCCAGGAAAGTTTAAATATTTGTGGTCAAACTTACAATTCAACATAAAACTCTCATCTGTGATGGAAACTTTCCAGAAACTGCATAGAAGGATGCACAAGCTGTGTAAACTCTTAAAGGCCTCTCCTTCCCCAGCAGCTCTACCAGGTTCAGCCAGAATGGTGTCACTTTTGTCTTCTTTTCTCCTTCACATTGTCCATCTGTAAAGGAGAAGGCTTCCCAGGTCTTTGTTTGTCCCTCCAGAACCCTACCTTGGAAAGAACACAGTTTTGTGTTATTAATCCTCTCTCTGGTTGGAGCACCACCCCTTTGAGACTTACAAAGCTACTCTGGGGAAACTTCCAGAGAATGTCATGTAAGGAGGAAGCTATTGTATCCCATTCCGCTGGAAGATCCATTAAGTAGAACTTCAGACCTTGAGATCAACCTGACACATGTTAAATATCTGACTTTCTGTTCTAGCTTGCTAACTAGTTGTGTCCCCAGTTAAGCAGACAGAGACTTGGAGAAAGCAAAAAAGCTTTAGGATTCATGAAACAGTTTATGCCACAGCATATGGGTCCACAAAGAAGTGGAATTTTCTCTTAATTAACACGATAAAAATACTTTAGATTAAAATTTACTATATCCCTTTATCTCCTACATCTCTCCTCCCTTTTATGGTTAAACGCCTTCCGAAGACTGTCTACAATATGTGCCTCCACTTCCTCTTCTCTCTTTTTAAATCTTTTCAGTCTAATCTAGCTTCCAAACTCATCATTAAAATGAAACTACTGTCTCCAAAGTTACTAATGATCTCCTGATTGCCAGATTGAATAGTCTTTTCTCCCTACTCATCCTTCTTGACTTCCCTGCAGCCATTGACACTATAGGTATGTTGGATGATCACCCTGTTACTCTGTTCTCCGTAGGTTTTGATGACACTGCTCTCTCCTGGTTCTCTTCCTACCTATGTGACCACTGCTTCTCTTTGTCTTTGTTGGACTGTCATCTCCATCCCCCTTGATAATCCTGGGTGTCCCCCAGGGCTCTGTCCTCGGCCTTCTTCTCTTCTCAGTCTAGACGGGTGGGGAACCTGTGACCTCAAGGCCACATGTGGTCCTCTAGGTCTTCAAGTATGGCCAGGGATTTGTTTTTTGAAGTTTGGATTCAGTCAGAAGGGTGCAGGTTCCCCAACCCTTGGATCATGTGTGTAGACTCCTTCATTTCTGTGTTGTGAATTCCTTCACCCGCCAGCCCTCAGGAGAACGTGAGTTTCTTGAAGGCAGAGGTGGCTTTTCTTTTTGTTTTATCTTTTATCACTCAGTTTTGCTTAACTGTTCTGCTTGGTTTGATGGGAGTGAGAGAGAGGGTGCATTGAGAGATGACTGATGCTAAAAAAAACAAAACAAAACACCAGAAAGGACTCATCCAACTTTAAAAATAAGTGTAATTCTTAGGGTCAGGTTGTGAAAGCTTAGCAGTAGCCACACTTGGTGGGTCGTCATCTTGGCACCAAACCCCACAGGGCATGCCATCCTTCTTGGCTTGCTTTTCTGTTCTGTACGGGAATCAAGATCCCATCTAGAGCTTTATCAGCAGCAGTGAGAACTCCTTCACCATGGGCAGACGTCCCTGGTGCACACCGGCCTATGCCTTCAAGCACAGCATATTTGTGCTGCAGAGTGGGCACTGCTTCAGTCAGGCACCAATGTACAAGTGTCTTGGTTACTCTCTTCAAGTATCTCTCTGCCCTAGTGAGTTCGGTGATCCCCAAGGACTGGAAATGTGTTCTTAGAGCAGTTTTCATATCTCTTTTCTCATCCTTTCATGAGGTTGTGCAGAACGTATTATGATCAGACCTGCAGTCCTGCCTTGCTCTATTGGTGATAGGAAATGGATCAGACAGGAGGACACCATCAGCTCTGACATAGCCATACAGAATTACCAGCCGCCTCCCTTCCCCCCCAGATTGTGCCCTTGAGACATCATGCATAGTCATTTTCTTTACCTAGACTGGGCACTTGAAGCTTAGCTGCAAAATCCAGCAAGGAATTTTCTTTCTTAGGTTTCTAATGAATAATCAGAAAATTGCCTTGTTTTCTCTTGTCCATGAGTGTTATTTCATGTCATCTTCCTGAGCCTAAGAAAAGGAAAATTTCTTCTTAAATTTTTACTTGTTACTTGGTTTCAAGCCTAGCAAGAAAATGGGTTAGCTGGCTATTCAGAGACCTCCTGTGCTTCCAGATGTGACATCCCTCATGCTTCTTCAAACAGGACATGGGTGGCCGCTTCAGGGGCACACAAAGTCAATACTCTGTTAAGAAATCCTCTCCCTTGTAACTGGAAAAAATAAAATACTATTAAATGGGGAGAAAAAAAACCCACTGTCCTTTTGGTCATCCTTGCCTTTCCTGACACCAAGCTCACCGCTTTGAGGCATAGCGGCCACTCTGTTTTCTCATACCATCTGCCTCCCTTGTCTTTGCTCCCTGCATTGGCTGCTTCCTTTATTTTCTCTGTGTCCCTACCCTTAATTCCATTTCCAAATTGAATGACCTTATAGATGGCTTGTTTTATAGAAGCTAAGACCTACCAACAGAGGAACTGTCTCCAAAACTGCCTATCTTTCTGAGGCCCCAGCAAACTTTGGTTACCAGATCCCTCAGAAGCCATAGGCTGAGCAGAAAGTCCTACTGGTTGGGAGTTAGAATATGTCTTGAACACAGTCATCCTTCAGCAGCTAGCGAATAGCTCTCACTCCAATTTACAAGTCAGAACCTGGAGTCTGTTACCTTCCCACAGAAGACAGAGCACATTGCAGTTGGCATTCATCCCCCTCTCTTTACAGCCTGGAGATCCAACGGAAGATGGCAGTCCCCTCTGTGCTCTGGAGGTTGGTTCGAATTCTTAGCAAACCTCTTTTTGAACTCCTGGGAAGGCCGAGGCCTCAACCCTACCTGACCTGAAGGACAGCATTCCCAGCTGTCAGCACATCCCTGGGAAGGGATGAAAGGGGTGAACTTCAGGCCCCCTTCTCAATCCTGCAGAGGAGAGAGAGCCCAGAGACTCACTCTTTGTTTCCTGTCAGTCTCCCCCGTCATCAGCCTCAGGACGCTGTCTGTGCCTCCCAACCTTGTCCAACAGGTCTGTGAGCACCAGTCTTTCTCCTTATTCCACTTGGGCCCTGTGGGCTCTTTTTTCCTTTTCCAGTCAGGTAACTATGGAGAGGGGCTGATTGTGCCTTAGACCTGGGAGCTGTATCTTTACAACTGGAAAAGAGCACCAAGTCTGTGCATCTTCCAGCTCATTGATCTGTCTCCCTGCTGTTTACTCCCTTTCAGTCTCTCAGATCATGGTGGAAGGGAAGTAAATCTGGCCCACCTGCTACTAGAGGAATGAGTCCCTTTCCCTTAGTAAACAGAACTCCTTTGGGGGACTCCCTTCCTCCACCAAAGAGCACTGACCACTCTCTTATTTATTTTCTCTTATTTATTTGAACTCTAATATCTTCCATGTGAAGAGTGCCAGACCAGTGAAAGGGGAGTCCACTCTTAGCCAGACAGGGATGGCCTCTAAAAAAGGAGGCATGGAACAATGTCCTCAAATAAGACAGGACCAAGAAGTATCCTGGTTTCTTTGGGTCCTATCTTACCCTATTTACAGTGCAGCCCTTTCTAGACAGCCACACTGCCTCAAATAAGGGACAAAAAGTGAAGCTTGGCCAGAGTTTTTGTAGAAGAGGATGCTGCTCAGCTGTTTGCTACTATCTTAAGCCTCTATAGTGGGTTTTCTTGCATTTTTCAAGAGATTGTGTTTTTTGGGCATTTCTCTGCCCCAGCCTGAAGCAATTCCTTTATTCACCCTTATGGATTCTTTTTTGTGCTAGTGAGCCAGCTGCCTTAAGAAAGAATAGTAGTGCCCTCTTTGTAAAATGGGGGGGGGGTGATAAGGACAGGATTTGGGGTTAGAGGACCTGGGTTTGAATTCTCCTTCTGCTGCTTATCCACTTAGAGAATTCTGAGCAAGTCTTTTACTTCCATGGGCCCCATCCGCGGGGGTCTCTTTGCTAACACAGAAGGTGCTGCTATTAACATTTTGTGGGAGCAAAGGCCTGGGAACGAGGTGAATGCCCAGGGATTGGGGAGGGGTTAAACACATCATTCTATTTGAATTGCCACCATGAGATCAGTGTGAACAATTCACAGAGAAAAGTGAGCAAGACCAGAACAGCATACAAGTAACAAAGGAACAAAACCAGAACTAAAGACTATATAATTATAATAACCAAACTCTCCCTGGAGAAAGGGCATGAAAACGCACCTCTCACCATTTCAGATCTGAGGTCAGTGTTGAATACTGCCTGGACTGTCAGGCACAGACAGGGTTGGTTTTGCTGAACTATTTCACCTTTTTAATCTTCATTAAAAGAGAAGGTTCTCTAGGTATGGGAGGAATGTTATTTTGAAGTGAAGATAGTGAAATCAATAAAAATGAGAACCATTTTAAAATGATTTCAGCTCTAAATATTGGATCCCATGTTATAGGATTATTCCAAGAAAAACTCTGTAAACTTTAGAGTACCCTATAAATGTCCAGTACTCTTCTTACCAGCATCCAGAGTGGGAATAGTCAAGGATCAGAAGCCAAAGTGGGCACTATTGGTCTGAAAGAGCTGGAGATGGAAGACTTTTGGACAGCAGTGACAAGATACTGTGTACACACTTTTGACTGCTGAGATCATATATTCTTGTAATCTTAGATGATTGCCTTAGATGACAGGAACCACAAAATAAGTAGGGAAGGACAACTTCTGGGGAATGTAGCCCAGGTGGGCTGCATCTTAAGGAGAGGTTGACTTCCCTTGGACCTCCCCAGAACAGGAAATCCAGACAGACACATGCACCAACATTCACAATGTGTAACCTGAAGTGAATGAAAAAGGAGACAATGTTTTTTGGATACAGCCAGTGTATGCCAGTATGTTTGACTATATGTGTGTGCACCCGCACGTGCACTTGAAGTATATAACTAGCAGACTGACCTCATTGGTCTCCCTTTGCTGCTCCAAACCACCTGGGCTACATTACCCAGAAGTCGTCCTCCCCTACTTATTTTGTGGTTCTTGTTGTCTAAGGCAATTAGCCAGAAATAAGGTTACAGGAATTTATGACCTCAGCAGGCAGAAGTGTGTCCACGGTATCTTGTCACTGTTGTCCAAAAGTCTTCCATCTCCAGCTCTTCCAGACCTCTAATGCCCACTTTGGCTTCTGATCCCTGAGACCTGAGTGGTAGGCATGGCTTATAACCATGCATTGGCCTGGAGGCAGGAGAGAGATGAGCTGGAATTGATGACCTGGCAACAAAAAAGAAACAAATCTATCCTAGCAACAAGGTAGGAACCAGAGCCAGCAACTCTGCTCTTCAGTCCCCTCTATTTGCTGGAAACAAGCTGGGCAGGGAAGCCGACAAGATTCTTCAGAACACTAAACAGGTGATTAAAACATCAGGACAAGTCTTTCCAAGCCACTCGGAAAGCCAAAAACTCAGTTTGGACACCATCAAAAATTTTCCTCTCTGGAGCTGTATAACCTGGTCCACTGCTTCTGTCTCCTGCTTCTGTGGCCAGATGGGGAGCTCTGTGCTAATGATTCCATAAAACCCTCCAAGTTATCCTGAGTGTATTATCATGTGAAGAGAACCTATACTGTATTTTTCCATCAGGGATTGTCTCCCAGCCCCTCACTAGATCAAATGCTAAATCTTCAACCAACAAAAAAATGACAGGGCTGACTAACTCCTGGCCCTGTTTCTTCTGGAGGGACTTGCTCCAGCATCTAGCCAAGTGTCGATGCTTTGTTCCCTCTCTTGCTTCCAAAATGGCTGCCCAGAGTCTGTTATGAAACACAGATCTGATCGGCAGTTGGTCAGTAATGGTGAGGTACTTAGCAGGCCCAGAAAGTATGACCAGCCAGGGCTAGCAGCTTTCCCCAGTAATATTGGCTGATCTTGTGGGTAAAGCTTTATGAGTGAATGAGTCAAAGTTGAAAACACCCCTTTCCCAGGCTGAAAACTTTCAGAAAGACAAAACAGTATGTACTCTAGTTGGTATTTTACAAGGGGACATCTTTTTGTTAACGTTGAGTCATTGGTGGTAGAAGTTATGATTTTAGGGATCTTGAGTCCTTCATGATCCAGCATAACATGGCCACCTTGAGCCCAGGACATTTGTGCTCTGTGGAGACACAGTTTTGCTTTCTCTCCTCCTGGATAATTTTTCTCATCTTTCATCCTGTGTATCTTTGATGCTTTGAAGTACACAGTCTTCTTCACTTTTCCACCAGCAGTTCATGGGAAGCACTTCCCTCTGGGTAACTGCCCATAGGAACTTTTCTCTGAGGAGAGTTTCAGGTGTGTCCAGAGATAGGCTCATAAGCCGCAAACATGGCAGTTAGCCAAAGGAGATCACCTACTGTTACCTGGAGTGACGTGCTGGGCATTTGGGGAAGAGCAGAGCAGAATGCAAAGCTGAGAGCAACAACCTTCAAAAAGGATGTTAGATACTTTTCTTTTCTTTATTTATTTATTGTAAATTTATTTATTTAATTTTTTACATTCATTTTCACAAGATTTTGGGTTCCAAACTTTTCTCCCCATTTGTCCCCTCCCCCTTCCCCAACACACTGAGCATTCTAATTACCCATATCACCAATCTGCCCTCTCTTCTTTCATCCCTCCCTT
>CM053770.1:273318510-273406824 GCA_028658325.1 Potorous gilbertii | reverse complement strand
AGCTTAATTTCTGGTGCTCAGGTGGGGGCAGGGCTGCCTCCCAGGCTCAGTTCCCTCAGGGGGTTTATGCAGAGACCTTTTGTAATGGAGCTCCTGCTGAGCTCCTGCCTGCTCTGGGAGCCTCTGGCCGCCCACTGTCTCTGCCGCTGCCTCCCGAGGGGGCCTGAGTCCCAGAGACACCCTGCTCCCCTCTCAACCCGTCTAGACGTCTCTCTCACTGACCTGTGCGTCTGTGGGTGGAGGGACCTTCATGGCCACTGGAGATTCCGTCCCTGAAGCCTGCTCAGATCTGCTCGCTCCTCTCAGTGCCACGCGGCCAGGGCAGGGTAGGGCTCCACTCCTATTCGGTGCACGATGGACCTTTGGGGTTGGTTTTTCAGGGCTCTCTGGAACGGAAATCTCCATCACTGTGTTGCTGTGCAGCTTCCACTGTTCCAGAATTTTTTGGGAGTTCTTTTTAGAGGAAATCCATGGGCTGTAGGTTCGGAGCTAGCATATGTGAGTCTTTCTACTCCGCCATCTTGGCTCCGCCCCGATACTTTTCTTTCAAAAAAAAAACTTTCTATTGATACCTTTTGTTTTTATATCACCTAAATTTCCCAATGTATTTCCCCTCCCTTCCTCTCCAAGAAAGCCATGAACTATCCCCTCATGACAAAGAACTTAGAAGTTAAAAATGTTTAACAAGACCTTGTTCATTATTGTGATGTAATTTTCCACAGCAATAGCCCCTACCTCTTTAAAGAAAGAAGCTCCAAGTGTGCTTCTCTCACTATTTTGGGCTCAAGCCACGTCATTATTTCATAGCATCCAGTTTCAGTTGTTTTGTCATCATTGTTTTTCTTTTTACATCGTTGTCGTTATTTTGTGTATTGTTTTCTGGGTTCTGCTTACTTTACGTCGTATCAGTTCATAAACACCATCCCGTGCTTTTTTATATTTATCATATGCATTACTTCTTACAGGAAAGAAATGTTTCATCATACTCATGGTACCACAATTGATTCAACTGCTCCCCAATTGATAGGCATCTACTTTGTTTCTCTTTTTTTGCTCCCCTGAAAAGTACCTCTATAAATGTTTTCATATACATTTTTAATCATTGACCTCTTTGGGACATAAGCTCACCAGGGAAATCCATTAGTCAAAGGATGTGGATGTGTAAGTCATTTTCTCAGTATTGTTCTAAAGTCTTTGCATAATGGTAGAACCTATTTATAATTCCACCAATAACTTGTTAGCAAGCCTGCTTTTCTGCCACTTTTACATCATTGACTATCCTTATCTTTTGTCATCTTTATGACAACTTGCCAGGTTGGAGGGAAACCAGGTTGTTTTCATTCCATTTCTCCAATATTTAATGCTTTTGACTACTGTTTCATATGGCAAGAGTTAGCCATTGTCTTGGTAACTGTCCATTCATATCTTCGACCACTTAAGCATTCAGGAATGGATTTTGGCCTTATATATGTCTGTTAGTTCCTTCTCTGTCTCAGATATCAGTCCTTCATTAGATATATTTGAGGCAATGATTTTTTTCCCAGTCCACTGTTTCTCCTCTTACTCCATTTGTATTGTGTTCATGCAAGTGCTTTTCAGTGTCATGTAATCAAATTTATCTGTTTTATCAATCACAATTACACATATGACTTGTTGCGTCAAGAGTTCTCTCAGCTGTCCCTGAGAAGGACACCTGTTTTGCTGCTCTTCATTTTGTTATAGTCATGACCTTTAACACTCAGGCCCCATAACTAAATACTTTTTATGGCCAGCCAGCCACGTTTTTAAAGCACTCTCTGTATGCAGTGCCTGATAGTGGATGATGTGAAGACATAGCAAAAGGCATTTTAAAAATACGGTCCCTGCCCTTGAGAAGGTGGAGGCAACAAAAGTAAATGCTCATTAAAGCGCTATTTTTAAGTAGAAATGAATACACAAATGCAAATTAGTTATCAAAAGTTAATCAAGAATAATAAAAGTACAAAGAAAGATTTAACACTATCATGGACATACATATACATTTATCCATGCATGTGTGTGTGGGTGTGGTGGAGTATGTACAGACATACACACGTACGCACGTATACACGGTACCCCATCACCTGCAGCGTCTCACTTCCATCATTCCCTGCAGTAGTGGGGCCATGTCCGTTTGTCATTATTGCTCTTCCTGCTGTTATTTTGTCATGGTTGTGGTGATTGTGTGTGTGTGTGTGTTATTGGCTTGCTCTCCCTCAGCCCTTCTTTTTCTAAAGTGCATCACACTTGTCATGTCCATCACTTTCACCTACTGCAGGTTTGTTGAACCCTTCCCCAGTGAGTTTGTGGAAACTTTGTTTCCTGTTCTTTGCTACTGCAAAAAGCACTGCTATACATTTGGGAGCTGCTGGGCCTTTTTTCTTTTTGACTTCTTTTAGTAGAATCTCCATCCTAAGGAGTACAGGCTTCTAAGTCACTTTCTTTGCCTAATTCCAAATCCTTTCATTAATATTCAGCAAACATTTATCAGGTGCCTACTCTCTACTGAGCAGTATTAATAGATTTGAGGGAGATAGCAATTTTAGATAAGACCCAATCCATGGCCCTGGAACCACCTACATCATCTTGGTTTTGATCCATTTGCATAACAATATAGGCCACGTGAGTTCAGAGCAGGTTAATAGAGAGCCAACAGCATAACTAAAAATGAAAGGGAGGTGCAAAAATAATTAAAGCAGGTCAGGATTATTAAGGAAGGCTTCCTGTAAGAGACAGTTCTTGGCCAAGATTTATTTGACTTTTTAAATTTTATTTTCTTCAATTAATGAAAAACCACCTTCTCTCCCTCCTGCAACAGATTGCTAGGAGTGGTAGTACATGCTTGAAGTTCCTGCTAACCTCATTAAGTCTGACACCCACTATGGGGAATATGGTCTGACACCAGACCCTCCTTGAGCTTTGGACCGCAAACATGGTGATTGTTACAGGGAAAGAAGTACATGCCTGCTACATGTCTGCCATGTCAGGCTATGCAAAAGAGGTAGCCCAGCCCAGGTGAGCCAGCACAAACAAAAACTAGTAAAACAGATTGCTGCTTTGACCACATCCAGAAAAATCAGTTTCCACCTCCCAAGTCCACCACTTTGAGCAAGGTTTAAAGGAGTTGGTGGACATAGAGCAGTTGATCAGGAGAGTCACTCTCGAGTAAGGGGGTCATCTTCTCTTTGGTTGACCCCCTCTGCTGGCAAGCAGTCATGACGAAGGAGCCCAGGGATGTACTGACACCTGCTCAGAATAAGGCTTTAAAATCTGTAAAATACACAGCATTAGAAAGGAGCCCAATTATATTGAAATAGTTATTGGGGAAAAAGCCAATATTATTACATTCGCTGACTGCAAGTTAAGACCCCTCCTATAGGTGGCCCAGAAGTAGAAATGAGCAAGTATGCGTCAAGGACGCTGTGTGCCCATGTGGCTGCCACATGGGTCTCCTCTAAGGAGTGGCGATGGGTAGAGTTTACCCACTAGCCAGTGGACAACTGCGTTTGCTCCGAGCAGTACAGTGATTTGGTCCAGATGGTATTTATGGACAAGGTCCTTGCTTTAGTTTGTCTGTGCAATGGCAACAAGGCCACTCTCTCTGATGTGGCCCTCCCAGTACCATGCCCCACGAATTTGGTGTGGGGCTCTACAGAAGGCACAGCTTACTTATCCATAACTTCTGGGAGGTTTTCGAGTCTGTTGTGGAGGGAAGTGTCTTGGGATCTGCTGAGGAACCCCTAGAAAAACTGCCCTTGTTGAACTCTCTCCCCATGTCCTCCATCTCTGGGGTTCTCTCCATGTTTGTGGTCCACAGCACAAGTAGGAATGTTCCGGGAGAAAGGTCTCACACCAAATGACCCCAATTAGAATAGTATTCATTTAAAAAGAAACCTGGACCATAAGCTTAGGATCTCTGGAGGACAGAGGGCATCGTGACTTGAAATGATTAGAGCCCCTGAGATTCTGTGCTCCACTCCCGGCACCTGCTAGCAGGGTGGTAGTAAACAGTCAGCCTCTGTGTGGGAGTCTGCAGATTAAGGCAGACTTAGGGTGTTTATCCCCAGGGGCTGAGCTTGTAGCCTCCCCTGCTGGTTTAGTTAGTGAGAAACCTTGCTTCTGCGTCCCAGGTTTCAGACCAGCTCAGTCAAGCTAAACCTGAATGTTTTGTGAGGGCAGTGCCAGCTGGATGCCCCTCCCAGGGCTTCAGAGTACAGCCTTCCTGCCAGTGTGGGTAGCAACATTTACAGCTCTGTAGGGGCAGCATTATTGGCCTATAGCCCAAGCTGTGTGCAGCCTATCATCGACAGCATGCCAGCTGCTGGGAGGGCACCTTAGTGGCAGAGCCTGACAGAGCTCACAGCTTTCCAAGAGTCCTGCTTTCCATTTGTGGGCAAATGAGAGGAGCCAAGCTAAAACCCGCAACCACTGCCCTGGGAGGCACCAGTCTCCTGTCTGGCTTTATTTAGAATTTTCAAGACCAGGAATTTCAAGACCAGGTGGGTGGAAAATTCAGTGTTAGAGATTTGCTCATCCTTGGTGACAATACATTACAGGTTCTTTTTTGAGGATACATTTGGCACAGTTTCCCCATTTTTAAGGAACCGGAGAGGTGGTGATATTTAGACAAAGGATTTCATTTCTGTCTCGATTTTCAATAGCAACTCCAGTGTGCAGAAAATGTCCTACAAAACTTGCCTGAAACACTCCAGGATGTGTATCCATCACTTTGCAGGAGGAGAATTAATGGAGCTCAGAATGGTTCTCTTCTTCGAGACCAAGACTAGGGGAGAGCTGGCAAAAGGCCTTGAACTCACTGTCTGTGATGCCTGCTTAGCAGTATGCCTTGAGCATCAGAGTTTGAAATGAATGCTTCAGCAGCTGTGGCGGCCAGATGAGCAACTCAGTGCCCCCTCTCCCCCACAGTCCTAGGCTCCAGGCCAACGCCATGCCTTCCTACCTCTCTGGCTGGTCATGCAACAGTAGTTGGAGGAGCTCTGGAGCTGAGGGCTGTGAGAGAGGAAGGACCATGGCCTCCCTGGCACCCCAGCCCCACTCCACATTACCTACCACCTGAGCCTTAACTGGAATGCATTCCTTCTCGTTTGCTTTGAATCCAGTCTTAACTGTAGATTCTTTCCTGGTGCCTTTTGTAAGTAATCTTCTGTGAGTCTCCATTGAAATTGTACCTTGGCCCACCCAACTATTTCCCTTTTCTCCTGACTTCTTGGCTTAAAGGAGACAGATGAAAGAGTTTATGATGGAGGAAAAGAGCATGCAGTGGCAGCTCCTAAAACTCATCCCAGGAGTGGGGGCTTGAGTCCCATACTGACTTCCCCAGAGAAGAACACATCCATTGAGCCTGAGAGCATACGGACGCCTGACTGCTCTGTGCACGATTTAAAGTTAAGATCTCTCTGCCCCGATTGGCTATTCCAGGCTAGAGCAACTGCCACATACCTTGGAGTGCTGAGTGTGGTAGCTGGGAGTGGCTGATCCCTTAGGGGAATAGGATTGGCTTAGGACAGCCTGTGCTCAGCTGCTGATCACAGTCGAGGGATCGCTGAAACAGGGTGCGTCTCCCTAAGCCTGCCCAGTGGATGCTGGCCCTGGAAATGTTGAGGGTGCGTCCCTGGTGCTGGGAACATCCCCTTTTATTCACTTTGCTCTTATTCTATCCGGTCTGTTTTTGGTGCTTAGCTTCTCCTCCCAGCTCCCCCCCCCCCCCCAGGCTCAGTTCTACCCGAGTCTTGTTTCAGATCAGATCCGAGGATGCCCCTTTGGCGGGTTCCATCTCCCACCTTTAGCCAGGGCTTCTACCAGCACAGTGACCTCACACTGCTTCTGCCCCCAGCTGTCTGCTTCTTGTTGGGAAGCCTCTTCCCCAGGAATGTGGATCCACACAGAGGAGTAACCCATTTCCTTCATCCTCCCAACCCCAGAGGATTCCCTGACTTTTGGAGTCTAACATTTCATTGGCAGTCTCTTGTTCCAGCCGACCCACCCATGACCAGCACAGGGCGGCGCCTTCTGCTCTCATCTGCAAAGTGTGAGCCTTAGAAATGCATGGCTTCTAGTGTAAGAAAACACATTAAGCTGAACCAGTGCTGTGGGCTTGGCTGGTTAAAGATGATAATTAACCCATTGCTAATTGGTGCTTTAGAAGCCAGGCCAAGCGGCCCATGTTTTACCAGCCTTGGCTCAGGAGCTGTCAGCTGGTCTGAGGCTGCTTAAGAGCTACAACAAGACTTCACTTTCCTCTTATTTGCTCTGAGGATATTCTGTAAAATTAACAAGCAGTAAATTTTGATTGAAGGTTTCAACAAATGTGAGAATAATTGGCTCTACTTAGAACAAGAAACAAGAATGGCGACCTGTAAACTCCGATGTTTGTGGGGGGAAATCCCTGCAACTTTCCCCTTAGCCAGAGGAGCAGAATCAAGGCTGACCCTTTCAGTGCTGGCCACAAGGACCTGCTAACATGTGGGATCCCCTGCAGTCCCAGTGCCCGCTGGGGCTTGTTTTCCCTCTCTGGCTCTGTCACTTCCACGAGAACAGGTTGTGGAGCACAGCAGCGTGGCACACAACCAGAGAGGTCAGCCAGCTCAGTGGAAAGGGGCCACTTCATGGTAGGGCCAGGCCCCAGGGCTTCTGGGATATGAGGCTTTGATGCCATGGGCTCCCTCCCAGGCAACGTGGACCTCCCCTCTGTCCCCAATGGAGCCTGTGGTGTTACTTGAAAGGAGTATTTACATAGTGCCCCCTATGTGCAGGTCCTGTGCTCAGCTCTCTACACATGTTGTCTCATATGATCTTCCCAGCAGCCCTAGAGGATGGTTAGTTCTCTTACTGTCCTCGTTTTGCAGTTGAGGAAACTGAGGCAAGCAGAGGTTATGTAACTTGTTTAGGATTACCCAGCTAGTATCTGAGGCTGGATTTGAACTGGGATCTTCCCGACTGCAGGTCCAATTCTCTCTACCGTTTTACCAATTGCCTCCGTACCTCCTGAGTACTGCTAAGTACCTGTGGATAGCCACTGATTTCCAAGGACAGAGTTTGTTCCTCCTTTCACAGCCTTCTCAAAAACTGAGTGAACTAAACTGCCTGCTCTCCTCTTTCCTCTAGCTTGGCCTCAGGTCTGTTCCCTTTGGTTCATCCATACCTCTCTGCATTCCAGCCCTTGGTTCTTCCTTTGGGAAGACTTCACATCACTGATCCCTCGGAGGAACGCAGCCTGGCTCGGGGGCGGGCCATTGTCTCGCCTCACCGCATCTCACTTTCAGTTTTTCTTTCTGATTGGCTGCTTGCGTGTGTGTGCCTGGTCTGGCTGATAAAGAAAATCCCACAGACCAGAGTTTCACTTCCTCTGATGGCCTGAACTTGCTGCCCCAGGCGTTGTCTGCAGGGAAAAGGGAATTCTCTTTCTCTGAACTCCTCTGTGTGGTGCTGCCTTGGCCCCCACCCCCACTTTTCCTCTCAGCAAAGACTAGAAGATTCACTTTGGGGTGGGGGTAGGATCTTCAGGAGGGGGCACTGTTGGTACCCTCTCTGTTCCAGAGCCCTTACGCAGAGAGGAGGGGCAGCCACACAGCAACTTTCCTGTTACTGAGTCGTGCTAGACACCCAGCAGGCCGGCTCCTCAGTTCTCAACAGCCTCCCTTCTGCAGAGCCCTCGCTGGGCCTGAGCATCCCAGGGGGAGCACTGAAAAGCTCATGGAAGTTTATCCTGAGGTATCCCCAGCAGACCCTTCAGAAAGTGTGCTTGGCCTGGATGATCCCTGTGCTTCATCTGACGGATAGAATCCTCTTATGTCTTCCCCAGTCCCCCATTCCCCGCAGGAGCAAATGCAGTCTGTCCTGTTGGGCAGAGTCCCCTCACATTCACCTCTAGTGAACAACCTCCAGCTCCATTCCTCTGCCACACCTGTGTGTGTGTGTATGTGTGTGTGTGTGTGTGTGTGTGTGTGTGTGTTTAGAAATGCATACTCTCTTTTCTAGTCAAAAACACATTCCCTGAGTTGCCTGTCCTGTTCTAAGGTAATGCCCCTCCTTATACAAAAGTCCATTTTACAGCAAATGGAACCCTCCAGGAGACAGAACCAAACCCCAAAGTAAATGAAGATAGCTCCTTGGTGGCAGAAATAGCTGGCACAAAATTCATGTACTTTGTGGGAAAAGCACCCTAGCAACATGACATGAAGGGTAGGTTTAGAGTCAGGAATATCTGTGACTCTATCCTGCCTGATACTATCTGTACAACTGTGGGATACTGGTAACTTCCTCTCTAGCAGCCTCAGTTTACCCCACTGTAAAATGGGTCTAACACCCAAGATCCCCTCCTCAGAGGGGGGTTGTAAAGTTGCAGTGAGACCATTTATGTGCCATGTTTCTCCAGCTATACAGTGCCCCACAAGTGCCTCTTTAGGGCAGTAAGGACCATATGGACTTTCCCTTTAGATTCCTGTGCACAGGAAGCACTGTCTCAGCCCTGTTGGCCTTTGTCCCTCCCTTAGCTACAAAAACCTCTGCTCAGGCTGTGAGCCCAGACCCAGGAGTCCCTGCCTCGTGGGCTCCATGTCCTCGAGCTAGAGCTGCCTGCGCCTTCGCTGTGCATACCAGTTGCAGGCATCTCTCTGTTTTTCATTGATAGAGGATGGAAAAATGTGCTCATGAACAGAGTGATTGTGGGGATTATGTCATAGGCTTCATCTGGACTCCTTCCTCTCCAGCAGGCAGGCTGACTTTAACCCCTCCTCTGCCAGGAAGTCTTTCCTGTCCTAATAGGGAATCTCCAGGAATTTGCTTTTTTGTGCATCTGCTCTGAAGAGCATCCTCATTCCTGCTGGTGAAACTGTTCTCTCTGAGACCACTGGGGTTTTACTCATTGATGACCTGTCCCCAGACATCCCAGCATCCATGGACTCCCTTAGGATGAGGAACTCAGGTTCCTGCTCCTGCTGGGCCTTGTCCAGGTAGCCTGATCCTCAAGGCAAGTTAAGTCATCTGCCAACAAAGGGATTATTCCATAAACACTTTAAGACTGGCAAAGTGCTTCCTGAGCAGCAACCCTGGAAGATAGGGAATGCAAGAAGTACTCCCAGGTACTCCTGAGTATCCCAGCTAAGAGTCAAACCCAGGTCTCCTCTGACTCCTCATTCTCCCTTCTGACCCTTTCTCAGTGCGTCCAGGCTGAATGAGAGAGGAGGATAGGGGAACCTTTCTTTGGTGAAGACACTCCCTCATTAAATGCAGACCAGTTTCACAGAGTTGCCTGGGGTCAGAATCACCACCAGTGTGGGTTGTGGCCACACTAGAATCCCGGTTTTCCTCTCTGTGCACAAGCATCCTTGGCTGTTGTCTGGGCCAGGCAGACAACTGTTCTCCTCCCTACCCTCCCAACTGGGCATGGCCCTTTCTTCCTGGAGCCCCTCACAAATCAGATCCTCTGCAGTTGGATGGAAACTGGGAGACCCCTGGAGGAGAGAAGACTTGATCCCACTGATGTTGGCCTACTGGCATCATGACATCAAAGAAGGGAACTCCCTCCCTCCCAGCCTGGCTCTGAGGCTGATGCCCCACCTGCAGGTACGGACCCCCAGGAGCTCTGTAGAGTAGAGCCAGGTGTCCCTGCCGAGGACCCCTGAGGCCCCTGCCGGCTGAAGCTGCCCTTGATGACCCATTACATAATCCTCCTCCTCCTCCTTCTTCTCCTCCTCGCAGGAGCAAGGGCAGAAGGTCAGAGGTCATGGTGGGGTCAGGCAGCTGACACACACTGTAACGACAAGGTGGTTAAAATTAGACCACAGAGAGGAAACTGGCAATCTTGGGGAAACGCAGAAGCTTCCTCTGCGAGTGAGCGGCCGGGGGTGCAGGGAGGCCACCGTGCGTGCCGCTGCCAGGCGATTACTCATTTCAGCTCTGGGCTTGAGGACTCAGAGCCCCTGCTTCTGTATTTCTGGCCTCCTCGTCACACGCCTGGGTACATGCGACGGGACCCACCTCTCCTGGCCCTGATCTACAGCAAGAGGGCTCGCCCAAGGGCTGGGACCTATGAGGGACCAACCGAGAGGTTGAGGGGGAGTAACTGGGGCCCATGTTGACAGGCACAGCTTCCATGCCTTCTTCATTCAGAAGAAATCCATCCACTGTCAATCACAGGCATTTGTGAGGCTCCTACTGTGCGCCAAACCACGGTCACATGATTCAGCATCAGAAACTAATGTGATTTATCAGTGGAAATGATATGAAAGAAAAAGCGCCTGCTTTCCTGCCACCCCCCAGGACCACAGCACTTTTCTGGGCACCTTTCTGTCTGACATGTGGCTGTCACCTTCCCTGCCCTGTCTGCTTTCTCCCCCTGAGCTTCTGGGGGCACAAGCTGCCTTTTCTATTCATATCACCAGCTCTGCACACAGTAAGTGCTTAATAAGGGCTTGCCTCATCCTTGCCTTCATTCTTGTGCCAGGTAGATCTGGCAGGTCCTGTGAATACAGAGACAAGAGCAGCCAAGCCCTGTGCTCAGAATAGCTCCCCTTCCTTCCGTAAGAATAGCAAGGACACTAAGTATGCCTCCCTCTGCTAAAATGTGATGTGACTGGTTACTTTTTAAATGTGGGTATTTTACTTCACTTATGCCTCATTCCATGTTGTATGAGTTGGACTGTAAACTCCTCAAGAGCACAAGTCATTTCTGCATAATTTATCCCAATTCTGATACTGCTCTCTCCTGGTTCTCCTCCTGCCTGTCTCACCACTGCCCCCTAGGCATCCCCCAGGGCTCTGTCCTGGGCCTTCGTCTCTTCTCCATCTAGACTCTTGCGACTTGGTGAGCTCATCAGCTTCCATGGTTCCAGGGGAACATCTCTCTGAGATGGCTCAAGTCTCTTTGTCTAGCCCTACCCTCTCTCCCAACCTCCCACTGCCTTGTAAATACCTGACTGAAGGTTTTGTAGACATCTTCAGTGCAACATATCCTTCCCTCTTCCTCACTTCCCCACTGTTGTCAAGGGTACCAGAACCCTCCTAGTCACCTAGGTTCCCAACCTGACCGTTCATCTTAAGTCCCATATTCAATCAGTGGTTAAGTGCTATCATTTCAACCACTGTAACATCTCTCTCTCTCTCTCTCTCTCTCTCTCTCACACACACACACACCCTTCATCCCCTGTCCCCTTTCTGATCAGTCTTTTTCCCCCTCCTCTCCACGTACTCTGTGATCCAATCCCACCATCCTCCTTGGTGTTCCTCAGACGCCACACCCCATCTTCTGACTTGGAGCATTTTCCCTGGCTTCCCCTCATGCCTCATCTCCACCTTCCACCTTCCCTGGCCTTCTTCACTTCTCAGCTAAAACCCCCACCTTCTACAAGAAGCTTTCCCAGTCAGTCCTCCTCAATCTTCCCTCTGACATGACCCTCAGCCTATCCTGGGCACATCTTCTTCATATGTACTTGTCTGCATGTTGCCTCCTCCATTACACTGGGAGCTCATTGAGAGCAGGGGGCTTTCTTCCTTTTTCCATTCCCCGCTCCCTGTCTCTTCTTTCTCTTTCTTTCCTCATTTCTTCCATCCTTCCTTCCTCTCTTCTTTTTTTCTCCCTCCTTTTTTCCATCTCTTCCTCTTTTTCTTCTTTCCTTCCTCCTTTTTCCCCTCTCTTCCTCTTCTCTTTCTTTCCTTCTTCCTTCTTTTATTTCTTTCTTTCTTCCTCTTCTTTGTATATTCAGCATTTAGCACAGTGCCTCACACATAGTGGGCTCTTAATAAATACTCATTGACCAGCTGACTGATAGGATGTCCAGCACAATCCCTCTCCAAATGAGCCAGACGTCTGTTTTTTGGAGCTGAATATCCAACACATTGAAGTAGGAGAAAGCTAAAGAGTCCTCATCCTCACCCAGCACTGGTCCTGTGACCTCATGTTGAATGTTTGAGATGGTCTTGTCATGTCTGTGGGCATTCAGAAAAGGGAGGGAGAGATGGGGAGAGAGTTCAGGAAATGACTATTCCAGGGGGAATGTCGCATTTCCCCTCCCCATTGATGAGTGTAGGATTCTGTGTGTGACAGCAAGAAGGTGAGGTCACCAAAGGCCAGAGAAGAGATATATGTGGCCCCCTTCCCCCCCAAAAAAGATGAATTTGGAAGTTAAGGTGTGTTTGTATGTGTTTATGTGTAGGCATAATGGGGAAGGATTCCAGATTCTGCCTATGGAAATTCCATCTGAAAGTCTCCTAAATGTGATGATTACTGGAGATATTGAATTTCATTTAAACTAAATCAGCCCCAGCTTCCCTGAAGTACTTGGTTGTGTTCAGATCTAGTCACGTGGGACAGGAGTAGTGTGAGCTCCTGAGAAACTGTCTCAGTCACCCCAGGGTCTGTCTACCTGAGCCTGGGGGCCCTGCAAGAGCTCGTCCAGAGGAGTTCACTGTGATTTGCAGCCAAGAGGGGGAAAGTAAGGGTCACTGGGGAGGAAAGGAGGTAAGAAGAGGTCCTCCATTGAGATTGATGATGTCATTGCCCTCCCCTATAACAAGGGCTTAGGGCTGCTTGGGCTCCTATTCATGCCTTCTTCCCCCTGCCCCTATATATGCTTTCCCAGTATACTCCTTTTTCCTCAGATGT
Organism: Potorous gilbertii; assembly: GCA_028658325.1. Taxonomy (NCBI): domain Eukaryota; kingdom Metazoa; phylum Chordata; class Mammalia; order Diprotodontia; family Potoroidae; genus Potorous; species Potorous gilbertii. The sequence continues at coordinate 273,394,184 of CM053770.1, read as the reverse complement.
GATTTTAAAAAGTTAGAAGACTCAAGGAGACAGTAAAGATGATTTGTCCAAGGCCTCCTCACTGAAGAGGAAGATTGGCCATTTCTCAGTGTGAAGACTCTCGCCCAGCCTTGTCCCCAGGGCACACGCACCCAGCAGCCTCCCTAACTCAGAGTCACTTTGACATGTTTCTCATGAGTTCCTTGGCCAACAACCAGCCCCTCCCCATCTTCTTTTTCAGCAAATGCTTTTTCTTTCTCTCCCCTTCACTGTAGGTTATTGCAGCCGACTGCAAGAGGGTCACAGTGCTGAAGTATTTCCTGGAAGCCCTTTGTGGACAAGAAGAGCCTCTGCTGGCATTCAAGGGTGGAAAATATGTGTCAGTGGCGCCCGTCCCAGACACCATGGGAAAGGAAATGGGAAGCCAAGAGGGAAAACAACTGGAAGATCAGGTACTGTGCAGGAAGCGTGGGCCATGGCCAAGGGAAGGAGCTCCCTGGGGACCAGCCTTTGCCCCAGGCCTCAGCTCCCTCTCTGAGCTATGGGTGACTCTCCCACAGCCAACTTCTCATGAGTGCACTCTGCTGGTGCTTCTGCCGGGCCCTCCTGCTCGATGCCTTGGTCTCTCTAAGAGTGCCAGATACTGCTTTTTAATACTGCATTGAAAGGGAAAGGGGGAAAAGGTTTAATAATGCACAGCTCTGTAGGCTTAGGGAAGGGACTATGGTGAGGGGGTGTCAGGGTTCAGGGTGAGGATCAAGTTTATAGACATGGAGCTCAGGACTACATACTCCTGAACTCCAGCTCATGGACAGGAAGAGCTCACACTGCTGGCCCCCCTCCTTCCCCTTCCCCCACCTCGTCTGCCCTCCCTCCCTCCCTGAACATCCTGATGTGATTAAGGAATTCTCCTCTTGTTTGTTTGCCCTTGGTTGTTCCTGTAGCCCTTATTTCACTCCAGGTCCTCAGAGACAGAGACAGAAAGAGACAGAGTGAGATGGAGTGAGACAGACACCGTATGCCTGTGTACATGCAAAACATTCCTGCTGGGAGATGCCTTGCCCTGGACATGGGCGTGTGCATGTGTGAGAAAGAGAGAGCATGTTTGCCCATACAGTTGTAAAGTGACATTGCCTACCATGTACACGCATAGTGGGGGTCAGTGTGGGGATATGAATCCTGTTGCCAGGCTTCTTACTTGTGGGTGTTGGCAGCATCACTGCCCACTCTGTACCTGGAGGGATCTGCATTCAGAGGGCTTTTGGCCTCCTTCTTGCCTGCACATTGAGTCTCATTCTCCAAAATTAAAGACATGAGGATGCTTGTGGGGAAAGAGGTGGATGATTTTGGGGAGCCAGAGCCAGATGCCCTCCAGCCAGCAGCTGTTTGGCCTGTGATAGTGGCCAGGGTCTGTAGGGCAGGGAACATGAAAGGAGTGAAACCTGTGTCGACTGGGAATTGTGAGCCAGGGCCATTTGTGACAAAGGGGGAAGGGGGAATAGCCAGGACCCTCGGACCCAGGGTTCCTTGTTGGGGCCAAGGCACATCTCACAAATGGCTGTGGGTTTGCAGGGAGCACTTTAGTGGTACCCAGCACCTTCCCTGGATCACATCCTTTGCTTCTCATACGATTGGGCAGTTGAGAGCACTGACCTGGCAGTCAGAGGCCTGATTCCCAGTCCTTTGGGCCCTCATCACTTGGGTCTCTCTGCTCCTCACTTCAGGAACTCCCAGAACCTCTTCTCGCTCCAGATCTGGGGTCTCTTGCCCATTTTTAGAGATAAAGAAACTGAGACTCCAGGAAGTGAGGTCACCACTAAGCTCTAAGACTTCTAATTCTTGTCAGTGAGTGGCCTCCCCTATTCTGAGGTGGTATGCCCTACAGTCTCCCCATCTCGAGCAAAGGTCATAGCCCACATGAGGCTGCCCACTTCTCTCCTTTCCCACGAGCATCCTGGCTTCCCTTCTGTGAATGGCTCCTGGGAAGCCCTTCCTAGTTGAGCTTGTGTCATTTCATAACCTAGCACTTCCTCATCTACTGGGAGAGCTGAGCCAGAGAGGCTCAGTAACTAACTCTAGCCTAGTCTTGGTGACTGCTGAACATGGAGGCACTGGTCTCCCAAGTGTTCGTGAGCTCTGCAAGGGAGGGAATGGTTTTCACATGAAGTCTTCCTCTTTCCCGTGCTCAACCTGAGCCTGTGTGAGGAACAAAAGGTAGGGAGAGGAACCCCAGTACAGGATAACAAGAATCATTGGCAGATCAGATCTAGGTTTGTGTATGACACTCCAGGCCCCTCAACCAGAGTTAGTTGCAGGTACATCCCCAGTCTGGAATCTCCTCTCTCCTCTAGAGAGTGACCTGAGATCTCCTGATCTCTGAGTCTTGTCCATATTGTTGGCATGAGGCAGGGCAGGGTATTTAGTGCTTGAGGGCTCTTATTCACATGCAGAAGACAATCTAGCTCCCCAGTTCCCCCAGAGTACTAGTAGAGCGCTCTGGCTCTCATTTTTCAAAGTCCTGCTTTTAAGACCTGACTTTCTCATCTTCAGAGCCAAGCCAGCAAACCTTATCAGAATCTCATCTTAGCAAGCAGTCAAAGGGCACAGCAGAGGCTGGACATTGCCTGAGAAGGGTTCTTGAACCCTACTCAGCCAACATTGGAAGGATTGACTAGCTCTGACCTTAGGTGCTTGACTTAGTCACTATAACACCAAGGGGATCTTGGTTTCTCTTTCACCAGACTCCTGCCCCTAGACAGAGAGTCCAGCCTGGTGCTTCTCTAGTTGGAACCTCTAAGCATCGGAGGCAGTGTCTTGGAGCAGAGGCTGAGGCCCACACCCTCCTTTCTTCCCTCCCTAAGCCCTCCCCATCTACCCCTGCTAACCCTGTCCCTCCAAGGAAGCTTTCCCAAGCTCCGTTGGGCAGCTGCATTTTCTCTGCTGACCAGGGCCAGAAAGAGAGAAGAACAGAATCTGGGACCACCCGGAGAGTGGCCTTTGAGTACAGAGGCTGCGGTAGGGGAGGTGACGACCCATCAGACGGGCAGCAAGCTGGATCCCCTTGGCCCTGGCTTCAGGGGAAACAGCTAAGAAGGCTGCCAGTGGAGAGCATTGCTGGAAGGGGGGAACCAGGCTCTCGCCCTGAGAAGGGGCTGTGGTGGGCTCTCCTGGGCCACAGTGTCTATTCCAGTACTCCCTGGCTCAGGAAGAATTGTAGGCCCAACTTCAACTGTAGTTCAGGTTGGGTTCCTATCACATATACTGAGTGTGAATTGAGCACTTCAGTTTTCCCCGTTGTTTTTTCTTGTAGTAATTTCAGAAGGAAAGTAGTTGGCCTGACTTGGAGCACATGAGGATGCTTAGGAAGATGGTTAACTGTGAATGTGCAAGAACTGTTAGGAATATGCCATCTGGGGCTGGGCACACAATTCCTCACCATCACTGCCTGGCCCGGTTCCCCCTCTGCCTGATCACAAAGCAGTCTTTCTCCAGGCCTGGGGAGTGAGTGGAAGGTATTGCCTCAAGTGCGGGCTTGAGCCTAACACTCTTTTCTCCTGCCTTTTTTTCTGGGCATACTTTTGCTGCCTGAAGGAGGATGATGTGGTCATTGAAGATTTTGAGGAAGATTCTGAGGCCGAAGGCAGCGGGGGCGAGTCTGACATCAGAGAACTTCGAGCCAGGAAGCTGGCCCTGGCCAGAAAGATTGCAGAGCAGCAACGGCGTCAAGAAAAGATCCAGGTGTGTTGGGGAGGGCGGGCCCATGGGGCATGGTTCACAGGCAGGCCAGTGGTGACTTGCCATGCCAGGGCTTCCCAGGCTGGGCACATCCTTCCTGGCTGGCCTTTGGGGATCAGGTGCTGCAAGGAACAAGTGGCAAAGTTCCATCACCAGAGTTTAATACCCTTTTAAAAGGAAGGGAATTCTGGAGAATCTCTCCCTGAACCTGAGGGTTTTAACCTTTTTTGTCCTGGAGCCTATTGATAGAACCATGTTTTGAATACGTCAAAGTACATAGATTACAACAGAAACCAATGATGTTAAAATGCAGTTACCAACATTTTTTTTAAGGCAAAAACAAGTTTTAGAGTCAGACTCAGAAGCTGTACTCCAGGCCTTCCTACAAAGTCCTTCAAAAAAGTTGTTTTCACACGCTGCCATCACTTGTCCCCAGCATATCGCACCCTTCACTCCTTCGTCTCCAGCCCCTCCTGCTCCATTTTAAACTTACCCTTAGTGAAAAAAAGGCTCCACCCTGTCTAACCAGTCTTCATGTGCCTGAAGAGCCCACGTCCCCTCTCAGGTCTTGGGGAGATTTCCCTCTTCCTATAACTTCTTTTCATCATCTTTGTGATTCCTCATCTCTGGGCGTGGTAGAAAACTGTTTTCAGTTGGCTGGCCCAGTGAACACTAGGCATTCCCCACAGGACCGCCATCATCCTATGTATCTCAATGTCTACAAGGGTGTCTCTTCAGACCCAACCTCAGGAGGCTCTCCTGAGTCCTAAGAATCAAGCTTGGATTGCTGGGGAACCCCTTGTGGCCACCCTGACGGGCCCCTTTAAGAGAAGGCCCCACATTTGCCATGACTGGCTGCCCTGCCTCCTGTCAGCCTCCTTCCTCCGGCCTCACAGCCACAGGAGGATTTCTCAGCAGAGGAAAAATTCCCCCCAACACCCCCCTCTTCCCCCTTTAATGCCCAGGGCCCTTCACTTCCATAATTCTTCATTTTCCAGCCTTGAACGTAAGCCAGACACATCTGTCTGGCCATATGCGTGAACCCTGCAGTCTGTGCCGAGGTGGCTGTAAAACAGGGCCGGTGAAGGCCCTTCTGGGAGAACGCACACATGTGTGTACCCTCGGGCCTTTGGCTTCCTGCCCAGAACCACTGGGCTTCGTCTCTCCAAACCCACGTTAACCTTTTCTTATTTTTCCTCTTTTTGTTTAATTTTTTTAAAAAATCCCCAGGAAAAAGTATGAATTGTCCTGGGAGTGGGGGAGAGGCTCCCAGCTAGAGGGGCCGTTGATTGTTGGCAGTACCTGGGTTGCTAATACAATAAGGAAGAGAAAGGAGCATCGAGTGCATTAAGGTCAAGGAGATGGGCCATAAATTAAACTGCTCTGGACTCCACCAGCCTCCAAGGGGTGTTAACTGAGAGGTGTAAGTCGAGTCCCCAGCTCTCAGCAAAACAGGAGCCACACATGTTTGGGGAAAGGGATGGAAAGATGGGGTTCCAAAGCTGTCCTTTCCCCGCCTCCGTGGGAGATTCTCAGGCCGCAACACCCCCCACCCCTCACCTCACTTGTGGGCCTGGACCCCTGGGCCGGGGGTGGAAGAAGGGAGGGGAGGATCTGGGCTCTCTCCACAGCGGACTCCTCCCTCCTTCCGGAGCTGCCGAGGGGCTGTGGAGTGGGGCCGAATGGAGGTCAGAGCAGGGGTGTGAGCAGTTCCCTGGGTCTGTGCAGCTGGAGCTGAAGCTTCATCAAGACCCTTCATGCTTCAGGCAGTCAAGCACTGCTTCACCCCCACACCCCCAACCCTGACTTTTTTGTTTTGAACTAGCCTTGGTTTCCTTGGTCCTCCCTGACCCTCAAGCATCTGTTGCCCACTTTCCCCCTCTTTCTGAGAACTCTCCAGGCAGCCCTGTCTCGTGCTGGGAATTGAGCACATCTGGGATGTCACATTCTCACCCAGTCCCCTGCTGGACATCCTCCCCAAGGTGTGGCTTCTTGGCCCTTAGCCCTTTGCTGGCACCGCTGCCCTGACCCCAGGAGGCTCCTCTGTGCTTTGGGCTGCCACCAGCTGGGAGCGGCCAGGCTTCCTGAGCAGTCGCAAACATCCCACCTGAAGCACAACAGTCTCTTCCTCTGACCACGACTATTGTTCTGCTCAGCATTACAGCAGCGGCCCCGCTGGCCAGCCAGCTATGACATGTGCTCTGAAAATAGCTCTCCTCCCCTGTCCCTGCCCGCCCGCCTCCTGGACAGGCAGCCGCTCCTTTGTGGAAGCCCAAAGAGTCGGGAATCTAAATATAGCTGGGGAGTGTGGGGGGCTGAACAATGGGGTGTATGCATGACCCCCTACACCTGTATGAGAGCCACTCGGCTTGCCCGCGGCGGAAGGCAGACACCCAGGCCTGGCTCCTGCCTGGCGGGAGGGCCAGCGTGCTACCAGCTGAGGAACACGTTCACGCCAGGGCAGGAAAGGGTAGCCAGAGGAGCCGCCCTCCCAGGTCATGTGTTTGTTCTGATCCTCCTGCCTGCATCAAAGTGCCTCTTTACACAGAGGAGGAAACTGAGGCCCAGAAAGAGGGGCTGAAGGCACGCCAATAGATTGGAAAGCAAGTCCTCTGGCTTCCTCTGCACCACTTCCCTTTCTCAGTCAAGCCAAAGGTATTTCTGTAACACTTGTCCTGTGCCTGGCCCTGGTCTAGACCAGATAAGGAGACAGTGTGTTCCCTGGCTTTGAGGGGCTGCCATTCAGTTTGGGGAGACAGGCCAAGCCCGTGCAACAACTGGTCAACAGAGGGTTCGGGCCCCCAAGGCGCTCTAGGAGAAGGAGCAGCTCCCCCTTCGAGGGCCTCTTGTCCACAAGAGCATCCGGCACCCCTTGAGTTGAAGGGAACTTGGGAGGAGGCAGCAGTAAGAGCCAAAGCCCACAAAACTGGCCTCCAAACCTGGTGCTTCCACACCTGCCTTGAGGCATAGTGTACCTCTGAGCAAGGCTTTTTTATTTCTGGTCGTGGGTAAAGTGGAGATGATGATAATATCAGAGGAGCCGTAGGGCAGGAGGGGATGAATGGTAGTAACTCGTCGGTCAAGAGAAAACAGGGAGCAGGGAGCAGGGCAGGCTCTGCCCTCCTGTGCCACCCAGTCTTTACTTAGCTCCTTCACACCTCCGTTGGCTAGCTGGGTCACACCCACTTACTAACATCAGATGTCGAAGCTCCCTCACTTTATAGGAGGAGGACATGAAGAGGGTTTTCCCAGGAGCACACAAAACATTTGCTTCCTCCCAGCTAGAGGATGAGTGGGTCAGTGCCCTTGAGAAGCTGCATGGTCAGAACTTCACATTTCTCAAGAGCAGGAAAATTGGACTATTTCCTTTACCTTTGTCCTTATCTACCTCCATGGCAGAGCAATGTCCATCCCTGTTGTCTGGCCTGCTCACCAGGAAGGGCAGGAATGGGATACTTGGTCCCCTCTCTTGCCTTTTACCTGGTCTGAGCCAACAGGAGCCTCGGCATGGTGACATTCCCCTTCCGGGGCATCATATTTGTTCAGGGGTCAGACAGAATTTGTGTGAGTCACCAACCCCTTACCCCTAACAACCCTTCAGCCAGAGACTCCTGCGGCTTTTTATTCATAACAAACAAAAAGAAATCCTGCTACCGGCCTCTGAACTCCACTGCAGTGCACTCCCCCCACTCCCCCAGCGTCCCCAGGCTGAGAGCAGCGACTTGGCACTCTCCCCACCGACCTTACTTTTTTACACTCCCTGCGCATCCTGTGTCCTTCTCTCACCGTGTGGCCGAGGGATTGGAATGGGACGTGACGGCCGGCACAGGCGCCATGCTCAGCTGCCAGGAATCTGACGGGTAAAATCTGGAAAAGTTTGGGAGGGCAAATGCGCCACACACACACACACACACACACACACACACACACAGACACACACACACACACACACACACACACACACACACACACACACACACACACAGACACACACACACACACACACACACACACACACACACACACACACACACACACACACACACACACACACACACACACCACTGCAGACACATCCACAGATGGAGAAAGCCTTGAGAGGGACACTCAAAGTGCTCAACTTTCTGTACTGCTCCAATCAAAGAAGCCATAGCAGGCTGGTGACCTAGACCAGGCCATCCCTGGAGACTCAGCCAGTACCCAGGGAAGAGTAAACCCTTCTGACACTAAGAGAGGGCATGGGGGGAACAGGAAACATTTTTTTGGTGACTCACTGGGCAGAGCTGGGTTAGGGGAAGTTCGCTACAGGAGGCCCTGTTACCAGATGAAGGGGCCACGGCTTGACGTCTCACCACCCCTGGAAACTAGAAGGATTGTTACCACCACTGGCCCCAAAGATTGTAAAACTTTCATCCTCCAGATTTTTCACTGGCCCTGAGCCAAAATTCAGAGAGTGTAGACGGTTGTAACTTGGCTCTCCTGTGTACCTTTCCTCTTCCCATCCCACATTTGGGAAAGTCTTGCTTGACTCTTCCCTCTTGCAAGAGATTCCTTGGGAATCTGGCATCTCTGGCAACATCATGCCATATGTCAGGCCCAGAAGAGGATGTAGGAGATGTCCAGACCAAGCAAGACAAAGATAGCATCAATACTCAGTCTCTCTGTGAAGGCAAAGAAGGACCAGTAGTGCTATTGTCTTTGGTAGGGTGAACGAAACTGGTACAGTGACAAATGAGTAGATGTCTCCCCTTTTCTGCTTCCACAAATGCCCCCATATCTCTGAGCTTTTTCTGGCCCCTCAGATGGAGGCCAGAACAGGGAGTACTCCAGGTAGGGAGGAGCAAGAAGGCCTGGGGAAGGGAAGACAAAAGAGGGAGAAGATGAAGAGCCCAGCGGATGCCGTGTTTGGGTGGAGCAGACAGGACAGGAAGAGGTTATCAGAGCTGTGGGGTTGTGGTACCTGGGAAAGGGAGTGACCTCAGTGGTTTATTCTCACGCTCTGTTACTTAAAGAGTTGGCCCTTCAAGTGGGCATGCTCCAAGGTGGGGTGGCGCCCATGGATGGCAGTCTGCAGCAGAGCTTCTAGGCAGGCTTTAGCCATTCGGGGTCACAGTGACAGCATTTTCTTACTCAGAAAGAGAGGTCTCCTTGAGGTCATGGAGAGGCCACCTTCTCCCTCCTTTAGAAACCCTGGGCTTTCAGTTTTAGTGTCATCGCCCGGGAAACTGGAGCCGCGCTTCTCATTTCTGTTGGTGGCTGAGGCTCAGCACCACAGGACCTGGCCCTTCTCAGTGCACCTGCCCTGGGATCTGTGCCACACCCACCATATCCTGAACAGCACTGAACCCTGGCAATATGGAGGCCTTGCTGTAGCCAGACCATGTCATTGCCCTCAATGAAACTCCCATTCAAAGAGGGTCACCAAAGGAGCATACATAGGTCAAACCCAGCCTTGGGAAGAGAGAGAAGACTCCAAAGCACTTGGAATATTAAAGCTCACTCTTATTAAAAAGCCAAACAGATACAGAATGCTAGGGTTCCACAGCCACCAAGTTTTGAGGAGGGGGTGAAAACCAGGAGCCACAGAGAGAATCAGGAAGAGCCAGTGAGGTCCAGGGCCCCTCAACTGTATCTTCCTGTGACTCCTCATTTAGCGGAGTTTCAAGGACATATCTAGGCAGGGGAGCTGGGTCTCCATGCCCATGGTATTGAGTTGTCAGACAAACTTGATCTTGGTTTGGATTTATTATAACAGTCTGGCCTCCCCTGGCCAAGTCTGTAAGAGTTTGGACAGACTGAGTATCTCCAGTGATTTCAAAAGCCCCACAGCACGTTTATTCAATGACCATAAGATCTTTTGACTTCCTGTATAGCTAATATATATTCGGTGGCCATTCGGTCTTTACACTGTCTTGAGCCTTAGGGGATCTGGCCCCCGGAAGCCCAGCATTCCTCACTGTCCTGAGCCCTGCTCTCAGAGCTGACCTTGAGCTGCTTGGGGCTCCCTTTTCCTCTGGTTCCACAGGGCTGGATGCTGCTACATCTACTAGTTGACCCTTTCTCACTCACCCATCAGCCTGTCTGTGTTTTGTAGGCTGTCCTGGAGGACCAGACCCAGATGAGGCAGATGAAGCTAGAGATCAGACCACTATTCCTCGTACCGGACACCAATGGCTTCATTGACCACCTGGCCAGCCTGGTACGGCTGCTGGAGAGCAGGAAGTACATCCTTGTGGTGCCCCTCATCGGTGAGTCATGCTGGAGAGGCAGCCGGGCCATTACCTTGCCCCCACCCCCCATCTTCACTGCAGGCCTAAGTGCTTCTTAGACCTCACACTGCTGTGATGGTGAACCAGGTGGGCAGAGCCAGTTCACTCGTGAGACAGATTTAGAGAGAACCTAGGAAGGAATAGGGCAAGGGAAAATGATTCTGACTGATCCGTGGCTTCAGCTGCTGAGTAAATGGACTCCTGCATCTCAGCCACAAGGGCCCGCCCGAGCCCAGCCCTTGTTTTTATCCTTATAAAGCTCGCAGTAAAAAGGCAAAGCTGGTTCCCGTTATTGGTAAACACTCAGGCCTGGCAGAGATAACGGCAGTGCTGCTGGGTGGTCTGGCAGAAAGGCTGGGAGGGTTTGAAGTGGTTAGATGCCTTTGGGCTGATTGTCTTATAGCTTTTCACAATGATTCTGTTGGTTGGCCAGTGTCACTATAAGTCTGGACTAAGGAGGCCCTCCGGTAGCAACCTTGGGCTGGTGTGGGTTGGGGTCAGCGTCTTGTCACCTCACTTCATCCCAGTTCTTGGAATAAGGGCTTAGCTGAGGCTTCACTGGAGACAGAGACACTTTGAGCTTCTGTTTTGAGGGATCTAGTCTGCCCTGTGTCCTGGCACCTTGGCACTCATCCCCAAGTTTCTGGTTAGTGTCCATCAGACTTCATCACAGGGTGGTTGGTGACTAGTCCACAGAGCAGGGTCTTCAGAATGTCTCTGTCACGTTGGCCAGGGGCCAGCTGCTGAGAAGTCCTATTCCCTAGGATGGCAGGGAGGGTGGGAGAAATCTCCCCAGCACTCCACCTCTGCTGCCCCTTCCAAGATGCGCCAGAGAACTGCTTCTCTGCCCTGGGCTGGGGGATAACTAACCCCAGAGAGGTGATCAGTCCCTAGATTGTCACAGGAAACATTGTCGTTGATCACCATGTAAGCATTATGGCCCTGGTGGGGTCTCCAGTGTGCCCCTGCAGCTCAGTCAGAAAGGTAGAAGGCAGAAATAGCTAGCAGGGTCGTCTGTGTAGGAGAAGGCAGATGGCACTTGATCAGGCTCTGGCACACCCCGAACACAACCACTCATGTCCCCAAAGGCACATCATCTGACAGGTACCAGCTCACCCTCTTTCTGTGCCTGAGATGTGGAGCAGCCTTGGGGCCATATTCTGCCTTGCCCGGCCCACCCTGTGCACTCCAGGAGATCTGTGAGATGGCAGGGTGGAGGTGGACCAGCTGGGAACCAGGATGAGCTTGTTGAGCCCAGATGCAGCTGACATTGCCTTGGTCATGTTTTACAAAACCAACCTTAGTTCTCACTGGCAATTTAGAACCAAGGACCAGCCCTTCCCTAGGATTAGCTTACAGTCTTCATTGGGGAAGCCAAGAGTGTATAGACAAGAAAGTTTGGATTAAATGTATGAGAAAAAGATCTGAATTTGTGGAAGAGGCTGGTAGCCATAGCATGCTGCAGTCCTAGCAACCTCTCTCAGCCCTCCAGGGACTGGCTCCTCTTCCATCCGGGCAGCAAGGGGTGAGGTCTGCAGCTTTCCATTGGGCCTCTTTCTCTTGGCCTTTAACCCGCTCCTTCTCCTCCAGCCTGACCTCAGCATTGAGAAGTCCTGCCTGGTGCAGAAGCACAAACAAGCTTCCCTTTGAAGCCTGTTTGGTTTGGAGCAGGAAAGCGGATTTGGGGATGGGATACCAGCTTTTCCTGTTTGATGTTCCTCTAGCTGCTGCACCACTCCCCCTCCCCCTCCTGCCCCCCACCAGAATCCCAGCTGAGCCGGTGGGGGGGGGGGAAGTGGGTGTATGTCTATGTGTGTGTCTACGAACAAATGCTTACACGTGGGGGGTAGGGGGTCAGCTCCTCTGAATACCCAGACAGTGAATGCCAGGCTTACCATGGAATAGCCTGCTCATGCCGGCTCCCCAGGCTGTGAATCACTATGCTTAGGAGAGGCCTCAGACCCCAAACTCTCCCCAAGCCCCCAAGGAGCGCATATTTCCCACTTGATCTCAGGCTTTTGGCTGGAATCTTGGAAAGAATCTCCACCAGAAATGGAGCTATGTCTCTCTCACTCTCACACACACACACACACACACACACACACACACATGTTGTTGCTGTGTCAGAGGTGACAGGGGCTTACTGAGGCAATGGATGGTTGGAAAAGGATAGGGCCTTGCTAAATTACTCTGCTAAAGCATTTGAAGCAGTGCTCTCCCCCTCCATTTAGTCAGTGGCCTCACCCACTCTGCCAGTGGGCACATCTAAAATCTTGGCTTCCACAGCTCCCAGAACCCCAACTCAGGCTTCTGCTCCATCTGTCCCCAAGGTAGAGAAAGAAGAATCTCCCCTTATTCTCAACCCCTCCCCCATATCCTCCTACCCCACCCCACACACACACACCCTCACTGCCCTTCCCCTCTGGGGAAAGGCACACCATTTGGCCATGTTCTCCCCGAAGCCAGGTGGTGGTTCCTTCACCAGCCCTGGGAAATCCTTTTAAGACTTCAAGGTGGGAGAGAGGGAGTGCCAAGGGGCAGTCAGGAAGGAGAGGCAGCAGGTTTGGAGCCTCTCATTGCAAAGAACCTGAGTATTGCACTAATACTGGGTCCCCACTGTCCCTAGAAAGAAGACAGAGCCAGTCCTTGCCTTGCCTTCTTCCATCTCCAGTATGTGCCATGATACTCAGCACAGGTGGATGGGTCCTGTGGCCTTGGGAGGGAGTTAACACAGAAGGTTAGGAATCCTGTGAATAAGCTGTGACTTAAATAGATGATCCTGAAGTTGGAATGGTCCTTAGACAAGTGACCCCACTTGACCCACCTGCACTGCCAGAAAGACCTCAGTGTGAATGCTAACCTTCATTCTCTGGGTCTCCCTTCATCAGTGATTAACGAGTTAGATGGCCTGGCCAAGGGGCAGGAGACAGACCATCGGGCCGGGGGCTATGCTCGAGTGGTGCAGGAGAAGGCCCGGAAGTCCATTGAGTTCCTGGAGAGGCGGTTTGAGAGCCGGGACTCTTGCTTACGGGCCCTGACCAGCCGTGGCAATGAGCTTGAATCCATTGCCTTTCGAAGTGAGGATATCACTGGCCAGCAGGTAAGAAGACAGCTTATCTGGGGAGGTAGACTCAGTCATACACCAGAAGGCAGAGGAGCACCAATGGTGGCGGCTAGCCTTCAGGACAGGCAGTATATAAGTACGCTTGCTCCCCTTGGGCACCATAGTCCTAATGCTGGGCCAATGTAGCCTGTGTGAGGGACTGAGTCAGTGCCAAAGGAAGTGGCACTACTGGCATGAATGTGTAGCTTATCAAGACACACATAGACCAAACAGCATTTGACCTTCTCCGTTTGCAATGCACCTCCTTTCCCAAAAGGTTTCAGAGCCTCTTTCTGACATGTTGCACACTCTCCTTCTCCAGGGAAATAATGATGACCTGATCCTCTCTTGCTGCCTTCACTACTGCAAAGACAAGGCCAAGGACTTCATGCCTCCCAACAAAGGTACCACTGCCTTGGGCCTTCCCTCCCCTCCCTGGGGCCCATTCTCTATTGGTGGGTGCTGTCTGGAGAGTGCCAGCAGGAATGTGGGTGGTTTAGGCATGAGCCCCTCTGAAAAGCAGCCTCTTTGTCCACATTTGCCCTGCTGTCTTCATCCCCAAGAAGACTGACGCCTGCCTAGAGAGTTCTGAACCAGCTACCTCATAAGCCTAGACACCCATGGCCTACAGCGTGGCCCTCCACCATAGCCCTAGTCCCACCGATCTCAGCTTCCTCTTTGGCACCATAGGCCATTCTCCCTAACAAGAATACACTACCTGATTTCTAACAGGTAACATACATTTCTTTTTATATAATCTCATTCTAGACAGTCTTGTCCTAGACAGGACTGTCCTAGACCAAAAACCCATAAGCCCTTGGGAATGAATTAAGCTATATTCAAATCCCCTTTCTTAGAAAAGCCATTTTCAGATTCTCCAATCCCATCTCTCCCCAGTTCCTTTAGTTCATGTCTGAATTCTTACCATGTATCAAATATGAGGGTGCTGTCCGAGAGAGCCTTGGGGTCTGTAGTCTGGAGGACAGCATGAATTTTTATCACATTTTCTTCAGCATCTGAAAACATGGCCAGTGTCAAAGGAATCGGACAGATCTATTCAGTGACAGTCTAGAATAATACTGACCTTCTGTGATTCTCTCCCCAGAGGCTCTGAAAGCCTTCAGTACTTTCCCCACTTGTCCCAGCCCACTGAATCACTGAGGTTCCAGAGAATTCTCTCCTTCTGAGATGACTTTCATCTTGGTGTTTTCAGCCCACGTTTCTGGCCTGCCCTGGTCCCTCTGTGTCATTTCTTCTATTTAATGGGAGTTCCCAGTACTTCCTAGCTTAGTATCATCTGCTCTAAAAACTCGAGAGCTAGTAGTTCTCACTGAGTTCCCATCTCCATATATGTCGAGTCTCTTTGTCTTTTTGTCTCTTTCATTCTTTGTGTTTATTTTCATAGCACTGACTTTCAGGACAGCACTGCCCCTCTGTCCCTCTCCTTGCCCATCTATCCTGGAGGCCTCACTCCAGAGCAGGGCTGGCTCCTACCCTCAGCTCTCATTTCTTCCACTGGCTGACTCCAGATCCACAGAGGTTTCCCAGCCTTTGTTGGTGTGCAGACCATTTTGGCCATGGCCTTCTATGCTAGAGACATACACTGCAGGACTGGGAGAGAGCTCTGAGCTAATTAAGGCTGAATGAAGGTCACTGTCCCCAAGGTGTTTGCCCCAATAGAGCCCTGCACAGGTGGGACCCTTGTGGTGTTGGGGAGAAGATCAACAAATGGTGCTAAAGCCAGGGAATCCTATTTCTTCAGCTTTGATGAACCCTGCTCCCCCACCCTTCGGCTCCCCTTCCCAGGAGGCTGCCACAGGACTCAAACTGCCACCCTTGGGACCGCCTCTATTGCAATTACATCAGCAGCTGCTGGAGTAATCAAACCCCATTTGTCAGTGTGAATTCTTAGCAGATTAACTTGTCAGATTCACAGAGAAACCGTCACCAAATGTTTATGTGTAAACGATGTTGAATTTTAAAATCATGTGGATTATGGCGGATGGGGCCTGACAAGATGACAGCCTCTGGTTTCTAACAAAGTTCGGTTACCAGTGTCAAAACAGAGGATGTTTATTGTTAAAAATGTCTCAAAGTATCCGCAGAAACCCCTTCGGACCCCTGCCAGCAACACCGGGCCTGGGCTGGCTGACCTGGGGCCTGGGACTCTCCCAGTTTGAGTCCCAGGCCAGGCAGGGATGGGGTTGTGTGGAGCTTCAGGCCCAGGCTCCCAGCCACCATCCCCGCACCCCCAAGGGATCCAAATCTGGACCATGAAGTGGCCTCTGAGGACATCTCTTTGCCCCTCTTTCTTGCCTCCCTCATTACATCCATGCTCCACCCTTTCCAAGGCTATCACACACATCCAGACATCCTCCTCATCCTCATCAGGGAGGACTTTGGCTGGCCAGACATGGATGTTTGCAGCCCCTCATTCCTCTCCAGTCTGTGCCACCGGCCCAAAACAGAGCATGCCAGGCCACTTGGAAATAGGCATTTGGCCAGGGAGATGGTTCTTCAAGGGACTAAGAGAAGGCATCTAAAGGATGGGAGAGGAGAAAGAGTGGCACTCAGGAGTCATTGGGCTACCAGTTCAAGGGCAGCTGGCTCCATCCTGGCCCCCTCAGGGGGCAGAAGAGGCCCCATTCTCTGACTTGGCTCAATGGTGCACCTAGGAGAGAAGAGCCCTTGCTTCCCCAACACTGACTTTATGTCAGAAAGCACCAAGGAATCCTCTCTCTACTTCTGCCCCCTAGAATCTAGAACAGGGTTTCTTAGACTTTTATGTGTCTAGACCCTTTTGTGGTAATGTCTTCTTTTCACAACGGTTTTTAGATGTGTAAAATATACTGGATTACAAAGGAAACTAATTCTATTGAAATACAGTTATCAAAATATTTTTAAAAACAAGTTCACAGACCCCAAGCGAAGAATCCTTTGATCTAAGGCAAATAGACAAAGCTACAGAATCCGTCAGCTCTGGACTCTCCAAAGGTGTGGCCTCAGGCACTTGGGGAGCCCCCCACCCTTACTGTTGCTCTCTCTCTCTTGTGGTCACAGATGAGCCGATCCGGCTTCTCCGAGAGGTGGTGCTGCTGACAGATGACAGAAACCTTCGGGTGAAGGCACTGACAAGAAACGTGCCAGTCCAGGACATCTCTGCCTTCCTCAAGTGGGCACAGGTGGGGTGAGAAAGCCATGCCGGGCACTGCCCCGATGGAACCGTTCTCGTGAGGCCTACAAGCACCACGCGTGGCGTGGGAGGAGCCCAAGCGCCCTCGCCACCCACCCCACTCAGACAATAAACCATCCTCTTCCAACCCACCGCCGTGGCCGTGCTGTGGGGGAGCCAGGACCCTCCTCAGGCAGCAGAGATTTAGCAGGGAGGCTGACTGGTGTCACTGAGTGGGCCCCACCCCTGGTCTTAGGCCTTCTCCCTTCCCTCCTCTCTCCCTCCTCCACCCTGAGCCATTGCAGGCAGGGCAAGAACCTCACCCCTGCAGGAACGTGGGTGCTGAGGTGTACCAGGTTGTTAAGGGTTTTAAGTTGGATGCAGGTGAATGGGGATGGAGGGCCAGTTAGTCTGGTTCCTTGGAATTTCCCCATCCCAAGCTCCTCTTTTCTGTCTGTGCCATGATGAGAAAGTGCAGAGTCCCTCCACCTCCTCTGGGCCTTGGCTATTCTGACCTGAACTGTGTTTTGGACGCCTCGTCCTACCAGCAACCTGGTTGTCCTTGCCCTGGCTTGTTTCCTACCTTCTGGTCAGACTTTGCTCTTTGCTTCTCCTCCTCTGGGGAGGAGGGGATGGAGTCTAGACTGGAAGGAAGGTCGGGTTACCACCTCAGGCTCCTTGATGCGGGTGTCCCCGGGGAAGATGGCATCCCAGCCCTGGCCCCATCCCCCTCTTCTTATTCTGGTTGTCCCAGGTGCAGGATCCTGTTCCCTTTCCTTCTTCCCCTTCTCCCTCATTTGCCTTTGTTTCCCTCTCGCTTCACTTTTCCTATCTTCTCACACCGTACTGAAGACTTCCTACCTTGGCAATGAAACAGACATAAAACCATTTTGTCCGCTACTCCCAAGTTTCTGTCCTGCTTGCCGGGGTATCAGGAGAGGATGCCTGCCCAAGCCTGGACATGTCACCCAGGCATAAGCCTCACTTGGGAAGGGTCAGCTTTGTCTCAGGACAAGGAAAGAGGGATGACTAAGGGGCCTTGGGGAAAGTGCAGTCACTTTTAAGTAGGATTGGCCCTTACTGGGGGCTGTGAGGGCCCAGCCTTCAGCAGTTCCTTTATTCTTCCTGGAGGCAAACTCTACAGGCTCCGCCAGGACCCCTGGGTTGGGGAGGACAGGAGGGACGCAGGGAACCCACCTCTGTGGTGGGTGGGAGGAGGGACAGAAACTGTCGGCTTAGTTCATCTTGCAGCAGACAAGGGCGCTGCTTCAAACAGGGCAAGTGCCCCCCCGGATTCGTAGGCAGGGAAGGGGGTTGTGGGGCTGTGTTTGGGTATCTGGGAACCCTGCTCCCATGCCCTGGGGCCGAAGCAGAGGCCTGGAAGGAGAAACAGGCCCTCCCCTTTCCAGCCGGTTTTGTTGTTTTCTTAATAAATTTTTAGTTATAAAACATACCTGCGTCCAGGTCTGATGTTTCCCACAGGACTGGGGGAGAAAGGCTTGTGCTTTTGGCGGATTTAGGCTTAGGTCACCTAGAGCAGTTCCCCACCTCTGATCTAACTGCCTGATACCCCTCCCAACCTCTCCCCCGGAGAAAGTGGCCAGGCGTCGGTTACTGCTTTATTGCTGTTGGTTCGAGTATAGAAAATGGAAACAGCTCGGGTAGAGCCTGTGTACACGGTAAGAAATATACAAACTCGAGAGATGGGGAGATGGGCGCTAGGAGGCGGCTGTTTGGGCCTGGCCTTGCCTAGACTGGGAGAGGGCAGCCCGGGACGCATGCAATAAATATCGCCCCGGGCCCCAAGGGGAAAGGGCCTGCAGGTGAAAGGACTTGGGAGACGGGGTCTGGGGGCTCCTCCCTCCCATCTCGCCTCACAGGGGCTGCGGTCGGAAAGCGAAGTGGGCCCCGGGGGCTGGTGCCACTTGTGCAAAATGAGGAACTTCACATTATCGGTCCCAGGGCAGGGGCGGGGGCACCCCCGGGCCGGCTCAGTCCTCCCCCCGCCCCCCGATTTGCCCTGGCCCTGGCGCCGATTGATTCACAGTGAGAACGGGTGCAGACGCAGTGGCCGGAGGTAGGGCGGGGAGCACCCCCACAGTGAACCCCAGCGCGGCGGCTGTAGCAGCTCGGGGCAGGGGGGGCCGGTCAGCTCCCGGGAACGGGAGCGGGAAGACGGGGCCGAGGAACCACAGGAAAAGGCGCGGCTGAGACCGCGGCGTGGGGGGCGGGGCAGGGTCGGGGTCTCCTTTGGTTGAAGCTATTATCAAAAATAGAAATCTCCCTTTCCCACCCCCACCCCCCACCCCCCACTCCATACCCGGGCCTCACCCCCTGCCCGAGCTAAGGCACAAAGCGGTTCGGCCCGGTGTGGCCTCGGGGCCGGCCGGGGAGAGGCGGGGGTTAGCGTGGGGTGGGGGCCGCCTCGGTTGCTCGTTGCCGTTGCCGCTGCCCCTCCCGGGGCGGGAACTTCCCTCCATTGCCCGCATTTCCCACCCCACCCGGCGAGGGGGGATGCGGTGCAGTACCCGCTCGGGGCTGGGGTGACGGGATTTCTAAGTAGGGGAGAAGCGGTCAATGGTCCGGCCGTCGGGTCCCCCCGCTAGGTGCGCGCTCTGGCTCAGCACCTCGGCCGCCTTGTCCGGGCTCAGCCCCAGCTGCTCGGCCGTGAACTTGGCCAGCGGGTAGAGGCTCTCGAGCGCCGCTTTGGGGTCGTGCAGGAAGTGCGTGGTCTGGGCCAGCAGCTCGGCCGCCGCCGCCGCTTTGTCTTGTTGTTTGAGGCCCAGCTGCTCCGCCGTGAGCCGGGCCACGGCGAACACGCCCTCGGGGAAGTCGAGCTTGGCTTTCCCGTCGGGGCCCGCCAGCGGCCCGGCCGGCCCGCCGCCCGCGCCCACGGCGTGCATCTTCATGTGGCTGATGAGGTTGCGCTGCTGCGCGAACTTGCCCCCGCACACCTGGCACTCGTACGGCTTCTCCCCCGAATGGATGCGCATGTGCTCCGTGAGCCGGTACTGGCGCGTGAAGCGCATGCCGCACGCGTCGCAGGCGAAGGGCTTGAGGCCCAGGTGGCTGCGCATGTGGCGGGTCATGGTCCCGCGCTGCGTGAACTTCTTGCCGCAGATGGTGCAGGGGTAGGGCCGCGTCAGCCAGTGAGTCTTCTCGTGCTGCCGAAGGGTGGCCGGGTCCTTGTAGCTCTTGTCGCACGAAGCGCAGCGGTAGGGCCTCAGCAGCTCGCCCAGGCCCCCGGGGCCCCCGGCCCCCTTGTCCCCGCCGCCGCCGCCGCCGAAGGGGGGGCCCAGGCCCGCCGCGCCCACGGCCGCTGCTTCGGCCGCTTCCGCCCTCCCGTAGAGCGCCTCCTCCTCCACGTGCGCCTCGACGTGCGCATTGAGCTGCTCGGAGCTGGGGAAGCCCTTGTCGCACGGGATGCACACATAGCGGTTGTCGCCGAAACTCTCGGGCTCCCCGTAGGTCAGATGAGGGCAGTGGTAGCTGGCGAGGTGGCCCCCGCCCGGGCTCGGCTCCTCGCTGCTGCCCGTTTCCTCGCTGCTGCTCTTGTAGTCGTCCGCGTCGGGCCCCGCTCCGTCCAGGCCCACCCCCGGGTAACGGGGCGGTGGCAGGGGCAACGGAGGACCCCCAGGCGAGTCCCCCTCGTCTGCGGGCTCTTCAGCCCCGCCGGGGGAGCCACGGTCCCGCACGAGCTCGTCGCCGTAGCTGCCCAGGCCGGGCTCGGCCTTCATCCAGCGGTAGATCAGCGCTGGCCCATCGGGTCGGCCTGGGGGCTCAGGCCCGGGACTGCCACCCGGCCGGAAAGGGTCGAGAGGCGGCCCGGCCTCCTCCATCTTCTGGAAGGGCAGGGGCAGAGGCAGCGGCAAAGGCAGGGGCAACGAGAGCGGCGGCTCCTTGTAGACTGCCCCAGGTGGGCTGCTGTCGTGGCGCGAAGATGCCTCTCGCTCGCGCTCGCGCTCCCCGGGGTGCGGCCGCTCGGGGGCAGCCGCCGGACCCGGGGGGCTCTTCTTGGACAGGTCTAGGCCGCAGAGCGGGGAGCAGCGGCGCTCCGGGGCGCAGAGCGACGGCGGCGGCGGCGGGGGCGGCGGCGGCTGAGGGGGCGCAGGGCCCGAGGCGTATAGCTCAGCACAGTGGGTATTGACAGGCGCCTCGGCTCCTGGGGGCAGCTCCGCGGCCGAGGCCTGCGGCGCCGGAGGCCCAGAAGGCGCGCCACCCGGGTAGCAGGCCTGGATGACTGGCGTGGTGGCACGCAGGCCCCGGCCAGGCCTCACGTAGGGTGCGTAGCCGCCGCTGCCGCCGGCCCCGCGCAGATGACAGTACTTGCCGTGTCGTTTGAGCCGCTTTTTGCACAGGGATACGAGGTCTGGGATCTGCAGATAGCTGGCGGCGGCCAGCACTGCGCCCAGACTGGGCTCGGCCCCGGGCGCCGCGGCCGCCGCTCCATCCGCGCCGTCGGCCAGGCGGCCGGTGTAGATGAAGTCCAAGACTAAGCGAAAGACAGCGGGGCTGACCATGTCATGGTCCAGGTTGAGCAAGTTGTCGTGGACCACCAGGGACTTGAGGTAGGCGCTGCTGGCCGCCAGCACGTTCTTGTGAGCCCTGAAGAGCGCGTTCTGCACCACGATGATCACGTCGCAAAGGAACCCTTTGGTGCGTTGGCTGTTGAGCTGCAGCAGCAGCTGTCTGGAGTGTCCCGGCGCCTCCATTGCGTCCAGCATCATCTGCCCTGTGCTCCCACCTGTGGGGACACACGCGACACGACAGGACACGACACAACATACGCACACACACACACACACACACACACACACACACACAAGCACAGACAAGGTCAGAGCGGATGCTTAAGGGGGTCTCTCTCCACCCCACTCCGCTCGGGCAGCTTGAATGAGCGCCCCCCTTTCTATACCGCCTGCCTCAGACGGGGGACGCGGGAGTTGCCCTGCTTGACCCCCATCTGATGACCTGGGTCACCTGAGCCCGAGAGACAGCATGACCTAGACCCCAGAAGGAGGGAGGGAACCAGAGAAGCAGGGAATGAGCTCGTCCCCCCCTCCCTGGGGCAGTCTTCTTGGTAGAAGAGCCCAGTGGAGAAAGGGACTGCGTCCCTAAGGCCGAGGCCCCACTACAGAAGTCGGGGGCCGGGCAGGGATGGCAAACGGGGAGTTTCCAAAAATAAATCCACTTAAGAGGGGATAATTTCCGCTTCGGAAGGAGTTACCCGATTTCAGGGAAATATCCGCTTCAGAAAAAGTCATTCAGTCCAGAGGGGAGTGTCTCATTGGGGGGGCAAAATTAGCCGATCGAGATGAAATTCGTAATTTCGCAAAAGTCCGGGTTTGGGAAGTTAGCGGGTTAGTGGGGAAATGCTGTGGGTGGTGGCATCGGCATGGGCATCGGCATCGGCTTCGGCGGCAGCCAGTGGGTCGGGGGCCAGTCTCGGGCCGAGGCGGTAGAGGCTCCTCCACGCCGGGCCGCCCAGGCCGGACCGGGACCGGGGCGGAGGGGGAGGCAACTTGCCGCTGCCAGGGCCGGGGCCGAAGGGGAGCGGCTGCCGCTGCCACGGGCAGAGCGCGAAGGGCCCGGGCCGCCTGCGGGGAGGGCGTTATATCGGGGCAGGAGGCTGCAGCAGGAAGCAGGTGGGGGAGAGGGGGGAGCCACGCAGCTCCCGGGGGAGGGAGGGGGCAGCGCCCCGGGCACCGCGCGGACCCAGCGGCCCTGACCCCGCGCGGATCGCCTCGGCGCCCCGCCCGCCGGCCGGCCCGCTCCGTCCCGGGAGGCCCCCGAGCTCGCTCCGGAGCCCCTGGGGTGCTCCGCCCGGCCAGCCAGCCCAGGGACAAGAACTTGGGGAAAGTTTCTCAACTTGGGATGGGCCGGGAGCCGGAGGCAGGCTAGCGGGCCCCTCCCGGCGCGCCTCGGCCCTTCGCATCCCTCGCCCAGCTCCGGGTCCCAGCCCGTACCGTCCCGTCCCGTCCCGGACTCCACTGGCGGCGCCACCCTCCCTGAGCCACCCCGGCCCGTTACCTGCGGCCCCCGCTCCCGCCGGCCGGCCGGCCGAACTCCGCGCTCGCTCCTCGATCGCTCGCTCCGGGCCGCCCCGCCCTCCCTCCGGCCGCCCCTCTGCCAGGCGCCGGGCCGTGCCAGGCCAGCGGCCCGCTGCCAGCTCCGCCCGCCCCCCCGCCCATGTGCGGGCAGAGCCCGGGCCCCGAGCCGCTGACCCCCCGGTGAACTCGGCGCCGCGGGCGGCCCGGGAGAGGATGCGCCGCGCTCCCCCCGGAACCCCGAGGCAGCGCCGCGGAACGAAGCAGCCCTGGCCCCGGGCTCCCAGCCCCGGCCCCGGGCTCCCAGCCCTGTCTCGAGCCCCGACCCCGAGCCTGCAGTCCCATCTCGGCGCCTGGCCCTGGGACCTACCTGGGGGGCATGTCGGAAGCCCCGAGCCCGGCTGCCGGCGGATCCAGGTGGAGAGGTGGCCGCGCTCCGCTCCGCCCGCCGGTCCCCCGGCCGGTACGTCCTCCCGCCCGTCCGTCCTCCCCGTGTCCCGGCCGCGTCTCAGCCCCACCGCCCGCTCCGCACACTCTTATCTGGAGTGGCCCGGGCCGGGCCGGGCTCCTGGGGCATGGCGCCACCTGGCGGCCTTGAGCGAGCATTGCAACCTCGGAGCCGGGAGGCCCCGCGCACCTGGGCCCTGGGGCGCGCAGGTGCGCCCCCTCGTTTCCCCACGCCTCTCGCAGCTGTGTCTCTGGAGGGCTCCACCCCCACCGACCCCGCCTCGCGGGACAGATGCCGCCCCAGGCCCCGCGTAGCGTGAGGAGTCACGGATGGGGGAAAGTTGGGATGCGCCCCATCCCTGCCCTCACACACACGCCCTTACACACACACGCGCGCACACACACACACTGACACACCATAGCCTCGGTTCCCAAGGGGGAGTCTCAGGCCGGATTGGGGCGGTGAGTCTAAAAGAGACCCTCAATCAAAGCGTGGCCAGGACTGTGGACACAGCCAAGGAGATTGGGGATCTGGCTTCAAACGGAACGATCCACAACTGACTAATTTTGTGACCTTGGTCAAGTCACTTCCCCTTCTCTTGGCCCTAGTTTACTCCTCTGCAAAATGTGGAAATTGGCCTAAACGAGGTTTGAGGGTTTTGCTGCCTCTGGAAACTTTTTGTATTTCGTTCAATTCTACTCTGCAGTCGAATACACAAAGACCATCACACTGCGCGGAATGTGCAGTAGCCCCCACCTCGGCGATCCGCGTGCGCACGTCTAAGCACCGGGCACCCAGACTGCACTCCCGATGCTCCCTCACGCCCACACAATGCTTCTCACTCACACTCGCTGCCCCCGCCACCTTGTCCTCATCCTCCCCTTCCTCCTCCCCACTTATCCCACAACCTCAAAGGGTATTCAAGGGGCAGCCATGCTGTGGTCTGGAAAAAGATGCTAGAGATACTATGTCTCAGAGACCAGGCAACAGACTGAGCCTCTACTGATGACCCTTAGGTGGAATGGCTTGTTGTGGGAGAGGTGGGGAAAGGGCAATGTTTATACTAAGGGTCCAGGCGCAGAGGGTGTGTGTGTGTGTGTAGACAGGCACGCTTCAAACCTGCTCTTTACAAGGGAAATACTCTTCTCCCCAAGGTGCGATTGACTCCTTTAGGGCAGTCCCTTCCCCTTCCCTCCTGCAACAGCCCTGGATTCCCCGGTTGGAAGATGACTGTGCTACGCACGATCATGCCTCCTGTGAAGGCAAGGGCACTTTGGAGCAGCAAGCAGCCCAGGGTATACAAGGGTCTTTTACACGTAGACAGGCAGGCGCAGTCCGAAAATCTCCCTGTGTGCCCCTTCTAGACAGCCCAGTCACCCCTAGCCTAACCCTCCTGCTTATCATCCTACATTTAGGAGGTCTGGATCACAATAGAAGAGGCTGCATTATGCTACCCATTACTGCGGAGAGGAGGGAACTGTGCCCCCTCTCACTTCGCCTATGTGTTGGGGTAGCGGGATCCCCATGTTGGGCATTCGGCGTCCAGAGCCGATTTTCTCCATCTTCTCCTCCCTAATGATGGAGGGGGGTGTGGGGGGCGGAGATGATGGCGGCGGCGCGAAACGTTGCCATAGTAACCAATGAGGTTTGTACAGATCTCTTTCCTCCAAGGCCTTAGGGAACCTGGCAACCGGGCCGGGGGCTGCGGTGGACAGGAGGCGGGGCGCCCTTCATGTTCTCCCGCCTCCGGTTCTGTCCTCAGCCTGTGGCCCCACGGGGAGGTCGGAGCTGAGTCACCCTGCGGTGGGCATAGGCGGGTATCATGAAGTTAGTGCTCGGGCGTGGAGACAAGTTCCCTGGAAACTCTGGTGCCCGGGGACCGGACAGAGCCTCAGGGCTGTTTTCTGGATCCCTTCTAACCAGGTGACTGGTTCTCACTCTGCCCTGAGCTTTTCCCCAAGCCCAGAGCCCGGAGGACCCGGGACTCTCAGTACTTCGAAGGGTCTACCTAACAGCAAGAACTGTCTTCAAGGAACCCTGGTCCACCCGGAGGCCTGGAACTTTTTCATCCCCCGTTAATTTTCTAAGTTCCAAGTGCCACCGCCTTTGGTGCCCCCAGAGCAGACACCAAGGTCTTCGGCGCCCTCCAGAGGAGCTTCCAATTCTCTGCAGATTCACCTCCGGGCTGGTTTTTGACAACTTCCCATCCCGCCCCCGTGTTGCTCAGACCAGTCTCCCCGTTTGAGACGACCTTCTGGATTAGGAAGAGAACCACTATCCCCATTCAGGGTCTGGGCTTTGGGGTCCCTAATTTTTCCCCCACTGTCCCGTCTCCATGCCTTGAAGTCTTTCCTACATCTCTATCCCGTCTCTCCACCCCTCTGTTCCCAGGCTCTTCTGATCACTCCTTCCCAGTCTCCACTTCTCTCCTGTATCTCCATGCCTCTCTTCTCTATCTCCCTAGTCCCTGTCTCCATCTACTCTTTAAATCCGGCATCCCTTTCATAGCTATCTCCATCATCTTTACCCTTTACCCATCCACCTTTTTCCCTATCTTTTGTTCTTTATCCAAATCCAAGTCCTCATCCTCTATGCCCTTCTTCAACTACCATCCACTCTTTTACTCCTCTTCATTCTTCTTTCCTGTCTCCATCCTTTTTCTGGTTCACTACCTGCATTTCCCTCTGCCTCACTTCTATTTTCCTGCCTTCCAGTGTTTTCATCCTCATTCATTGTCCCCATTCCTCATCCTACATCCATTTCCTGTGATCCTCTCTGTTCCTCCCTATTCCCCTCTCTACTTACCTCTCTCTATCCCACAAGCCCTTAATCTCTGCCTCTCTCCTTATTCCCCAAATCCCACCCCCAAGATTCCAGTCGTATGGATCCAGGACTTCTTAGGGCCTCCTTAGTATTCCAAGCAGCATTTAATACTGCTCTCTCTCCTCTCCCCAATTCCCGGGCTCTATCCTTTCCAGTATCTCCTAATTCTCTAACATCTACCATTTCTCTTTAAGACCTCCTTTGCCTTCCACCCCACTTCAAATTAATTCCCTACTTGATTTTCTCCCTTTTCTCTCTCCAGGAGGGCATCATCTCTGCTCTTTCAAGTTCTCTTCCATTTGAGGGGATGGGGTGCAAAGGAGAGAAAGATTATGCTCCTTGCAGAGGAATCCCTTTTCAGCCAGGCCTGCTTGCTCCATCAACTTTCTTGCCCAAGTCAGAACCATCACCCCTCCCCCACACCTATCTGTCCCTCCTAATTCTGACTCTCCCTCTGAGATGACCACATTAACCAGACCCATAGCTCTGCCCTCAATAAAAAAGGTCATTTTCAACCCATCTCTCTCCATCCTCCTCCCCTTCCCATTTCTCTTACAGAATCTTTTTTCTCCTAATCTGAACTAATCTCACCCATAGCAATGGCTCCATTTAACCCATGAAACTTCTCTAACTAGATGAGAAATAGGCACCAACTTAAAGAACATTCTTCTCCTTACCTTACCTTTACCATGCCTCTCCCACCATTGAATGAACACAGATGTCTGCATTTACATAAATCTCTTACACTCCTAAGCAGTGAATGGCAAAGAACGAGGTGCTGGTCCTCCACCTCACCCACAATCCTTTGCATCATCTACCCTTCACCCCACCCACTCCAGGCCTCACTTTATAGTCTTCTTTCTCCCTATTCTATCTAGCTAGTGGCTCAGCCAAAGATGGACAGGGCTTCCTCCTCCAGCTCCCACATCCCCATGAGGATGCTCTCCTTCTAGGCCATATGCATGGTTATGATCGTCCTTTTTTTAATGACTACTCACCAAAATCCCCCTCATTTCTATCCAAGAGCATTCAAAAGTCCACCTTTCTAAGAAACCCATTCCCCCTCCATTCCTCCTTCTCTTGATCCCTCCCTTCCTCTGTTAGTGAGGAAGGGAATTACAGACCGTACCTATCTAGTTTATAGAGCTAGTGCTGATGGAGGCCTCAAAAGCCATCTAACCAGTTCCTCTAGACCCCATGAAAAATCTGATTCTTCAAGAAGTGAAAAAAGAAACTCACTGAAAGTCACAGTGTCTGATCTTCTGTTCCATAGTCATCACTTTTTTCATTTTCAATACCAATGAAAAGTCTTCACCTGTTTAGACCCCTGCTCCAAACTTCCCTCCTTCTCCCCTCTTTCTACTGACACCAGGATAGACCTTTCTCAGGGTCAGGGATCATTGGATTTAGAGCTAGGAGGAATCTTGGGATTTCTAGTCCAACACATCCACCCGCATTTTTACTGACAAAGAAACTGAGGTCGGATAAGGATAACATGTCTAGATCTGGCACTGTTTCCACTGCCCCCATGACTGCCCTACATCTCCCAGTCTGGGCTTTTCCTCATCATTGGACTCCACCTCCTGGGCTGATGAAGCTTCCCCTCCCATTTACTTCCTGCTCTTCATTCCTCCTATGCCTGTCTGCTTCATCCAAAAGACCCTCTCAGATTGTTCAGGCTCTCGGTTTGACCTCCAAAGTCTCTCCAACCAGGTGCAGCACAAGTTGTTGCATCTATGCGCTTTCTCCTCTGGCCTCCCTGAAGTCAGTCATCTTTTCCCTCCTTCCCTTTCTCTTTCTTCCTCTCCTTTCCTTCCTTCTTTCCCTTTTCCTTCTGTCTTCCTTCTCTCTCTGCTTCCCGTTCCTGCCGCACCCCCTAGGTTATGACATTGCTGACCTAGTCGAGAAGGTGGTTATGATGCTGCAGTGGCGGGCTCTGTGACGTCACAGAGTGTCTCCGAGGTGTACGAAACCCAGAGAGTGACAGTGTGTTGGAGGAACCCAAGCGGAGGGAGCTCTTTCTCTCTGACCTATGAAGAAACCATCACCTGATTCCCCAAGCTTAGGAGCTAAGAATTGACAAGGGACAACAGACAGGAGCTTTCTTCTCTGCCTAGGCAGAGATTATTATAGTTGATAATAGTACTAGCTGGCACGATTTACTCTTTACAAATTATTTCCTATATATGCTCTCACTGAACTTCTCAAAAGGCCTCTGAAGTGGTCAGGCAGTACAGGAATTATCCCACCGTTTTACAGATAAGGAAACTGAGACTGAGAGAGGTCATATGATTTGTCTGAGTTCACCGCGCTGCTAAGGGTCAGAGACAAACTCGAACCCAAGTCTCTATATCTGATTCCAGATCCAATGCTTTCGGCCATACCATAGCTGAATCAAACCAAGACTGGAACATCGGTCTGCTTGGATATTTCCCTTCAGATGACTTAAATGTTTTCGCTGATTAATAGACCACCAGGCACAGTTGTCTCCCCAACCCGAGGCAGCGCAGGTGTAGAATAATCCTAGAGTGGAGAGAAGATCTCCTCTGGGCCCATAAGGAAGGGGCCCAAGTGTGAATGAATACAAATGTGAAAAGCTATGGTCCCGTGTTCTTCCTCAAACCCCCACCCCCATTCATCCTATTTTCTATTGGTTCGCTCCAGAAGGGACCACACACACACACACACACATACACACACACACGCTGCACCTTGGAGCTGCCAGGGAATTTAACATCTTCCAGCTCCAGGTTTCTGAACTACTAGTGATGACCCCTTTCTGAAACAGTTGACCCCCTCCCCCGGCCCCCCAAAGGCACACTACATATTTGCCCCTTCCTCTCCAGCTCCCCCTCCCTTGGCTGCCGCCGCTATAAATAGCCCCTCTTCCCGTTTCCTAAATTCCCTGCTGACGTCGGAGCTACGTCAGTGTGTAGGAGCCGCGGCCGCATGAATGAGGAGCCGGCCGGAGTACTATCCCAGCTATAAAAGCTGCGGAGCGGTGGCGACGGCTGCGGGAGCTGAGCGGAGGGGCTGCGGCGCCAGGCATCCAGCCGTCTAGCCGACCGTCTGTCCGGCTGTCTCTACCAGGTAAGAGGGACCCAGGAGGGGTGGGAGGTGAAGATGAGTTTAGGCGGGAGAGGGACTGAGCGGTGACCGAGAGTGCGGGGAAACCAGAGGGAGTCCAGGGAGCACTAGGGGGGCGGCCCGGCACGTGCTGCTTCCTTGCTGCCCTGTCCCTCCCTCTCTGTTGGACATCACCCCAGCTTGCCTCCGGAGGATCCTTTGGACCCCAGGAAGCGTGGAGGGCTTTGCTGTGGCCGTGTCAGAGCTCTCTCCATCTGGGGAGCCCCTAGTTGGGTTGGGTAGGTGGAAACCACATAGCTCTCTCTCTCTCTCCCCCCCTTTCTTCCCCCCCTCCCCCTCCCCCCGTCCTGAGTTGCACCCATCCATCTACTTCCACGGCTCTGGGACAAGGCTGCAGCAAAACCACACCGTCTAGGTCCCTCCACCCGCCTCCGGCTTCTGTCCCAGAGGGAGAGTGGAAGAGCCAGACGCCAAGAGCTGGCCCTGTTGGTTCCTCTGGTTCCTGCGCCATCCCAGGCAGGGAGGGGGGAGGAGGAGACGGGAATCCGCCCCCTTTCCACTTCCCTTCCCCCAGTCCGGCTCCACATGCCTACCTCGCCTTCCCCCGAGGGCCCCATCCCCCTGGACTTCTGCCCCTCAATTCGGTAGCTCCACGCACCCCCGCCCCCTCTCTGCAGCGGCGGTGGCTTGGTGACTCAGCCTCGGTGGCCAGAGCTGAGGGTGGGGGTGCGGGAGAGAGAAGGACGTGCTTCCCACGGCCGCCCTGCCCCCAGTAGAGCCACTCCGTTTTCTCTGGCTTCACTGGACTTCGAGTCTTTCCAGGAACCCCTTCCTCGCATTTCTTTCATCTCCCGGAGATCCAGTCCATCTCCTTCAACCTGTCCAGATCCCCGCTCCAAACCTTCACTCTTACAAACATTACGCTCCCTCCACTATCAACCACCTCCCAGCCCCTCCCGCGCTGAGAATTCCCGAGACTCGGAGCTGTCCTCTCAGCACCAGGAGCAAGAGAGGCTGAGTTGCAGCCGGAGCTCTGCTCAGAATCCCGCCTCCAATCCTTCCCCCACTGCACATCTCTCCCAGACAGACCCCTTCCCCCCTCAGCCACCGGAACTGCCCCTCCTTTTCCCCTCACCCGCTGCAGCCTCCCACGTCACACTGGTTCTGACGTCAGGGGCCGCGTGCTGAGCCCCCATGCTTTGGCACTTTGTGGGGTAGGAAGAGGGGGGCAGCCTTTAATACTGGGGTGCGTCTGTCTCTCCTGGAAGCTCAGGTTCCAGCCGCTTGCCTCAGTCCCTATCCAAAGCCGCTGCAGAGGCGGCAGGAGGATGATTCATTCAGGTCCGGCCCGGGCAGCGCGCCGGCACCTTGGCTCTAGACTGCTTACTGCCCGGGCCACCCTCAGTAACAGTCTCCAGTCACGGCCACCGACGCCTGGCCCCCGCCTCTGGACACCCGGACACTCCTGGAAGGCCCGCAGACTCCTGCCGCCTCTTTCAATATCTCTGCCTCAGAACCTCTTCTGGACTCTCTTTCCACCCCATTGCTGCAAATTTTACCCCCTACGGTGTCCCTGAATGTAGCCCCCGACGATGCCCAAGACCCCAGATCCGACAATGCAGACGAGTCCCAAGGGGTAGGGTGAGGGCTAGGGAATGGAAAAGCTCTGCTTCCCCTAGAGGGCTGGGGGTGGGGGGCTCTGGGCAGTCCTCCTGCCCAAAGGCCCTTCTTTGGAGCTGTCCGTGGTTCTGATCCCAGTAATCGGATTCTCCTGTAACCAGCCGAGCCTCTTCTGCCTTCCGCACCCCAGAGCGGTGGTAGGGCTTAACCCCGAGCCAAGGCTTCAGTGCAGGCTCGCAGATCGTGGGAGTATATGCAGACCCTGCGGGAAAATGCCGCATTCCAGTCCCAGGCTGCCGCCCAGGACATCGGGGACTACAGGACCCTTGCATGGAGAATTTCACGGGGGAAGCGGGGCTAGCCATCTGCGACCTTAATCACGCAGTACCCTGGCCAAGCCATTTTGGGGCCCGGGACAGCTCCGCCTGAGCAGCCTCCCCCGGAACTGCGCTCTCTCTCTCTTCTCCAACACCCCCATTTCCCCCTCCCCGCCTCGCCCCCCACGACCTAGCTTTAGCCCCAGCAGCAGGCTCTGACGTCAGGAAGCTACGGAGATGCCGTCACTCGCGCGCCCCACCCCACCCCGCCCCCGCGTCTCCAGGGCAACCGTGGCTTTCGATTGTTACTGTGGGAACCGGGGGTAACAGTCTACAGCCATGGTCGCCCCGCAGCACGCCCACGCGGCCGTTCCTCCCCGCCCCCCACCCCTCCTCTAGCGCGTGCGCTTATTCGCCCGCCCCGTCTGAAGGCTGGGGGGGGAGGTGGGAATGTAGGCGGGGCACAGCCTGAGGGGGCGGGGTCCGCAGCTCCCGGCCTCCCATCCTCACCCTTCTACTGGGAGAGAGGCAGGAACCAGGCACCTATAGAGGCAAAGCCTTCTGTCCTCCTCCAACCCACTGGCACCATTTGGAGCTAGGGGACACGAGTCTACAGCTAAACACAGCTTGAGGGGCCGTCCCACCGCCGCCCTCCCCTCGCCCCAAAAAGGAGAGCCGCCCCAGACAAGAGCTACTAAGAGAAGATCACGGCCATTTGTCACAGTGAGTCTGTCTGTATCTACGTCTCTCTATCGCCATGAGTCTGTCTCTATTCCCTCTTCTGTCAGGTAAATGTCCTTTCCCTTTGCTTTCTTTCACCCCCTAGCAGCTAATCACAGCTTCTCATACCCATTCCATCCCCTTTTCTCTTCAAAGCCCTCCCGACCCAAAATGAGAAAATGGTCACTTGATGGAAAATCTTATGTTCAGCCTCTTTATGTCGGGATGAGACAGTGTCGGACATCTTTGGCACCTGCAGCCTGAAGGCCCGGAGTTAGATCTTCCAGGGATGAGTTTGAGAATAAAATTCTTCCAGGGTCTCTCCCCCACAAAAATAAAAAGAGACATTGGTGAAAATAAGCATGCTGCGGGCAGAAGACAGACACAGAACAGAGGGAGTGAGGAAGAAAATAGGAATGGTTTAATGCAACTCTATTCTAGACAGAGTCCCTACTCCCCTCCACTAACACTTTCTGCTCAGTACCACTTAGTGTGGCAATGGTAAATCAGAGAAATCATGTTCTCCTAGGATACCTAAGTTCAGTCAGATAAGGCAGTTCTATGTGCATGTCTTCAGAAAGTCTTATTGGACTTTGAACATAGTATGGCAGATATTCCCTGGCAGGTGGGCTTTCTAGAGCTCCACTACCCAAACTGTAGGTAGCCATGTATAGGGGCCCACTTTGCAGATGGGTAAGCATCTGCATTATCTGATGTAGTACTAGGTAGAGTAGTCTCTAGATACAAGTCCCTAAGCTCATGGGTTCACATTTCCCTGTTCCATCTCTATAGGGAGGGTGAATTTTGCTTTACTCTTCAATTCTATCCAGGGAAAAAGTCATGGGGCCTGAAGCGTCTATGATGGTAGTAGGGCTAGGAGAGATCTGAGATAATTAGTCTAACTCCTCCCTCATTGATAAGGAAAATGAGACTATCTTGTAGAAGTGACTTCCTTCATGCTTGTCAGAGTTGGGATTACAAACCATGTTTTCTCCTTCCTTCCTAACCCTAGTTCTTGTCATTCAAAGAGTGTTATCACAGACAACTGGAGAATTTGGCTCTGTGAGGTGGATGCTTTGTAGGTCTGTGGAAATAGGGAATCAGTCTGTGGAGAAAGAATGTAGGAAAGAGACCAGAAATCAAGCAGAAAGAGAAAGTTTTGTCTTTCATAGAAAAAGGGAGTACACATTTGGCAGAGGATTAGATCACAGAACCATAGGATTTTAGATGGGGGGGAGAGATTTTTAGTCTCATCCTTTATTTTCACAAATGAGGAAGTTAAGGTCTAGAGGACAAGTAACTCATTCAGGAACCAAATACAAGTGAGTAAACAGGAAAGCTTAAAGTTCTGAGGCAAATGATAAGGCAGTTTTCTTGGGTTTCCTTACATGACAGGATAGAACAGGAGAAACTCTGGATTAGGAGTCAGGACCTGGTTCTACTCCCATCTCTGACACAAATTTAGCTGTGATACTGAACAATTCGGGTCACTTCTGAGCCTCAGTTTCCTTCTCTGAAAAATGAGAGCTTTAGTCCTTTATTATTTTAAGAATCATTCTACTCTGTCCATCATCATCATCATCATCATCATCACCATCATATCTGGAGTTAATAGTGTTTTGATTGGTTGGTTCTCTTCCCCTCCCCACTATCCAAAATACAATCAAAACCTCATCTTTCATTCGCACTGCATGCATTATTTCAGGATCAAAAAATGGAAGTGGGAAATCTTACCCCTTCTTCATTTTCTCCAAAGTATTCACCTCCCCACATTGACACAGATTCTTCAAAGTCAGAATGACGCTTGTGGCTCAAGACTGTGCACATAGCTGCCAGCATTCCAGTGCCTGGGGTTTGGAGATTGGGGGGGAGGGGGGAAGGTATAGAGACAGTGGTGTGTTTGGTGGAAAGGGAAAGGGAAAGACAACTCAAAATCCCATAGTGACACCAAAGCAAAAGGGCTGAGAAAGACAACAAATGAGAACATCTCAAGGAGATAGTGATGAACACGAGAGGGGCTACTGATAAGTTTGAAGTTATGAATGAAGCTTGAATATGCTTCACCTTTCTAAAACAGACTGCTTTTTTCTCCCATTTCACTGTCCTCATCTTTTTGCCACAGACTTACTAGATTACTCAGATGTATACTCAGATCTAAGACCAATGGCCAGAGAAAGGAAGGGGATTCAAATCAACAGTCTTCATCCATGGAGTATACCCCTAGGTCATTGTTCCCTGCCAATAATTTTTTAAAACTATCTTTTGAAAGGCTCCAGACTGTGTTTTCCTCCTTACCAAGTGGGGTTATCTTTTAAACGCGGTTCAGCACCAGACTGTCATGGGGTGGAAAGTTCAGTGAAGATTCTGATCCATAAACATTTATAAAGTGCCAGGCACTGTGCTAAATGCTGGGGATACAACAACAGGCAAAAGACAGTCCTTGCCTTCAAGGAACTTACAATCTAATGGAAGACTAACATGCAAACAAGTATATACAATGCAAACTACACAGAGACTAAATAAGAAAATTAAGGGAAGACACTGAAATTAAGAGGGCTTGGGGAAGATTTTCTGTAGAAAATGGGATTTTAATTGGGACTTAAAGCCAGAGAGGTCAGTAGATGGAGCAGAGGAGAAAGACAATTCCAGGCATGAGAAAATGCCCAGCAAAAAGAATGGAGTGTCTTATTCATGGTACAGCCAGAAAGTCAGTATCAGTGGATCAAAGAAAACCTGGTGGGGGGAGTAAGGTGTAAAGAAAACTGGGAAGGTTTAGGGGGAAGGCATTGAGGTTATGAAGGACTTCAAAAGCCAAAAAGCATTTTGTACTTGATTCTCAGGCACTAGAAAGCCACTGGACTTAATATTAAGGGAATGACAGTCAGCCCAGTGCTTTAGAGAAATCATGTTGGTGACTAGATTGAAGAGTGAGGAGTGGGGAGAGACTTGAGGCAGGAGGATCCCAGAGTAAGCTATTGCAATAATCCAGGGATGAGGCGATGAGGGCTTGGGCCAAGGGGTGGCAGTGACAGAGGAGAGGAAAGGGGCATATTTGAGAGATGTTGCAAAGGACATGGGAGTTGAAAGATAATAAAGAATGCTAGATGACTCCTAGGTTATTAGCCAGAGGGACTGGGAGGATGTTGTTGCCCTCTACAGCAATAGAAGGAAGGTGCTAGAAGGAAGGGAGAGTTTGGGACAATGATAAGGAGTTTTGTTTTGGATGTGCAGTTTGAAATGTCTATTGGACATGTAATTGGTGATGTCCGAAGGGCAGCTGGAGGTCAACAGGGAGTGTGAGGCAAGATAGTATCATCAGAATAGATTGTCAAACTGTTAAAGTCTGAGCAAATCTCCCTTGTCCCCATTCTTACCACTGCCAGGAATGATTAAATTGCTGCCTTCATCAGGCAGGCTGAGGGAACACAGAACCTCAGGCCTTGGTCCCTAGAATCAAATATTGTAACTCCTTAGGAAGTAGGGCCATAACCCAGAATGAAAGGAGTATGTATACAGAGGTCACAGTCTGCAGCTTAGTGGTGATACAGGTTGTCCATGGCCTCAATCTGGAAGGACAGTATCACATGGTGGTAGGGCTGAGGCTGGGGCTAAGCAATAAATGGAAAAAGAGGGTAGTGACCCAAGTTGTTATAAGGTGGAGGGCAGTGGGGGAGGGAATATGAAGAGGGAGGGAAGAGGTATGGGGGCAGGGACATCTCAAGAAGTGACTCAGAAAACCCCTAACTGTAAGGTTAGGATAAGCTCTAGCTGCTACACAAAAGATTCCAGAAGCTATTCTGTGACTCAATTCTACTAGAACTGGATATTCACCTTACTCTTCCCTGGGCATCTGAGGGTCTCCGGAGCTCCAAGGTGGCATTGCTGAAGGCCCAAGTCCATCCTTGGAGGCATAAGGGGCCAAAAAAAGCTAGAGAAGAAACTCTGAGAAGAAGCTCTAAGCAGGATGAATTTCAGAGCACAGTAAGTGGAAGCAGGTAAGCAGTATGTACATTGTTAACGAGAGATACTGGACTTAAATCCAGTAGCTTAGGCAGTACCTATGGCTGGCTAGGCAAGAAATTCTTTTCATGTTCATCCATGGATAAGAGTGCCTTCAAGAAGCCAAAAATGGAAAATTCAAACAAGAAACTTGGGTGTGTTTGTATGTATGTTTTGTATACTTGTCCTGGGGGCACATGGCTGATGCCTTCAGTCAGTTGACTACCCAAGGCATCACATTTACACTCATCCATTCAAAAGTATTTATAAACACCTACTATGAGATGAGAACTGGAGATACACAAATAGCTTCCATTCTATTAGGGTGAAACAACCTACACAGACAAATATAGAATCATTTCCAGGAAAGAGATACACTAGCAGCAGGGAAGGTGGGGGGGGTGCAGGGTGGAGAATCAGGACTGACTTCATGTAGATGTCACTTGACCGAAGCTTTAGAGGAAGGTCTAGGATCAGCAAGGCCAAAGAGACATTAGGATTGCATTCCAGGCACAGAGGACACCCTACACAAAGACACAGGGATAGAAAATGTATGGGGGGGGGGAATGACTGTTGATTTGGTTGGAACATAGTATGCAAGAAAAAAAAAAGAATTGTACAGTAACAGATCTAGAAAGACAGGCTGGAAGCCAAATTATAAAGGGCTTTCTATGCCAAACAAGTTTGTATTTTACTCCTATAGTCTAATAAGGGCCCACTGGAGCTGCTCTGAACACGGAACATGATCAACCTGGGCTTTAAGAATATCACTGACAACTGTGTGGAGGATGTACAGAAGGGAAAAAAACAGAGGCAGGGTACCCATTCAGGCTCCTACAGTAATTCAGGCAAGAGACAGAGCATCTGTATAGTATGTTGGTAAATAGAGAGATTTGGGTATGAGATGGAAGCTGTTTGGCAGAGACAAGGCTAGACAGGTCTAGGAGTTTTATTTGAATACAGATGTTAATCATTAATGAAGAGTTCACTTGCAAGGTAGAGTAGAAAGCCCCATGATACACCACACATAGAAGGAAGGACACAGCTGATGATCCAGTAAACCGGACTGAGAAGGTATGGTACAGAAGGATTGTCAAGAGTCAAGTGAGTCAGAGTTCCAGAAGTCTTAGTACATAGTCCATGCTGTTTAATTTGCTGTTTAGGTAGGCCAGAGCTCTCACCATGTAACTGGTATATGAGTGTACTAAGGAAAGAGACATGTCAAACATCAACATATAGGCTTTATTGGATGGCAATTACAGTACTAACATTTCTGTGAATCCACCCCCTTTCCTGTTCCCTTTTAGCCCAATACACCTGCCTTAAGTTCCCTACAGGTCAATCAGCCCAATTCATGTTGCAGAAACAGACCACTGGGGAAAAATCTGTCCAGTGTGTTCTCGGTTGAATCCTCCTTCATTGGACGGCGGAAGACGTGCGCAGTCGGAGCCCAAGGGTACCAACACCTCTTAGCTGATCGGCGAAGGCAGGACCTGTCCCCGTGTCAAGGTTGCTGCATAAGCAGGACTGGCCTAGAGCTTCAAGCATCCCCAGCGGTTTTCGGTGGGCCGGAGAGTCCCAAGGGAACGCAGCAATCTCACTTTGTGAACTGGTCCAGGAACTTGTGATACACTTGGCGCTGGGGGGCGGCAGCTGGGACGAAGTGGCCCCCAGGATGGGAGAGCGTGACGGCGCCAGAGAAGCAGCCGGCCAGAGCCAGGCTCTCCCGGCTGGGGATGACCCTGTCGGTCTCCCCCAGCACGTGCAGGGAAGGCAGCCGCAGTGGTGACTGCGGGGAGAGCAGGGGGAGTTCGGGACCTCTGGGGCGAAAGCCGGAGACCAAAATGACAAATCTGGGGAGGGGGAAGCGGGGATCGCCGGCCCGGGCCAGGGCACACACCAAGGCCACCATTGCGGCCCCTTGGCTGAAACCAAGGAGTCCGTCCAAGGGGCCGTGCTTAGCCATGGCCTGCCCCACGACCCCCAAGGCTTCCTCCAGGCCTCGGCACTCGGCCGGCTCCTCTAGGGCGGAGAAGGCGGCCGCCTCTGGCTTGGAAAACCACCAGCCTCGAGGTTCTTCCTCCGGGGAACAGGGCCCTGTGGGAGCGCAGCGGTACAACGGGGTGAGCAAGAGGCTGATGGGGCGGACAGTTAAAAGGGGCGGCTGCGGCGCAACGGGAGCGCCTACCCCAGACAGCGGAGGAGGAGGGAGCCGGGACCTCCCGCCCAGGGGGCCTGGCGAGCGGGTGGGAGGGGCCGCGCAGCCCAGGGGGCCTGGCGAGCGGGTGGGCGGGGCCACTCACCAGCCTCGGGGGCGGGCTCTGGGACGGGGTGCGGGCCGCCGAGGTACAGGAGCTCAGCGCGGCCTCGCAGCGCCTTCCTCAGAGACCCAGTTTTCTCGCGGAAGCCGTGCTCGCTCTGTCTAAAGCCCGCCAGGCACAAAATTCGCAGCAGAGGTCGTGGTTCAGACATGGCGACCCCCAGTCCAAACGACCGGAAATCGCTGGGCTGTGAACGGGACCGGAAGTGACTGGGGGAGGGCTGAACCCAAGGGGCGTAGCCAGTTGAAGCGACGTTTGCGTAGAGGGGTTGGGAGGGAAGGGGAGGAGCCGCAACGGAAGCCAAGAAACGGGCCTCCGGGCAAGGGACACTCGTTCACGGCGCGGGCGAAAGCGCTGCCTCCTGGAGGCAGGTGCAGTCATTGCAACCGACGGTAGACCCGGTAGCCATGGACCCCTTCACCTGGCGGAGCAAGAGACCTAGTTAGGGAGGCTGCGCGGGAGTTCGCCCCGCCCTCCCGAGGTGGGAGAAGCTCTTCCCCTCTATGGCCACTGGGCGGCAGCGTCGGCTCGCACAGACGAGAGAGAACGACAGCGCCTGCGCGGCTCAAGAAATTCCCGCCCCTCCAACCTCCTCCCTCGCACATGCGCTGCACGTCCCCGGCCGCCCCACCTGCTCGCCCACGCGCCGCTGGCCCTTCTGGTGGCTCGCGTGGTTCACTGTCCACGGCCCCAAGGAGTTGCTTGCGTAGAAGTCCATGGGATAGGGCTGCTGCCAGGAGACGTCCCTCAGGGCCACGGCTGCCTGAAGGGGAGAACGGTGCCTTAGGGCAGGCGCCCCTCCACCTCTCATGCCCACTCAAGGTGCCTGCCCCCTTCCCTCCCCTCGGGGCGAGGGCAGCTCCCCAAAGCACCAGAGCTTCTCCTGGGGCTGGAGCTTTTACTAAACCACAGCAGGCCTCAATTTCCTCGTCTGTAAAAGGAGGGGTTGGATCAGAGGACTCTAAGCCCCACTGGTCTGGATCTTGGACCATTCCCCAGATATACCTTTGGGGGGGGCCCCCCAAGTTACCTCGTAAGGGGTCAGCAGCGGTCTGGAAAAGGCTGTGCCCCAATCAATGGAGAGGCGAGGACAGGCCACCTGTACCCACCTGAGGCAGAGACACTGTTAGAGGCTCAGGAGAGCAATGTGCCCCTCCTCCACCCAAAGCCAGCCCTGATTCTGCTTACATTACCCCCACCCCCAGCCCCGAGGATCTCAGCCAAGGTCTGTCTCAGGCTTGTTTCTCCATCAGTAAAATATGAAGGTTGGGCTAGATGACGTCAAGGGTAGCTTCTAGTTGTCAGATGATCCCGTCATAGGCTCCTCCAGACTAGAGGCTGAGACCCCTCACCCGGTTCAGAATTTTCCCCCCTATCCCCCTAAAACTGGTTTCACTCAAGCTTGTAATCTCTGCTGCAATTCTGTGCACCCCCAGCCAAATCTGTAAGTTCCTGCGGGTAGGACTGATGTCCAGCCGGCTCTGTCAGGCCCTCCTGTAATCAAGGCCTGATGACCCACTCTGGGATTAGTAAATGTCGCTATGGAATGACCACCGAAGCGTTGAGTGGTGCTGAGGGGCTGAAGGGGTGGGATAATGGCTTGGGCACATGTCAGCGCCAAGCTACTGTAACTGTCGGGGGAGGGGCATGCCAGGACTCACACATCCACTTCTGGGAATAGGCTGAGCTTGCTGGGGAAGATCTCTGAGAGCAGCAGTCTGAAGAACGAGAGCCCCAAGTGGCAGAGCCGGGATTCCAGATGCTGTGGAAGGCACAATGGTGAGCCAGAACTGGAGCTCAAATGCCACCCCCACCTCCATGCAGACAGAGCTAGCTGAGGGGTGCTGAAGTTCTCTCCTACTGCTGCAGTGCCTATTCACCTACCTGCCAACCAGGCATATAATACAGATCACACCCTAGCACAGCCCCACAAGGACCAGAAATCACACTGGACCTTGTCTAACTCCCAGAGACCACCATCTCACCTCGAGGATCTTGGGGCTCCCCTGGCGGCCTAAGGTGCCCAGGATGAGGCCCCAGGAACGGGCACAACGGGTGGCAGAGATGGCCTCCTGGCGGGCAGCCTGCATTCGCTCATGGCCATAGTGCTCCCTGGACAAGACCTTACTGTATGGGTCATATCTGTGGAGAAGAGCAGGCTGCTTGCACTGTTTTCTGCCCTCCGTGCCCACTAGGCTATGCCCAGACAGAAGGCTCCCCACCCCGACCCTTCAAGTCACATGGCTTACACAAGCTCCATCTACCACCTGCCTCTGCTGTTGAAGGCTAACTGAGAAGAGAGGAAAAGATAACAGTCCCAGGGGTAAAGCAGGCAAGAGGGGGAGGGCTGGGGAGAAAGAGCAGCAGAGAAAGCCACTGCCTATTGGGAGGGTAGCCTAGCACACCAGTGCCAGTCCCAGCTGCCTCAGCAAGCTGGCTCATCTTCCTCCAACCATGCTATGGGACTCACCCAGTCCTCAAAGTGGGTGAAGCAGAATTTCTACCAAGGTTAAAATAGAGCCGGAGCAGAAGCAAAACAGCTCCCAAAGGCTATCATCAAACCCTATATTATCCCAGTACCTGTATGCAGAAACACCAGGGTTGGCAATCATGATAGACTCAAGATGGAAACGGCCATCACCCAGATACCTGTGAGGGGCAGAACACTTAGTATGCCCTCTGAGTCTAGCCCCAGATGAGGACTGGGGCAACGCCCCTCCCAGTTCCTGATGCTGGAAAACAAGGGTGAGATGTATCCTGCGGAGAAAAGGCCTCATGGACAGACTAATGCATTGCCTAGGATTTCCGTCTTTGTGAAGGGCTGCCCCCAAGCCCCTTCCTGTCCAGTGGTCCTACTGCCTTCCCTCATCTCCTTTAAAAGGACCAAGGTGTGGGAGAGAGCACCATACCCTGAACTGCCCCTCCCTTGCACACCCTAGGGGACCGATTCAATTTTAATGAGCAGCTGCCTCTCCCCTCCCCCAGCTATGCTCAGAGGCCCCTAAGTGCAGGTACTTATCAGGGAAGAGATATCCACTGACCACAGGCGTCAGGGAAATGGCTACCAGAGGGGAGGTGGGGCAGGGCGGGAAGGATGAGATGAGGCCTGTCTGTAGAACTGGATGTCCTCTACCAGGTATGGGGCAGAGATCTTGGGGTAGAAACAGCTTCCCCTTGAGGACCAGGGCCCAGGCACAGGCAGCAACTCCAGGCCGGCCCAGGGCAAGGGGTGCAGCTTCCTCCAAAGCAGTCTGCATTCACACAACATTAAGCATTTCCATTACCTAAAATAATTAGGCAGCAGGAGATGGTGTGCTCCTGCTCATTAGCTGTCTTGATGCTAAATTAATGGGGCTGCAGTGTGGGCCTGGCCATTCGTCTTCTCCAATTACCACCCCAGCACTTCAATCCCACCCCTTCCCCGCCCCTCCTCCTACAACACCCAATTCCTATGCACCTCAGAGAAGCTACAGTGTGACTTCAGTCTCCTATAAGCTGAGGCCAGTAGACCTGGTGGGATCTAGGGTCCCTTCACCCTCCCATGTTACAGTATACATGTCTAGAGGTTCCTCTGGCCCCCAGAACTCACACTATGGCTTCCACGTCCTCTGAGAGCCGAGGGGATGTGCAGCCAAGGATCTCCCCGGGGGACAGTGGCTTGCACTGGGGCACACAAACTTTGTATTCTGTTCTCAGTTCTTGGGCAGCTATCTGTGGTGAGGACAATGAAAGAAAAGACAATGGGTGGGAGGGCTCAGCTGAGAGGCAGGAAGGCTTCTCTGACACCTCCACTTACCTGTAAAGTAGATACAAACTGGATGGTGCTGACCATCGCCAAGGAAGTCGCTGGGGGGAAGGTGAGTCGAACTGAATCCAGTAAGTGGGCAGTGTCTATCCGGATATCTACGAAAACATAGAGCATCCGAAGACCCTGGGCCGATACACTGATGGGCACTGGGGGCAGAAGAAAAGTTGTCAGGATGTAGACACACTCC
Organism: Potorous gilbertii; assembly: GCA_028658325.1. Lineage (NCBI taxonomy): Eukaryota > Metazoa > Chordata > Mammalia > Diprotodontia > Potoroidae > Potorous > Potorous gilbertii. Next base: position 273,352,549 of record CM053770.1, on the reverse strand, counting down.
CTTGTGGTCTGGGACGGACCCCAGAAGGCTTGGCTCATGGCTACGGAATCAGGCCCAGAAGCCATAAGGATGGTGAGCTGGGCACTGGGGCCCCTCTTCAACCCGGCTATTCCAACACCCATTTAGGACTCTTGCTGCTTCAGTCCAGACTTAGAACACCCACATCTGGGACAGTAGCTGTTTCTATGGCAACCAAATCCAAAGGCTGGTTCTACCTGGGGATGGGGGAGGCCTTGGCCTTCCCAGCAATAAAGAGAGACTAAGAGACTAAAATCTGTGGGAAAAGCAAATGAATGAGGTGGCAAAGGAGGGAACAAGATGCCACCAGCCCCCTTCTTGCCCCTTGTGGGATCCCAGTACCCAGGCAGCTGTGGCCGTAGTGCACCAGGAAGTCGGCTCCAAGGGCTCGAGCAGTGAAGTCATCCACGCAGCAGGCACCATAGGTCACATCCCCCATCACCATGGCCTCCGCCTCTGTGAACCTGCCAGGGACGGGGGAGGAGGGAGGAGAAAGGAGATGCTGTCTGCCATCCTGGGCCCTGTACCCCTTCTCTGTCCCCTTCCCCATACCAGGGAGCCTCCCTCGCCACAGTGAACTGGGCCCATCTTGGCACTGGTATGACTTGAGGATGGTTCCTACAGTGTCCTGTTCTCCACCCGCTCCCAACCCCACGAATGCCCAAGCAGAAGAGGATTGTCCACAGCTGAGTATTCCCATTACCACATTCTGATACACAAGGCACAAACACAGATCAATTCAAATAATCTCACACTCACACACACTCATAGGTATGTTACAGAACTATCCAAGGGCCTGCAATGTACAGATAAGAACACAAGCAAAGAAAGGAAATCCTTTATGTCGATAGATTAGATTCACAGAGGAAGAAACTGCCCAGCATGTGTGTCCCCTCATGTAGATGTAGACCCCTTTACATGCAATCTCTGCTAACCAATCACACCCACCCCCCTCAGAACTCCTGATGTGGGGGAAGGGTCTGTGCCACTCACTCCCAATACATGGCAAGCCTCACGATCCAAAGAGAGTGGGATCTGGGTGGCTCAATGCTGTGGGCACCAGGGCCAGGCCTGAATCACTGAGGGTAAGGGAGAGGAGTGGAGAGACACCATCCCATCCCCACCCCCACTGCCACAATCAGTGCCAGGCCTGAATCACCACCAGAGTAGGGTGGGAGTCAGAAAAACCCTGCCAAAAATCCATCAAGCCCCCCACCCCAGTCCTCAGCCTGGACAAGAGTCAGGCTGACTAGTCCGGTGAGAGCCTGAGATCTTACAAGTTACCCACCCTGTTCCCCCCAGCACCCCAAATCAGGCCCAGCACAGCAGCATATTATTCAACTGCTTAAAATGCAGGCTAGGCGTCTGAGTCAGCCATAGCACTTAATTTTTTATAGATTAAAATGTATGCAAATTGGCCCGAGCCCCAGAGAGCATCCCCAAGGGGGGTGGGGGAGAGACAGGAGAAGTAGATCAGTGGCAGCAGGATGGGGGAGTTGGGGAGGGGAGTAGCAGCAGGCGAGTGGGAGGTTCCCATCACGAGGTGACCTGCCCTCTCCCCCACCTCGCCCTTCCACCTCCCCCCTCATTGTTCTGGTGGTTTGTTCCAGACAGCTCAGCACACACGGCCCCCCAACTGTGGCTAATTGTATTGAGGAATCATACGGGGTGTGGGGGGAGGAGGGAAGAGAAACTCTTCTAAACACAGGCCAACTACCCAAATATATGGGCCTGCAAGGCTGCAACCTTGTGCTTTGGGGGAAAAGACCCCCTCAGAGCTTTAACCCTAACCCTTCTATCTCAAGCTCCAAGGTACCACGGCCACCCTGTGTCTGCCCCAAACCCACTGGAACTGCTCCATGGCCAGTTAATGTCTCACCTTTCCAGAATGTCAACAATAGTACAAGCAAACATGAGAAGGCCTTCTGGCATCTGCAGGGCAACTGTGGACAGAGTTGGGAGGTGGAGGAATCAGGTATAATAGAACCTACAGCCACATCTTACCATTACCACTACTCTGATGCCAGACCTACAGCACAAGTCTGGCCCTGACAGATGCCTGAGAGAGGACAGGTAGAGCCCTTCCCTCTACCAACTGCTTACCTTTCTTGGCCTGGGCTTGTCGAATTCTCCAGATGGTCTTTGGGATCTCAAAGTTGTAGTTTGAGGGCAGGGCCTGGATGGCCTCCTGCAGCTGTGGGTCCCCCAAGATCTCAGTAGGGATCTGATTGGCCAGACGACCTCGGAGGGGCCCTCGACCTGCTGGTACACACCCGACAGCGAATTTTCCCTCAATCCTGCCAGGCCTGTTCTCACTGGTGTCCCCACCCAAACACTCCCGGAGGACACCTTCCTAGCAGCCTCTCTACATACCTGGGGAACCCAAAAGGCTGCCCAAAGCCAGTCCTGGGAGAAAAGAAACCCTTCTCCCTCCAGTCTCCCACAAAACCAATAGGAAAGCCAGAAGGAAATCTACAGAATTAACTCCCATATCACTTGTGACTAGGAACAAATGAGTGTAATAAATTGGGGGAGGGCTGGTCCCCCAGGGACCTCAGTGGCAGAGAGAACTACTTTCAATTGGGGGAAGACACTGACAAGATAAAAGTGAGGTGACTGGAACGGGGGGACTAAGATGTGATAAACGGATCAACTAATGGGGGAATGTTCAGCCTGAAAAACACTTGAAAAAGGGAGAGGGAACACAGTCCTAAAGGACTGTCCCCTACAAGAGTAATCAAACTGTTCTGCCTGGCCCTAGAAGCCAGGCTTGGACCCACTAATGGGTGGAAGTTGCAAAGAGGCAGATTTCAGACAGAGAAGCAAAATATGGACTGATCAGAGTCCTCCCCGAGTATATTCCTGACAGGGTTTGGGGGGATGGACTCCATGGCTTCTGAGATCTCTGACAAGCCCCAAATTCTGTGATCCCAAGTAGCCTGGCACAGAGAAGCAGCCTGAGCCTTACAAAGATAAATCCCCTTAGAATAGTGCTAGTAGGCATACATAGCACTTACCTGGGGAAGATATGGGGATACCAGGAGTAAATCACTATCACTATTGTAAAATGAGAAGGGGGCAGCTAGCTGGTACAGTGGATTGAGCACTGGGCCTGGAGTCAGGAGGATCCACGTTCAAACCTGGCCTCAGACACTTACTAGTAGTGTGATCTTTATATAGGGAAAATGCTAGAGAGAAATCATACTCTCCCGCCTCCTCCATAACTGTCTCAATGACTGGCCTGGAGATGAAGCCTAAAATGTTCCTTCATTAGAAACTGGATTTCAAGAATTAATGCCCTGCCTCTGGTTTTCTGCCAGAACAGAAGGGCACACATGGAGTCCCAAAGGGCTGAGGACCCTCGGTTCTCCCTGAGGTCACTCTGCATTCCCCCTTGGGAAGCCCCTCCACCCATGTATCCTGCGTCAGGGCACACAACATAGTGAGTCTGAAACCAGTGGAGCCAAGAGACAAGATTTGAACCCAGGGCTCCCTGACTCTGCTTCCATTATAGCCATGATGCCTGTGTCTAAGTTTAAGAACTAGCTCTCTCATTCCACCTGGACCCTCGTGTGTGTGGTCAGAGCTGACTCCCTTGTCCGCAGTGACAGCAGCTGAGAGGAGCTGTCCCCAAAGCCCTGGGACCTCTAGCTGGGAGACTTCAAGGGCTCCAGGGCCAGGAGGGTTGGCTGGGGTCCAAGGTCTGGAGCCCCCCCAGTGGTCTCCTGGAGGATTTGGCGTTTGTCGGGCAGGAGGGCACCTGGGGATTGATGATTTCTCCTCCCCCACCGCTACGTCTTTGGGCTTTCACGGGATCTGAAAGGGAGCTCAAAGACAGGAGTCTTTTTATGGGAAGGGTGAGATAAGCCTACGACGTGCTAAGCACAGTCTATGTCTCAATACAGCCCGGGGAGCTGGGTGCTATTATCAGCCCTATTTTACAGAGAGGGAAACTGAGGCAGGTGACTTGCCCAGATGCTGTTTGAGGTGGGATTTGAACTCGGGTCTTTCTGACCCCAGACTCTATTTTATAGATGAGGAAAATGAAGCCCTGGAAGTGCCGTGACTTGCCGGAGCCTCGCAGGTGCCGAAGGGTCTCGGGACCCGGGTTCGAGCCCCTCCGCGTCTCTGCTTTGGCCTGCGGGCGCCTCCGACCCGAGACCAGCGTCTGCTCCGCCTACCCCAGGAGGACAAACGCAGTGGGACCGGAGCATCTGGCGGGCGGCCCGGGTACGGAGAGGGAGATGAGGGAGGCCGTGCCGGGCCCGGAGCGAAGCCGCCGCACCTACCTTTGCTGGGGCCGCCCCGACCTCCCGGGCCACCAGCCTCCGGCTCTGCCAAGGCAGCCATCGTCAGCTCTCTCACGTGGGGACCCAAAAGGCAGCGCTAGACGAACCCGAGCGGCCGAGCCCGCAGGCATCACCAACAGATAGCCGAGCCGCTCCTGGGCGAGGGCGGGGCGGGGCTAGGGAGGGTGGGGAATGGCAATATGGGGGGCGTGTCCTGTCCCCAAACCGCCGCGCCCGACCCGAGACCTTTAGCGCGTGGCCCGGCCAGGGCTCCTCCTCCTACGACGTGAAGTCCAGAGGACGGAGGAAGCGCAGGGGTCAGGGAGGCTTTCCTTGCTTGCCCCCCGCCGTAGGACTTCCCCTCCCAGAGGACTGTTAGCTCCCGGTGGGCAGGGTCTGCTCCATTGAAACGAGCTGGTGCCTGCCTTGGGCCCGCGCAGGGTTCCACACGCGGTGGTCACTATCAGCTAGGTTAGCTAGACCGAGGTCAGCCCAATGGGGCTGCTCGAGCCCCAGAGGGTCACACTAGCGTAGCTCTGCACACCCTGCTTGCAGGTCAGTCAGGAAAGCCCCGTCAAAGGGGGGCTTTCCACACACCCTCCCCCGATTCACGGGGGCCCTGAGGACCACCTCTGGAGGAACCTCTACATTCTTCCGATAAATGACCTGTAGACCCGAATCCAAGGCTAACTTCCTGGACTGAAGGGCTATATATAGGGTCTTCGGTGTCGGGGAGCTGCCCAAGGTTTGAATTGAGGGCGCTGCCGCTGGGGTCGGAGCCAGCAAGCGTTTCTCTTGCTTTGGCCAAGCTATTTTGTGGCTGGTCTGGTCTGAAGCTGGGGCACAGCACCATGAAAGGCTAGGTCTGTCTGGAGAACCAGAGAGCCCCGGCCAATTCAGTCTCTTGCAGTAGAAAACCTCCTGGTTTAGATGCCCTAGCTTTCTGGGCTGCTTTGTTCTACCAACCTCCAAACCAGGCCTCCCCGAGCTCCTCCCCCTCCCTAAACTAATCCAGGCCTCTGGCCCTTTAAGCGGAACTCCCCGAAGCCAAGAGGCCTCAGGCTCCCCCGGAGGCCCTCACTGCTTAGAAACCCCTAATTAAGAGAAGGGAAGGGAGAAGGGAAAACAAGTGACTGGGTGTAGGCCCTGCCGGGGAGGCAGCAAGAGAAAGCACAGGCTTGGAAGGACTTAGGAGCAAGCTAGCCACAGGGTGGGAATTGGGCTGAAAGCAGCCCAGCCCTCCTGGGCCCCGCGGGGCTCAGTCACCCTTTGCTGAATCGCCGGTGATATCAGCGACTCCCTCCAACAGGGCCGACCACTCTCACTCCTCCTGTGTGTTCTCAACTGCTTACTGAGTGCCCAGACCTGTGCTGGGGATGGAAAGCAAAAAGGGAATCTTGCCTTTTAATTGGGCAACGGGAGGGGAACAATATAGACTTAGACGATGTACAAGATGGATACCAAGGAGATAGAGGGATGGGCAAAGCACTCCCAGACCCCATCTGTAGGTCCTCAAAACTGATGTAGTTTGGGGAAGGGGTTAGCACAAGTGGCCCATCACAACCACCCTGGGAAGTAAGCATTACAGGGTGGTATTCCATTTTTCAGTGGAGGCTCAGAAATGTTAAATCACTGGCCTCAGGTCACACAACTGGTGGGTGTGGGAAGCAAGATTTGAACTGAGGCTTCCTTTGAACCAAAGATCATTACTCAATCCACTGCTAGATTTCCTGTTACTGTAGGGATTCCAGTGACAATACAGGGGTGGTCTAGTCTGCTGGTTATGTCTCACTCCCACTAATGTAATCCTCTCACCTGTGATCCTCTCTTGAGTCAGGTTAGGCTTCTCTCTAACCAGGTTCTCTGCACAATCATAGATGGCATAAAGCCTTCCTACTTTAGGGCAAGAGCCTAAACCTTTGTTCTTCCCTCTTTCTTTCAGTCAGGACCTGCTCTGTGGGTCTTCACCTCTTCCCCCTCCCCTAACTCTGCAGGATGTCACATTGCAAAGCCTGGCTCCTCAGGGTAGGTGCCATCAGAGGGCCCTGGCCATAGTCAGAAGTCCAGGTGGAAATTTGTCTCTGGGCCTGTACCTGGCATCGGAAGAAGACTCTAAGGCATCCTAAAGGGGCCGATTCTGGCCTGGGAATTGGATCCCTCTGTGAAACTTCTCTTTTTGCATCTCCCACCCACCTGCTTTCCTTATTTCCAAAGAGTGACCTAGTGGCCTCATAGCCGCTGGCCCAAGGCCAGGCAGGAATGAAGTTCGGACTCTTAGACGGCTTTGCCAGTCCTTACTCCTTACTAATCTCTACATCTAGTCAGAAGCACCTGAGAACTCTGACGGTCCCTGAACCCAAGCGAGTTGGAGATCGGTTGGTCTCAGTTCAGGTAGAGAAGCAGTGATGGGGACCCCAGAATCTTTCTCAGCTGAAGCCTACAGGGTGCTTCTTCACCCTCCGGACTCCCCGGTTCCACCACCAGCAGATCACACTTATCGCCCCACTCCTCTCCATACACTCATCCCATCTCCTCGCGGGGGCTTTTCGGGCCGAATTACTCACTGGCCTGAGTAATTGCAGTACCTTAGGGACCGCTCAACTTGCTCTCCCCCGTCTTACACCACAACGCCCGCCTCCTCGCCACCCGCGTTCCCTGCCCGGACCCAGACTCCACAGCCGCTCCCAGCCCGCGTGGGGACCAAAATAACTCGTCCCCCACGCTCTCCAACAAAAGTCAGTGAGGACCCAGCAGCTACCACTACCAAGGAGGAGTTTGTGTACCCACTGACCGCACCCCCTCCTATAGCTGCAGGGAGTATGTAGAGAGCTGTCCAAACCAGGCCGACTCTGAACTGACCCAGAGAGAACCCGAACAATTGCTTCTAGTGTTCCCTTCTTTCCTCTCCTGGACTGTCCTGGGTTACTGAATCGGGAGCTGAGGAAGTCCCAATATCCCACTGGGCTTCAACTGGGGGGTGGGCTTTCCTTACCACTAAATTCCTCTTTTCATTTCACCGCAAAGGAAGGGTCAGAAACCAGAACTTACTAGGGAATAGGTTGGAGAGGGGCTGAGGCACGGTGCTAGAATAAACCCGCCTAGCATCTAATTTCTGGCAGCTCTTGAAAGTCCCTCAGTCGTCAGTCCCCGCCCCGCCTTTCCTGGTGCTATAGTTCTCATCTCCCTCTCTATCCTTGCCCAAGCTCCAGTGGAAGAGGAAGAGCTTCCCAGCCCGACACTCTAGAACCATAGACTCAGAGCTGGAAGAGAGTTTATAGGTCATCGAATACCAAGCCCTCATTTTGCACAGAAGGGGGTTAATGGGTTGGGAGAGGGGACAAATGACTTGGCCAAGGTCACACACGTGGAGGCTGGAACAGAACCTGACTCTGAGGACTCACAGGGTTCTTCTCCCACGGATGTCACCATACATCCCAGCATTCGCCCGCTTTCCTCAGCCCACAGCCCTTCTGTGCCTCTCTCCAGTCCCTTCTCTAGGTTTTAGGAAGAAAGTCTTGCGCTTCGTACACGAGTCCCCAAGTGCCAATGTTATCACCGCACTCAGCCCCATAAAGGAATGCCCTTTACCCGGGCTTAAATGGGACTGGCGGGCTGGGTTCTAACCGGTGGTCTCTCTTCACACGCTCCTCCGCAAGACCTTCGCGGAAGTATGAGCTTGGGTCTCCCCAAATGCCTCCACTGGACTGCAAAGGTTCCTTTTGCCCGGACGATATCAATCACTTCGTCCATTTAGGAGACTCTCTAGACTGGCGCTTAAGTGTATCAATGTGTGTGTAAGAGGAGGAGATAATAGTGGTCCTGGAAAAGCCATGCACCTGCTGACGTCCACATAAGAGACCACGTCTGAGACAATCCTCCCCATATCTCCCGGGAATGAAGAGAAAGGGGGAGCAGAGGAAGTAGGGACCCCGGCGGGTTAGCTCCAAGGCTGGGCTTCCTGGAGGCTAGGAGATCTAGACTTGTAGAGGCTTTGGATTGAGTGGGGGGCAAAGGAGGGGTAGCGTTCTCCTCCCCCCACCTCCCCCATCCCCCACTGCCTTCGGAATGTGCCATTCGCGGTTCTCAGCTCCTTTCTCCCCGTGACCTCCAAAACCTAGGGGCCCGCTCGGAGAGGCTGTGCAATCCTACCGCCTTTGAAGTCCCTGGGGAGGAGGGGCTAAGGGTCAGAGAGGGGCCAGGGCAGGGAGGGGGCAGAGTCAGGGTCAAGGCTGCTGGAGGGAGGGCACGAGGGGATGAGCTGCGAAGGTGGTCTCAAGTCCCCAGCTCACGGCTTGGCTATCGGGGACGGGTGGGGCAGAAACACCTTGGGAGGAGCCGCGCGGCTGAGCGCAGCTGCCCAGGGAATAGGACGGCGCTTGGGCACCGCGAGCAGAGCGCACTTTCATAAATTTTGTATGGGAGGCGCTCCGTGAGCGGGGGCGGGGAGCGGAGAGAAGGCGGGGAGGGAGAAAAGAGAGGGAGAAAAGGGAGGGGAGCGAAGGAGAGGTGGGGGAGGCGGGGGGAGGAAGGGAGGCGCCCCGTTCCGCGGCTCCTCGGTGTCCTGCAAACGCTCGGCAGGCGCTTTCCTGCGAGCAGCGCGCTCCGGGGCAAGCGCCCATTTGCAGCGGCAGCCCGAGGGGGCGAGGAAGGAGGGGGCCGTGGTCCACCGGCCGGGGGGCGGCTTCTCCCCTCAAAACCACCGCCAAAGTGCTCCAGCCGGCAGAGGCGCGGAAGAAGCGAGAGAGTGAGAACGCCGACGCTGCCACCGCCGGTTCCTGGGCAAGAGCAGCTCCCAGCTCAGCCCCGGGCACCTCCAGCGGACCCGCCCGGGCCGAGCGCGAGTGGTCGACCCTCCTCCGGGCCGGGGCAGGGCAGGGCAGGGCAGAGCCGCGCTGCCGCAGCACTTGGCCGCGGGGCGGCTATCCCCTCGGCAGCAGAAGCGGCGGCGGCGGCGGCGCGGGGCTGGGACTCAGGATGCCCCTGCGGAGCCGGGGCGCTGGGCAGGAGCAGGTCGCCGGGGCGCCCCCAGCTCCGCGCCCTCGGATTAGCAGCAGCTCTCACCCAGGGATTTGAAACTGGACCCCGCGTGGGACCGCCCCATCTCCGGCTTCTGACAGAGCGGCGGCCCCGCGGCCAAGATGCTAGCGAAAGGTGAGTTGGAGCCGCAGGGGAAGTTGGGCGCCGCCGCTGCCTCCGCAGCCGCCGCCGCGCAGGAATGGGCTTGCTGCGGGCGGACACCCGCGAGGGACTTGAGGGGACCACGGCTAGGTCGAGGTGGTAGAAATGTAGGAGGCGCTGGTACTGGCTGCAGCTGGAACTTACAGGGAGAATAACCCCAGAGCTAGCCAGGGCCAGTGCCCAGAGAGGCTAGTCCTGAGCAACTGATCGCGGAGTCAGTGGGTTTCTGAGGACTGGCTGCCCGAAGTGGGGCAGGAACCAGAGTCATTTGGGTAGGCGCGGAGAAGCTTTTCATTCCTGCAAAGTTCTGCCCTTGTTGACTGGGTTTTCCCGCTCTGGGAGCCGCAGCCGCTTACCCCAGGCGGTTCTGGTCGGACCCTGGCTCAGGTGCAGCAGCTGCTGCCTCTCCAAGCCGAGCCTCTGACGGTCTTTCTGGAGTCTGCCGGGCCCACCCACCCCTGCCTCTGCCCCCGCACCGTTTGCCCGGTCTTTGGCCTCTCTCCCAATCCCCATTCTACTTTATTCTCCTGGGGGAAGCCAGTAGAATTGGACCCAAACTAGGGGATGAAAGGGTGGTGGCTCCGCGGTCCCTCTTGCCCCTCAAACTTTACTGCAGCCTGGCAGAACCGAGCTGAGGGTGTGTGCCCCGACTCGAGGCCAGGGAAGGGCTGGGGTGTGGCGGCTGATGGAACTGAGAGCGCGGGAGCTGGCTAGGGAAAATGGGCGGGAGCTGGCCCGGCTAGCCAGTAGGTCTCACGCCTGCAGGAGGCGGCCGGAGCCCCGGATCACCTCTTTGGCTCCCGGCAGCCGGGTTCAGGAGCCCGGAGAGGCGCGGCAAAGTTGGCGCCGCTTCTGGGGAAGTCCCACCGCGCCCCCACGTGGCTCTGGCGCTCCTGGGCGGCCGTCACACGAGAGCGGGGCGCTGTCTCCCGGGCCCCGGGGAGGAGACAGAGCCTCCCGAACCGGGGGCCAGTCACCCGCTTCATGGAGTAGCAATGCATGCCGCCCCCGCCCGGGTCTCGGGGTGCTGATGAGCTCTGTTGGGACCACCTCCGAGCCACCCTCAGCTCCTCTGTTCTCAGTATCATCCATGCACCCCCTCTCCCCCACCCCCTCCAGCAAGCCGGCAGGCCCAGGCGCCCGCCAAATCCATCCCGGGTCCTCTGGGACAAAGGCTGAGTAGGGAGACTCAGGTAGCGAGAGAGGGGCCTGATCCCTGAGCTCGCAGGATCCTGCCTTAATCCGCCCTTGTTTCCATGGCAACAGACTGTGATGTCGTAAGCATAGGCTTGTGACCTCACAGCAGGATCAGGAACGAGAACTGCGGTTGGGGGAAGAGGCCCTGGGATGCGGGGATAGGAGCGGGTTTGCGGGGGGGTGATCCTATTAAAGGGGGAGCGGGGCTTGTGGGGAAAGGAAAAATATCAAGGCCAATTTGGGGAACTTGAAGGCTTTTCTTGGTGATGTGGTCTTTGCCTGTCTCTGGGCCACTAGGGGGTTCAATGGAATTGTCTTGGTTCTCCAGAATAGGAACCAAACTTCTCTGTCACTTTTTCTAGATTCCCAGCTATTGTCCTCCACGTGGGTCAGTGATTAAAAGCCCAGGAGATACTCATTAAGCGCTGTGGTTTGAATAGTCTCAGTTCCCTGGACCAGGCTGTGTCCCCTTGTCCCAGAAATCCTTTCTGTTCCTTCCATTCTATCAGGATGGCTAGTCATGGCTCTAAGATCTGGTGTTGAAACAGAATGTTTCAGGCTAACCACGACTGGAATCTATGCAACCCTTTGAGGTTTACTTTGTTACTTCTATCCGGTCCTGTTGTGAGTGCAAATTTTACCGACCCCGTTTTGCAGATGAGGAATCTTAGTCCCTGAGAGGCTGAGGGATTTGTCTTAAGGTCAGACTGTTAGCAAGTAGTAGAACCAGAGCCTTGGCCCCAGGTCCTTTGATTTCAGACATTCTAACAGACTATGCAGAATGACAGCCTCATGACCCACAAGTCTGCAGCAGGCAAAGAGACTTCCAGAGTCTTCCATGTCTAGGTCTGTAGGTTTCTGACAGCAGCAGTGGCAGAGATGAACTGACAGGTATCACTTCTTTTTTTCAGTTATGGGTCTTTTGACAGCTCACAGTTAAAAATGAACCATTGAAAACAGCCCACATGCTATATTTATATGGCTTAGGTGCATAAAGATAAATCATGCACTCCTTTGTATTGCATTTTTCTCTTACCTCTCGTCTCCAGGCAAGATAGAAGCCTGACTCCTGACTGGGAACCAGTCCCTTCTGGGAGCCTCTCCTTGGGGAGAGACACACCTACATCTCTTAAGAACCGGTTGCTAAAGGTTGGGCTGTTACATGTGCTTGAAACGGCCTATTTTCCTTCTTTGCATAGCTTGATTTGGAGTATAGGCCACTGGGGGCCATCTTGGTTTCCTCATGGGACTATTGATAGTAATGCTATGATTTATTAATAAATTTATGTTACATGTCACTTTGAGGCATACAAATGGCATTTTCTTAACAACTGTGGAAGGTAGTCTCAGTATGAATATCCCCATTTTACAAATGAGGAACCTGAGACTCAGAAAGGGCAAGTCATTTGAGCACAGTCATAGCATTTGAGACTTGAACTCAGGCTTTCTGATGCCAAGGTTATCTCTCTTTTCACTCTGAAAATAGAAAAGCCCATGAATTAGGGGGCATTCCTTGATTTCACAGGAGGTATATTGTCTTGAAAGGAAGTATCCTTTTTGCCAGCATTTCTCTCTCCATTTTCTACCCAGGGGACTTGGTCCCTTTGCAAAATCTAGTCCAAATCACCTGGGTGGCTTCTGGCTTCACCCCTGGCCCCCCCCCCCCCAAAACTATGGAAACTTGGAGCTGAGGGTCAGAATAAAGGGAGAATGTCCTGCTTCCTGCTGTAGATGGATGTTTTTAGCAGAGACCAAGCCAAAAAGGTCTGAATGGATACTCATTGACAATGCCAGGCACTCTATAACTTACTGATTCTTAACAGGTTGGCTAAAACTGGCAATATGGAAAGCATCACAGGCTTGGAGTGAAAAGAACTAGGTTAACTTCTGACTTCTACCTACTAGTCATGTGACCTCATATTAGGCAGATAGCTTTACCAATCAGCCTCAGTTTCCTTATCCATAAAATGGGAATAATGATATTCACTTAAGTCACATGGTGGTTCTGTCAAATTTGAAAATGAATCCAAAATTCTTAGCAGCCAAATATAAAGAGCCTCTGATTTACATTGCAGGGACTCTCCAGAGACCCAACTTCTTTATAATGTTGTTGTTTTGGGGGGGTGTCAGGATTTGTCATTTCATCTGTGTAGGGGAACTGTCAGTAGAGAGGACACTAAATGGGTAAGAGACTTAGTTGCTTAGGGCACACTGAAAGTTGGAAATGACTTGCCCAAGGGCATCTAGCCAGTATGTGTCAGAAACCCGTGACTGCTTGCATGTTTTCATGACTTCACAAGCCAGCAGCTATCAATTCACTATAGCAATGGAGCCTTTGTGAATGGCCTGATCCTTCATGCATTGAAATTAGTGAATTTAAAACTAGACAGCCACTGATGTTGAGTTTCTAACAAAAGGCTTAAAAAAAAAAAAGAATTATTGCCCTGGGGCTGAAGAGATCAAGTGTTTTGCCCATGGTCAGCCAATTAGTCAGTATCAGAGCAGGATTCCAGCCTAGATATTTCTGAGTCTAGCACATGCCTATTCATTATACCGCACTGCCTTTCCTTGTAACCATAGAGCACTGTACCAATGGGAGATGCCATTATTATAAGCCTATCCAAGGCTGGGATGTGACAGAATGTGATAGAGAAGAATTTAGGGAGCACTGGAGGCAGGGAAGGCAGTATAGACAGCCATGAAACCCAATGGAGAATTCAAAGCCTTTCCCATAATGGAAGGGGTCCCACTGAGGAAGCTTGCTCTGACTGGGTATTGACCTGCTTTAAATCTGAGGAAAGTGGAAGGGCATTGGTTATTTGGGGATGGTGGCTGCGGGGGTGGGGAGGGGACCTTGGGTTTTAGCTTTATCTCTTTGATCTCCACTTCACTCAAGCTCAACTTAATAGTCCAAACAAGCCTGTGGTGCCAGGGGTTTAGCATTTCCAGTCGAGGGAAAGATAGATTCACCCTGCCTCACATAGACCAGGCCTCCAAACTGCTCCCACTGTCAGAAAAGGCAGAAGCAGTCCAACAGCCCAGGCCTGGTTAGAGCTGCTGACAATGCCCTGGTTTCCATCCCCTGGCTTAGCCTGGCGGTGCTGGGGATATAAAAAGCAATGATCTGGTCAGAGATGAGAAAGAAGAGGCGAAGACAAAAAAGTCACCCAGCATCCTTCAGGAAGGAAGGATAGAATGATACCAGGTTCGGTGCCACTGAAGGCCTCCTGTTTAAAATTGGGAGCTATGGATTTCATTTTTAGAGCCCTGAAAAACAGAATGCAAATCAACAGCCTCTAGGCTCATTTAGAGCCTTTCCCTAAAGTTTTTTGTCATGTTAAGCAAGGAAATAGAGTGCCAAATAGGCTTTGTTAAGTGGTAGCCTAATTAATAATTTAAAATCTTGTAGCTGTCTTTCATTAGGATTTATCTGTCCACCAACCACAAAATCAGTCAAACACACTCATTTATAAGTTAATGCCATCTCTGAATAATTCAGTGAGCAGCTAGATTAAGGCCTGCCATCCTACAGGATGCCTTAGTTTCCACAGCCAGATGGTCTAACATGGTGGCACAATTGGACCCCCATCCTTTGAGCATGAAGGAGCCAGTGAGTTTGGGGAGCATCAAACAGTTGGTGGAGCATGAGTTTCCAAGGCTTCTCTAGGCAGACAAAGGGGGAGCAGGCACTACCAATAAAGCATCATTTAAGCACCTATGGGTGCCGAGAGCCAGCCTGGCCTCTCCTTGGGTTGACCATGACTGAGCACCCTTCAAAATGAAACACTTAACCCAGAGAGAGAAGGGAGGAGGCTGAGAAGGGAGCTGCCATGAGTCTCTAAAAAGCTTTTCTATTTGGTGCAGGGATACTGGGCACATAAGGCCGTAGCTATAGAGCTGAGCACTCCTCTGAGGGCAGAGAGAGGAAGATTCTCCAGGGCATCCGCTGGCTTCCTTGCAGGGACTGAGCACCTGAAGATTTTCAGCCCAGTCTCATTTGGAGGAAAGGGCTTAATGCAATCCCTTTCCCCAGCCCAGGAATCCTTCGGTAATGGAGTCCTGGCTGCTCCTGGAATGGCCTACAGCCCTCAGCCTGAGTGCTGTGTTTTGGGTCATCATGGGGTCTCTGCAGTGCCGTGTTCCATAAGGATAACAGAGGAAAGGGATTGGAGACAGGGAGCTGAAAATTCTGCCAGAGAGAAGAAGAAAAAGGGGTGCGGGAAAGGGGGAAGCATATGTTGCGTGAATGTTCTCTCCAGTGGCTTGAATAAAAGAAAGTATAATTGTGAAGGCTGGTAGGGAAATGTTCCCTGTGTGTGTGTGTGTGTGTGTGTGTGTGTGTGTGTGTGTGTGAGAGAGAGATATGTGTGTGCGTGTGTGCAAGTGCATGCATGCATTAGTATGCTCACACACACATCTATAAGGATACATAGCATATAAAGAGGCTTTAGAATTGGAAGAGACCTTGTAGACTATGACTAGATAAGGAAACTGGGGCCCAGGGAGATGAAGTGACCTCTGATCATAGGATCATAGTTCTAGATTTGGAGGGGACCTCAGAGGCCATCTAGCCCACCCCCTTATTATATAAAGAGAGAAACTGAGCCTCTGAGGTGTTGAGTGATTTGTACTCTTTCACACAATGTGAAAGGCAGTAAACGTATGGGAGCTAACATCTTTATGGCCTTTTAAGGTTTGCAAAGTACTTTATAAACGTTATCTCATTTGGTTCTCACATCAGCCCTGGGAGGTAGATGCATTTATCATCCCCATTTTACAGTTGAGGAAACTGACGTTGAGAAAGGGTAAGTGACTTACCTAGGGTGGCAGCAATAGGAAGTGTCTAAGGGAGGATTTGAACTCAGGTCTTCCTTAAGTCCAATCTCTCTATTCATTGCACCACTCAGTTGCCTCACCCAGGTCTTCCTGGCTCCAGGCCCAGCAACTCTCCATCATACCACACTGCTTCTGGTCTCTGAAAAATCTTATGCTTCTGCTTACACAGGGCCATTTCCCAGAGGCTGGATTTTCAGGTGATATTTGATGGGTGATGCCTGAGGTCTGGCAGTTTTGGAAAGACTTCAAGGATGGACCCAGGGATGCCTTATCCAAGAACTAGCCTTGTGAAGCTTGTGACCAGAAAGCTGAAGACCAGGGCCTGACTTTGTTTTCTAAGTCACAAAGACCATCTAGTAAGTGCTGAGGGTCTGTGGTCTGCCCTAATCAAGAGGGTGCTCTGTCCTCCGATACCCCAAATCTTGGGAATGCTGAAGAAGACCAAGACCCCGCACGGGAGGACAAGCCCTCTGGCACCATGTTCCTGTGACATAGTACAAATGTTGGTCTCAGATTTTACATACCAGCCCAGATCAGATTTCACCAAGCAAAGAAACCCTGGCCATCTAGCCAGAGTGAGAGAGCAAAATAAGACAGAGAAATGAAAGGAAAATTCAAAGGATTGCCAAGAGATGCTTACAGTGGCTTCAGGGAATGATCTCACTGTTCAGTTCTGGCTGTTGCCATAGGATAGGGAAAGGGTAGCCAGGGATGAAGAGGGCCTGGAGCTCTTAGATCCTGCTCTGGAGATGCTGAGAGGTGAGCTCTGGTCATCTGGTAGCAGGTGGTACGCCCTGAGACTCAACATGGAGGGACTTGTGGGGGCCAGTCAAGACCAGAGAAATCACCTGCCATGAGACAGTTGTAGATGAAGGTGGAAGCTTCCTTGATGAAGGCAGAAAGGAGGAAGGAATGAGAAGGCATTTGGGTTGTCAGGATCAGTGTCCGTCCCCCCAGGTTCCAGCTAAGGTTAAAGTAGAGAGAGGAGACAGACTCCTGAGATTCCAGGACAGGCCTTGATGTGGAGGAGCCAGAAATATGTATTTCCTAAGGAGGAGCTGGATTGCTCTACAGGGAAATGAGGGACTCACATGGCCTGAGAAGGTGTCGGGGCAGAGAGGAGGAGGGAGCAGGTGGGCTACACAGTGCCATGCCAAGGACTCCCCTGAGTAATAGGGGAAGAAGGAAGAAAAAGGCAAGAGGGTCTGCTCTCACTGTGGCTTCTCCTGCCAGGACAAGGCACTAATTTGAAAGGAGGTTTCCAGAAGCAAAATGCAGATGGGCTCAGGGTGGCCCAGGTATGGCCAGCCTTGAGTCCCAACTACCCTGGGGACATTATAGGGTGACTCTGGGATACTTTAGGCTCAGACATCCCAGGGGAATGATGAGTGTGTGTTCTACTCCACTGAGGGGGATGGTCACAGAGGAGGAGTGGGCAGCAGCTCTGACTGGAACCTCCATGGTAACCGTGGCCAGGTCACTGTTCTCCATCTTAAGCCAGGCACAGATCTGTGTGTCCCATCGACATCTCTGAACCTCAGTCTGGGCATTCCCTGTTCTCTAAAAGAGATAGATTCCCCAGAAAAGAATGATTGGGGATAATTCAGCAATCAAGACAGGGTAGGAGGAGCAAAACCGTTTGTCCACTTGATTGCTGAGAGCTGGTGATGTTTCCCTGAATCTACCTCTCCCCTCCTGCCAATCTGTCTTGTTAAGATGACATTTGACAGTAATGAGTCCTGAATTGTTTGTATCTTCCCTCCTTTCCTCTCTCCTTTCCTTCCTGCCTCCCCTTCCTTTCTCCTTTCCCTTCTTTCCTCCCTCCCTCCTTCCTTCCTTCTCCTTCCCCTTCCCCACTGTCCTTCCTTCTATAAGAACTTGTATAGTGCCCACCACATGAGGCCAGGTTCTGAGTGCTTGGTTTCCTTCCCCTGTACTACTCAAGGGCAGTTACCACTACCAGTAAAGACTGTCCTGGTGTCCGCTGCCATCTTTCAGGCCTTCTTTGTCTCTGGGCCCCCACTCCCTCCTCCAGGCCCCTCTGCCTTCTCCTCTTTGTATTGGTCTGCTGTGGTTTTGGAGAGGCAGAGATGCCTCTGTCGGGTGGTCTCCTGCAGGAACACTAATCTCCGAGGCCTCAAAGGGCAGAGACGCTATGTTAGTGGCCCTGCCTGTGTTTACTCTCCTGTCCTTGACTAAAGTGGATTTTCTGCTAATGAGCACTTGGTTGCCCAGAGGCCAATGACCTACCTGTGCTGGGCTTTGCACTTGCTTGTGCCAGGGACAAAGAGAGGAAGCCTTGTCTTTCTCATTCCCCTCTCCCGAACCTCTACCTCCATATCATTCCTCATTGTCTTTGGGGGCTCTCAGGTTTCTGTAATGGCTTCCAGGCTTTTAATGATAGGATGGAAACTTTGGGAATAGGAGTCAGTGCCCTTTACCCTTGGATGCCTGAATAGTTTATATGGGGTATACAGCTCAAGGTCACCAGCCTGGCCCAGATGGGATTTAGAACTCAGCAGAAAGAGCACTGGTGCTCCAGGGTCAGAGGAGCTGAGTTCAGATCTTAACTTGGAAACTTACTTCTCATAGGACCTTAGGCAAACTTTTTCTTTTCTAGGCTTGGCTCTCCTCTGTAGAATAAGACAATTCTCTGAGATGATCTGTGACCTCTTCTAGCTCTGCTTCTGGGGTGTCTTCCTCTACCACTCCCATCCCCCATATAAACTAATTACAGACCACACTGCAATGTATTTTCCAGCTCTGGGAGAGTCCAACTGTGCTCCAGCCTGGTAGATTTCTGAAGGCAGGAGGGTCCTGACCTCAGACTTGCCTTCCAAAATGTGGTTCTCTTTTAGAATTCAAGAAGTTCTTGCTTTAGACTATAAATCCATGAAGGCAGGGGATGATGTCCTATCTAAACTTTGAATAGCCCTTCAGCTCAGTGCGCTGTCCACAGGAGTCATTGTAAGATGTTCCTCAAGTAATCAGTTGGATGACTTGGGAGGGCCCTTGGTCACCCCGTGCCTGTAATCTTCTCCATCTGCCTCCCTCTTAGGGCCTTCAGTGCTTGGCTCCAAGGTTGCCTCCTACATAAGACCTTCCCTGATTCCCTGCACTCTTAATTCCACTTTATGATGGCTTTAGATTTCTCTCTCATGTCTTTTGCATGATATTTCCTCCCTATCAGAATCTAAAGTCTTTGAAAGCAGGGCCTGCCAGATTTCAGTTTTTGTAAACTCACCCTGAGAGATCTAGCAAGTGTGTAATAAATGCTTGTTAAATCATTGCATTGGGATGGGCCAGTTTTACTTTTGGCAGGAGGTAGTGGAGAGGGAAAGGGGAAAGCATTTATATAGCACCTACTATGTGTCAGCTACATGTTAAATTATTTAAAAAATTATAAATATTATCTCATTTGATTATCATACCCTGCTATTATATACCCCCATTTTAAAGTTGAGAAAAGTGAGGCAAACAGAGGTTAAGTGACTTATCCAGGGTCACACAGAAAGAAAAAAGAGAGTAAAGTATGTCCCAGGAAGTCAAGAGGGAAAAGATAGAACCATATGGGAAATAACTTTTTGCCTCAGAAGAATTTTCTTTGTCTCTTGTTTAGGTTAAAATGTTTCTGATATAACAGATAAAATTTGGCTGGGGATGAGCCTGTGATTACTGTCTAATCACTCTGAGTGGTTTGGATAATAAACGACAAACAGCCCCTGCCTGCTAAGCTTATTCGGGAAAGTAGCTGTAGAGTCTCTTGTGCTGGCAGAGCAAGTGAGTTGGCACAAGATGATGTGAGTTCACGAAGACAGAAAACCACCTGGCATGCCAGCGTAGGCCTACCAGAGAGGGGGATTAGAGGGGTATGCTGGTCATCCATGCCCTGTGGGCACACAGGGCTGCCCCTATGTTGGCATGAGCAGCCCCCTACGCACCGGGAGCCCATTGGCACGAGGTGAGATGTTTTTGCCGTGGGTGTGCTAGTGAGACACGCTGTGAGTGGGCACAGGGAGTGGGTGCCTTGGTGCGATCCACACCACGTGTCTCAAGAAAAGCTTTTGGGTGTGGGGGCATACATTGCCCATACAGTGGGCGGGTTGTTGAGTCTCATAGCATGGGGGTTTATAGGACAAACCAACTCAGCTCTGACCCACCCTAGCAAAATGGATGACAACCAACTTGGGAACCCGCAACCCAGACTTTTGGTACAAGTCTCCTGGGAACATGGACAAGGATGAGGATTACACCAGCCCACTTCTTGAAATTGTGGAGTAAAAGCTTATTTCTCACCAAAATCATTGTAACAGATCTCTTGGTCTCTTGCAATGCCTCTGTCTCGATCTCAGCACCATTGTGAGAGGGCCCTTACCTACACTTATGTAGAAAGAGAGATTCATGGGGCCCTTGGGGGGGAAATTGGCAGTCTTCTGATCATCATTTATTCATAGGGATATTGGATGATGAGGGGATGGGGAGCTGAGGGGCTTCCATTAGCGAGAAGTGGACCAGGCGGGAAGCCTTGCTCTGCATTTGACATTTCCTGGGCTCAGTTCTACTAGGAAGCTGTCTTTTCTTTTATAAGGTTTTGCTTTTAATGTTCTATTCATGGGCTCGTCTGTGCAGTCCATGCAGAGGAGTGAGGACGAGGCTGGGCAGGCTGAAGGTTGAGCTGGGCTCCCCCTGGGTGGGGGGGTGGGAGGGGGTGACTTCAGGGGTCAGAGAGCTCAGTCAGGTAATTGGGTGGCAGATGTGTCAGACGCCTGGGCAGGGAGAGCCAGTAGAAGGAGGTAACTCTGCTTTTTGGATTGGGAGGCCAGTTTTACTTCTTGCCTCAATTTGTGATGGGCCCTAAACCCATATGCCCATTTGTGTTGCCTTCCTGCTTTTTGTCTGACCCCTGGGAGATGCTACCAGCAGACTGGGGAGCAGCAGTTCTGCCATTGCTCTCCTGGCTTGGGGTCCCAGAGCAGAAGGGCCACCTCACCAGAATGTGAGGAGACTCTCTAGCATCCTCAAGTTCATTTGCCTTCTGCAGGGAGTAGGGAACAGGGGAGTAGCATGCAGGAGACCATAGTGACTCATTTGATCTGCCCCTAGCATTAGAGGTGGAAAGTCCTTGGAGGTTATCTAGTCTGTGACAGAGTGGACCTGCTCAAGACCACAGAGGTAGTAAGTGGGAGAGCACAGAGTCTAGTCCCAGATTTTGCAGCTATCCTTAGTGTGACCTTAGACAAGTAACTTACCTCTCTAGGCCTTAGTTTCCTCATCTGTAAAACAGGGGTGGTGTGAGGTTGACTGGAAGACCTCTAAAGACCCTTCATGCTCTAGATCTGAGACCCTATGACATGGATATTAACAGCCTAGGATAGTTATGACAGCCTAAGAATCAATCACCTGTCTCCTCCAGCTGGTAGGGAGCTCTGCATTCAATCGGAATTCAAATTGCTGTATCTCATCTGCCAGTGAAGAACTCTCAGGTGTTTCCCTAGTTTCACGGAACCATCCCACCCTTCTACAGCCCAGCCCATCCCCCAGCCCACATTTTTGGGATGGTTGGTCAAGAAACAGCCCAGTTATATTTTTATACCTAAGTGTCTCTTAATGAGGGAACAGCAGTATGTATTGGGAGGGGGAAGTCAGTTTCTAAGACTAAAGGCAGGGGAGGGAGCATGGGTGCTACAGGGAGGAACCTGGATTCAAATCTCAGTTCTGGAGCTTTTAAGGACACTTGCAGTGTGGATGGGTCCTTAGTCCCTCAAAATAGGGTTTTGTTGTTTAGTTGTGTCTGACTCTTGGGGACCCCATATGGGGTTTTCTTGGCAAAGATATTGCATGTTTAGCCATTTCCTTCTCCATCTCACTTTACAGATGAGGACCCAAGGCAAGTGGAGTTAAGGGACTTGCCCAGGGTCACGCAACTAGTAAGTATCTGAGACTGGATTTGAACTCAGAAAGATGACTGTTCCTGATTCCAAGCCTAGCACTCTATCCACTGTACCAGCTAGCTTCTCCTAAGACAGGGTAGATAGAACAAGGCTATTATTCTTTAGTCAAGGATGATGTTGGTATGAGGTATGCTCCCCATCTCTGTGTGTAAGACCCCTCTCTGCAAGGCCCATCTCATGCGCTATGAGCATATGGTCAAGGGCAGGTGTGCTGACCTAGGATGCCAAAAATGGTGGTCACATTACATTTTGTGCTGGAGAGTCCAGCAGGGCAAGTTCTGGGCTGGGAATAGCAGCAGTGGCCTCATTCAGAAGGAGCTTAGTGTTTTACTTGGCAGAATTTTATGGAACAGGATTCACACTATTGATTCAATGGCCAACGCAAACCTCCTTCTAGACATTTTAGGCTGTGGAGAACTGGAATTTTTCAACAAGGCCCAACCTAACACTAGGAGATAAACTTCAGGGTGATGCTGAGCTCAGGCAGAACCTGGCATGGGCAAGATTCTCCTGTCTTTTCTTTCTGACCAGTTGCTTTGAACTGCTGCTTGTCTTCCCTTGGAGGGAATTAGATGGTTACCTGATCCTGTGGTTCACCTGAAGCCCTGAGCAGCAAGAGAGAAACTTCATGCAGGGGCCATAGAGGACTATCAATTTAGAGGCAGCCTTCTGGTCCAGCCCCCCTTATTTTACAAATGAGGAAACTGAGACCGAGAGAAGCGATGGGTGATTTCTCTAGACAAGCCATCTGAGTCAGATTTTGGTTTCCTCATCTGTAAAATGGGAGGATGATCCCCATCATAGGTAGCTCACATCAGGCTGTTTTGAGGAAAGGGCTTTGCCAACGTCACAACACAGATGATACTTGTGGCTTATTACTTTGGACCACTGCGCTATGGGATATTCCTCTGGAGACACCAAGGAGCTAAGAAGGCAGATCAAGCCCTGGCCTTACATGAGGCCGCAGAGACAGAGAAGTCTTCCAGGTATTTTCACACGCTCTCCTGCTTCCATCATATTCCTAATAATCCTGGATCCCATCCAGGTGGATCTTGTGGAAAATGTTGCTTTGAGACTTTCTTCTGTTGCTGGTATTTCCTAATTACCTCTCCATACCTTACCTCCCTTCCCTCTCCCCAAAAGAATGTCAGTGCTGTAAGTGATGTATCTGAGACTGGATTTGGAAGTCTAGCCCCTTCATTGAACAAAGGGTGAACCTGAGGCGTAGAGAGGGGAAGGGTTAGGGATCCAAATTCAGGATGCCTGAGTTCCTGGTTCATTATACTGTATCACAATGCATTCTGGGATAGGGATTTTCTGAGCCAACTGAGGCTGGCACTAACTCAGAGACTGTTAGATCAGAACCTCAGAGATTGCCTAGTCCAACCTAAACCTGATCAAGAACCTTCTCAAATGGTCATCCGTTTTCCCCTTGAAAATCCCCATTTAACTTGCTGCTTTCCAAGGTAAATCATTTCTCTTAGGGAAATACTTTAATTTTAAGAAGTTTTTCCTTACGTTCAGGTGAATCTGTTTGTTGTTAGCCCTTCGTAACCTGGATCCAACTTGCCTTCCCAGATTTATTACACATGCATTTTACTGGCCAAACTTGTTATTTTTCATATGTGATACTCAATGTCTTGTCTCCATGTCTTTGCATAGGCTGTCCCCTATGCCAGGAATGCCATTCTTCCTCATTCCTCTTAGAATCCCTGATCTCTTCAGAGTTCTGCTCAAATGCCACCTCCTGAAGAAGCTGATTTTCCCCAGCTGTTGGTGCCTCGCCCTCTGAAGTAACATTGTATTTATTTTGTATCTACTTATCTGTTTACAATTGTTGTTTAGTCTTTTTCAGTCATGTCTGACTCTTCCTGACCCAATATGGAATTTTCTTGGCAAAGATACTGGAGCACTTTGCCATTTCCTTCTCCAGTTCATTTTACAGATGAGGAAACTGAGGTAAACAATGATAAATGACTTGCCCAAGGTTACACAGCTAGTAAGTATCTGAGGTCAGATTTGAACTCAGGTCTTACTGACTCCAAGCCTGACTCTATCCACTGTGCCACCTAACTGTGGGAGTATATGGGGTGTTCAGGGAGGACTAGCATCTTTGGAGTGAGGGCTTCCCTCAGGAAGCTGCTCATCTATCTTTGATATCCACCTGTCACCCAACTCTCACCTGTGACTCCAAGAAGTTGTAGCATGAGCAGCGGCCACACCCTGGTAAAAACCACCTTGGTAGATGAGTTGAACCAGGTTAAGGATAACAGACAAGCCTCAAACCAGTCAGTGAGTCAGGGGGTGTGTAGCCAGTCATTTTGACTTCTGTGTTGCCCATTGGACTTGGACGTCTCCCAAAGAGAGAGTGAGGCTCATGACTCTGTAACTCAGCCTCCCTTAAATCTAACTCACGATCAAGACGTCACTCAAATCATGATGTCTTTTGGTTTTCTTCGAAAACAAACTACAACAAATGCTTACATGTTGTCTCCTTGTAACCTCCTGAAGGCAGGAATTGTCTCATTTTTGTCTTTGCTTTTTCGTCACTTAACACAACGCCTGGAACACTGAAAGCACTTAATAAATGCTCATCAGTTGGTTGATTAATCCTAGTTCACTCCCCAGGATTAACCCAAACAAGTGTTGTAATGCTTAGACCAACACTCCTTATGCTCAAAGAAAACTATTATGCCCCCTTCTCCACCCAAATCTTCTCTTTCCGACTTATATGATCTGATGCTGAGTGAAAGGAGCACCAGGAGAACTTTGTGCACAGCAACGACCACAGTGTGTGAGAGTTTTTTCTGGTAAACTTGGAACTTCATTGCATTGCAAGAACTTAAAAAAAAATTCCCAATGGTCTTCTAAGGCAAAATGCCTTCCATATCCAGAGAAAGAATTATGGAATTCAATTGCAGATTGTAACAGATCATGTTTGTGTGTGTGTGTGTGTGTGTGTGTATTGCGTTTTGGTTTATTAGATGATTTCTCCCACTCATTTTAATTCTTCAACAAAACATGACTATAGTGAAAATGTATTTAATAGGAATGTATATGTAGAACCTATACAAAATTGTATGCCGTCTCTGGGAGGGAGGGGGGAGGGAGGGAGGAAGGAGGGGAAAATGATAATCTAAGTTATATGGTAGTTATTGTAGAACACTGAAAATAAATAAAATTAATTAATTTTTAAAAAGTCTTCTCTTTCCCACAAAACATTCCTCCATTTTTATTGACTGACCCTCACATGGTATAGTTTGGAATCCCAAAGGCATCCTACTACCCTGCCTCCAGACACCCTCCAATCTGTCGGTGTTCCTCCTACTGAAGAGGATAGAACATTGTGGAATTGTCTTGTTCCTCATTCTGGACATTGTTCCTTCTCTAAGTATGTCTTCAGATCACATGAACCTTCCTGGCTCCTGTTCTCACCGTATCACACCAGGACTCCACGTTAAGCCTGCCATCATCACCAACCTCAAGTTCCCTTGAACAAGAACCGTTATTTAGCCATGTTTCCCCTGCCCTGTTATTATGGAATGGAAAAAAAATCAACTATACAATAGAGGGTGAGATTACTGGTAACTAACTGGTTTCTCCAAGGTTTGGGTTTTCCAAGAATTGCAATCTGCAGCATTACCAGGAAAATATTTATGTTAGAGAGATGAGGCTTTGCACTCAGGAGTAGTTTGAGGTGATTTGAAAGCTCTGTACGATTTCCCAAAGGCCCTCTGCCCTCTTCTCCTCCCATTCATCTCATGGTCATCCAGCTCTAGTACTTTTCCCCATGATGTACTAAATCATTGGACAATGTCTATATATTCAATCTTTCTCTCCTGAGTCCCAGGTCTGCATCATTAATTACCATCTTAAAATTCAACATTTCCAAAACAAATCTCATGGTCTTTCCTCCCAAATTTGTCTGTTGCTGTTTAGGGTACCACCTCCTATTCACCCAGGTTAAAAACTTTAGTGTCATCCTCAATTCCTCACTCTCATTCATCCCACAGATTCAATCTATTGCCAAATCTTGTCATTTTCCCCCTCGCAATTATCTCTTGTATATGCCCCCTTCTCTCCACTAATAGATACCAACCACCCTTATCTAAGGGCTCATTACCTCTTCCTGTCTGGACTATAGCAATAATTGGCCTTCCTGCCTCAAGTCTCTCCCCATTCCAAGCCATACTCCACACAGCTGTCAAAGTCATTGGCCTAAAATGAAGATTTGACCATGTCACCCTCTTCTCCCTCTCCTACCTATCCCCCAAGAAATTCCACATGCTTTCTATTGCCTCCAGGATCAAATATGAAATCCTGTTTGGCATCTAAACCTGATCCTTTCCTACTTTTCCTTTCTTCCTACATGTTATTCCCCTCTGCAAATTCCACCATCCAGGTATACAAGCCTGTTTACTCTTCCTTACATACAAACTCCATTTCTCAGCCATGTACCTTTGTACTGACTGTCCCCTACCTTCCAGCATCTCTGGCTTCCTTCAGGATTCAGTCCAATTCCTACCTTTTGCAGCAGTTTACCACCTGCTCAATCCCTTCACTCAGAAATTGCCTTCCATTTACACTGTATATATTTTGTATGTACTGTTACTTGCATGGTGTCTCTTCATTTAGAATAAGAGCTCCTTGCAGGCAGGGACTGTATTTTTGCCTTCTTTCTATCCTGAGGTCTTAGCGCAGTATGTGGCGTATTGTAATTTCACAACAAATATTTGTTGACTGATTGACTTGGACTGGCCACCAACCTGTATATCTGGACAAGAAGTATTTTTCATCCATTTAGTTTTTTCCATGTAGATTGTGAAAGCCAATCTCTTGAATAGTAATGGATCTCATTGAGAGAGACTTTAATGTTTTCTAGCTTGTTGAAATCAGTACAATGCCTTCTACAAACAAAAGCACCTCACCATCTATAGGGAATCCTGATTCTACTGAGACCTTGCACAAGACATCCTCTGCAACTTTGGCAAGCGTACAATTCTTTGTTCTCTGCCTATGATAATTGGAGGATTATTTGAATGGTTATTTCTGTGATCAAATTCATGAAAGAATCCTGGATGATTTTAACATGTGCACAGGATAATCTTTATGGAAGGAGAGCCTACAAGGCGACATTTTACCCTACCTGAGTCAAAGGTTTTTTGGTGATTGACAATAAAATGGTGGCATCTTTTATTTTCTGCCCCATTGGTTAATTGTATAACATTAAGAATGTATTCTACTCTAAAGATTTTTTTGCACCTGTTCCCACCTTATATTTTCATTCATGGAAAATAATAACAATATTTATATCATATAACATCACTCAAGATACATAATAATGAATAATAAATTATTTTTGATTGAGACAAGATAACTTCAATATATAGGTGCACATTTAGAGACATTTCCACTCCAAATGTTCATATGGACTATTTCTACCCTACCTGTGGTAGAGTCTTCTAAACTTATGTTGGTCTGATAAGTATAGTCAGACACACTGTACCTTGACCTCAACATATAATGTCATTTTTGTCTTCTTGGAGCAGGAAAAACAACAGCCAACCAGCCAGCTCAGTCTCTGTCTCTCTCGCTCCCTCTTTTCCCAGTTCCCTCTCTTTCTCCTTCTGTCTGCTTCTCCCTCTCTCTTGTCTCTGTCTCTCTCTCTGTGTGTCTCTCTATCTCTATCTCGGTCTCTCTCCCCTCTCTCAGTGTCTCTTGCCCTTTCTCTTGACCTCTTTCTTTCCCCTCACTCACTCTCTGTCTGCTCCTCTTTCCCTGCTATCCAACATTTTTTGTTCTCACTTTATGATTTGTCAATATTTTCTGGGTTTGATGCAACAGACCCTTCCCAACAAATACACAGCCCCCTCATTACCAAGTACATTGCCTAAAAACATTTACACACAATGAAACCATTTAATAGCGTGATTGCGACTGATAGTACATGCCATTTTTTTGTAGTTTGCACGTAGATCATTCTCATAAAGATTTTATAAAGATGAGAAAGTTGGGCAGAGAGTTATTGATGTTCTCTCAATTGTCTTCTTTTGGCTAGTGATATCATTTGATTTTTTTTCTCCTATTCTAGCTTCATTTCCCTTCTCCCCATGCTCTCCGTCCCCCAAGACGTCCCCCTGTTCTTTCAAGATCGTGGCTCCTTTGGCATGGATTTTTTCAGTATGAGTTTGCTTCGTTTCTTTCTGATGTCATCTTCCTGTGGATCATTTCTGATACTCTGGAAAGGCTAGTAGGGACTGAGAGGTCAGGGTCCAAATATGGTACCTCCTCTGCCACCTAGCCTGAAAATAAACCACTCCATCTTATTTGATTTGTCCATCATTCTACCTGGCAAGGACTTTCGTTGGCTCTCCTTCCTACACTTTTGTCATTTGTGTATTTGATGAGTAGACCATCCAAGTCACTGATACAAATGTTGACTATAACAGGGTCAAGGACAAGTCTCTAGACTAGAGACTTCCTTTCTGATTGTCATCAATTCATTTTTGGGTCACATTTCTCCAACTTGTCTACTAGAGCACCATGCAGGAGTCAAGAGGACCTGAGTTCAATTCTCACCTCAGACACTTGACACTCACTAGCTGTGTGACCTTGGGCAAGTCACTGAACCCCAAATGCCTCATCCTGGGTCATCTCCAGTCATTCTGATGAATATCTGGTCACTGGATTCAGAAGATGGCTCTGGAGGAGAAGTGAGGCTGGTGATCTGCACAACCCTCCCTCACTCAAAACAAAGTCAAATGCAAGTCATGTCAACATTTCTCTGATGGCATGGCCTTCTTCAGCAATGAAGGATAAACACACACCTAGATAGAGAGACAAAATATTTAGTAAGCCTTTACCATATGCCAGGCAAAGTGCTAAGCCCTAAGAATTTAATGCAGTGGAGAAGGTGGAGAGTCCCTTCAAAGAGCTTTCATTGCAATGAAGCACATAAAAGGCAGCCAAGTGGCTGAGCTTGGAGTCGGAAAATTCAAATTCATTTCCAGACTAGTTGTGTGACCTTGGGCAAGTCACTTAACCTCTGTTTGCTTGTGTTTCCTCATATGTAAAATGTGGGTGACAAGAATACCACCTACCTCCCAGGGCAGTTGTGAAAGTGCTTAGCAACACACACACACACACACACACACACACACACACACACACATATATGTACAGTATACGCTTACTAAATGCTTGTTTATTTCTCCTCCTAAAATCTGGAAGAGGCGGGAGAGTAAGACAAAAAAGTCTGGGGAGTCAGGAGTATAACCAGGATGTCAGGAACCAGGAAAGAGAAAGGCATGGATGGCCTGAGCCTTTCCTGAAATGGTAGTTCCAGGAAGACATTCACCAATCCAAGAAGGGATGGCATCCAATTCAACAGTAAGCAGTTGGTGAGCACCAAATCTGCCTATGAAGTAGTGGGAGGGAGAATGATATGGTTGATAGAGTTTGTCAGTCTTGGAGTAAGGAAAAGTTAAAGTCTAATCTCTAACACATATTGTCTGTGTGACTCTGTTACTGTCATTTAATTTCTCAGTGTCGGGCTAAGTTGCTGTGGGTCGGGATTTCCTTACTTCTGTCTATACTATCAAAATCAAAGTGTCCCCCCAACCCTGCCCACATGTGCGAAGCACTGGAATACAAAGGCTAAAATTAAAAACAAAAACCAAAAAAATAAAACCTAATAATAGTCCTGTCCTTAGGGAACTTATATTCCACTGAGGAAAGATGTGTGTGGGTGTGTGTGTGGGGGAGTGGTACATGTATGTATATGGAGATTAGGACAGACTTTCCTCTTCAGGGCCTTTTTCCAGTGCCATCATTAGGAATTGGCTGGTTTTGGAGGTGGGGGACCTGAGATGGAAACCCTGCTCCGTGGATGCTGCTGCTGTCTTTGTGGCCTTGGGCAAGTCTCTTAACCTCTCTAGATTCCTGTAAAATGAGGGGAGCCTGGACTAGAAGACCCCATTGGTAACTGCTTGTTCTAGATCTAGCACATGATTCCTTGCTGAAATCCAGGAAGCCCCTCACTTAGGGAGAGTTAGAATGCACCCTATTCCCCAAATCTCTCTGTGGGTCCATACCGAGGACCCCAAGTTGGTGCAGTGCTGCCACCTCTTGCCTCTAGAGTCAAATACAAACTTTTTTGCCTAACATTCAAAGCTCTTTGAAAGCAAACTCCAGCTAATCACTCTATCTTCCATCCAAACTGGGTTTCTTCTTGTTCTTTGTGTATCATATTCAATATCCTACCTCCCTACCTTTGCACAGGTTGTACCTCATACCTGGAATGCTCTTCCCTCCTTGTCTTCCACTCCTTGAATCCCTCACTTTCTTAATTCACTTCAAGGGCCACCTTCTATGTGAAGTCCTTTCTAATACTTTCAGCTACTAATATACTCCTCCATTACTTTGTGTTTACTATTACATATTTTGTATTTATTTATATATGTATATATTGTTACCACTTGCCCATGTCAGTTCCCAGAAGGCACTTTTTTTGTCTGTGTAACCCTAGTACCAGTGCCTTGCATAGTGTCTGGTATGTAGTAGGAACTTAATAGATGTTTATTGTTTGATTGAACAGTCCCTACCAGCACTGCCAGGCACATAGTAGATGCTTAATAAATGCTCCATTCATTTATTCATTCAATGCTTGCTGACTGATCCTTGACCATGCATTCCCTAATTGGTTGCTGACTTTTGAACTCTCAAAGCCATTGAGAAGCTAAGTTTTAGTTCATTTCCTGACTATCCACTCTAACGATTTATCTCTTTACCTAGGGCATCTGCACTCAGTGAGGTTTGGCCCTTTGCCAACCCTGAATCCACTCACCCTTCCCCCGTCTCTTTTCAGGGAGATGGGGGGAGGAATGTCTATAATAGTAACCAATATTTGTGTAGTCTTTTAGGACTTATGAAGCTCTCAACGTACATTAGCTCATCTGAGCTTCAAAATAGCCCTGTGAGGTCAGGTACTATAATTCCCATTTTACAGACAAGGAGACTAAGACTTACATTAAGCGACTTACCCAAGGGTACACTGCTAATAAAGTTTCTTGGGCAGCATTTGAATTTTAGTCTTCATGATTCTAGCACTCCATCCCCTACATTGTACTGCCTGGGGGGGAGGGGAAGCATTATCATCACCATTTTAACAGCAAAAGAAACTGAGATCTGTCTCTGATAAGTGACTTGCCTAAGGTCACTCAGCTAGTACTAGAATTTGCATCCATATCTGGGAACTGTGGTTGATAAAGACCAGGGGATTTGGGTTAGCATCCACTGCTCCCTGCCCACCTGAATTTTTCCCTGGTAACTCTTAGCTTCCTTGAGCAGCATCAGGGTGCCCCTTCTCCCCTCTCCCTAACAAAAACCTGGAGTTTGTTCTTTGGGCTGTGGTCTGCAAGTGTATTCATTGTCCCCCCTCTTTATGCTTCTACCCCCATAAACCTTGAGGCATAAGATGTACACACAGGTGATTAGGTACACTAAACAGGGTTTGCTGGAGCAGCAGCTCTTACTGGCGAGTCAATTGTTAAATTTTCAGCATGAGTCTTTCCACCTCAGAAACCCACAAAAGCTACAGATCAGAACTTGATTTCTTGTTTTGTCAATTATCTCACATTAAGAGAGTAATGGAGAAAATCTTAATAATGAAATTTTAACTTAATGTGAACTTCTTTTTTCTCAGAGAGCAGATTGTTAAACATTTACCAGTACACCCCCCAACTCTGCTCCCAACTCAAGGCTACTTTGAAGTCTTAGAAAGCACTTTCCTGTTACTTCTGCCCTGTAGGTTTCCTCTCTTCCTTTAAGACATACCTCAGTTACCATCTTCTGCATGAAATCTTTCTGGATACCCCCAGTTACTAATGCCCTGCCTCCCAATGAACTTCTTTTTGTGTGTATAGCTATCACATCACATCATATATCATATCATATCATATCTATATGATATGATAAATATGCTGTATCTATTTTTCCTTAATCTTATCTCCCCAATTAGAATATGAGCCCACTGTGCATTCAGATTATTTCATTCTTTATTGTACCCCCTAGGGCTTAGCTCATAGTAGGTGCTTTATTTATATAGGCTTGCTGATAGATTGACTGAAGGAGAGATATGTTGGCTTCTTAGAAAGCCCATTCTCTCCATTCCCACCATCTCCTTTTTTAACAGTTGATCTAGCCTCCACCCCACCCCAATGTAATACACCTTGGACCTACTCCTTGCCCTGTCTCCCACGGGGAGTATAGCTCTGAAGACAAAAGACCTAAGTTCTAATTCTGCATTAATCAGTCAAGAAGTATTTATTAAAGATCTTCTAAGTTCCAAACACTTTCCTAGATGGCAGGGCTAGGAATACAGAAAGTCTGCCCTCAAAGAGCTTAAATTCCACAGAGAGAGAACACAATACTCATGTGACTCCAGACAAATTATTTCCCTTCCTCAACTCAGTTTCCTCATTTGTAAAATGAGGTGGTGACGGCGGTTGAGTTGTGTCCAACTCTTTCTGACCCCAGGAACCAAACTGTATGTGAGATGTCTTTGGCAAGGATACTGGAGTGATTTGCCATTTCCTTTTCTAGTGGACAAAAGGAAACTGATGTAAAGTGACTTCCCCAGGGTCATACAGATAGTATTTAGCTGAGATACAATTTGAACATCAGGTCTTAACTTTTATCTTTTATCCATTGAACCACTAATTGGCTCCTAGACAAAAAGAGGTTAAGTGACTTCCCCAGGGTCACGTTGGTAGTAAGTGTTGGAGGTGATTTGAACTCAGGTCTTCCTATCTATCTACTGAACCATCTGGCTGCCCCTGTAAAATGAGGGAGATTGGTCTACATGACCTACATGACCCTGTGGGCTCTAAAGAAATGAAATCCCAGTCATTGCTTGGGTTTCACCCACAGAGAATTGTTTTCTCTTTATTTGGGCTACCTTTCCTCCTTTCTGGTCTGCCTTTTCTCTTGATCTCCTTCCTCCCGATGCTAACAAGCTTCTGCTGTGCTCCTCCCAGGCTCGGGATCCTGACAGAAGGAGAGGGGAGGGCCTCCCACTAAAATCAGTGTTGGAGGCCTCATGCCCTTTTAGAGATTATTTAAGCCCAGCTCAGTCCATCTGCAACCTGACCACAAGCTTCTATTAACCTTACTTATGATGTATTCTGTAACTGCAACCCCAGGAGGAGGAAACGGGGAGGATGAGCCTCCCTATACAGAAGGGCCCCATTGGTGCAGTGCCAGGAAGCAGCCGAGGTTCCCCTGCCCCCTCTGCCACTCTGGCTTTCAAGCTGAGGAGCATGTTGGAATTGTTTTCTCCTTTTAGGCTTCCTTGAAAGGAGCAGCAACACGTGGGGACAGCCTGCTATTGGCTGAGGCTTCGACCCAAGAGAACAGCGAGGGTGTGATAAAGAAATAGACCGAAGCACATGCCAGAGGGCAGGGTCTTTGCAGCAGAGGAATGACAGCACCAAAGCTGTGGCTGTACTGGTCTCCCTGGGCTTGTCTCCAGCCCAACCCTTTTGCCCCTCCTCTGGTGGCTGCTGCCCTCCCTCTGCATCCTGGGTCCGGAGCTTCCCAGGCTAAGTCCAGCTCATCGACCCCCTCCCATCAGGTTCCCAGTTAGTTGACCTTTGGAGAGGGTCTCTACTTGCTGTCTCACTCAGCTCTGCTACTGATGCAGACTTGTCTTCCCCTAGGAATTTATTGGGGGTGTTTTTGCTAACAAGCTGGGTGCATTATAATTTCAATGGAATTAAGGTGGGAAAAACCAACAAAATAGTCCTCACATAAATGGCTTATGTCTCTGCCAGGACCTAAGATCTGGTGCTATCTATTTTTTAATAATTGAGGGTAATAAATATGTATTTCTTTCTCCCTTCCCCCCCATCCTCCGCAGCTTGTCAGCTCCCTGCGTCTCTCCTCTGATCAGACCTCATCTCGCTGAGCAAAAAAAAAAATCCTTTAAGCAAAAAAGGATTAAAGCCGTGAAAGTAGGTCTTCCTGAGCATCCCCCCGCCTCCAGCAGAATGAGGCTCTCCCCCACCCAATGATCCTCTCTCAAGTCTAGGGAGGGGCCCCTTGGGACTGTCAGGAACCTGAGGGAAATGTAGCTAGTGGGAGAGGCTGAGGCCAAGGGGGTTGAGGGGGCAGGGAGGGGAGGATAGGACAGCCCAAGGGGAGGGAAGGGATGTCTCTCCTGGGGCCCTTTGCCACCAGCCCCCTTTAGTGCTGGGATGCTAGGAGCCTGTTCCAGGCTGCTTCCTCGAACACAAAGCTTCCTCAGACACAAAGGTCAGCTCACCCCCTTCCCTGCACAGAGCTCCCTGACCAATTAGCTGCTGGAGGGGATTCCCCCAAAGAATGGGCTGTAGGTGCCCAGACCCCCCCTAAACCTTCAGAAGAACTCAGCTAATGCAGGGACAAGAATGCTAGGCCCAGGGTAGGGCAGTCTGAGCTTGTACCTCTGCATCAGTTTTCTGTAATTCTCCTAGGATTAAGCTCAGGAAAGCACCCTACTAATGTGAGTTATCATCACTTCCCCTTTCCTCC
>CM053770.1:273243015-273318010 GCA_028658325.1 Potorous gilbertii | reverse complement strand
CGCGATTTCACAGCCTATCTCCAATTTATAGGCCTAAGGAGATGTCTGAGGCTGAGGGGGGTTAAGGAAATCGCCCTCAGTCTCATAGCTAGTAAATGTCAGAGAGAGGATTTGAAGGCCTCTTTCCGACTTCATCAAAGAAGGCGTTGGACCAGCGGTCTCTGAGGGTCCTTCCAGATCCAAGTGTATGATTCTGAGAGTTCGGATCCAGGCGGTATTGCCCCTGGGAAGGTCGAACCGTCCGTATTTATGTACCACAAGCCTGGGAGAGGAGGCAGCCTGCGAATTCTCACATCCCCTCCCCCATTTAACAGATAAGAACCCGGAGATCTTTGACTGGCACATGGGTCACCCAGCTGAGCGCAGCAGGATTTAACATAGGAGGCAGGGATGAGTAAGTGATTTGCCCAGATTTGACAGGTCTAAGAGGAGAACCCAGGAGTCCTGACTCCCAGTCCGTTTCCACCAACTGCTTCGGCCAGTCCTAGATGGGCTCCCGGAGTCCTGGTGCTCCAAGCTTCACCTTCCCTGGCTTTCTCCAGCCTTTCTTGATCTACCCCCAGGATAGATCTACCCCCCTTTTGGGGACAGGTGGGGGCCCAAGGGCTTGTGGGCTGCTGCCTACGGAAACTGGGCACGAGCCTCCTGGGCTGTTTCTAGGCGGCTGGGCTTAAGCAGCAGCTCTGGCCAAGGCTGAGCTCCCTGTCCAGACCCTTCGGATACCCTGACCTGGCTGCAGGCCACCCCGGGCCTGGGCCCTACCCCCCAGCTTTGCTCCAGCCTCTCTCTGCTGCCCCCACCCCCGCCCACCCCCAACAGGGGGGGATCTTAGCAGACCAGCCGGGCCCGAAGCCCACCCGCACGCGAGAGGTCGGCCCACCAGCGCAGGGGGGCGCGAGGGGGCGCACTGGCAGCCCAGCCCCCCTGCCCAGAGGCGGCTCAGGGCCCGAGGCAGGAGAAGAGCAGCGCCGAAGGCCGGAGGGCAGGAGAAGCTAGGGGGAGGGAGGAGGCTATTTTTAGCTGGCTCCCGCTTTTGTTGCTTTTCCAGCAAAGCCTCTTTAAATAGGAGCAGGACTGCTGCTAGCTACCTACAGCCCTCCCTTCCCCAGCGCCTGCAAACCGGCCTCTGCTGCGTGCGTGTGTGCGTGCGCTAGTGTGTGCGCTCTGGGCAGCCGTGCGGGCACCAGGCGCGGCCCACGAGGGGTCCCGGCCAGGAGGGCGCCTGCCAGGGGCTGGGCTTGGGGCGACCTTTCGGCGGCGGGAGGAGGGAGGGCTCAGTCAGCTCATCCTGGCCTCTGAGCGCCGGGGGGAGGCCGGGAGGCCGGCGGGACAGGGGCGGTGGCTCCCTCCCCGAAGCCCATTGGCTCTATAGGGCACCCTAGGAGGACAACTGGCCCTCTAGGACGTGGGACCCTTTGCGCCAGCCCTAGGGCCGGGCCTGGGGCGAAGGCTGCAGTCGTAGTGCCAGCGTTGCCAGAGCTAAGACGCTGTCCACTCCGCGGGAGCAGGGGACTAACCCAGGTCTCTCAGCGGTGCAGAAGGGCTCGACGTTGGGGCGGGGTGGGGTGGGGGAGGCGGCTGGGTCCCCGGGGTCCCAAGCATCCCGAGAGGCTAGCTTCAACAGGCCTTCCATCTGCAGGCGGCAACCCTTTCGGGGTGCCCATTTTGGAGCCCCTCCCCGCCTCTCTGCCCAGCCCAGCCAGGTGGGCTCCCAATCCTCCTCTCCTCCCCTCTCAGTCCCAGGTGGGAACTTGCCCCGGCTTCTGCTCAACAGCTCCCTGATCAATACGACAGGCCAAAGGAGAGAAAAGAGGCAAAACAAAACATGATAAATATTTAATCGGGTCCAGGGAGCCAAGGAGCCCGCTCTCCCCCGCCCTGCCCCCCTCTCCTGGGCCGTCTGGCTCCTGAGCCAACAGCGCGAGCTCCTCGGGAGGAAGAGGCCGTAGGCAGCCGGAAGAATCGATAGGAGCCGCTTAGCCGAGGGGTCCGGCCTGCCCGGGCCTTGCCCTTCTGCTCGATGCCCTCTTTTTGCGGGGGAGGGCGTGTTCCATTTTCCCCTCTCTGCCTTTCCCAGGCCGTCCCTCCAGTGCCTGGCTTCTGTCTCCTTCCCCATCTCCTCCCCATGCCCGGTGCCCCTCCCTAGCTTCTCTGACTCCAGTTCCCCTCTGACAGGCTCTCTTACTGGAAATGAGCAGTTACTAAGCAGAAGACCCTGGAAGAGTATTTTGACGACCTTTGGAGAAAGATTATGGAGCAGGGGGCTTCTTCCCCCCCCCCCCACTCAACAAGTGGCCTGACTGCGTAGAAGGGACACTGCTGTGTCTTGGGGTGGGAAGACTAGACCTTTGGTGGCAGCACATAGAGCACTCTGAGACCCTGTCTGCATTGGCCACCATTTTGGCCCCATTTAGCCAGAGAGCCTAGCATGAGATAGAGAGAGACACAGACAGGAAAAAAACCAACAAAGATGAGAGGGAGGGGGAGGGGAGGGCAAGGAAAGGGAGGGGAGAGACAGACAGAGAGAGGAGAGAGAGACTCAGAGAGAGAGGAGAGACAGAGAGGAGAGAGGGACAAATAGAAAGAGATGGAGAGAGACTGAAAGAGAGGAGAGAAAGAGAGAGGAGAGAGGGGCAAATAGAGAGACAGAGACAGGGAGAGAGAGAGAAAAGAGAGGGAAGACAGAGAGAGAGAGTGCTCCAGTCAGGGCCCTGCCCAGCCCCCTTAGCTCTCCTCTCTCTCCTTCTCTCTGCTCCGAGAGAACACGTGAGCTGTGGTCCCAGGAGAGAAAGCGGGGCGGGGAGAGTGGGAAGAGAGGGAAGGGAACAAGCATCTCTTTGGTGTGACTGTGCAGTTGTAGCTAGTTGGGCCTCTAGTGACCATTTCCTCCAAGCTGCAGCACATCCCCACCCTGCAGCAACCAAGCTGCCTCTGGGAGCTAGTAGGCCCCTTGAGATCCTGCCCACCCATATTGGCTCCATCCAAGGTGGGGAGGGGCCAGGGGATCTGAGATCCAGGGCTCTGGGGTTGAATGGATGTGGGCCATGGAAATGTGGTTGTTTACTGGGGAGTTGGGAGTCCCTTGGAACTGGAGGGCAAAGGCCCTAGGGCTGCTGGGACTGTCTGTCTGCAGAGTATATAGCCTTTACTCCCTGGCTTTCAAGGATTGATTCCATTGTTTTGGAAGGACTGGCCAATGTCATTTGGTGGTGGCCATGAATCTTTTCTTCACTTCTCGAGCTGAAAAGTCAGGCCCTAGGATCTGTGTCAGAAAAGGTCAGAATGGTCTAGGAAGGTGCCACCCAGCCCAGGGCCTCATTTCAGAAAGACTACCTGGCCTTGGGTTCCAGAGGTTGGGAAGCAATGTAGCCAATGGGAGGAGCACTGGCTTGAGAACTGGAGGATCTGGGTTCAAATCTATTCTTTGCCTATATGACCTTCAACCTTGGACCTCAGTTTTCTTATCTATAAAGTTAGAGGGTTGAACTAAGTGACCTTTGAGGACCTTCTGACTCAAAGATCCAACGATGTCCATGGAGATCTTGGGTATCCTGGGATGGTTGGGAGCCCACAGCCCCACCCTGGGCTCTGTGACTGTCAGGATGCACCCACTAGAGAGAAGCAGAGAGGCAGGGCTCTGATATGTATGACAGAGGAGTCCCTCAAGACGCCTGGGACAGGCCAGGAGCCCATAGCCTGGTCCTGGCCCCATGGCTGGCAGCCCAAGAAGTTTTGCAGGAGCATTAGAAAATGTTGACATGTTTTTTGAAACAATTTCAGATCTGATATCTCCGCCAGATTGAGTTTGTAACCAGCTTTATTGTTTAAGCCTGCTGGGATTTCATCAAAGGCGTCTGCTGTTTACCCAGAACCATTTCATTGGAGAAAACAGCAAACAGACCTGCGTTTCTATCTGATTTCACTTTTTCCTTTTCTCATGAATTTAAGTGCTTGTGAAAAGCAAGACTGATAAGGCAAAGCAGTCCAGGCTCCAGTCCTGAGAAGGAAAAGGAAGATGAGGAGGAGGGAGATGCTTCCAGAAGGGCTCAGCCAGTGGCATGCCTGCTTTGGGGCTTATGTTCCAGAAGGAAATAGGGGCTCCTCAGGCAGTGAGGGGGGGCTGTCATTCAATGAGTCACCCAGAGAAAGGGACTCAGCTCTTTGCCTACAGGGAGTCAGGGATCGGGACACTGGACCTGCCTGGTCCCGATCCATGCCAGGATTTTTGAGCTAACGCTTGGTGTCTGGTGTCTTTTTTTTTTTTAAACCAATTTCCAGACCATTGCAGACACAGGCAACAATAAAAAAGAAAACTTTGACTCCAGCAAGGAACACAGCAGCAACCTAGCCTTCAAGACACATTCAGTGAAAATGGACACAAGCTTTGCTGATGGAAAGGCAGCCTGAGGAAAGAGAGCAAGGTGAAGGCAGATGCCAGCCATGGAGAGTACCAGGGGGATCCTAGCTCTCCCCTCTTCTTCCTCCTCCCCTTCCTCTTCCTCTTAATCTTCCTCTTCTGCTCTTCCTCCTTTCCCCCTCTTTCCTTTCCTCCTTTTCCTCTTTTTCCTTCCCTTCTTTTCTCCTCTTCTTCCTCTTCCTTTTTCTTCTTTTTCCTTCTCCTCTTTCTCTTCTCTTTCCTTCCCTTCTTTTTTCCTTTTCCTCCTTCCCACTTTTCCTTTCCCTTCCTTTCTTCTGTTCACTTCCTCCCCTTTCTCCTTCTCCAATCCCAGTATGTTTGGGCCTGGCTTTGTGCCAGTTAGCCTAGGCTAGGATCAGTGCTCAGGCACTGGCTGAGGCCTCCCAGAATTCTTCCCTGGGTTTCTTCCAGCTTGAATGCCACAAATTTAATGGGGTACAGGTTCCTTTAAGTGGGATAGCTGATCCAGCAAATGTTTTCACTGAATGGGAATGTTGCCTCTCAGTGGGAAATGTTCTGAAATTTGGATTCATGTGTCTTTTTTCGGCTTCTTGAAGAATGGACAGTTAGCATGCTGTGATTTGCTCAATGGGCAGAAGGTTTTGGCCAATTGTGCAGTTGGTCCCCTGCTACTGATGGCCATTGTTTTCTCTTTAACCAATTGTAGGTCTAGTTGCAGACTCATCAGGGCTGGACTCCCCCATGTCAATTTGCAATTAGCATCCTACCTCTGAGGCTTACTATCTATTTGACTTTGGGTCCAGTAACCTAACTTTCCTGTGCCTCAGTTTCCTCCTCTGTAAAATGAAAGGATTGAGGTCCTTTTAAGCTCTAAATCTGGAATACTAGGATCCTATAAGCTAGCAGGAATTCAGCTTGAGTGCCTTCAGTTCCACAAGCCTGATTAGATGCCTGTTATGGGCTATACAATGGTAAAAACAGAACAGTCCCTATCCTCACAAATCTTATATTC
The DNA here is from genome assembly GCA_028658325.1 of Potorous gilbertii. Lineage (NCBI taxonomy): Eukaryota > Metazoa > Chordata > Mammalia > Diprotodontia > Potoroidae > Potorous > Potorous gilbertii. The sequence goes on along the minus strand of CM053770.1, from coordinate 273,312,620 downwards.
TACACACCAAAGAAAAAGTCATTTTGTCTCCAGATTGGGCCTGGGAGGAGCAAAGACACCTAGGTCAGAGGAGGCTCACTCTGTAAAGACACTCCCTACAGGACCTGCTGGGCATGGAAACTGTGTTCAATAAATACCCTTTCCCTGCCCACTGTGCATTTGGGACTGCTGATGGAGTCTGCTTGGCATCCAGGCTCATGTGCCTTCTCTCCAGTATATTTCAAGAGACAACTCTTGACAGAATGAAAGGTAGCTCAGGAAAATAGACAGAGTGCTGGACCCCTGGGTAAGAAAAGTCCTCTGACAACCACTAGCTCTATAACCCTGGGCAAGTCATATGACTTCTATAGTTCTTCACCTTTAATTGACTAGAGGATCTCAAAGGTCCTTTTCAGCTCTGGCTGAATGATCCCTGGACCTTGAGTTGTAGGGCCAATGTCCTTGGCAGCCTCTAAAACCTAAGTCTAGGCTTTCTGAACCTGTGGGAAATAGTCACACACATCAGAGATATTGGTCCTTGAAAGAGCATTTTTCTGTCCTACCAAGGGGTAGCAAGGTGGTGTTAGAATAGGGGCAGGATTCTTCTAGGCCACTGATAGTTTACTCCATGGCTCTCCCAGGAACCCAGCTAAGACTGGTGATACTTGAGCCATCAGGGTTCAATTCAATTCAGCAAACATGTATTAGGCACCTACCATATGGGAGGTCATGTGCTATATATAGGGGAAAGGGCATTGATTTTGGAGTCTGAGGACTCCGAGTTCAAATCCCACTTCTGAAGTTTACTGCTTATGGGACCTAGGGAAAGTCAATTAACTTCTTTGGGCCCCAGTATCCTTATCTGTAAAATAATTCGGTTGGACTGGGTCCCTTCAAGCTCTAGAGCTATGATCCTCTGTGCCAGGCACTATGCCAAATAAGCACTGAGAATACTAAGACAAACAAAAACAGATCAGTCCCTGTCCTCAAGGAACTTAACATTCTATCATGGAAGAGGGTTGTGAAGGGAGATACTTTCCAAGTGGATACATAGAGATTGGAGAAAGATGAAGGTAATAACATCTGTACAGATTACGAAAAGCTTTACAGAACTGCTGTACCTTGAATCAGGAAGACAAGGAATCTATGAGGAAGGAGCAAGATCATTCCAGCCATGGGGGTAAGTCAGCCTGCCCAAATACTTAGAGGCAAGAGGTCAACAGTTAATATTACAGTTTGGCTAGAATTTAGATAGTGTGAAGGGGAATAATGGAAAATAATGTTAGAAAGGTAGATTAGGGATGGATTTTGGAAACTTTTAAATGACAAGTTGGGGATTTTGTCTTTTCTCCGAGAGACAATAAATACTAGGGAAGGTTTTTGGTCAAGGGAGCAACATATACCTTAGGAAGCAACATATACCTTAGGAAGGTTATTTTGGTAACTGTTTGGAGGATGGATTGGAGAAAGAAGAAAATGGAAGCAGAAGGTACCAGTCAGGAGACTATTATAGAATGGAGAGAAGAGGGATGAATGGATGGATAGATGGGTGGGTGGGTGGGTGGATGAATGGATGGGAGAGCTATGGATTTAGAATTGAAAGTACTTGATGAGGTGTTGCTTATATTGGGTAGGCAAGGAAGAAGAGTCCTTGAAGGAAGAGAACCCAGGGACACTAGCCTTCCAGGAGCAGACCATTATTCCTTGACTTCTACGTTCAGACTAGAAGGGTCGCTAGAGATGGGAGTGGACTAGCATCCCAGGAGTTCTCCCATTTCTCTTTAAGAACTATTTGATTAATTTTCAAACAATATAATCATTTATTGTTTGAAAGTCAATATCATGCTTCCCCATTTTTTCTTCCCATCTAATAACAACAAAGTTAAACAAAATCCTCCCATACGTCAATTGTGAGTGATAGCTGTCTATAACCAACAAAGCATGTCTAACATTTGGCTCCCTTAGGCAATATCTCTCAGCAAAAGGAAGTGTCTTTGCTCAGGCATCTGAAACCAATCTTGATCATTGCATTGGACCTTAATGCTCCACTTTTTTCTGGTTGTCTTAATTTATAAGGTTGTAGCATTTGTGTGTACTGTCTCTTGGTTCTACCTCTTTGCTCCGCATCCGTTTAAATGTCTTCTTATACCTCTGGAAATTCTTCATTTCTTTTTGCCCTTTCTTACCACCCAAAAGCAGACTATGCTGTCTCCTATGAGTAGAAGTTTTGTGTTTTTTCTCCTCCCCCCATTGTTTCCTCTTCTCTCAGCACCCTATCTTTGGCTGGGGCTATAGTCAAGCAGATATTATGAGACGTGGTACAAACCCTACGCTTTCTACAGATGGTGAGAGAATTTGGGAATGAGATAGACGAGGTGTGACTTTTAAGTAAGAAAACTGACTTTTTCTTTTGAGTAAACAGACCAGAAGGTATCCATCCAAATGAGTGTTCTCCCCTCCCATTCAGTTTCTCCAGTTGCTTAGTTCAAGGATGCTTTCCTTGCTTGAAACCCAAGTCCATCAAACATGCTTCCTCATCGATGGTGGCAACTCTTTGTCCTAATCTGACCCCAAACATCTCTCTGTCTCTTGAAGGTGAAACTGATCTTCAGAAACAGCCAAAAAGCATTTTGAGGCCAGCCTGGCAAATGAGGCAAAGGAATTTGCCCATCTCCCTAATGTAGATCCCACACCCCAGGTTGCTCCGGGGGGTTATCCCAGTTGGAGGTTCTTAGAATTTAGAGCAAGGAGGTGCCTTAGGGATCAGTTAGTCCAAGAGTTCATAAGTTATGGCTTTGAACTTTCAAAATAATTAATAACTCTGCTTCAGTATATCTAGTTTCCTCTGTAACCCTATGTCTTTTATTTTATGTTTTAATAACATTGTTCTGAGAAGGGTTCATAGACTTCATCAGACTGACTGGCACCAAAAAGATTAATGCCTTGATCTGTCTCATATAACTCCCTCATATCACCATCAATAGTAGTTTCAATAACAAGTAATATTAATAACTAGCATTTCACGCTTTGAAGTTAGCAAAATACTTTACTAATGTATGATTTCATTTTATCTCACAACAACCTTAGGAAGTATGTGCTATCATTCCCATTTTACAGATGAGGAAACTGAGGCCCAGAAGGAAAAACTGACTTGCTGACAGTAACAGATAAGTAGTTGAGGCAGGATTTTAACCTTAAGGTCAAAAGTTAACAGCTAGAAAGGATCTTAGGGAGTTCCCTAATTCAATCCCCTCATTTTACAGACAGGGAAACTGAGGCCCAGAAATGTTACAGGGCCTGCCTTGTTTCCTTAAATACTCATCTCAAGGAGTACTTTCTACGTGATCTCCCAAGCTACTCATGCCTTCTCTCCCAAAATTACCTTTTGTTGATTTCATATAAATGATGCATATACATAAATGTATATATTGTTTCCCTCAATAGAATATAAGCTCCTTGAGGGAAGATGCTTTTAGGTGCATCTTTGTATAACGCTGAGCCTGACACATAGTAAGTACTTAATAAATGCACATTGATTGATTGACTTTGCAAGGTTATACAGAGGATACAAAGACAAAAATGCAGCAGGCGCATACATTCTACATGTATAAGAAATAAAGGTAAGATGATTTTTGGGAAGCAGTCACTAAAGGCAGTAGGAATCGTGTGGAACTATGCTTCCGACACTTAATAGGCAAATCACTTCATCTCTTTTAGGCTCAGTTTACTCATCTATAAAATGGGGACAGTAATATGACACATTCCTACTTCTCAGCCTTGTGTTAAGGCCCAGATGAGATGATGTGCATATTGGGTTTTGCAAAGCCTATAGAAATGACAACTACTTTTTTTTTATCACAAAAGTAATATCAGAGGAAAACAGACATTGAGCTGGAAGAGACCTCAGAGGCCATCTAGTCAGCCCCCTCATTTTACTGATGAGGAAATTGAGGCCAGGGAGATTCATAGATCATAGATCTAGAGCCAGAAGGGGCTTCAAATATCATTGAACCGAACTCCCTTATTTTACATACAAGGAAACTGAGACTCAGAGAGGGTTTGTGGGATTATAGATGCAGAGGTGAACCCCCTCATTTTACAGATGAGAAGACTAAGTGCCTTGCCCAAGGTCACACAGGTAGTATTGAAGGCAGGATCTGAACCCAGGTCTTCTGGTCCCTAGAGGCAGCTAGCTGGTGCTCTGAATAGAGCACCAGGCCTGAAGTCAGGAAGACCCTGAGTTCAAATCTGGCCCATAAACTTACTAGCTGTGTGATCCTGGGTAAGTCACTTAACCCTGTGTGCCTCAGCTTCCTCATTTGTAAAAATGAACTGGAGAAGGAAATGGCAAACCACTCCAGTATCTTTGCTAAGAAAACCCCAATGGGGTCAAGAAGAATCACATGACTATACAATAACCATCTCGAGTTCTATGCTCTGGTCTGTTTGCCTTCCAACCCTGGTAGGTGGCATCCGTCAGAACCCTGCTCATGTTCCATTCAGAACCCTTCTTTGCTGGTCAATCAGTCTGTTTCTCCCCTCACCCCATTTTCTTCCTTTCCTCAACCAGGACTTGTCTCTCTCCCAAGCTTCCCATCGTTTCTGGACTGCTCCCACTCTGCCTCAGGTTTAAGGCCCTCAAGTGTCCCAGTGCCATTTTCTGATCGTTACTTAAAAATCGACATCTTTATTCTCCACTTGAAAAAAATCAGCAGGCATTTATTAAGCATCAACTCCATTCGAGACTCTGTGCTAGGCCCTAGGGATACAAGGATGAAAAATGATACAGCGCCTTCCTCTCAAGGAGTTAACAAGATAATAGAAGACACAGCATGGAAACACCTAAGTACTAGACAAGACAGAATGTGATGGGATATAGAGGAGGGCCAGACAAAGTGCCCTTCAGATGATTTCCTGCTTAACCATCCTGTTTTTCCTTTGAGGTATAATATTTAATAATGATAATCCTGATAACAACTAACATTTATATTGTACCTTAAGCTTTACAAAGTGCTTTACAAAAATATTATTTCATTTAATATTCACAGCAACCTTGAGAGGTAGTTGCTGTTTTTATCTCCATTTTACAGTTGAGGAAAATGAGTCAGACAGATTAAGTGACTTGCCCAGGGTCACACAGCTGGTAAGTGATAGAGGCCAGATTTTAGCTCGTCTTCCTGACTCCAGTGCCTTCTTGTGCACTGTGCCACCTAGCTGCTTATTATACCTGGGTATAATGGGAAGAATGTTGGACCTAGAGTCAGGAAAAGTCTGGGTTCAAATCTTGCCTCCCCTGCTCAATTAGCTGTGTGACCCTGGGTGAATTACTTCAGCTTTTACCCTTATCCCTAAAATTAAGGTAAGAACACCTACAGGACTTCTCTCCCAGGCTTACCGTGATCCTCACATGAGATAAAGAAACTCTTTAAGACAAGAGGTCTTAAACAGATTTCAGGATGTCTGTGTACTTGAAAAAAAAAGCTCATCTTTATTTTCCCTCACTCTAACTGGAATAACAGCAATTCCTTCAATTATTTAAGACGCTTTTTTGAGGAGGGGTCCACAGCCTTCACCAGACGGTTTCTAAAGTGTCTTGAGACACAAAAAAGGGCACAAATCTTAGTTTTAAAATCTTAAAACCTGTTGAATGAATACCAGATCTTATTTTCCCACTCCCGGTTCTTTGCTAGATCCCCAGATGACAGGGTTTTCAGACCCTTAACCATCCTGGATGCACCCTAATTTGTCAATTTCCCTCCTGAAATCTGTGACTGCAAAAATTGATCCAAACACTAGATGTGGTAGAACCAACATAGAATGTGAGCAGACATGCTCTCTCCCAGCCTCCATTTTTCTGGATGTTGACCTTAGGAGGAGACAATACTTATAGGAAAATGGTGTCCAAGGAAGGGAGTTTTGGTCTAGAGGACCCAAGAATGGTGGTCAGTGATTGACATGCCCTTTCCAAAAGTGGTGGTAGTATTGACCTGATCACTGTGTCCAGAGCATAAAGGGAAAGAGGGGGAAAGGGTAATGAATAGTAAGATGACTAGAGGGACAGGTGGCCTGGGTCTAAGTGATGTGACAAGATAGAAAGCACCAAGTGAGCTTTCACTTAGTCACCAATCAAAACAACTCACCCCAAGGCAGGCCTTCCAAAATTATGTGGATGAATTACCCTGTATGGAGCATGATTGGGATGTCTTCTGTCCATGGTGCTGCTCCAGGTGTAGAGAAGCAAGCAACAGTGGAACACACGGCAACATGGCCTGACTGGAAGGGATGGTATGGGATGTAGCCCTACAGGGGACCTGGGAAGCCACATCCTCTCAGAGAACAAGAAAATCAGGCAAGGTAGAGACTTGAAGCGACCAACCCAGCCAACAATCCCAAAAGGAGTAAGCTTCAGAGCTGGGATCATAGAATTTTAGAAGCCAGAATGGGCCTTGGTGACCACAGTCCTTCCTCTCACTTTACAAAGCCTCCCTGAGAGGTAAAAGGAAGTAGCTGAGTTGGAATTTGAATCTGAGCCCTCTGACACCATATCCAGGACACTTCACCCTCTCCAAGGCCGCCTGGAAATTTTATATGAATTTCTGGGTCAAGGATCTGGAGGGTTTAGCAGGCTGCTTAATAGGAGTTAACAGTGTGATATGACAGCAAAATAGCCTCTTATAATTTTAGGCTTTCTTAGGAGAGGGATGGTGCTCAGGGTTGAGGAGATAGTGGGCCCTTTGTACTCAACCTTGGGCAGGTCCCATCCGGAGCATCATGTTCATTTCTGGGCAGCATGTGTTACCAGAGACACTGATAAGCTCCAGTGTCCATAGGAGGAAAGTAGGGGGTGATGGAGATTAAAACTACCCTGTCTGAGGAACAGTGGAAGAACTCAGAGGGTGTTTATGCTGGAAAAGAGAGGATTTGGGGAGGAGGGAGGGGTATGGTAGTTGGGTTTAAATTTTTCAAGGGCTGTCATTGGAAGAGGGATTAGACCTGTTCTCCTTAGCCCCCAAGGGTAAAACTGGGTCTAATTGGTACAAGCTGCAAAGAGTTAGAATTCCAGCTTGATGTCAAGAAAAAAAATTCCTAACAATGAGAGCTCTTGATGCTAGAGGAAGTAGTGAATTCCCCCTTTCTGGAGGTCAGCAAGCTTGGTTGGATGGCCACTACCTACCCTTTGAACTCTGAGATCTCTGATTATCTGCTGGTGAGACACATCCTCCATCCTTATAGGATCAAGTAATCATCCATCTAGAACTAGAAGGGGTTGTCAAGGTCATCTACAATCCAACTCCCTCATTTTATGTTTGGAGAAAATGAGGCCCAGAAGGGTTTGACCAAGGCAGTAAATATGGGTAGGATCCTGAGTCCAGAATCAGAAGGACCAGTTCTAGTCCAATCTCCTCATTTTACAGATGAGGGAACCAAAGCCCAGAAGGGTTAGGGAAAACAGATTAGGCACAGTCAGAATGCCAATCCAAATCCTCTGATTCTATACCCAGCGTTCTTTTGACTGCTTCCTTCCTGTGCCTTACAGATTGATTTTTTGGAACCTAAATGAAGGCCTTTGGTTTGTTTTTTTTAAGCCAACATTTTTACATAATACATAAATAACTCCAATCTAAGGAGGAGAGAAGGGATGCCTCATCGTAGAGAAGAGACAGGAATCATCAAAACAAGTGGGTTGGAGGATGGCTCTCGTTGGCCAAGGCACAAATGTTCAATTCACACATAAGCCAATTTCTTAATTCCAAGGAGACATTTTATGGGAGCTTGAGAGTCAATAGGCCTGAATCGGAATCTTGAGTCTGCTGGTCATGAACTATTTGACCCTATAGGAGTTACAACATTTCTCTGAGTATCAGTAGCCTCATCTATAAAATGGCAACAACATAGGGGGTGAATCATTGCAAGGAAAGTGCTCAATAAACAATGAACAAGCATTTTTAAAGTACCCACTATAGGCAGGGTACTGGAGATACAAAGTCAAACAGTCGCTACCTTCAAAATATTTATTCTGTCAAGAGAATGGAATGAGAAACCCTTTATTAAACCCTTGTCGCAAGCTAAATAATGGGAATACAGATAGAAAAGACAAGACAGTCCCTGCTCTCCAAGAACTCCCATTTCTAATTGGGGGAGATAATACATGGAGACCATTTGGCAGCGGAGCAGATGGAAAGACCCAGTGCTCCTTAGGATGGGATGCTACAGCAGGACTGAGGGCAAGGCCTCAGGTTTCTTTAGGTTACACTAAGAAAGCAGATAATCTTCTGGTGGATCTGAGAGGGGAGAGCTACTGGAAGATGGAAGCCCATAGTAGTTCTGGTGCCTGGGTCTCATGTTATGCAACACATAAAAGTCATACAAAATATGAGCCTTCCAAAAGTTCTGTTGAAATGGGAATGATTGCTGTCAATACATTTAGGTGCCCTCTAAGTAAACTCTATTTGGAGACCTAGGATCTGCTGGTCAGCCATGTAGAAACCAACCTTGTGCCACAAGGGAAGTGAGACTGATCTGTGTCATTGAGTACAGGAGGAAAAGTGTGTGTGGGGGGAAGGAAGAGGCAGACAGACAGATTCAGTGACAGAGATGGACAGAGAGAGACAAAAACAGAGACAGACAGAGGCAGAAGGCGAGAGAGTAAGAAAGACAGGCAGACAGACAGAGACAGAGATTCAGAGACAGATAGAGAGAGAGACTAAGAGGCAGAGGGAGAGACAGAGTGCATAGATAGGTCCAGTGTAGCGGAGGTGGTGGTGGGGGGAACTGGGGAGGGCCTCAGATCAGCATGACATAATGGAAAGAGTTGGGAGACCCTTGTTTAATATTGACCCTTTTACATATTTGTTGCAGGGCCTCTTCCAAGTCACTCCTCTGAACCCTAGTTTCCTCCTCCCCAAAGGAGAAGGACAACTCTCACCTTCCCTGGATACCACCTTCCCCCCTCCACTCACTCTCCCTCCCTGGGTTGAAGGAGACAATGCTTGGTAACCAGGAAGCTCTGTTTCAATGTGTGCTTCTCATCTGACAATTGTATGATCATGCTGACAGTGAGTCACCAGCCTCCTCTTTGTGGATGAGGGAGGGCCCATTCTAACTCTACTGCAGGCAGATATGCAGAAAATTGGTTAGAGAAGGTATTGCTTATGGGCACCAGTTAGAGCTTTCCAAACTGAGAGAGACAAAAACAGAAAGAGAGAAAAAGAGAGAGACAAAGAGGAGAACTCTCTGAGCCTACCTGACTCAGGATGGATGGGCTGCCCCCAGCCCCCAGTGCCTTCCTTCTGAGATGATCTCCCTCCCATCCCTACTGAATTCATCTTGTATATACATGACTGTTTGTCCATCATCTCCCCCATTAGAACATCAGCTTGGACTGTGTTTTTGTCTTTTTATATAGCTCCAGTACTTTTGCCTGGCACATAGTATATATTCAATAAGTGTTGGTTGATTGACTTTAACCTCTCTGTGCCTCCATTTTCCTCATCTGTAAAATTGGATTGGACTCAATGGCCTCCTAAGTCCCTTTGAGTACTGGGGCTGTGATTCTGTGAATCTCTCTGCCTCCCTGGACCTCAGTTTCCTCATCTGTAAAATGAAAGGATTGGATTAGCTGGCCTTTCCTGCTCTACAACCCTTATTCTAAGACTATTTTGGTAGCTGGTGAATTGACTTGGAGAGGAAGGGGAAAGACAGGGGATTATCACAACAGCAACAGGAGGGGCTAAAGGCTTGAAATAAGACAAAATGGCATGTCAGTTCAGGATGATGTACAAAATTAAGGTCATCAGAAATAGTCTATGAAAATACTGCCATGGACCAAACTCCTGACCTAGCCCTGCTGGCCAACGTCTGCCATCTTTGCTCCCTAAGGCATTGGCCCCTGGACTCCTTCCCCAATACGTGAACTCTCTGGTCTTTACCCCAACTCTCCCTTTCCTTCTCTCCTTTGTCTCCAATTGGGGATTAGTCCAGTAGGGTCATCTGCTGTCATTGGTTTTTTGTAAATTCCCAGACTCATGCTCAGCCAATCAGGGAGCTTCCTGGTTAACGATGGACTTCTGGGTCACCATTCACACATTTTTATGAGTCACTGGGTTAGATGCAGGTTATCCTTCCCTTTAAAGGTCCAAGGCATAGTCAATGAAGAATGGAGCTCCCTAACAATGCCATTGACTGACTGACATCTTAAAACGTCTTTAAAATAGTCAAAGCCTTTTACGTATTTGAACTTTATAACAACCAATGGATTTCGTACTGCAAGCATTTGAAACCCCCATTATACAGATGAGGAAACAGAGGTCCAAAGTGAGTTTGTCCATGATCCCAATACATGTTGGGGACAGGATTTGAACCTAGTAACCTGCTGCCTCCAGATCCAACACCTTTCCATTATGTTTCATTGCTTTTCCTACCACTCAAAAGAATTCAGCCTAATGGCTACTTTTATTATGAGGAAACAGTGGGCCTCAAACTCAGAAAAGGCCTGGGTTTAGGCCTCTCTCCTAACAAGCAGTCAGCATGAGTTGGGTTAAATCACTTAACCTTTCAATACCCCAGCCAAGCCTCATTGTTAAGCTGGTGTCTCCTGTCTCCGTAGAGGGATTTCCTCACCAGAGGCTCCCTATGTGGATAGAATCACAGGTCCAGTCAAAACAAGGAAAACAAAACAAACAAGGATACATTAGTAAGCACCCACCATGGGCTAAGTCTCCTGGACTGAGTATTCACAGAAGTTAGGGAGTCCAGTAGATACAAAAGAGAAGGCAAAGGCATTCCAGACTTGGGGACCACCTGTGCCTAACAGGGAAATGCCTTGTACCCTTTGACTATTTTGGACTATAGGGCAAATTGAGTCACAACCATCCTCACATCCTAGGCTCCTAGCTCCACAGGAGTTAGGATAGAGCTGCTTTGGCCTACCTTGGTTTGTAGGGCCTATGGCCCAGTTGGACTCTGATTAGGGGGCCATAAATGGGCCTGAGGATCACCTGTATTCTTTCTCTTGCTTCCCTAAGGCCTGTTCCAGGGAGAACCCCTTCCTAGGAGGTCAGGACACTGGATCAAGTTTCCAGGGGATAGTGAAGCTACAGATGGTGTTTCTTACTCCAAGGGAGGGCAGCCCTTTCCCTCTGAGAAAGGGCTAACAGATACCTCCTTTCTTGATATGATGGCCTCAGCTTCAAAAACAGCTATGCTCAAATCAGAAATGTAGATGAGAATACCTCGGGGATTTCTATAATCATGGAAAGTGTACATTCACACATATGTGCACACACACACATGCACCCACACACACAACCAGCTGCCCAACACTTAAGAGCAGAGTTTTCATTTCTACTGACACTGATACACTCTACCTTTTCTCCTTCTGGTCCATCTGCAAGGCTGGTGATTCTCAGTTGGTGGAAGAGTCCCATAAAATCATCCTAGTGGGCATCTTGGTGGGGAGAATCATCTTCTCTCAGAGCCCAGGTCAAAGGCATCTTAAGACATGTTTCCAGTGGGGTCCCTGAAAGCCAAAGGTCTACTCCATTGCTCCCAGCAAGCCAGAGTCTCTGGTGCCCAGCAGTTGGGGAGGTAGGGGACGGCATCCCTGCCAATCACTGCTTTGCCTTGGCTTGGAGAAGGCAGGCAGAGGAAGCCTGTGATTTAGAGTGATGAAATGTAAAACGCAGAGTTCCTGCAGCCCCAGCCCGACCCGATCCCATCAGCATCTCATTCCTGTTACCTGGGGCTCCTCCAGGTCTCATTTAGTGGATTCTGTCAGCTGAGTACCTCCTCGGCGGCTGGAATGACTTGGTACTTACATCTATCACACCTGCACTGTGACAATGTAATTTTTATCTCTGGTTGTTTACTTCTCAGATGGAACTACTTGTAAATTCCGAGAAGAAAATATATCCCTGCATGTGACAGAGGCAACACAAGACGATTAATCTGGGCCCTTACGACTGGAATGCAAAGCTGAGCAGTAGAACTCTTTGAATTGGGACTAAAAGTCATCAGACTGGGCCATCGATTGCTCCCAGGGGCCTTGTCCAGGGGGCAGAAAGATTCAAGTCCAGGGCTTCATTGGATGGAGAGAGGGTGGCAAAGAAGACACAGCCTCTGGGCTGGGGTCTACCTACCAGGAGGTTCAGGGAGTAGAAGATTTGATGCCGATGAGAGTGGCATGACTGCTCTAGGCATCAGTTTCCCCTCTTTGTCACTTTTGAGGATTGGACTCTAGGGTCCCATCCAGTTCAATGCCATTCAGTACTCAGTTTGTTTGTTTGTTTGTACACTGGATCTGTGATTTTGTTGGGGTAAGGAATTTCCATGGAGTAAGTCTCTGATTCTAAAGCAAATGACATGTCCAGGATCACACAGCCACAGTTTGAACCCAGATCCTCCTGACTTCCATATCCCACTTTCTACCCCACCATACCCCTCTACCTGCCTCTGACTCAGCAACATTTAAATGCCAAGCACTTTGCTGGGGCCTGAGAATGCAAAGACCCAAAATGAAGCATCCCTAGGAGCAGCCCAAGGAGCTCATATGCAAATGGAGGGAAGCAACATGTACACAGATAAGTCAAATACAAAATAAAGACTTGGTGCTTTCAAAATAGGAAAGAGGCCCTAACAACTCAGAAAATAAGAAAAGACTTTTTTTTAGGGTGGCACAGGAAATGAAGGCAGCTGTGTGTTTCAAGAAATGTAAGTGAAGAGGACAAGCAGTCCAGGTGTGGGGAACAGCCTATGCAAAGGTATGGAGGTAGGAGATGGGTTACCTTGTATAGGAAAAGAGCAGATAGGTTAGTTTGACTGAAATATAGAATACATGAAGGGGATAGTATTATATAATCATTCAAGTAAACAAGCATTTATTAAGCACCAACATGCTGAATATACAAAGAAAGAAAAAAAACGTTCCTGCTCTCAAGGAGTTTACAATCTAATGGGGGAGATAACAGGCAAATAATTACATACAAGCAGGATTGGGCAGCTAGGGAATGAAGCGGATTGATATTTGGACGTAGAAGCAGGAAGACTTGAGTTCAAATCTGGCCTATGTGACCCTGGTCAAGTCATTTGACCTCTGTTTGCCTCAGTTTCCTAAATTGTAAAATGGGGATAACAATAGCATCTATTTCCCAGGGTTGTAGTGAGAATCAAATGAGACAATATTTGTAAAGCGCTTAGCACAGTGTCTGGAACATAGTAGGCATGAGATAAATGTTAACTATTACTACTATTTTTGTTGTTAAGACGAGTAACATATAATTTAGAGATAATCAATATAAAGAAGAAGGTATTAAGATTATGGAGGACTGAGAAAAATTCTTGAAGAAGGTAGGATTTTAGTTGGGACCTGAACGGAGTCAGGAGGAGGAAATAAAAAGGGAGAAAATGCCAGGTATGGGGGACAGCCAGTGACATTAAGGATAGGTTGTGAAGGACTCTCAAAACCAAGCTGATAGGTTTCAGTTTTATCCTAGAAGTAGTAGAGAACCATGAAAGCTTCTTCAGCTGAGGAATGACCTGCTCAGAGCTGTGCTTTAGAAGTAACTCTTTGACTGCTCTGCAGAAGAGGGATCAGTATTGAGAGGCACTGGATGTAGGATGTCCAGTTAGGAAGCTAAGTTAGAAAAGCTAAGAAGCAGCTGCCCACTGTGTGAGTGGAGAGAAGGAAACCACGCATGATACATGTTTCTTTAATGGCATTTTATTTTTCCCAATTACATGTAAAAATAATTTTAAACATTCTTTTAAAAAATTTTTGAGTTCCAAATTGTCCTCTCCTCCCCCTACCCCAAGAAGGTAAGAAATTTGGTATAGGTTATATATGTTCAATCAAGCAAAACGTATTTCCATATTAGTTATTTTGTAAAAGAAAACACAGACCAATTAAAGAAAACCACACACACACACACAAGAAAGTGAAAAATAGCATGCTTCAATCTGCATACAGACATCATCAGTCCTTTCTCTGGAGGTGGATAGCATTTTTCATCATGACTCCTTTGGAATTGTCTTGGATCAACACATCACTGATAATAGCTAGGTCATTCATAGACGATCATTGTACAATGTGGCTGTTACTGTGTACAATGTTCTGCTGGCTCTGCTCACTACATTTTACATCAGGTCATATAAGTCTTTTCAGATTTTTCTGAACGCATCCTGCTTGACATTTCTTATAGCACAATAGTATTCCATTACATTTATATACCACAACTTGTTCAGTCATTCCCCAATTGATGGACATCCCCTCAATTTCTAACTCCTTGCTGCCACAAAGAAATCTGCTACAAATATTTTTGTATAGATAGATTTTTTTCCTTTTTTAAAAATTCTCTTTAGGATACAGACTTAGTAGTATTGTTACTGGGTCAATGGGTATGCACGGTTTTATAGCTTTTTGAATATAGTTCTAAATTTCTTTCAGATTGATCAGATCAATTCACAACTCCACCAAGAGTGCATTAGTGTTAATTTTTCCATATCCCCTCTAATATTTATCACTTTCCTATTTTGTCATATTTAGCCAATTTGATAGGTGTGAACTGGTATCTCTGAGTTTTTTTAAATTTGCATTTCTCCACTTAATAGCGATGTAGAGCATTTTTTATATGACTATAAATAGTTTTGATTACTTCTTCTGAAAACTGCTAGTTCATCTCCTTTGAGCACTTATCGCTTGGAGGATGACTTGTATTTTTATAAATTTGACTCAGTTCTCTATATATTTGAAAAATGAAGCCTTTTTCAGAGACTCAGTAAAAAAAAAATGTTTCCCAGATTTCTGCTTTACTTCTAACATCAACTGCATTGGTTTTGTTTGTACAAGACCTTTTAAATTTAATATCATCAAAATCATCCATTTTACATTTCTTATTTGGTCATAAATTCTTCCCTTATCTGTAGATCTGACAGGTCTGAAAAACTATTTCATGCCCTCCCAATTTACTTATGGTATCACCCTTTATGTCTAAATTATGTATCCATTTTGACATTAATTTGGTATACCATGTAAGATGGTGGTCTATACCAAGTTTGGGCCAAATTCTTTTCCAATTTTCCCAGCAGTTTTTGTAAAATAGTGAGTTCTTGTCCCAAAAGCTTAGATCTTTGGGTTTATCAAACACTAGATTACTATAGTCATTTTCTACTATGTATTGTGTACATAATTTATTCTACTTATCCAGTACTCTATTTCCTAGACAGCACCAGATTGTTTTGATGATTATAGCTTTATAATATATTTTGAGATCTGGTACTATTACACCACCTTCCTTCACATTTATCTTTCATTAATTCCCTCAATATTCTTGACTTTTTGTGCTTCCAGATGAATTTTGCTCTTATTTTTTTAGCTCTATAAAATAATTTTTGGTGGTTTGATTGGTATAGCACTAAGTAAACTAATTTAGGTAGAATTGTCATGTTTATTACATTGGTTTGGCCTACCCAGCAATTAATAGATCTGACTTTCTTTGTGTGAAAAGTGTTTTATAATTGTGTTCATATAATTCTTGGGTTTGTCTTGGCAGGTGGACTCTCAAAGTTTTTTATGGTATCTACAGTTATTTTAAATGGAATTTCTCTATATATTGTTGCTGGACTCTGTTGGTTATATATAGAAATGCTGATGATTTCTTTGGATTTATTTTATATTCTGCAGCTTTCCTAAAGTTGTTCATTATTTCAACTAGTTTTTTAGTTGATTCTCTAGGATTCTCTAAGTATACCATCCTATCATCTGCAAAAGTGATAGTTTTGTTTCATCATTTTGTCTATTCTGATTCCTTTAATTTCTTTTTTCTTGTCTTATTGCTATAGCTAGCATTTCTAATACATTGTTGAATAGTAGTGGTGATAATGGGCATCCTTACTTCACTCTTGATTTTATGGGAAAGGCTTCTAGCTAATCTCATTATAGATAATACTTGGTTTTAGACAGATACTGCTTATTTTGAAGGAAAGTCTCATGTATTCTTATGCTCCCTTTGTAAAATGAGTGAGTGCCGTATTTTGTCAAAAACTTTTCCTGCGATTTTTGTTGGTTTTGTTATTGATGTGGACAATTATACTGATAGTTTTCCTAATAATGAAACAGCCCTGCATTCTTGGTATAAATCCCACCTGATTATAGTGTATATATTTGATATATTGTAAAGGATATATTGTGATATATTGCTATAATCTCCTTGCTAGTATGAGAAATGTTGAGAATCAATAAACCTTGTAAACTGACTGAATATGGGAGGTGAGGGAGAGGGAAGAGTCTGAGATCTCTCTGGGGTTGTGATCCTCTGAGTGACTAGAAGGATGTCTTGAATAGAGGAATTAAGCGGAGGGATGGATTTAAGAAGAAAAGAAAATTAATTTTGTTTTGAACATGTTAGTAGTATGAAGATCATGGGACTAGATGTCAGGGATACAAGTTGGAATTCAACATCCGAGGGATGACATTCTTCTAAGGTCCTCTCCAGCTCTGCTACTGGGAGCTCTAAGACCCCACCCAGCTCTGACACTCCCTGTTCTCAGGGCCCTCCCAACTATGCCATTCCCTGTTCTAAGGTCCCTCACAGCTCTGACATTCCCTGTTCTCAGGGCCCTTCCAGTTCTCATATTCTTTGCTTCTGTGAATTTGAGTTAGTGGGAAGGACAAATATAAGAACTGTTCCTTTAGTTCCTTCCCCTTCCTTTTTCCTTCTCCCCGTTACCACTTCCTTCCTATTTTCCTAGGTTTTCTCTTTCTCCCTTTGGTCTTTTCCTGCTCCCTCCATTCAACAAAGTTTCAGCCCCAGTTATTGCAGTCAAGGCATTTGTGACATAAAGATGAAAACTGACAATTCCTGCCTTCAGGAAGTTTAGAATCTACCAGTCCTCACCAGTTCCTCATCCCTGTTGGGGGCCCTTGGGGTAAAAGGGAGAAGTGAGCTCTGGACTCCATCTATTTTAGGTGACTAGATTACCTATTTAACAGTATTCCACTGAATTCTGGCATTATACCATCACTTGGAATGTTTGTTTGTTTTTGGCCCAGAACTGTGATATCATCAGTAGAGGGAATTCCCAGCCAGGATATCCTTCTATGAAAACTGTTTGGCAGCTTAGAGTTACAGGGAGAAAATAGCAGTCCCATTCTGTTCAGTCTACCTGGGCTTAAGATCCAGGCCAGCCAATGACAGGGGCACAGGATGACTAAATCAATACCCACCCAGCCCAGCTTTACAGATGAGGAAAAAGAGGCCTGGGAGGTTAAGTGACTTAGGATCATAGATCTACTTGGGAAGGGGATTTTAAAGGTCATTTAGTCCAATCCTCTCATTTTGCAGAGAAGATAACAGGCCTCACAAGTTTAAATGACTGTCCTAAGGTCACACAGTAGTAATAAGTATAGGAGGCAGTATTTGAACAGTTTTGTGTTGAGGTTTTTTTCACTGTACCAGGCTACCTCTGTCCTGTGACCCATATGGGAAGCAACCCTTGCCCCAATTCCAGGTTTCTGACCAGGTTTCTTGACCCTTATTTCCTTCCAGTTCTGGAATAAATTTTTGTAGTTGTTGTTCAGTTGTGTCTGACACTCCCGGACCTCCTTTGGAGTTTTCTTGGCAAAAATACTGGAGGGATTGGCCATTTCCTTCTCCAGCTCATTTGACGAATGAGGAAACTGAGGCAAACAGGGTGAAGTGACTTGCTCAGGGTCACACAACTAGTAAGCGTGTGAGGCAGGATTTGAAGAATCTTCCTGATTCTAAATCAAGTCAATAGTCATTTATTAAGCACTTACTGTGTGTCAGGCACTTCCCAAGTACAAGTAAAAAGAAAGTGCTTGCCTTGTCTAGAATTTAGATGGTTCTAATTGTTTAAAGATAAAACACAAAAGGAAGCTAAAACGTCGGGGTGAAGGAGGAGCGCTCGAGGACTTACTGGAGCATGGTGGGTAAAGTCCAGAAAGTCTCAGGTGGAGCCAGGAGAGGACTGAAGATGGCTGACCTGGGCGTTTTCCTTAACATGAAGTTTCTGGAAGGCCTCTCCAACTGGTTGTGGGGATGCAGGGGCAGAAGTGAAATGGCTTGTTCATTGTTTTTCTTTTAGGCAGGGGCTAGTGTCCTGCAAAGAAATCCACCGTGTCCTGCCCACTTGACCCACCCTACTTGACCCCTCTTCAGGCACCATGTGGCAAGGTTCTTGCAAGCCCAGGTTTCAATAGGAACTCTCAGCTCCTAGGGGAGAAAAGTATGAAGAAAGGGAATTGACAGAGATAGTTGGACTGGGGGACCCATTGAGGTTCTCTCCCCATTCTCCTAAAAGTCAGACTGAGGCCAGGGAGGATGGAGAGAAAGGAAACTGCAGTCTTAGGGGCTGGAGGCCAGCCAGAGGAGCATGGAGGCAGCAGCTGAAGATTGACCCTCAGACACCCTAGAGAGGGATTAAGTCGTCTGATACCAAGCGAGCTGTCTCTCCTGGCTGTCCCCAGTGGCCTTCTCCCCAAGCAGAGACTTGTCTGTCTTTTTTAAAGCACCCATTCAATGAAATGTTTCGTGTTTTTTCCACCTTTTTTCCTTCCAAGCATTTCCTCTTACCTCTTTGCTTTTGCTCCTGGGGCTTCCAGAGGGAAAAATGAGAAAGAAAATCTCTCTTTGTATGCAGGAACTATAGATGTTTTTTTCACGCAATATTATTATTAATAATTTATTAGTATATAATATAATTATTAATAATAATGTTGTTGAAACATTTTGGTTGTGCTTGACTCTTTGTGACCCCATTTGGGGTTTCCATGGAAAAGATACTGGAGTGGTTTGCCATTTCCTTCTCCAGTTTATTTGACAAATGAAGAAACTGAGGTAAGCAGGGTGAGGTGATTTGTCCAGGGTCACACACTAAGTGTCTGAGTGAGGCTGGATTTGAACTCAGGAGAAAGGCTCCTGATTCCAAGCCCACAGCTCTGTGCACTATGGAGTCCCATATTAATAATAAATAATGAGGTAGTATTTATATAGCATGTTCAGGGTTACAAAACACTACAAATATTATCTCATGTGATCTTCACAATAATCCTAGGAGTTAGGGGCTGTTATTATCCCTGCTTTTACAGGTGAGGAAACTGAGGTAGGAAGTGGTTGAGTGACTTGTTCAGAATCACACAGCAAGTGCCTGAGGCTAAATCTGGATGAGTTCTTCCTGACTCCAGGTCCAGCGCTAGCTACTGTACCACCTAGCTGCCTGGGAAAGGGAAGAAATTCTTGGGGCATATACAAAATAAGACAGATCCCTAGAGGGTGTTGTAAAGTTGGCACAGAGAGCCCTGAACTAGAATCTCTGCCCAGTTCCCTACTTCCTCTGGTCAGTGTGGCTAGACTAGGTCTAAACCTGAATCCCACTTCTGGTCTGGAAAGTCTGGGTTCTGGTGTAATGTAGTGCTACCATCTTGGAACTGGTAATTTTCTAAAATGGGTGTTTATAGAATTCATCCAAAGCTTTGAAATGTGCTTTTTCCTTGAAGTTGTGTGCCAACAACCATCTAGGAAGGAACCCACTTGTGCCCCTCTTTCTTAACCTGAACAAAAACCTAAGCATAACCCACTTCCTCAGAGCACTGGCAGCTGCCAGCCACTAGACATGGCCAGGGAAAGGCCATAACATGTCTACCCTAGTTAAGTCCACCCCATGTCACATACCTAGTTCTAGAAGAAATTCATTCTCAGGAATCTAAAAAAGGCTTGTTTTCAGGAAGGTAGTCAGTTCATTTGTGCCTTGATATTCCTTGAATAGGTATGGTGGATGAAAATTACCCAATAGGGATAGAGTGAGCCAGTTTGAAAGCATCCTGATAGTGGCCCCAATTTTTTCTCTAGTAGGGTTTCCAGTTTTTGTTTTTGTATACTCCATTACCTAATATGGTGCCTGGCACATAGTAGGTGTTTCATAAGTGCTATTTAACTGTTTTCCAAAGACCAGGTTGCAGGGTAAGGAGACCATGATTGTTAAAGATATGACTATGAACCCTCTTCACCCCCTCTCGTAATCCTACAATTCAAATGTGAAATCCCCATAAGCCTTTGATAAGGATTTAAATGGCAAACCAGATTGCAGAGTAGACCCACTAATTAATCTTTTTTTAAAAACCATGTCTGATCCAGCTGGGCTTATTTAACAGGTTTTTAGCGAAAATGGATTCATGGGTGTACCCCAACAGGCCCTGGGCTTCAAGAGAGGAAACAGCTGGATGTGAGGACCGGCCACTGGCAGCTTACTGGCAGCACATCTCTGTCCCGGATTCCCTCAAGCTTTCCCTAAAGGGCTGGATGGCTGTTTGCCTGAGCTTCACAGATTTTTCCCCATCTCTGTGTACTTCCCCTGAATGAGACTTTCACACCTCTCGTGCAGAGTGAGGAAAGTAGAATGAATGAATGAATGAACCAGCAAGAGAGAGCCAGCCACATCCCCACCACCCTTTCTCTGAGGGAGGTCCTATGTGACCACAAAAATCAAATCGAAGCAGGACTCCTTGAGTTGCTTCCCTTTTGGAGGCTGAGGCAGGGGGCCAGAAAACCAGCCAAAGCCTATGGCCCTGTGCCTCCAGAGGCTCACCCTTCCAATACCCTTCTGTTCCACTTGGTGTAGGGGCAAAGACAGTTCAGTCCTACACTCGTCTCAATTACAGTGGAGTGGCGGCTCTGGTGGAGAGGCAGAGGGAGGCCCCCCAAAGACAGCATTACAGGAGAGACCCTACTGAGTGAGAGAGGACTAAAAGCAGAAGCTTTCAAATCTGGCCAGGACTCTCCCTCACACCCCCAGTCCCCGCGCTCCAGTTCAGCTTTAGTAGGAATTGCCGTAAATGTCACTGCCTTTTAGTGAGTGTGGCCAGATAGGAATGAGGACAGCAAGCAATGATGTTCCCTCTCTGGCAGAGCTCTTCCTGGCCTGCCCACCACTAGTGGGAGAGAAAGGCATACTTTGGGGACCTGCAGCATTTGGGGAGGGGGGTTCTAGGGACTTTGAGGACTCAAAGACAGATTGTCATTGTTCCCCCTCCTGCCCTAGTCTTTTAATTTCTGGGATCCTGATCTGAAAAGAGTGAGCTTGGCTAGGATCCTGGAGTTTAAGCCATGAACTTACCACATGGTGGATTGGGACCAAACTTCTAAGGAAAAAAGAAGCAGAGAAGGGGAAATAAAATCATTCCAGCTTGTGATCATGGTAAACCAAGCTCTCTGAGTCAGCTGAGCATCCCCCCGCCCCAAACTCCCCCCAGGAAACCAGCTCACCAGGATCTAATCTAAAGGAGCCCCCCTCTTGTTGGTTGGTGACCAGGGTGGGAGCCTGTACCCATTCTCATCTTCATTTCTAATGGACCTTGTGCCAAAGAAAGACATCAGGAAATCAGATTAAAGGCTGTCCCTGCCTGGTTTCCCAATACCCAAATGATGCTCAGCCCTGAAGAATGTTGGCCACAGAGTTAGGCCCTGCCCACCACACCTGCTACTCCTCCTCTGAGGCCAGAAACCCAAGTTTGCTGATGAAATCTGCCCTCCTCAGAATGCTCTGTCTTATTAACACCTTCCTTGGGAACATAAGGAGGTTTATTTACAACTCCCAGCTCCGGCAGCATCTTGGTGGTAGCAAGGGAACCTTGTTTCCCAGAGGGCAGTGCCAAACGCCGCCCTTCTCAGGCTGATTCCACGTGATGGAGGTTTTCCCCCAGAGTCGATAATGGGCCTGGAAGGTTGTGGGGGGTGGGGAGTCAGAGGGGAGCCTACAGCCGACATATTGTTGGTCACCGATTTCACAGCAGGTCAAAATATAGTGAGTTGTCAGGAAGGGGGGCAGGGGACAAAGTGTGATAGTGAGATTAAGCTCGGCCCAGCATGGCTCATTTCAGTGGGAAGCCAAAAAGACCTAGATAGAACAGCTCAGCAAAGCACAGGAGGACTTCTCCCCAGTTAGGGAAGGAAGGAGGATGGAGGGAGGGGGGCTGACTGGTGGAACCGAGGGATGAAGGAGGCAGGCCAGACTGGTCCCCAGCATCAGTCTCCCACCTGGAACAGACCTCTCTGGCTCTGGTTGGCCTGATGGCGATGCTACTTGCCCTATCACATACCTGCATGGTTGCCAGGCAACTGGGACCAAGTTGTAACACCTATGCAAAAAAACCTGATGGTGTTTTCCTTTCTCAGCGATTGTGAGGACGTGCCTTAAAAGTTGTGGAGGAAGGATTTTTTTTTTTTAATTTTCAATTCTGTAGAACCACCCCCATCTGTGCTTGGACAAACCTTCCCCCTCTCCTAGTATGAGCCACTAGGAGTAATCAGGGAGCCCAAGAGGTATTTGTTTGTGCCCAGTGCCCGGGGCCCAGGCAGAGGCTGGCAGCTGTGTCAGGCGACTGTGCCTGCTCGTTAAGCATTAGCTGGGGGAATTTTGGGAAAGCCATCACCGTGGGAGGCAGGGATTTCCACTGGAGACAAGATGGCGGACCCAGAGAGAAGCCCACAGGAGCGGGGGCTCCTTCTTGGTGCAGAACTGCCATCCCTAGGGGCTGAGATAGGCTTTCCATCACAATCTCAGTTCCCTGCTCAGGTTTTCTACAGGAAACATTGGAGGGAAGAAAATCAGCTCCCACTGGGCCAGGCAGAGACAGCACCAACAGGACACATTCCGTAATCACATGTTGCGTTATTATGCAGTTATTTCTGAATCTAACTGACTCCATTTGGGGTTTTCTTGATGAAGATATCAAAGTGGCTTGCGATCTGCTTCTCCAGTTCATTTTACAGATGAGGAAACTGAGGCCAATAGGGTGAAGTGACTTGCCCAGTGTCATAGCTAGTAAGTGTCTGAGGCTGGATTTGAACTCAGATCCTCCTGTCTCCAGGTCCAGAGTCACCTAGCTGCCACACTAATCACCATGGGTGGGAAGAACACTCTGTCTTGCAGGCTGCTAAATCTGCTCCTAACCATCATCTCTATAGCTGCCATAACGATTTTCCTAAAGTATCCATCTCACCATGTCACTCTTCTTCTCCATTAAGTCCTGTGACTCTCTCTTACCTCTGGGATCAAATACAAAGTCCTCTATTGGGCATTTAAAGTTCATCATATCCTAGCTTCTTTCTACCTTTCCAGATTCTGTTCTACTTTATTGCTTTACTCCCTGTAGGGACCTGTTAGTCATTTTTCACACATAATGTTTTAACTTCTGTCTCTGGACCTTCACATCTCCACAGTCCCATGCCTGGAATGCCCTCACTTCTGCCTCATGGAATCTCTTTGTTCCTTCAGGAGACTCAGCTTGAATTCCTTGCCCACAGCTTCTGCTCTCCTTTCCCCAAATCCCTGCCTTTATTTGGTTTAAAATCTGTATGTGGTTGTATGTTGTCTCTAGTTACAATGTCAATTTCTTGAGGACAGGGACTGCTTCACTTTTCTTTTTGTATCCTCAGCTCTTAGCACAATGCCTGACACGTAGCTACTTAATGAATATGTATCAGTTCTAGGCTGTGCTGCTATGAGGTTGCCTCGTAGTGGAGGGGAGAAAATACTGGATTTAGGGTCAAAGGATATTGGTGTGAATCCAGCTGGAGGAGACATGGTTAATAGTATGCCATACCTCAAGAAGGCAACTAGGTATCACAGTGGATAGTGTGAGTCAGGAGGACCTCAGTTCAAATTCAGCCTCAGACACTTACTAGCTGTGTGACCTTGGACTAGTCACTTAATCCTGTTTGCCTTAGTTTCCTCATCCGTAAAATGAGCTGGAGAAGCAAATGACAAACCATTCCAGTATCTCTGCCAAGGAAACTTGAAATGGGGTCACAAAGAGTCAGATGTGACTGAAAAATGACTAGGTAAAAGAAAAACAACCTGCAAGATCTGAGTTCAAATCCCTTCCTCAGACACTTCCTAGCTGTGTGACCCTGGAGAAGTCCCTTGAGTTTTCTCAACCTTAATTTTCTCACCTGTAAAATCAGGATAACAATACTCACAGCCCTGAAGTCCCCACATTTATTGTGAGGACCAAATGAGCTAATGAATATAAAATGCTTTTTGAACCTTAACATCCAATATAAATTAATTATTATTATTTTTTTTTACAAAATTTCTGGTTTCATTGTCAAGGGAACTCCTGGTGAGGAAGCTCCCTCTATCAATGCAGATCCCAACCACCTGCTCTGGAATTGAATGGATCCCCAGAGGTTAAGTGACTTGGCCAAGATAATACACCCAATATGAATCTGAGGAGAAGCTTAACCTGAATTTTCTGGCCCAAAGGTCAGTCCATGGTTCACTGTGCCACGATGCTGCTTTCTACCTCCAACAGATGTCATTCTTCTGACCAGCATGCCCTTCTTAATTTCTTTCCTTGTCAAACCTATGTTATAGTAGACAGAGCCCTGGCTCTGGAGTCAGAGGGACAGAGTTTAAATACTGCCTCTATCATTTACAATTACAACTATATACATATGATACAGCACACACATACAGACAAATATACATATACACACATATTTACACATGTATATATACACAAATATACATACATATATACACACATACATACACATATATACACACATACATATATACACACGTATATATACACATATATAAGATTCATAAATTACTTTCCAAACATGATTTCCTTTGAGCTTCACAACAACCTCAGGAGGTAGGTACTATTTAACCCCATTTTACAAATGAGGAAACTGAGGCAGATAGAGGTTAAATGACTTGTCCAGGGTCACACAGATATTAAGTGACTCAGGCCAGATTTAAACCTGGGTCCTCTTGATTCCAGACCCAATACTTTTTCCCACAGCGCCTCTCAGTTGACCTTGGGCAAGTCACTTAAACTCCTGTGCCTCAGTTTCCTTATCTGTAATATGAGGGTTACATGGCCTCTTAAGTCTTTTCCAGCTGCAGACCTCGGAGCCTATAAGCCCATGACTCTCCTCCTACTCCTCCCCTATTCCTCACCAAAATAGTGATAATGACGTTGCACTATTGGCTCTCTCTTGCACCTAGCTCGGCTCTTGAACATCAAAGGGGCTTAATGAATGCTTGGTGAATGAATGATTATTTTCACTGGCCCAGACGCCTCCTTGGACCTCAGTTTCCTCCTCTGTAAAATGACTCAGTGATCCCTTAGGACCTCGGAGTCTGTCTTTCCCTTCCCTCCCCTCCCCCCATTCCCCCTCCCTTTCCCTGAACCTTAAACTTAGTGCACTCTGAAGCAGACACCATGGGGCCCCTGACCCCAGTCTAAAGGCTCTCTTCTGGATGCTCCTGGCTTCAGAGTGATTGTCAATAGTAACTGTTGCTATTTCTCTCCCAGCTTGATGTCTTTCTTTTTGTTGCCTCTTTAAAGGGGCCATGCCCCGACTACTTAAAGAGGCCTATTCAATGAATGGCCGTCACCTCAGCCTAAGTGAGTACTTGCAAAGACCTTTGCCTAAAGGGGCCAAGGTCTCCCAGTGCATCCTGGGTCATCTCCAGTCATCTTGGGGAATATCAGGTCACTGGATCCAGATGGCTCTGGAGGAGAAGTGAGGCTGGTGACCTGCACAGCCCTCACTCCCTCAAAACAAAGTCAAGTGCAAGTTGTGTCATCATTTCTATGATGGCATGGTCTTCTTCGGCAACGAAGGACGAACACAACAGGTCTCTTTGGGATCCAGTGGGGATTCAAGTGAGCTCTTTCTCAGAGGTGGCAGCTGGGGGCAGGGGGAGGAAGCTGAGGTTTGTGACCTGGACAGTGCCCATGATCTGGTCTCAGGGAGGGGGAGCCATCTGGGCAAGCAGTAGCTTTGTCATCCCCCCACCCCAGCCGCTTCCCTCTCTGTTCTCCAGCCAGAACCTCCTTTAAGGAAGAGGAACCTAGTGTTCACAAGCATCTTGAGCAAACATTCAATACCAGCTGCTCCCACCTCCCCCTCCCTCCCTACCCCCCAACTCCAAGTTGCGACTTAAAACCTCTTGTCCCCACTTTCTGCAGACTGGCAGAGAGGTTGTCCTCGGGCAGGATGATTTCCTCAGAGCTGGTGCCCTCCATCCCCCCTCCCAGAAGCCCCTTGGGCCTCTGCTGGCCCAGGGGAGAGCTTCATTAGACCTGCAGCCCCCCAGAGGCCAGCTCAGAGCCTCCTCACAGCTCCCCACCCCTCAGGAGCAAAGCTCCCCGCTCTCATCAGGCTCATTTGAAGGAGGTGTTTGTTTCTCGCCCTGGTAGGGCAGTCCATCATTGCCTATCAGAATGAGCGACTACATTTCTTACTCCAGAGCTGGCTGCCTCACTCCTACCTAGAAGGCAAAGAACAAGGGCGCCTTTGGAGAGGGAGGAAAATCATATGTTATTTTTAAAAGGCATTTTGAGTGAGAGCTGAATAGAGTTCAAGGAAATTGCCTTAAAGACTCGCTCTCCACGGGGATGGCTTTTTTCAGGACCCACAAGTATTTGGGAACTTAATTGCACATTTGTACGGGCTACTGTTTTTATTTCTCTCCGGGCTCTGAGGTGGTCTTTGAAGATTGCTGTCTCCCGGTAATGGGTTTCTTTATCTCAAATAAATTCTACACACCTGCGAGGTGGAAATGCTGGCAAGAGAGGATGGTAGGAGAAACAGCTCGAGATTTAATCAGCCAGCAAATGGAGTAGGGGTGCAGGGAGAAGTGAAGATGCTTGGCTTTGGGTGGCCAGCCCTCCCTTTCCTCCCCTAGGTCAGCCACTACCCTAGCTTCAGCCTCTGCCCAGTCCTCAGCCCTCCCCCTTCTGAGCCCCACTTCCACCCAAATTCCATCCCCTACCCCTTTCTCAACCCCCAACTTCTGCTCCAGCTCCACCTCATACCCTGCCATGCCCCATTTCTCAGCCCCAGGCTGTCTCTCTTTCTCAGTTTCTCCCACCCCAGTCATACTGTCATCCAAGATCTCTCCACCTTCCCTAGTTCATACCCTTGCCCAGCTCCTCTCTCTTCTCCTTCTGCCTTCCCCCATCCCCTATTCCAGTCTCACTCCCAACTTCAATTCAGGGGGTGGGGGTGGGGAGGGGGTCAACAGGCACTCACTAAGCGCCTACTATGTGCCAAGCAATAAGCTAAACTCCGAGGATGTGAAGAAAGGCCAGCTCCAGTCCAGCCCCACCCATCCCCTTCTTCAAGCCTGAGGCATGAAACCCTGGCCGGTCTGAAATTTAATCCCTTCTCTTAGGAAGAGATCCGCCAAGCAGCTGGCCTCTTCCCCCTGTGCTTTTTTCTTTTGTCTACTTTTCCTAGACTTTCTCAGGAAGACACCTCCTTTCCCAATCCTGCCAGCAATTATTTAGTCCTAGCCCAAGAAACTACTTTGTATCTACTTTGTCTATAATATGCTTCTACTTACATTTGTACGTAAGGACAGGAACTGGTTTGTTTGTGTCTGTATATACCATAATGCCTATAACATTCTGTTTGTCACTAGACCTGTAATTTTTATTACGGTGGGGAGCTCCCAGTGTAAAACTCTCCACCAAAGCCTAGATTTGACTTTTTTCTACAACGTAGTTTTCAGGAGTTCTGTGGAAGAGCTCGGTATCAAACAGTCAGTATGTGCCAGAAGAAGGACCTATCTTCCTGACTCCAAGGCTCATGCTCCATCTATTCAATCAAGTGGCCTAAGGGTGCTAAGGAAATACTTATTGATGGATTGATTGGTGAGGGCCATAGAAGCACTGATAAAAGACCAGTAATTTCTGCCTTTGGTGGCAAGTGTATCTTCTGGAATTCAAGTTGCTGCTTAATTGCAAAGTAGTCAGGTCTCCAAGGGAGAGGTATCCCTTCTTCCCCCTACTTCTGTTTCTCTGAGAACCATGATCTTTGGACTGAGGATAGAAGAAGTGATGATTACTAGGGAATGTATACCCCAATGGAAAGAATTCTGATGGAAATCAGAGGATCTGGGTTCAAATTCCAGCTCTGTTTCTTACTGCCTATATAACCTTGTCCAAGTCCCTTCACCTTTATGGATTTCAGTTTTCTCAAGTATAAAATGTGAAAAGGACTCTAAGGTCTTTACAACTCTAAATCTATGATTCCCTTTCAGGAAGCCCCAAACACCTTTGAACTCTGTTTCAACATTCTTAGAGAACTCATCTGGTCCTTGATCTTAGAATTCTCAGGTCTAGTTTAAGGGATGTGCCATTAGGAATGCTGGGGAGAGAGATGGGAATAACACAAGGTCTTGGCCTATTTAGGGAAGCTAAGTGATTCATCTCTGGGCTTCTGAAAGTATGACCTTTCTGGGAGGAATGACAGTGGGAAGTCCATTCTGCTTTGGCATTGCCCTCCTCCTTTGCCAAGGAAATCACTTAGAAATCTAAATTCGGGTGGAAAGTGGAGAGCTCAAAGGGCCAATAAAAATGGGGGGGGTGTCTTTCATAAGATCATGGTATAGACCTGAAAAGGATCCCAGAATGGGGCTAGTCCAATGTTCTCATTTGACAGATGAGGAAATTGACACCCTGAGTCACTTGCCCAAGGTCACACTACTAGTAAATATCATGAGACAGGATTGAAACTCACATCCTCTGGCTCCAGAGCCAGCTTCCCACACTACCTCCCTTTCCATCTGTGGGCCAGCCCCACTGGCTAGTTCTCTGCTTCCCCATTCATGAACTCCACCTGGGCTGGTAGAAATGTAGCCTTTTAGCCTAATAAAGTTGCCTCAGGTGAGAGGTGTTGTAAAGGGGTCAATTTATTAGCATGTATGCCATCATCCTTTCAAAGACTATTTGCTTCAGCTGAACTGGACAGGAAAGCCAGGGATGTGTATTCTCTTGTGGTTTTGTTTGTTCCAATCTTTCATTGGGAAATCAGCCAACATCAATTATCCTAAAACCTGGTCCTTCCTAAGGATTAGGCCAAAGGAAATAGAGGACAACAAGCTACCTCTGGTGGGCATGACAAACAAGGAGACGTCCCTAGAACCCCGTTGTCAAACTGAACCGAATCTCTTTCCACCCACTAATGGATGAGGCTCCTGACTTGTCCTCTTGGCACAAGGTTGGCTTCACTTGTCCAGCAGCCATTCCGACGCCATCTGGACCAGGGACAGATTCTTGGGTTTCATTCCATATTTTAATCTGTGAGTCTTGGTACCAAGAGGATGGTAGCACAGTAAATATGCAGAGAGAGAAATATATTAATCGACTAACAAGTAGTCATTGAATGGTTGTCAAATTCTTGACTCACCTTAATGATAATTTCATTCTTTGAAAGGTGGAAAAAACAGCAAAGGAAACCTCTCACCTGGACCTGATTCTGACCAATAAATAAGAATCGGCTGCTAAAGTAAAAATGATAGGAACCTTGGGAGGAAATGAACACTCCATCTTTGAGATTGTAATAATAGATAAGGAGGAGGAAGCCTGGCATGGTCCAGGGCAAACCCTCGATTTTGGGAGAGTGCATTTTAAAGAGTTCAATCCATCAGCAAGCATTTATATAGTAAGTGCTTATTCTATGCCAGACATTGAGCTGAGCACTGGGGATGCAAAGAAAATGCAAAAACGTAGGGGCATCTAGGTGGTGCAGTGGATAGAGCACCAGCCCTGGAGTCAGAACTTGAGTTTAAATCCAGCTGTGTGACCCTGGGTGAGTCACTTTGCCCCGATTGCTTCCAAAAGAAATAAAGGAAAAGCAAACCAGCCCCTGTCTTCAAGGACCTCCCATCCTAAGCGGGGGACAATATGGAAGCCATTACATATACAATAAAAACAGAATAGTTAGAAAGTAATCTTAGAGGAGAGAGAATAAGTAGGATAAATAAGTGAAAGAAAATTGCACTAAGAGAGATGAGATGCTCAAGTCAAATTTCGATCACACAAACTCAAACAGCTCTCATGCTTAATGAAAATAATTAACTAACATTCATATAGCATTTTAAAGTTAACAGTGGGGAAATGTCCAAAGAAAGATGATAACACATGGTCAAAGGAGGGCAAATGATTTCTAGGAATAAATACAATAGAGAGATAGGAAGTATACATAGTGTACTTAGAACATGGGTCAGGTGATCTGGAAGGTCCAGACCACAACCTATGCAGGTCTGTGTCCTGAAGGAGCCAAGGCTGCCGATGTTTGCTAATGGGAGAACCAAAAAAGCTTTGTTATTTGGGGTTAAGAGCACGATCAAAGAAAGGATAGGGCAGATATTCAGTGTGAACAGGAAAAGAATAACAGAGAGAAGATAAAACTATTTAATATGAATTTTGCTTCTGTTTTCTTTACCAAAGAGTCTGGTTGTCAGACTATAAAAACTGAGCAGAATTTGTTAACAGGCAGTTGAAAATCAAGATAAGGGAAATATATAATAACTGAGTCAATAATGTGCTGGATTTGTAGTCAGGAAGACCTAGGTTCGTGTCCTGCCTTTGACACTCACTGTTTAGCCACAGGCCCCATCTGTAAAGGAGAGGTTGGATCCTATTATTTCTAGGGCTCTTCCAGAGCTAACTCCATGGTCCTGTGAGCTGACATCACCAAACTCCTCCTGACGAGTTTAAGTCACCAAGTCTGGCTAGTTTATTTCCCAGACTACGGACAAATTGATTGCTGAGGGGTGTGGGTGACCTTTGAAAAACCATAGATAAGAGGAAGGTCTGAGAGAGAAAACCCCAGATGACTGAAGACAGGCAGCGTTGTCCTGATTTTCAAAAGAACTGGAAGAGGGTGAAGACTTCAAGCTTGATGGACTTGGCTTCAATTATTGAAAAAATTCTAGGTGATATTTTTAAAATTTTGCATTGATATAATTTGCTTTTATATCATTTATGTTTCCTACTCTGTCCCTCACTCCTCCAAGAGAATCATCCCCTATAAGAATAAAGAAAAGGAGAAAAAAAATTCCACAAGACAAATCAAAATGTTGAAAAAAATTGAACTTATATGCAATATCCCATACCCACAGGCCCCCACTTTGGGAGCTTCTCATATCCCTTCTCTGGGGCTAAGCTTAGACAGTATAGTTTTGCAGCATCTCATTTTAATTATTTTGTTGTTGACCTTTACATTATGATAGATTTTGTCATTTTCTTGGCTCTACTTCTCTTTGTATCAGTTCATTTAAGTCTTCTCTTGCTTCTCTGTATTCAACTTTTTCACAGTAATATTCCATTATGTTCACATACAGCAATGTGTTTAGGCATTCCCAATAGGAGGGCATTTGCTATTGTTCTCTGCTATTTCAAAAAAATACTGCTTTAAATACTTGGGTGTACATGGCGGCTGCGTTTCTGTCACTGAATGTCTCCAAAGTATTCTTAAAGAGATCATTTGTGAGCATCTAGAAACAGTAACCCGTAAGAGATTTATCAAGAACAAATCATACTGGAAAACCTAAACTTTATTTTTTTATTATTTGGACAGAATTATTAGACTTTGATAATAACAACGTTGATTTCTTTAAAACATATCTTGCTCATTGGTCTATTATATATACTGAAAGTACTAAGACAATATAGGAGAATGATTAAAAAACATACTATATCTTAGGAAAGCCATTTGACAAAGTCTGTCATGTTTACCATTATAGATAAAATGGGAGAAATGGATTAGTTATTGGGATGTGGTTGAATGCCTGGGCCTGAAGACTGGTGATCAATGAATCAGTGTCATCTTGGAGGGATATTTCTAGTGGAGTATTCCGGGATTTGTCCTTGGCTCTATACCAATTTCTTTAAAGGACCTAGATGAAATCTTACCTAATTTTTTAATGACCCAGAACTGTGAGGGATACGGACAATGTTGGACAACAGAGTCAGGATACAAAAATCTCATGATGAACAAGGACATTTGGCTAAATATCATTTGTAAAGTCATATACTTGGGTTCAAAAAACAAACTGCATAAATACAATATGTCGGAGAATCAGCTAGCCAGCAATTTGTGTCATAGGCGATCGAAGGTGGAAGTCTTTGCTCCACTCTACTATTTATCAGAGGCTTTAGAGATCAATCAATCAGTAGGCACTTATGAAGTCACCATAATGTGCCAGGCCCTGGTGAACTCAATCCCTTTGTTCCAGTCAAACTGATCTGAGTATAAAATGTTTTATTTGCTGCCCTCATATGTCTGTAAGGCAGCTCCTTCTCATTGCCGCCTCTTGGAATGCTTAGT
The DNA here is from genome assembly GCA_028658325.1 of Potorous gilbertii. Classification (NCBI taxonomy): domain Eukaryota; kingdom Metazoa; phylum Chordata; class Mammalia; order Diprotodontia; family Potoroidae; genus Potorous; species Potorous gilbertii. Next base: position 273,280,491 of record CM053770.1, on the reverse strand, counting down.
TAGCTTTCTTCAAGACAGGTCAGGGGCCACCTTCTCTGGGAGGTCTTTCTTAGTCCTCCTCCATTTTAAATTCCCTCTCTCTCTTGAAATTACTTTCTATTATTTTCCCTATAATACAAATACAAAATACTGTGGGTGCATTTGTGTGCCCTCCTGCTTGATTTTTATCTTCATGCTGCAAGTCCTGGGCACAGAATTGGAACCTAATAAGTGTTTGCTGAGTTTAAATGAATTTTGCCAAAATGATACGGAGGTTTTAGTCGATTGCACATTCATTAGATCTCAATAATGTGACCAGGCAGCGGAAAAGGCTTATGGCATTTTAGGGTGCATTAAGAAAGACATCGTGTTCAGAACTAGGGAAGAAATGGCCCACTCTGTTTTGCTCTGCTCCAGACTACATCTGGAGTGGTGTGTTCTGTTCCGAGTGCCAAACTTCAGGAAAGACACTAACTTAATGGAGTGTTCCCAGTGGAAGGTGAAGCAGGATGTTGAGAAGACGGGGAAGGAGGCTGTGAACCTGGAGACATTTAATCAGAAGATGTAACGGGAAGATGACAGTTACCCTCACATGTATGAAGGGCCATCTTATGGAACAGAGATCAGCTTAGGCAGGACACAGAACAATTCCTGCTCAATATAAGGAAGACCTTCTAATTGTTATTGGAATTCCAATGTAGGATAGGCTACCTGTGGAGGTGGTGGATTCCCCATTATTTAAGCCTTTGAGAAGAGGCCAGACAGCCATTCTTTGGGATATCATAGTGGGGGAAGCCTTCCTTGGTCCATCCCTCAGCTTCCGACTATGGTTACCTTCCATGTACTTAGCATATTTTATATATTATATTTTATTTATAATATATTTATGTATTATATTTTATAAACTATATTATGTATTATATTTTATAAAATATATTATGCACTATATCTTGTAACATATATTTTGTATTATATTTTATAACATATATTTTAAAATAGTATATTTTACATACCTGTTCAGGTACCTATTGACTCCCTCAATAGAATAAAGTCAGGAGTTGTTTGTTTTTAATCTATGTATCTTTAGTGCCTAACACAATGCTTGGCACACTGTCAGAACTTAATAAAATGTTTGATTGATTATTGAGACACAGGCTGATCTTGATATCCCTTGAGGTTTCTTCCAAATGTGTGATGCTGCAATGCTCTGGGGTAAGTTCTGCTGACAAGAAGAAATAGAAGTGATCCCTGCCCTACGGAAGTTTAGAGTCTAATTGGACATTTAAGATTCTCCAGCCATGGAACAACTGGGTGTAGTTAGGTCCAGACCATGTGATGCAGCTGGGAGATGGGGTAGTCAGTGCAAGCTTTATGGAACCAGAATGGGGTATTGAAAGAGGAGGATGGAAATAGAAGAGAGGGAGGGGCCTCCTGGCAAGGCCAACAAGTGGGCAAGGACTAGGAAATAAGGCTGGATAACCCCATTATTCTGGGCAGACAGAGCAGATGAGTCTGGACTTGCTGTTTACCATATCAAGTATTGTATCATGGTAATTTTCTATTACCATGGAAATAAAGAAACACTAAAGAGTCTGGAGCAGGAAAGAGACATGACCAAACAGCATTTAACAAAGGTTAGATTGGCAGGCTCAGTTCAATTCAACAAACATTTTTTTTTCAATTTATAAAAATGCCCAGCCCCGTGATTTCATCTCTGTAGGGAACTTCAGGAAGGAAACTCCTTTTATCTTCCCCTTTAATGGTAGCTCCCTTCCTCTCTGATTATCTCTAATTCGTTCTGTCTGTTACTTGTTTGGACATGGTTGTTGTCATGTTGTCTCCCCCAAAGGGAGCTCCTTGAGAGTAAGGATTTTTTTGGTCTATGTGCCTGGCATACAGGAGGAGTTTAATAAGTGCTTGTTGACAGGCTGATTGATTTGACTGATTCAAATTGGTCAGTGTTTTGTAACTTATGGCATTAGAGAATTACCTAGAGCCCTGAATGGTTAAGGCCTCAAGGCCACATGTGGCCCTCTAAGTCCTTAAGTGTGGCCCTTTGATTGAATGCAAACTTCACAAAACAAATCCCCGATGTAAGGATTTGTTCTGTAAAACTTGGATTTAGTCAAAAGGCTGCGTCCAAGGACCTAGAAGGTCACATGGGGCCTTGAGGCTACAGGTTCCCCATCCCTGGTTAAGATCTTGTCTAGGTCACAAATGCTATGTGCAAGGCTTTGGGGATACAAAGACCATATGCTTGGAAATAACCTCTGTCTTGAGGGAGCTTGCTCAGCATTCACTGGAGTTGGGAGAGGCTAGGAAGAGTCTTGGCTGACTCTGGCAGTCAATAGATCAGCAAGCATTTATTTAGTGCCTCCTAGCTTCCCTAACAGGGCAGCTAGGTGGCACAGTGCATAGAATCAGGAGGACCTAAGTTAAACTCTGGCTTCAGATATTTTCTTGTGACCCTAGGCAAGTTACTCAACCCTGTTTCCCTCAGTTTCCTCATCTGTAAGATGAACTAGAGAAGGAAATGGCAAACCACTCCAGGATCTCTGCCAAGAAAACCGCAAATGGGGTCACAGAGAACCAGACATGACTGAAAGACTCAACCACAAAAAGATGTCCTAACTAGAGATGCAAAGACAAAAATGAGTCAATTCCTGCTCTGAAAGCGTTTCCGTTCCATTGGTGGAGACAAACGCGTACATATTCAGGCATATACAAAATATCTACATGGCAAGAAGTTTTACCAGCTGGGTAGGTGGGAAACCATCATGTAGTCCTTGAGTCTTAAAGGAACAAAGAGTGATTAGTGTTTTTTGGTCATAACCCAAGTTATGGTGGGAATTAAGCGTTGGCTGCGGTGGAGGGGTGGGGGGACTCGAGGGGCAGTACAGTATGGTAGAAAGAGGATTGCCTATGGACTTGGGTTCAAATCTTAGGTCTATCACTTAATACCCATGTGACCTTGGGTAAGTCACTTCATTTTTAAGGATTTCAGTTTCTTCATCTGTAAAATGAGGGGGTTGGACAAATGACCTCTAAGGTTCTTTTTAGCACCAAATCCATTAAGAACAGTGAGCTCTGCCCAGCACTAGAATAGGTTTTGGGACACTGTTCTCTACCTAGTTGTTATCTTTCTCGACTTTGGGAAACTTTGCCTTTGATTAATCAATGCTGCCATCCCCCATGACTCTTAATAAGAGAGGTACAGTTAATGGAGCACTAGACTTGGAGTATAGAAAGACCCAGGTTCAAATCCAGCTTCAGACCCTTTCAAGCTATGTGATCCCTGGCAAGTCACTTAACCTCAGTTTCCTTATCTGTAAAGTGGGGATAGCAATAGCACCTACCTCATAGAGTTGTTGTGAGAACCAAATGAAAGGATCAAAGTACTTTTTAAACCTTAAAGTGCTATATTAATAATAGATGGTGTTATTGTCTCAGGAAACGCACCGCCTCACTTTTCTCTTCCAAGGTATTCCTTCACATCCAGGGTATGAGTGCCTACCCAACCCAAGAAACAGGGAATGGACAAGTTATGAGGAAATTGCATAAGTCACCAAAATAACAGAAAGGATCAGTGGTTCATAGCATAGTAGAAAGGTCAGAAAACCCAGTCGAGTCCTGGATCTGATACTTCCTGGAAATGATATGTGATTAAGTCATTTGAGCCTCAGTTTCCTCATCTGTAAAATGGGGATAATGATTCTTACACAAACTACCTCATAAGATTGTTCCTAGGATAGAACTTTGAAAGCCTTAAAATGATGCATGAATAAGAGTTATTATGTAGGTCACTAAATATATAACATGCGAGGCAGTCAGGTGACACAGTGGATAAAGCTCTGAAGACCTGAGTTAAAATCTGACCTTAGACACTTACTAGCTGCATGACCCTGGGCAAGCCACTTCACCCTGTTTGCCTCAGTTTCCTCTTCTGTAAGATGAGCTGGAGAAGGAAATGGCAAACCACTCCAGTATCTTTGCCAAGAAAACCCCAAATGGGGTCATAAAGAATCAGACAACTGAGCAACAACAAAATATATAATTATACCAGCTAATCATAGCTGCAGAGCAGTAGCTAGGATGGGACAGCTGGTGGCCTGGCCCAGAATGGGAAATTTAGAGGGCATTGATGGTGCTATCCTGGGAGGCCTTCCTTCCTTAACTTTCTTCTTCCCAAGTTGGCAGCTGCAGGAGTGTTTCATCTGGGGGCATCCCTATCCCTTCAGCACCCTGGAGAGCTCATGGTTCCCTGGTACTGCTTTCTCCCTATCCACTCCTCTCCTACCCACTGTGTGTCCCTCCTTATTCCCAGGGGGGGCAAGTGAAAAAATGACTATTTATGGCCTTGTATCTCTCACCCACTACAATCCATTTCTCATCTCCATGCCTTTGTACAGGCTGTTTCTCATGTCTGGTATGTGCTCTCTCAAGCTCTGTTTCTTAGACTCCATAGAGCTCTTCAGAGCTCAGCCCAAACACTGCCATCTACATGAACCTCCTTTCCTGATCACCCCTAAAATTACTCTGTATTTACCTTGTCTATACTCTATGTGCATACTATGTGTACTTTTTTCCACATTAGCTTCTTGAGAGCAGGGACCTGTCTCACTTTTGTCTTTGCATCTCCATAGCACATAGTAGGACTTAATAAATGTATGTTGGTGGACTGATTGATTTGCCAGTTCCTATTGCTAAGCATAGCTTGATTCCCCAGACTGAAAGGATGAGGCAGCTTTTACATTTCAATGGTTCATCTCTTCTGGTCAGAACCAGTCTGACCTGATTAAAACCAATTGAATTATCAATCAGTCAACAAACATTTATTCAACACCTGCTATTTGTCAGGCACTGTGCTTGTCACTGGGGATACAAAGACGGAAACAATCATCACTCTCAAGGGGCTTGAATTCTTGACAGGCATTTATTAAGTGTCTGTTATATACATGGCATTGTACTGGGTGCCAGGCATACATAGACAAAGAGTTCTGACCATCCTGCCCTTGACTATGAGATCTGTCCTTGGCCCTGCCTCTCATAGCAACATACAACCCATTTTCTCTAATGACATGGTATTTTCTCTTACTATTGGTTGGAATTGTTACTATTGAAACGGTATTGTTCTCTGTCATGGAGAAATGGGGTTACAAAACTATTGGGAGTTTGGCATGGTTGGTGAGAGGTGGAGAAAGGAAGCAATGGGTCACACTATTTGAAATCAGCCTGTCTGGGCCACTGCTGACTCTGACTTTTCCTTCAATCTCCCAGATGTGCTCTCCTCCCTGAGTTTTTGTGATATTTCTGGTTCCCCATCTACCTGTTTAACATTCCTTTTCCCTCTCATTTCCTTAATAAGATCATAGACTTAGAGCTGAAAGGAAATTCTGGTCCTTTGTTTTGTAGATATGAAAAATGAGGCCCAGCGTGTCTGAGTAACTTACCCAGAAGTGAGATTTGACCCCATGTCCTCTCACTTTAAATCCAGTGCTTGTCATTCACATTCCCCCTCCCGATTTGTGGACATCCCCCTTGACTCAGTCTTCTTCTGTCTCTATACTCTCTCCTTTAGGCACCAGAGCACTGGGCCTGGAGTCAGGAAGGCGAGTTCAAATCCAGCCTCAGACTTATTAGCTATGTGACCTGGGCAAGTTACCTCACTTCTGTCTACCTCAGTTTTCTCATCTGTAAAATGGAAACAATAATAGCACTTACCTCCCACAGCTGTTTTGGGGATAAAATGAATTAATAATTGTCAAGGCCTTAACACTTACTGAGTGCTATATAAATGTTAGAATTATTACTACTTCTCCTCAGTCAATTCCCAAATCTCATCTATAGTCCAGACCCTACCTGAGTTGCAATTCAGCCACTCCTGCTGAATGTTTCATTTGTATGTCCCATTGGCCCTTGAACTCAACACATCCCGGAATGCCATCTTTCCTCCAAACACTTCCCTGTTTCTGATGCTGCTGCCATCATCCTGTGGCCCACCCAGGCCTAAAACCCCTTGGACTTCTCTCTCTCCTTTACCTGGCATATCCAATCAGCTCCCACTCCTGGTGTCTTTTGCATAGGTTCCTGTTTCCCCATCCACGTGGGCCTCACCCCAGTTCAGGCCTTGAGTTCCTCTTGCCCAGGCTACTATGTAACAAATTCCCTCTTGGACTCTGCCCTCTCCAGAGCATCCTTCAGATAAGGGCAAAACTTATCTTCCTATGGCACAGGGCTGGCCATGTCATTCCTGTTTGAAAACCTTTCCTTGTTTCTCACTGTCTATGAGATAATATGTTAAGTCTGCAGTTTGGCATTTAGGGAGCTCCATTACCTGGCTCTTGACTTCCCTAGGCTCCTCCTCACTCCTCCCCTCCCCATACACTTGACATTCCAGCCAAGCTGGCCCCCTGCCTCTTCCCCAATCTTGCTGGAGCCTTTGCTGCCTCCTTGTCTTTGCTTGGAAGGTGCTCCCTTCCCCCACATCACTTCCTGTTGGAATCCTTCTCTTCCTTCCAGACTTGGGTAGAATGCCACCTTCATGGTACATGATAGGTGTTTAGCTAATGCTCGATGACTGAATGATCTCCTGATCCACTGACTGGCTAAAAATGGTCTTCCCCTCTTCAGATTTCTCAAAGTCCTTTGTCGGGACCTCTCCTTTACCCTCATCACGCAGTATTAGAGCGGTTAGGTGGATACAGTGCCTCGTTTGGAGTGTGGAAGACCTGAATTCAAATTCAGCCTCAAGCACTAGCTGTGTGACCTTGGGCAAATCACTTAACTTCTGTTTGCCTCAATTTCTCATCTGTAAAATGAAGGTGATGATCATAGCATTTATCTCCCAGGGTTGTGAAAATCAAATAAGATGACATTTATAAAGCGCTGAGCATGGTGCTGGGCACATAGTAAACATTATATAAATGCTACCTATTATTTATTGTTTTTACCTTGTATCCCACCTTTTTATATAATGCCTCCCATTAGATCCTTTCAACAACCCTAGGAGGTAGGTCAGTCAGCCAATAAGCATTTATTAAGCATGTATTATATTCTAGTGGCCATTAGATGCTTAGTAGACAGACCTGGAATCAAGAAGTCCAGGTTCAAATCTGACCTCAATTTCCTCATCTGTAAAATGGGCATAAGATTCTTACAAAATCAACTTCATAAGGTTGTTCCTAGGAGAGAGATTTGAAAACCTTAAAATGATGCATGAATAAAAGTTATTGTCTAGGCCACTAAGTATATAATATGCAGGGCAGTGAGCCTGGAGTCAGGAAGACTTGAGCTAAAATCCAGCCTCAGACACTTACTAGCTGGGTGACCCTGGGCAAGTCACCTAAACTCCATTTGACTTAATCACTGGAGAAAGAAATGGCAAACCATCTAGTGTCTTTGCCAAGAAAATCTCATGGATGTATTACAGTCCACAGCAAGATGAAGAGGCAGACACAATTGAATGACTAAACACCAACAAATACGCTGGGCACTGGTCTTCGTGCTGGAAGTAGGTGCTATTACGATATCTGTTTTCCAGATGAGCAAACATACTGAAAGTGACTTGCCCGGGGTCACACAGTTAATAAGTGTCTGAGCCAGGATTTGAATAATAATATCTGTACTAGCATTTATAGGGTGTGTGAAAGTTTGCAAAGCCCTTTATATACGTTATTTTGTTTGATTCTCTCAACAACCTTCTGATGTAGGTGCTATTATCTCCATTTACAGATGGGGAAACTGAGGCTGAGACAAGTTAAGTGACTTCAGTTAGGATCTGAGGCAGGATTAGAATTCAGGTCTTCCCTATTTCAAGTCCTAGTGACTTCAAGATTCTAAGGTCCTTGAAGACAGGGACTGTGTCTTATCTTCGTTATGCTATCTCAGCTCCTAGAACAGTATCTCACACATGCTGGATACTTAATATTGAAAAGGGACAGCGAGATGGCATGAAGTGCCAGCCCTGGAGTCAGGAAGACTCCCCTTCCTGAGTTCAAATCTGGATTTAGATGCTTACTATCTAGGTAGCTTAACCTTGTTTGCCTTAGTTTTCTCATCTGTAAAATAGGGACAATAGTAGCACCTGCCTTCCGGAGTTGTGAGAATCAAATGAGATCACATGTGCTAAATACTATGATTATTAACTGTTATTTTTAAATGGAGAGAGGGTGGTGTGCAGAGGTATGGTGCAAGGCAGGATGTGATAAGGGTAAAGGAGAGATTCAGACAAAAGACTTGGAGAAATTCGAGAAGGGCTGACCAAGAAATCAACCGGTCATCAAGCATTTATTAAGCAACTATTGTGTATGATGTAGGTGGTTACCTGAGTTGGATCCTGAAGAAAGAGTCACCCAGATCTAAGTCTAGGCAGAGGTGACCTGGGGTACTGACTCTACCTCCTTCCTTGTTCCTTTCTAAAAATTTCTGTCCTGCTCCGGGAGGAAATACCTTTCTTGCTTTTCCTGGGAGTTATACAAGTGTAGTTTTCATGCCTGTTTAAAAACAACAGGCAGGGGAGGAGTGGAAATAGGGGGGGAATATTCCCTCCCTCTTTCCCTAGTGGGCCCTAGCTGGTCCCTTTAGCTGACAGTGGGATGCCGCCCTCACTGAACTAGAGACATGTCAAATTATCTGCAAAGGAGATGAAGGCTGGAGATGTTCCTAAAACAGGAAAGAGGAACTTAGTGGGCAGGCCTAAAGGGAATTGGGGCTGTAAAATAGGAGCAGAAGGGGGAGTCTATTTCTGACTGGGTATCCAAGTTGGTAGCAGTAATACCTTAAGCTTTCAGAGTGTGTATAAGTGTATATTGCATGTCAGGAAGGGATTAGGATTCTGAAATACCATTCATTCATCCAAAAAGTACCTACTATGTGGAAGGCCCTATATTAGGTGCTGGAGGTAATGAAATGATAACATGAAACCTGGTTCCTATACTACAAAATGAAGCCATAGCTAAGTTCCAAGCTTTCTACCCATAGGATTTGGAACTAGAAGAAACCCAAGAATTTGTCTATTCCAATCTCTCCATTCATTCCAGTAAACAGCTACAATGTCCTTACTCTATATTAGGCAAGGGATTAGGCTAGGGATATAAGAAAAGGAATCCTGCCTCCAGGAATTTACATTCTCCTGGGAGATCATGCTGGTGGAAACAATTCGTACACAGAAAAGTAAATATGAGTATATTAAGAGTAAATTTTTACATGAGGTAAGGGATGATGGGGAATGGTACCTGAATAAAAAGCATTTATTAAACACTTACTATGTACTAGGTACTGGGGATACAAAAGGAAAAATGGAACAGCCCCTTTTCCTATGAATTTCACATTCTAATGGAAAGGCCTGGTGATACTAAGGGTATAGCTTCAGAGAAGATCATGGGACCTAGAGGTCCTTAGGGTATATCAGGAGTTTAGAAAGCAATGCCTGATGGGACAGAGGGTATGGTGACAGAGAAAATGGTAAGGTCTAGGGGTCCTCCATCTTACTACAAGGAGGTGGTTATGTTTGGGAGGGTGGGCTATGCCCACCATCATAGGGAAGGGGGAAGCAGTTCCAAGAGTTGGAGCAGACTCTGGATACCTTCCCATGAGGATGGAAATGGGGGGAGATCAGTGTGAAGGAAGGATGAGTAGAAGAGTTGAAGGAAAGGGCTCCCTGGAGAGCCCTCTGGTACCCAGGTAGAGTCTGACATGGAATCCTCTAAAGTGATAAGTCTCTTGAATGGAAAGGAGTGTTTTCTAACTGTAGCTGTTCAGTCATTTCAATCATGTCCAGCTCTGTGATCCCATTTAGTATTTCTTGACAGAGAAACTGGAGTGGTTTTCCATTTCCTTCTCCAGCTCCTTTTACAGATGAGGAAACTAAGGCAAACAGAGTTAGGTGACTTGCCCAGGGTCATACACCTAGTAAGTGTCAGAGGCTGGATTTGAACTCAGGAAGATGAGTCTTTCTGACTCCGGGCCCAGTGCTCTGTCCACTGAACTGCCTTGCTGCCCCAATACAGACTCAAAAAAGTGGCTAAATTTATCATCCTGGGGCATCAACTTGGCTTTCATTTTTGGGATACTTGGTACCCTCTTTCAGGCAAATGATAAAATACATCTCTATCTATCTATCATCTATCTCTCTATCAATTGCATTGGTGCATGCATGTGTGCATGTGTGTGTATGTACATGGTGGCTTAAATGTGCATATATTCCTGTTACCAGTATATCACCAGTAAACTGGCTAATTCAGTTTAAGGGAGTATATCCCTCAACAGGAATATAATGGGATAAAATTTGGGAAGCTAGAAACAAGTCAATCAATCACAAGTTATTTATTAATCACCTCCAGTGTTCTGGGTACTGTGCCAGACTCTGGAAATATAAAGACAGAAATGAAAGCGGGCTAGTCCTCAAGAGTGGAATTCCTAGAGGCTTCCTAGACATGAGGTACGAGAAAGAGATAGAGAGAGAGCGTTCCAGGCATGGAGGACAGTCTGTAAATCACCACTGAATGGGCTGACTTAATTCTTTAGGGAAAAAGAAACCCTGAGGAGAAGGCTGTCACAGGAGACAGATCGAACGTTCAGGATTGGGGAGATGCTGGTTTTGCTATACTCCGTCTTGACGAGACCAGCCCTGGAATATTGTGTTTGGTTCTGTTTTAGGAAAGATGTTCAAGGGAGGGAAACCAGGAAGCTGAAAAGGCTCAAGACACATGAAAATCAGTTAAATAAGGAAACCCAGACCCAGGGAAGGAAAACAAGAAACACAAGAAGTCAGTAGCAAAGGAAGGCTTTGCAACTAAAACTTCTATTGTAGGAATCATCTCTATGCTTCACATCTCATCTGTCTGTCCTCTCCAGCTGTGGCCTTGCCATCCACCCTGCTTTGGTGCCTTGCTGAGATCACATCCCTGCTGACCTCATCTACACATCTCAGGGCCAGGTTTTCTTCCTGGTGGATGAATGAATCAGCTAGTGTGGTGGTGCTCAGCTGACCCTCAGACCCTAGACTATACTTCCCATCCCATCTGACCCCACTCCCACCCCTGCCATCTCCTTGCTATCTGCTGGGCTTCACACTCAGGTACCTCATTACCATCACTGCCTGAAATGTACTGAAGTAGAGTTCCTTGAGGGTAGGAACCATCTTGACTTTGGGTTTATATAGCCCTTAATTCATGGTACTTAATAAATTGTTTTTCATCCATTCATAAATAACTCCCTTATTTTAGAGAGGAGAAAGGTCAGAGAAGGAAGGTGACCTGTCTTAGATTGGGGGATGGGGGAGTGCTGGAGCCAGCTCTAACTGATTGATGGTTAAACAGCTGATTGTAAAATTTTCATTCTGATCATTTACACCTTGGAAATAGGCAGACTTTGCAAATTATTGTTTTGTTGACTTTCTTGACTTAAGAAGGTGATGGAATAAATGTTAATATGGCAAATTAAACTTAAAAGTGTGTCCAGAATATATTCCCTCCCCCCACCTCCAGCTAGCTGTTAAAATATTTACCAGCACATCCTTGCATTAGAGCTTTTCCTTCTAAAGTTACCTTAACCCTGGGCAAGTCACTTCATCTCCATTGCCTCAGTTTCCTCAATTGTAAAATGGAGAAAATGATAGTACCTGTCTTGAAGGGTTGTTGTTAGAACCAAATGAGATAATATTTGTAAAATGCTTAGCACGTTTTTGACACGTAGTAGGTGTTTCATAAATGCTTATTCCTTTCTCCTTTCTGTCCCTTCCACCTGTTCTGTATTTATCTTTATGTACTTACTTATCTAGACCTGTTAACTCCAGAGTGGGTATGGAGGGAACCAGTTATAGAAAAAGGAAGAAGGAAGGATAGAAGAGAATAAGCATCTATTAAGTGCCTAGTGTGTGTTCCTTGGTCAGAGTGAGGATTTTTGTGAGGAGACAGTTTTTATTGAAGAGAGAGAATGGGTGGAGGGTGGGTAGTCAGTTTGTTAATGTGAAGTGTTTCAGTTGGAATCTTGGTAATAAGACTATCTTTTGTCTGGGGCATGAAGTCTTAAAAAGATTCTGACATCATGGCTTTAGAATTGGAAGGGACCTTAGAAGTCGTTGACTCCAACCTTTCACTTCACGAATAAGGAAACTGAGGCATAGAGATGTTCAGTGATCTGCCCAGGGTCATACAACTGGAAAAGTGTCTGAGACAGGATTCTAACCCAGGTTTTCCTGACTCTAGGGCCACTGCACCAAGCCATGTCTGGACCTCAGAAGTTTGGGGGAGGCACTAATGGCAAGTACAATCACTGGGAAGGCTGTGTGATAGATAAGATTGAATTTGAATTCCAAGGACCTGGGTTTGTGTCTAGGCTCTGTCACTCACTGGCTGGATTTAATTGGGATATTTATTCACTTCTCTGGGACTCACTTTTCTATATGAGGTGAGAGGCTTAGATTTGACCACTGAGACCCTTTCCAATTCTAGGTCATATGACCCTATGGAAATCAGTAGATTTCACTGAAAAACACGAGTGGGAGATGAATACTAACTAGGCTGGACGACTGGTGGCTGACAGTTGGGCTCTTAAGACAGCTCAGAGTGGAGGGCAGGCCAGATGCCAGTGAATGGGAGTGGGCAGACTTGACAGCTGTTCTAAGGGCCAATGAGGGGTGTTTTAGGATCAGATCCCATGCTTTGTAACACAGCAGAATTGGGGTGGACTCTGCATTCCCTCCCATAAGGGTAGGAAAGGGGGCAAATCAGTGTGAAGGGAGTTCTATACTCTGTAAGTTTGCTGTAGTTATTTTAATTCTCTCTTCCCTCTATATTTCTAGTAAGAGTTTTTTTAAAAAAGACTTCACTTCAGGTTCAGGTTTACCAAGGAAGGCAGGAAAGGTCCATGCAGGGCTAAGGGAGGTCTGGAGACAGTGGAGAGAACACAGAAAGAAAGAAGCCACACCTTTTGGGGCTGCTGACTGGCAAGGTGGATGGTGGGATCACAAAGGAACAAAATTACAGTGGGAACAAATGGGGTAAGGGAATGCCTCAGGCAGGATTGATCACATTTTCTCTGCTGGCAGCTACGAATTTCACACCCACCAGTCCTGGAATCTGTGCCAGCCCAAATTCACCTTGTACTAGAGTCACTGTATTTAACATCCAGACCAATTGAGAAAGCTATATTCTGTGGTTTTCCATGTCTCCTTGGCCTTAGTTCTTAGTAAATTACCGTTAAGCTTTCAAGCAGTTTGTGAATTTATCAAGCAAAGGAGCCACGGGTGTTTTCCATACCTCAAACAGCCCAGAGAAAGGAGTGGGGAGCAGTGGGTCCCTATGGATAAGGTATGGTGATACTAGTGGGGATGGAGGGAATTGACCGTAAGGAAAGGAAGAGGAAGGGAATAAGTGGTCATCAAGTACCTACTGTGTGCCAAGCACTTCACAGATAGTATCTCATTTGAGCTTTACAACTACTCTGTAAACTAGATGCTATTATAATCTATATAATGCTATATTATAATACAGTTGAGGACACTGAGGCAGGCAAAGGTTAAGTGACTTGCCTGGTTCATCCAGCTAGTAAGTGCCTGAGGCTGAATTTGAACTCAAAGGAGGGAGCCAGAAGGGAAAGAATCAGGTTTAGTTAAGGGTATTGCCCCCACCACCACCTCCGTCACCTTGGAGTGATTCTATTATAACTTCCTGATTCATTTTCCCCCACCCTCTGAACCTGGCTGGACCTCTGCTTGATCCCAGGGCCGCTTCCTCTGCATTTCTCAATTATATGGAGGACTCGATTATATGGAAGAGAGGTGGTTCTTGCCCACCTCTCTTCACGTTTAAGAAACCCTTTACATACATTCTACTCATTTCCTTTTCCCCTATTTTCTTTTGTTTCTATATTAGCAATTATTTATTTTCTATCCTCCACCTTCATTTGACAAGAAAAACAAAACCCTTGGAACAAGTACACAGAATTAAACAAAACCAATTTCCATATTGGCTTGTCTAAAAAAGGGTGTTTCATTCTGAGTCCTGAATCCATCTCCCATCTGTTGCGAGGTGAGCAGCATGTTTTATCAGTGGTCCTCTGGGAACATGGTTGGTCATTGCAGTTATCAAAGTTTTTAAGTCTTTCAAAGTTGTCTTTTTCTGCAGTGTTATTTGTCCACATCATTTCTCTGATTCCATCCCTTTCATCATTTCTTGCAGTTCAATAGAATTCTGTCACATTCACATACCATCATCTGTTTGGCTGTTCCTTGGTGGACAGCACCCCCTCAGCTTTGTCCCAACAAACAAGCCATCATAACTATTTTTGTACATATGGCTCTTCTTTGACCTCTCTGGGGTCTAGGCTAGTGGAAGTCATCCCACTGTATTTCTATAATCTATGCTTAAGATCATAAAATCATACATTTAGACTTGGAAGGGACCTAAGAGGTCTTTTAGAAAAATTCGTTCATTTTACAATCTGAGGAAACTGAGACTCTGGGAGTTGATGTCTGTCCCCAGGCCCTCTGACTCCAAAGCCGCTCCTATTTTCCCCTTCACTAAGCTGTACCAAACACTCCCAATGGAATACAGAGTCAGGGGTAGGCAGCTGTTTTCACAGATCAGAACAAAGCAATTTGGAGTCAGAGAGCCTGGATGCAAATCCTGGCTCTCATTTACTACTAATGTGACCTTAAGCAAGATAATTACCTCTCTGGACCTCGGCTTTCCAACTATAAAATGGGGGAGTTGTACTCAGTAGCCTCTGACATCTTTTGCAGCTCTAGATTTCTGATGCTATAAGTCACTTGATCGCTTGGGTCTCAGTTTCTGCATGTGTAAAACGAAGAGGTTGGACGCTGTAGTCTTTGAGGGCTTTTCTGGCTCTGGGTCTAGGGTCCTATGATCCTAAGTTGCTTAATCTCTCTGGGCCTCAGTTTCCCCATCTGTAAAATTAGACAGTGGGGCTTAACAGCCTCTGTGGTCCTTTCCAGCTCCATAGTCTATGAATGATCTTGGATAAGTCATTTAATTTCTCTAACTAAAACAGAGGGTTGGACTTAATGACTTATACGGTCCCTGCCTTCTATAGATCTGAGATGGTATGTAGCTTGCCTAGGATATACCATTTCCTCTTCTCTGTTTCTTTCCCTCCTTCCTCCTCCCTCCCTTTTCAATCCTCCCTACCCCCTTCTCCATTCCTGCAATCCTCTGCCTGGACTTTGGGCCCATGCACTACTCCCCCCTCCAACCCTTGCTCAGACCCCTGGGGGAGCCTCGAAGCCTGGACCCAGCTGGGTGGTCTCCTTAGCACAGTCTTCCTAAACATCAGAATCCATCCAGAATTTGGTTTGAATGAGGGGGCAGGATCATATGTGCCCCAGCTTCCTGTTCCATATGAGGTGAGGTTCAAAAGTCAAATCTGTTCACTACTCAATATTTGGGGGCATCCTCCTGAGCAGAGTTCTGGGGAAACACAGCTGCCTCATCCCTTCCCAATCACCGTCTCTCTCTCTCTCTCTCTCTCTCTCTCTCTCTCTCTCTCTCTCTCTCTCTCTCTCACACACACACACACACACACACACACACACACACACATTCAAAAACACTGTTTCAGCCGGTGCCTGGATAATTCCCCCCCAGTAAGTGTGAAGTTATTATGATACTGTTTTCTTTTTCAGCTTTAAATCTTTTTTGATCTGAGAGATAGAGAGGAGAGTAATGGAGAGTGAGCTTAGAGCAGGAGAGAATTTCACAGCCCATCTGTTTGGTTTCTGCTCACTGGATTCCAGGGCATGTGGATCCTCAAGTGGCTGGGCTTGTGATGATCTAGGGGAGGTCAAGCCACTGTGAAATCTTCTGGGACCAAAGCAGATGCCCCACTACTCCCCCAGTCAATCCTGAGGCTTGAAGCCATCCCATCAGCCCCAGAGCCTCATGGATCTAGAGCTCAGAGAGACCTTAGAGGGCATCCAATCTTACTCCCTCATTTTACAGATGAGGAAACTGAGGCCTAGGGCAATTAAGCGATTTGCCTCAAGGGCTTCCATTCTGAAGTTATCTTCTCTACTTTCCTCTGTAGATATCTTTTACGCACCTTGTATGTTTTTCTCCTTCATTAAAATGTAAGCTCCCAGAGACTATTTCTGCCCTTTTTTTTGTATTCCTAGCACAGAGCCTGGCACATAGTGGTTCATAAATGCCTGTTATCTGCCCATGATAGGAGCAGCTAGGTGACAAAGTGGACAGAACACCTAAAGTCAGCAGGGACCTGAGTTCAAATCCAGCCTCAGACACTTACTAGCTGTGCGACCTTGGGCAAGTCACGTCACCTTGATTGTAAAAAAAAAAAAAAAACCTTGCCCTTGGTCACATGGCTAATGGAACTTGAACCCAGATCTTTCTGATTCCAGACATAGTACTCTATTTAGTATGCCATGCTGTTTCTTTAGCAGAAATAGGCTCCACTGAGGGGAATTAGGGAATGGAAATAAGGAGCTAGGAGGACAGGGATGGACGAGGGATCGTCCCCACACCAAGTTCCATTTGGCCCTGGACCAGGGTGGCTGGGCTAGGAGATGAACCATGATCCCTGTTGACAAAGCAGAGAGAGCACTAGAAAGGCCCCTGAAGTACACAGACAGGTTAATGACAGCCTCGGTGGACAATTGGATTTACTCTTCTTTTACCTTGTTGCTTTGGGGACAGCATCTCTCATCTTGGGGAGCCTGGCAGAGCTTGCTGTGTCTACAGAGGAGGTCTGGCTCTGGAGTATTTGATTTAATTAGGGAAAAAACAAAGGGAGAAAACAGGGCCTCAGATGCTCCTAAGCCGTAGAGGAAGCGGGAGGCATATGCAGGAATGAATAGGAGGGAGAAGGCGGAAGGGCAAGCAGGAGGATGCCATCCTCAGGTTGGAGCAGGGATCTTGAATCCCTGCTCTACATCTGCAAACCTCTTGTGAGGGTGGCTTAGAATTCTCAAAACAAAATTAATGCTTATTCACTTCATTAAAAAAAATCAATATAACTACTTTAAGCAGGGATTAAAATCAAACAAGATGAAAGGAAGAATCAGTCATGGAGCTGGAAGGGATGTCAGAGGCCATGAGTCCAACTCCTTCATTTTACAGATGAGGAAACTGAGGCCTAGAGAGGCTAAATGTCTTACTTGCCTAATGTCACAAAGGCAGTGAGGGACAAGGGGCAGGATTTGAATCCAGGTCATTCAGAATAACAGATTTAGAGCCGGAGGAAAGCTTAGAGACTCTCTAGTCTGACATTCTCCCTGTCCTCCATTTTACAGATGAAGACACTGAGGTCCAGTGACTTGCCCAAAATTACACAGATAGTAAAGTGTTATGGGCAAGATTTGAATGAACTCAGGTCCTCTGTGTTCTGTTCTTCAAGGATCTCTCGAGTCCTAAAGCTCAGATTTAGCCATCTACATCTAAGCTGACCTCACCTCAAGCTCCCCCTCAGCTCTGAATCTATGATCTTCTGGTTCTGCTGTGACTTTTCTGTTGGACAAAAAGGGGGAAAGAGCAGTAGAGAAGTAAAAGGTATAGACCAGGGGCAGGTTCCCCTCCCCTGTGTGATGTTTGGATTCAGTCCAAGGGCCACACTTGAGGACCTAGAGGGCCACATGTGGCCTCAGGTTCTCCACCCCAGTATAGATTGCCCTCAGATGGCTTGCATTTTATCAGAACACGCCATACACAAACTTAATGTTAACTTCTCCTTTCTCCTCACCCCCAATTAGAATGTAAAGTGCTTGAAGTCCAGCACTCTTGCTTTTATTTTGGTAAACCCAGTGCCTAGCCTGTCATGCCTGGCACCCAGTAGGCGCTGAATAAATGCCTGGAGATTGATCGATTGATTTCTCCTGATCCAAAGTCTATGTATCAGAAACCCCCAGGGGACAAGAGAAAGGCAGGAAACTGCCCTGATATCTCACTGACCTTTTACTTGGCTGAAAAGATGAGACATCTCCCAACTGTCACCCCCTCCCCAGCTCCAGATTTCTCCCTTTGTCCCTCGGCTCCTCTCCTTCTCGGAGGAAGGCATGGCTCCCCCCCAACCCTGGCTAAGGCTCGTCTCTCCACCTTGATGCTACCCCCTCCAGCCTCCCTTGGGACTCAGTCCGTCAATTATCCTCTCTGTCTCCTCATCCAACGTGACCTTTCTGCTGCAGCTGACAGCCTTGCTCACCCCATCCTCTATGCTCTCTGTTCCCTCTGCCCTGCCTTTTCCTGTTTCACCTCCTGTCTTTCTGCTTGCTTCCTTTCTCTGGCTTGTTGTTTTCTTTTTTTGTGGGGGTGGGGAGGCAGTATGATCACAACTAGAAGCAACCTCAGGGGCCATTTAGAACAATCCCCTCATTTTACGGATGAGGAAACTGAGTCCCATGAAGGTCAAGCGATTGGTTCAAGGTCAAACAGGTATTAAGGTGGGATTTGAATCTAGGTCCTTTGGCTCCAGAGACAATGCTCTCTCCATAGATTTAGAAGGGACCTCAGATGCCATCTGGTGTACTCCCCTCTTTTTTTTTTTTTTACAGATGAGGAAACTAAGGCTCAGCAGGGTCCCCTAGGTATTCAGTGGCAGAGCAGACTTCAAGCCTGGTCTCCCTTACTCTGAAGTCTAGCTCTCTAGGCACTGTGCCAAGATGCCCCTCACAGCTCTGAATAACATCCTCTCCTTTTCTGATAGCAGAGGATTATCCCTTTACATTCAGGTATTGCATTTCATATAGCCATTCTCCAGGCCAGGGACATCTGCTACATTTCCAGACTTTTGTTGCTCACTATTCATGACATGTTGTCTTACCCCTCCTTGAGGGCAGGGACCATTTTTTGCTTTTCTTTGGCTCTCCTGGCCCTTAGCACATTGCCTGGCACCCAGTAAGTGCTTAATAAATGCTTGTGACTGAGTGCCATGCCAGGCAGATTGATCTTATTTCATTGCTCTGTTCATAAAACCTTCAATAGCTTCCTACTGTCCACCAGCAAAGTCTTCATTCAGTCATTAGTTTGGCATTCAACGTCTTCCTGTATGTGGCTCTAAACTGCTCTTCCAATCTCACAATGCTAGTTCTGATTAAACTGGGCTACAAATGTTGTCCACAAAGTGGCACCATGGTGCACAGAGCCCCAGACTTGGAGTCAAGAAGACTTGTCTTCCTGAGTTCAAATCCAGCCTCAGACACTTACTAGCTGGGTGACCCTGTTTGCCTCAGTTTCCTTATCTGTCAAATGAGCTGGAAAAGGAAATGGACAACCACTCCAGGATCTTTGCCAACAAAACCCCCAGTGGGGTCACAGAGAGTGACTGAACAAGATGGTTCTCATCTCAGGCTTTCTAGCCTCTGTGCTTTTGCTTATTCATGTACTAAGACAATTTAGGGTAGTGGAAAGTGCCCTGGATTGGCATTTGGAGAAGCCAGGCTCAAATCCCATGTCTCCTGTTTAGCACTGATAGAACCTCTTTCTGCCTCAGTTTCCTCATTTGCAAAATGAGAAGATTGGACTAGAAGGTCCCTTCCCATTCTACATCTCTGTTCACGTCCTTCATCTCTACTGGTTGGAATCCTTGTTCTTCAGGGCCCACTTTAGATTTCATCTCCTTTCTATATTCGAGGCCTCATAGTAAGGGATTGCTAGGATTCTGGACCTCAGCTCCCCTTGGTCTTATTCCTGGACAGGAAATGACATGCAGCAGCAAGAATACTGGATAGAGAATCAGGGGTCCTGAGTTCAAATCCCCAACCTACTGCTTACTCCTGTGTGGCTTCAGACAGATCACTTCCCTTTTCTGTTCCTCTGTAAAATCAAAGAGCTGGACTAGGAGACCTCTACTAAGATTCCAAGCATAAATCTATGCTGATAACCCCAGCCAGAAGAGAGCTCACCTGTTGACCTCTCATAGTCTTAGTCTGTATCCTTCTTACACACTTTTCACAATTGGCCTTCTCTTGTGTGCTTGGTCTATCTTCCCTACCAACCTGTGAGCTCCAGGTGGGCCTTATTCAACTTTGCAGGCTCTGGAGACCCCAGTTTGGAATTTTGCACACAGTAGGCCCTCAGTAGATATTGAGTTTATCATGTTTGTTAAACCTCTAGACTGCCTTTGCATCACACTAGAAATTACATTTTAAGAACTTAAAAAGGGAGAAGCTGAGAGATGCAAGGGGAGTGTGGCAGCATAGGAAAAATGAGCACTGGGGATGCCCAGTCAAACATAAATGAGTAGATTTCAAGTTAGAAGGGACCTTGGAGATCACTGAGTCATTTTGCAGTTAAGTAAACTGAGGCCTGGAAAGGTTAAGTGACACAGAAGAAAGATAATTAGTATTAAGATAACATTTTAAAGGTTGTAGGACACTTTACAACTCATTTGGTTCTCACAATAGCCCTGAGGGGGGGGGTAAGTGCTACTATTATCTCTATTTTACACAGGAGGAAACTGAGGCAGTAAATAATAAGTGACTTGCCCAGGGTCACACGGCTAGTAAGTAACTGAATCTGGATTTGAATTCAAGTCATCCTGACCCCATGCCCAGTGTTTTATTCCCTGCACTCAAGTAGGGGCTTGAGCATCCTCCCCATCTCACCCCTCCTGTGATCAGCCCTTCAGCATTTTTGCAGGGATGCTTTCGGGGGGCTCTCATTCTGGTTCATTTTCTGCACCTTTTTTTCTTTACTTAGCTTCTCCTGAGCTGATTCATATTTCAATAAATTCCAGCTGAAAAGTGATCAGATTTTGAGCGGGTGGCACATCAGCACATTGAAATGTGATATATTTTGACTAATGCCGTTTTGAAATTTGAAAACTGCCGACAATTTTATTCAATCTCCATTTTTATAACAAGTCATTATTTGGGGAGGGGGGAAGGGGGGAAAAGGAACAGAGTTTATTTCCAGGTTCCTGCAGCAGTCATTGGGGTTCTCTGCCCATCCCCATCCCCGAGTCCGGCAGCCAAGTGGCCCCGACACTATCCTCCAGGCCTCAGCTCCCCCTGCTCTGCTCTCTTCCAACCAGATCTAGCAGCTTCTTACAAGGATCCCCCCGTGGCTCCTAGTCCAATTTAATCTGACCTGCAGCCCCACCTCTGCCAAACAAACTTTAGCAAATCCCCGGGGCAGGCACTTAAGACACGTTTTTGTGATACGGAAGATGGTATTACACAGAATTTCCTCTTCCTCCTGGGTTTGTCTCCTCCGTTTCCCTGACTGCCACTTGAGCATTAAGTGCTGAGAAGGAAAATATAAGAACAAGGCTAAAAGAAGAGGAAAATGAGAAGAAAGGGAGGAAAAGCATGCTGGGAATGTAATTATAACAATTCCCTGCCTGAATGTCCTCACAGTGCCATGGGGCTGATCGCACCTCTGGAAGACGATGCCAGTGGAAAGCAAGGTCCTGTAATTTTGGAAAGGTTTAAATTAATCATTCAATCACCAAACATTTATGAAGCACCTACTATGTGCTAAGCACTCTGCTAGGTGATATTGATACAAGAACAACCACAAAAAAAAAAGAAACCTGAAATAATGCTACCTTCAAGATGCTTATAGTCTATCAAGGGAGATAACCTGTATATGTGATGGACTTTGAGGTCTATTAATCTATTAATTAGTCTATTAATTTAGCTAAACTCAGAGAGACTTTGAAGTTGAACGTAAGAGATGAGTTTTTTCATTTCTTGTAGGCTATGTGTCATGTCAGGCAGTCAATCAATCAACCAATCAACTATCATTTTGGGGACTTTTATTTTGTTAATTTTACTTACTTTTAACATTCATTTGAACAAATTTTAAGCTCCAAATTCTCTCCCTCCCTCCAGTCCCTTCCCCAATCACAGAGAAGGCAAGTAACATAATACCCATTATATATATATGAAATCATGAACAACCTATTTCCATATTAGCTTCAACAAGCATTTATTAAGTGCCTACACTATGCCAGGGTCTGGGCTAAGGGCAGGGGATAAAAAGACAGTGGAAGTCTCTGACCTGAATTTCAATATCCATTCTATCAGGGAGACAAAATGTATATAAGAAAAACCGTTCAAGACCCAGCCTGGAACATTTATTGTAATTCATAACCTCTCAGTGCCCCTGGCAACAATCTAAGAAGGGAGGGACCTGCATTGGAAGGGAGCAGGAGTTTCTTTATCAGGTAGTTCCCTACCACAACCCTACCCTATCCCATTAGCATATATAAAATATTGTGGGGGAGGAGAAGCGCTAGTTACTAGAATCAGGAAAGAAGTCATGTAAAAAGTGGCACTTGAGTTGAGCTTTGAAGTGAGCTACGGTTTCTATGAGACAGAAATGAAGAGGGAAGGCATTCCAGGCATGGGGAACAGCCTGGACAAAAGTCCAGTGGCAGGAGATGGGATGTTGGGTGAGAAAATCAGGGAGAAGGATAGTTTAATTTCAAGGAGAAGATGACAAGTCCTTACAGTCTTGGATGGCTGAGGGTATGCCATCTCCATTCATCCTTGAAATAGGTATGGTGGGACTTATTCCCTCTTTTGCATGGAACATGGAAGCAACATGACATAGTGGACAGAGTGAGGGCCTTGTAGTCAAGAGAATCTGAGTTCAAATGTTACTTTTTTTTAATTTACTTGCCAGTTGACTCTGGACAAGTCGTATAACCTTGATGTATCTGAGGTAACTTGCTAGAACTTGAAGTGCGATGTAGAGAAAATAATAGCTAGCATTTCTGTAGTGCTTCCAAAGTTTGTAAATCTCTTTCTAAACATGATTGTATTTGATCCCCATAATGATCCTGGGAGGTAGATGACCTTGTCCATTCCTAATCCTTTCTTCTATCAACTGCACTGGGCCACCTCTCAGATGGAGAGCTATGCTCTGAAGTCTTAGGTGATAGGAGCACTGATTAATCAAAGCCGAGGTGTCTGAGACCACAGTGGAACTCCGGTCTTCCTGAGTTGCAGTTTTCTCTCCATTTTCCCACCTAGCTGCCTCAAGAGGAGAGGACTGTAGTCATGAATCTGAGATTAGAAGATGAGGGCTAGACTAGGACCCAACCCCCCAACATACACACACACACACACACACACACACACACACACACACACACACGCATGCATGCATGCACACACCCTCCCAAAGAGGATTGACATCCTGACTGAGGAGTGTTCATTCAATTCCACAGGCATTTAGTAAGTGCCAGTTATATGCAAGGTACTGTGCTAAGCACTAGAGAAACTAAAATATAATTAAAACAGTTCCCTGCCTTCAGGGAACTTTTGATCTACAAAGACATAAAATATATATGTGTGTGTGTGTAGATGTATATTTGTGTGTATGAATGTATGTATATATGTGTGTATGTGTATGCACACATACATATACATATATTACATATAGTATGTATGCATATACACACACATTTATATGTGTATATACGTAGGTGAAGGGAATATTATGGTTGTCTTGGAGATAAACCCAAAGACTGACTACAAAGGGAGGGTGAGGTATCATTCATCTTCTCACCTTCTGAATGGTTGATCACTTACTCATATGTGATGTACATACACATAAAATAAATTCCTGTATATACTTATGTATGTATAATGTATTATAAGGATAACAGTACAAGATATGGTAACCTACTGAATGCACTAATACTAAACATAGTTCACATCTTGCATAGGGCTTTAAGGCTTTGTCAGAGCAAATACATTCTTCACAGCACCCTCCCCCCACTCCAAGGTAGTTCAAGGATTCTTATCTCCATTTTACAGAAAATTGTATCTTAGATAGGTAAAGTGACTAGGTCAGGGTCACTCATCTAGTAAGTATCAAAATATGCAGTAGTATAGAGGATAAGTATCATGGGATACTCGAACAGGCTAATCCCCAAGGGCTATTAAGAGATGAGGTTGAAACTGGACCTTTAAGAATGAATGAAGTGAAATCCAACCCAAGACATTTACCATCTGTGAGACCTTGGGCAAGTCACTTAACTCCATTGCTTCTTCCCTCATCCAAAAAAAAAAAAAAAGAATGAATGAGTAGTATTCTTTAGATGAGTGGATGGATACTATAGCTGAGTAGAAATAGCACTGGATTTGGAGTCTCAGAGGACCTGGTTTGGAATCCTTGACTTTGTGCTCATTCCCATTTACCCATGGAAGAGGGTTTAGCTTGGTTATACTTGACCCCAGTGAGTGAAAAGGGAACAAGGGGTGGAAGTTATGGACGCAGGAGAAACTTTGTAAACTTTGTAACTATCCAAAAGTATAGTGGGCTGTCCTGGTAGTGACTTCTCTCTTGTTGAAGGTTTTTAAACAAAGGCTGGATATACATTTATGGGGGGGTGGGGTTAGTGGGGATTCTTTTCGGGGGACAGGTTGGAGTAGAGGGCTGCTGAGGTTCCTTCTAATTCTAAAAGTCTATGATTCTGTGATAACTGAGTGACCTTGGGTGAGTCACTTCATCTCTCTGGAGGTCAGTTTCCCCGCTTGTAAAATGAAAGGATTGGACTAGATGACCTCTAGGAGTCCCTTCCAGTCCTGAATCTATATTAATAATAACAGCTAACATTTACATAGTGATTTGACGTTTACAAAAACACTTTACATATATTATTTCATTGGATCTTAATCTATGATCCTAGCAGGCTGTTTTAGGCAAGGGATAGGATTTGTATAAAGGCACGGGCTAGGATTACATATGCATGCTTTGTAGACCATTTGTCCTCTGTGAGAGTAAAGAGATGGTGTGGAGCCAGATTATAGAGGGCCTTAAATGCTAGGCTAGGGAGTCCCTGATCTCATCCTGAGGAGCTTTAGAAGGTTTTCAGGTTGGGAGAAGTTTGACATGCTAGTGTTTAGGAAAGATGAATCTGATGAAGGGATGCACTATTGGGGGTTGGGAGTGAAGGAAAGTGACTGAGAAGAGGGAATAGTAATTTGGAGGCTTTTGCAAGAGCTGTGAGGAAGCAAGTCTGCAAGGAAAGGGAAGCGAAGGGGAGGGAAGGATGGATATAAGGCACATTATGAAGGAACAAGTGACTGGACTTGTTGACTAGCTGAATGAGAGTCAAGAAGGGGAAGGAAACAGGAAGGAGGTGTGAATAATGTATAGATTGGAGGGGTTTTATTCAATGGTAAAGAAGTGGGCAGTTGGGTTCAAGAGTGCGATGGTCTTCCACCAGCTTCCTACTGAACCAAAGAAAGGTAACTCATGATGTAGTAGAAAATGTCAGACTTAAAGTCAGGAGACCTTGGGTCAAATCTTGACTCTGACCCTTTCTGGCTCTGCCATTTATGCTGTATCTATGTGACCTCAGTTGTTCCCTCATTTGTAAATGAGTGAATTGGACTAGAAAACCTGCTAATGATAACACACACACACACACACACTGCTTTAAGCTTTGTAAAGCTCTTTACATATCTCATTTCATTTCATCCTCACAACAACCCTGAGATAAGTACAATTATAACCCACATTTTACAGATTAAGGAAATTGAGGCTATGAAAGATTAAATGGCTTGCTCAGCCGTAGACATCGGTTGAGTCAGGATTGAAGCTAGGGCTCTGGCTGGGAGTGAGGCAAAGGTCACCTTGCCACCACTTGTCTGTGCACAGGCCTTTGCTTGGCCCAATCACTTAATCAACAAAACATTTATTAAAAGCCTGCTATGCACCAGCCACTGTGCTAAACCCTAAGGATACAAAGGCAAAAAGTTAGACTGTCCCTTGACCCCTTTATTCAGCAGTTTGTTTGAATTATAAAATTGTGTTCTCTAAGCTCTCTGATTGGTTTTGGAATGGTAGAGGAAACAGCAGTATGGATTTCACCAAGAGCACAAGATTATAATGCATATTTATTAAGCACAGTACCTGGGACATGATGATATCTAGCTGGTATACAACTAGGTGTGCAAAGCACTTCAGTTATGTTGTTTCATTGGATCCTCACATAAGCCCATAAGATGGGTGTTATCTTCATGTTACAGATGAGGAAACTGAGGCAGGTAGAAGTAAAGTAACTTGTCCAGAGTCATGCAGCTAGTAAGTGTCTGAGGTAGGGTTTGACTCCAATTCCAGCTGCCTCTAAGGTTAGAGTAGAGTAGGTGCTTAGTAAGTGCTTATTGATTCATTGGTTTAAGGTTTTTATAAAGCATTTTACTCACAATGTCCCTATGAAGCAGGTGTTTCCCCCATTTTATAGAGGAGAAAACTGAAGTTCTGAGTGGTTGTTTCTCTTTGGGCACTGGTAAATATCTGTGTCAGTAGATTATCTAGATGACTTTTAGATTAAGCAGCAATGGAGGAAGGGCTTTGAGTATTTGTAGAATTTCTGCTGGGGAGCTGTCCATGGTTTCTAAACCAAAGATCCAGCAATACCCAGGCTTGACCCTCTTTCATTCATCTTCTTAACAAAAATTTCTTTATTCACCTTTATTAATACTATTGTTGTTAAAACACTTTCACTTCTGAATACATCCCTCTCTATATCATACTCATCCAGTCATTCCTTATTACAAAGATTTAAAAAGAGAAAAAAGAATTCAGTAAAACCAACCAACGCATCAACTGAATCTGATGGTGGATACAAAGACAAGAGGGAGGTATATTTTCTCAACTCTTCTTCAAGGTGAAGTTTGGTCATTGCAGTTACCAAAGTGTTCCATTTCTCTGTTACTGTTGTTATAGTCATTGCATGTAGTTTTCTGGACCATGCTTACTTCACTCTGCATACATTCATACAACTCTTCTTAGACTTCTCTTTATCCTTCATATTCATCATTTCTTGCAACACAATCATGTTCCATTGCATTCAGGTACCACAATGGACACCAACTTTGTTTCCAGTTCTGGACTACTGCAAAAAGTCATAGCATTTAGTTTGATTTCAACATTTTTAAAGTACCTACTATGTACTTAATAAAGTTATGCTTCTATTTGTCAGTGATCTTCCTAAAATGTGGCATCCACAGTGGAGCCCACTACACCAGCTACGATCCAACCAGAGCAGAAGACGGCAAGTCATACATCCCCTTCCCAATGTCTCTGCAGTCCAGCCTGACTGACCTTCCCTCTGTTCCTCGAATATGGCACCCATCCCTGTGCCAGCTTGTTCCTCATTAATTCTGACTCGTAGAATTCCTCTTATCCTTCAGGAGGCACCAGCCTCTGAATGATTCCCTAACTCCTAGTGCCCTCTCCCAAATAACCTTGTATCAATTCACTTTATGTTTGTGCTGTATATATTTTATACTTCTATCAGGTCTTACGCATTAGATGGTAAAGTCCTTGAGGGTAGGGGCTGCGTCTTCTTTGTCTCCCCAGTATCTAGCGCCGTTCCTGAGGACCCAGAGATACCTGACAAATAAATGCTTGTTAGTTGGTTGAGTGATTGATTAGTATCCCCCTCATTCTAGTGTGATCTGGGTATTCCCTGAGAAGAAAGTCTTTCCTTGGCCTCCACTAAAATCCTCCCCCATGCCTCAGATTGCAAGCCCTGGCAGGCTCTACCAAGTTGGAAAAGCTTCAAGTAAGGGTCTGGCAGCAGATCACATCTGTTGTCCGAGGACCAGCAGGGCTAAGTTTCAAGAGGTTCATTACTGGCTTCTCTTCAGGGTGATTAATTTTTTAACTATTGCTACTCTCAAAGATTGCCTGCTAAGTAGTAAATGGGTTTTGATCTATGTTGAGAGACAGAGGTCCCAAATAGATCTGTAGAATATTGATGCAATTACAATGTGAGTGGTGTGTTCTTTGTGTGTGTGTGTGTGTGTGTGTGTGTGTGTGTGTGTGAGTGTGTGTGTGTTAATGCATGGGGGAGGGGTCACCTGCACTCAGTTCAAGGAATCAATGAATTTCAGTACTGGAAGAGGTCTCTAGTCCAAACCCTGCCTGAACTAGAATTTCCTGAGTCATCTGGTTAGTGAGTGCTGGATTTGGAGTCAGGAAGACCTGAGTGTGAATCCTGACTCAGACACTAGGTGTGTGATCCTGAGTTGTCACATCTCTCAGCCTCAATTTCCTCATCAATAAGATGAAAATGATAAGAGCACCTACCTCCCAGGCATATTGTGAGAATTCATGAAGATAATATACACAGAAAGCACCTTGCAATCCATAAAATGCTATATAAATGCTAATTATTATAAATGTTACAACATACTCAGCAACTAGTTATCTAATAATGCTTGAGGACGTCCAGTAATGGATAGCTCCCTTCTTTCCTGAGTCTGTTCATTTCATTTTGGGATGTCTAATCATAGATTAGCATAGACCTAGAGTAACAAGGGACCTTGAAGGTATCAGGCTCAATCCCTTCATTATACAGAAGAACCCCAGAGAAGTTAAATGACATCACCAGATGTGCTGTCTCCCTGGGGACAGTCTTGCTTTACTCTTTGTATCCCAAGTGCTTATCGTAGCACTTTGCACATTCTAAATACTTAATAAATGGGTTTTTTTTTCTTTCATTGCCCAAAGTCACAGAACTAGTAAATAGCCCAGCTGAGATTTGAACCTAAGTTGTCTAGCTCCAAATCCATTGCCTTTTCACCACACTAGACTACTCTTCCTTGTTTTTTAGTTGTTTGGGGTCACGCCTAACTCTATGTGACCCCTTTTGGAGGGTTTTCTTGGCAAAGCTACTGGAGCGGTTTGCCATCGAGTTCTCCAACTTATTTTACAAATGAGGAAACTAAGGCAAACAGGGTGAAGTGACTTGCCCATGGTCACCCAGCTAGTAAGTGTCTGAGGCTAGATTTGAACTCAGGTCTTTCTGACTCTAAGCCAGGCACTCTATCCGCTGTGCCAGCTAGCTGCTCTAAACCTCTTCTTTACATGGATCCAACATCTGTTTCTTCAAAACTTCTGCCTCCTGGTTCAACCCTCTGGAGCCAGGTGGTACAAGCCTAATCCCTCTTCCATTTGACAGCCTCTCAAATACTTGAAGACAGCTGCCAGGTGCCCCTTAATCTTCTCCTATAAAGGATCTTTCTATGGCATGATCCCAAGGGCCTCCAGGGCCCATGCTGGTGCCTCTCTGGACCCTCTCTGGCTCAGTCTCATCCTTCCTAAAGTGAACTACCCAGATCTGAACCCCAAACTTCACGTCCATCCTAGGCTGTGAGCAGGAATGGAGTCCAAAGGCTGTGCTCCAGAAGTGCAGAGGACATGGCACAACCATTTCCCGGGTTCTGGACATCCGTTCTTTTTCTAAATGCGGCTCAATGTGGCATTTTGCCTACAACAGTAAGCTGTTGATTTATAGTGAGCTTTCAGTCCCAGATCTTTTCCAAATGAATAGTTTCTAGCTATGCCTCTCCAACCTTGTACTTCTTACTCAAAGATTATTGTTCTCACCATCAGATGATTAATAATAATAGCTAACAATTAAAATCCGGAGCTTATCCTAATAGAGCTTGAGGTCTAGAAGGACAGATAAGAGACATACACAAAAAATCCTGCTACCCAGGGAGAGTGTGAATGCAGAAGAGAACTGGGAAAAGTGTTCTGAGAGATCAGAGGAGGGGATCAGGGAAGCCTTTGTGGGGAAAGACATACCTGAGTTGGGCCTTGAAGCATAGAAAGGATTTGAGTGGGCTGAGATGGCAGGGGTGGGGTGGGGGGTGATGGTGAGCCTCCCAGGCAAAAGGTATGCAGGGTTTATTTAGGGAACAGGGAATAATCCAGTTTCCCTGGATCATTATGTATAAGGACCTTCAATGTCAGGCTTAGTAGATTGGACTTGATTTTATATCCAATGGGGAGCAATGGAAGAGTCTTGAGCTAGGGAGGGATGTGATCAGAATCATCACCTAAGGGTTCAGAGCTGCAAGACTGAACACTTTTCAAAACACAATAGCCAAGCTCATGAACAGAAGGCAGCCTGGCCCTGCCCCCAACACTTCACCCTTCCATTGGCATGTGGATTATTGCATTTACTTCCTAATTGTTTTCTAACTAGTTCCTGACTAGTCTTTTCATTTCCAGACTCTTTCTTCTCAATTCCATCCTTCACATGCCAGAATAATTTTTCTAAAGCACAGCTCTGACAATTTCCCTTCTCTGCTCAAGAATCTTCAATGGCTCCCTATTTCCTCTCAGTTAAAAATAGAAGCTTTTCTGCTTGGTCTTTCATAGTCCGATGGACATCTCAACAGACTTCTTACTTCGCTTCACACGCTCTCTGTTTCAACCAGACAAGCCTACCTGCTGCTTTCTCTATAGGACATTCATTCCATGTCCTCTCTGTTCACACTCGGACCTGGAATGTGCTCCCTTCTCCCCACTGCTTCTCAGAATCCCTGGCTTCCTTTCCACTTTCTTCTTTACAACTTCCTGGTTGTCAGTGAGGTCTTCAAAGACAGTCTCTTCAAATTCTATTGCACCTGCCTGTCAAGTGTCCAGCCCACACCATGGCTCACCAGGTGAAAAGGCAGGACCTGTTTGCTTCTGTCCCATATCCCCAGTACCTAGGATGGTGCCTTCCACATAGTAAGTGCTCCATAAATGGTTGCTGCTTTGAAGTGAGTTGAATCTGCCACCAACAACTCAGAGAGAAAGTTGAGCTGAAAAAAGGCAGCTGGGTGATGCAGTAGGTAAAACACCACGGTCTAGAGTCAGGAAGACCTGAATTCAAATCCAGCTTCAGGCACTTACTAGGTATGTGACCCTGGGCAAGTCACTTAACCCTGGTCTGCCTCAGATTGTAAAATGGAGATAATTGTAGCACCTACCTCCCTGAGTTGCTGGGAAGATAAAGGAGATGGTATTTGTAAAGCACCTAACACAGTGCCTGCCAGGAACACTGTAGGTGCTATGTAAATGCTAGCTATTATGGTTACTGTTAGTAATTATGCAGTGGAGATCGATGCTATGACAGACCCTGACCTTTGCCCTTAGGGTTCTCCTGGTCAATTTCTCTGAGATGACCCCCTGCTATAACTGACCCTCCCAGAAGGAGTGAGGAGGGACTTTCTGGGGTCAGGTCTCAGGCTCACCTCTTCTGACATCACCAGATCAGCATCCCATAGGTTTAGAATTGGAAAGAACCTTACAGACAATCCTAAGTTCAACAAATATTTATCTTTTAAGCATTTTATTGATGTCTTTTGTTTTTCTCGGGTGTTATATATTTCTTTCTTGGAAACAAATTTTATTGATAGCTTGTGTTTTTACATCACCTACATTTCCCGATATACCCCCCTAGAGAACCATCCCTTATTACAAAAAATAAAAAAAGAGAAGGAAAAAACAGTTTCATAAAACTACCAACACATCAGCCAAATCCAATGTAATATTTCCAAGCTGTAGCCCCCAGCCTCACCCCCCAAATGAAGAAGGGAAGCTGGTGCTTTCGTCACTTCTTCTCTTACACTTTCACAGTATTCAGTTTGGTTTGTTTTGTTTGTGTTTCCATGTACATTGTGGTTATTATGGACATTGTTTTGGTTTATTTGGTGGATAAAGAGCTGGCCTGGGCGGGTCACCTAACACCTCCATGCTGGACAGCAGACAACTCTCTCTAAGACTATCAACTGCGGAGAAAATATTGACCTGCATTGTCAGAAGGAATGTCCTCATGTGGAGATTCAACTTAACAAACACTAAATAAAATATATTTGCATATACTAAAAATAGTAATTAGCATTTACATAATGCCTTTAGGTTTGCAAAGCATACATTGTCTCACTTAATCCTCACAATAATCCTGGGAGGTAAATGTTCTCATTATTCTTATTCTATAGTTGAGGAAACTGAGGCTAAGTTAAGTGATTTGCCCAGGGTCACACAGCAGTCAAGTGTCTGAGGCAATATTTGAACTCAGGTCTTCCAAGTACTCAAGAGAATAGAAAAATAGGATTGCACATGAAACCACAGGTCTGCATTCTGTACAACTTGCTATTTTATTTAAGTAGGTAATACGATAAGTTCACCCCATCACTTTCAAAGCTGGTCCGCTAATCTGGGCTCCTTTCAAGTGTTCCTTCTGTTCTCTTCTCAGTATTTTTTTAAACATGGCTCAAAGATCCTCTTTTCTTTTTCTCGTTTTCTTTGATCCCATCCCTATGTCCTACCTTCTCTCCCTCCATTAGGAAGAGAAGAAAGAAAAAAAGAAGAAAGCCCTGTAACAAATATTCATAGTCAAGGAAACCACATTCCCATATTGCATTCAAAAACATATTTCTTCATTTGCGTCTTGAATCCATTACCTCCCTGTCAAGAGGCAGGTAACAGGCTTCATCATCAGCTGCCTAGGATTGTAGCATGTCATTATAACCCTGGGCCATGAATTATTTAGCCATTTCCCAATGGCTTTTGATTTTAGATCACCTAAATCTTTTTTTAAAAAATTCTCTTTTTTTTGATGAACAAAAATACAAAAATCTATTTTTTCTTCTCTCTCTCACTATTGCAGAAAGGGAGAGAGAAAGAAAGAAGGAAGGAAGGAGGGAAGGAAGGAAAGAATGAATGAAAGAAAGAATAAAAGAAAGAAGGAAGGAAAAAAAGATTGAAAGAATGAAAGAAAATGAAATACTTGTGACAAATATGGATAGTCAAGAAAAACTAATTCCTGCATTGGCCATGTCCAAAAACTGTATGTCTGTACTCTGCAGTTCTGACTTGATCACCTCTCTGTTAGGAGGTGAGAAGCACGTTTCCTCATGAATCTCCTGAAATCCTGCTTGGTTGTTACATTGATCAAAGTTCTTAAGTCTTTCCAAATTGTTTGACTTTACAGTGTTGACATTATTGCATAAATTGTTCTGTTTCTGTTAGCTTCACATAGTTCTTCTCAATTTTCTCTGAAACCAGCTGCTTAATCCTTTCTTACAACATAATAGTATCTATGACATTCATAGACCATAATTTGTTGGCCATTTTCATTAGTTGGGTGCTCCCTTAGTTTCCAGTTTTTTACACCACATAAATATGTATGTTTGTGTATGTGTATGTATATGTGTGTATATATATGTGTACATGTACATATGTATATATAGGTATTTATAAACATGTACATACCCATGTATATGTATATGTACCTATGGGTCCTTCCTTCTTTCTTGGATCTCTTTAGGGTCTAGAGCTAATTATGGCATCTGTCATTTTTCAGTCCTGTCTGGCTCTTTGTGACCCCATTTGGGGTTTTCTTAACAAAGGTACTAGAGTGGTTTGCCATTTCTTTCTCCAGCTCATTTGACAGATAAGGAAACTGAGGCAAACAGGGTGATGTGACTTGTCCAGGGTCACATAGCTAGTGAGGTCACATTTGAACTCAGATGCTGAGTGTTCCTTACTCTAGGCTTGGCACTCTGCACACTACAGCACCATCTAGCTGTCCCAGTTATGATAAAGTTGGGTCAAAGGATACACTTTCCATCTCCTGAGTCTGAGTGTTTTCACTGACACTTCTCCAAGTTTGAAAAATTCTTCCTCATCTTCACCTCCTGGCTTCTGCTAACTTCCCACTTTTTCTTTCCAGCCCTACTTTTTCTTAGTGCCTTCCCTCTGAAACTACCCCCAATTTATTCTGTATGTATTTTGTTTGTACCCCATTATTTGTATACTGTCTCACCTTTTTATTTTGTAGTTTTTTGTTTCTGGACCATTGTCCCATGGTTCCACAAATATGTCTCCATCAATCCCTCCCCAGGGAACCATCCCCTCTATCAAAGAGAAAGAAAGGAAAAAAAACATTCAGGTCAGTGAAATTGATCAATACACTTACTCTGTGAAAGGGTGTATACAGCATTTTGTATCCATAGTCCCTCACTTCTGCAAAGAACAGAACAGCATTTTCTTATTTATCGTTGGTATTGATCTTTGAGTTTAATTAAATTATGATCAGGTTTTTAGTGGTTATTGTCCTTTCCATTATGTATATATTAACAAATGTTTACTAGTGGCACCTGCCATTGGTAGAATACTGTGCTAGGGGTTATGGGAGATGAAAAATGTCAATGAGACGAGTCCTGCCTGCTGGAGCCCATGGTCTATGAAGGGCACAGGACACCTAAACCAGTCAGTTTCTGATCTGCAAGGACCAACCTAGCTAAGTTTGCAGAGGTTTATCACCAGGCACCTAGGGATGAATTCTTCGGTCCTGGCAACACCTTTTACAAAGAGAAACCACAAAATGGTCCCTTTTAGGTCTTCCATGGGGTTTGTAGAGAGTCCAGAGGGGATACTCCATTAGCAATGCTCAATTCATGTGACTCAGTAAGAAGAGATATGGAGTCAGGGAGCCTGGGTTCCAGTCCAGGCTCTGCCACTCACTACCCATGTAACTTTGGGCAAGTGACTTCCCCTCTCTTGACCTCACATGTCAAAGGCAGAACTTGATGTCTCAAGTGTTTTCAACTCTGGATCTCTGATCCTAGCATGAGAGTCCTATTTATGGAGGTCAGTCCATTCTATTGTTGGATAACTCTGGCCGCTGGAAGGTCCTTCCTTGTACAGAGCCACATATCCCCTGTAATTCCAACCACACTGGTTAATTCTGTCCTCTGAAGCAACACAGAATAGGGCTCAAAGGCATGAGAAGAAAGGAAGGAAGGAAG
The DNA here is from genome assembly GCA_028658325.1 of Potorous gilbertii. NCBI lineage: Eukaryota > Metazoa > Chordata > Mammalia > Diprotodontia > Potoroidae > Potorous > Potorous gilbertii. Next base: position 273,245,984 of record CM053770.1, on the reverse strand, counting down.
GAAAGAAGAAAAAGAGGGAGAGAGGAAGAAAGGAAAGACAAAGCATTTATTAAATGCTTACTATGTGCCAAAGACTGTGCTGAATATTTGGGCTATAAATAGAAAACCAAGACAGTCCGTGTTCTAGAGGAGCTCATATTCTAATTGGGGAAAGAACACATACAGTCGGGTTCAGCTGCAGGGAACATGGAAAGTCCCAGAGGTGGGAAATGGGAGGTTGCGTGTGAGAAACAGAAAGTAGGTCAGTTCGGTGAGATGGTGGCAATGGAGAGTCATGTGTTAGAAGCCCAGAAAGGCAGGCTGGATCCAGGTGGTGAAAGGCTTTAAATGACAGACAGAGGCATTTGTATTTGATCCTAGAGGTAAGAGGGAGCCAGTGGAACTTCTTGAGCAGGGGAGTGACCTGCTCAGACCTCGGCTTTATGGAAAATACCCTGCTGGCAACTGGGGGAGAATAGCTGTGGAGTCTGCGAGGGCCACCACGGAGTCAGGAAGGGAGGCCCAGGGTGACCTCCAGGGAATTGTGAGCTTTCCATTTGGAACAGTTCTCCCTGGGACTGGATCCACCTGGCCTCTGCCCACAGACTCCAGCTGATTCTCTCTCCTTCCTTCATTCCATCCTGCAGAAGCCCCGCGTCCCCAGACCAGCTCTTCTGATCCAAGCCGCCTACATCATCTTCCTTCTGCTCTCCCAGCCTGCCTCTCCCCTTGCTCTCTGCCAAAGTACTCTTCAATCCTCCACTAGTCACCTCCGGGCATCTTCCACCCACCTGGCCCAGTCAAAGCTTCTTCCCTCCCTCCTTCCTCCTGGGTCTCATCTCCTTTTACACTGTCCTCATTCAGAGATTCACAATTCACAATACATATATTTTCTTGTTAAAGGTACAGCCAGCCCTGTCCAGGGCAGTCCCCAAGGATTTCCATTGACAAGACTTCAATATCTTCAAGACCCCGCATTTACATTTCAACCCAGAAACCTTGGGTAGCCGGGAGATTTACAGTTGCTCTAGGGGAAGGGACATCTTGCTACAGGGGCTTAAAACGGAAAACTCTTTCTGTGTTGTAAGCCTCCCCATCCCCTCCAGAACCTCAGTGCTCCCCCTCCCCCTGTCCCCAGGAAAAAAGCAGACTTTTTTCTTGTTGGAAGTCTCCTTGACTTTTCTGAGCCTCAGTTTGCTACTCTGTGAAATGAGCACATGATTTGATGCCTTCTAAGGTTTCCCCCAGCTCTGACATTCTGTAGTTTGGTGACTACTCACGGATGCCACCAGGACCTATCCATCACTTTGTGGGGTTCCCTGGAGCTTTTTATCAGACAGAAATGGACATCCCCCATCCTACCTGTCCCCAAGGCATCCCCACCACCATTCTGCTTCCTATCAAATTCCTCCTGGGAAAGACAAGTGTACTAGCTCCAGAAAGCCTGCTTTCACAAAGCCCAGGTCCCTTTGAAAAGGCCTGTCCCATGGGTACATTAGCCTAGACTTCTTTATCTGATTCACAGATGGGCTCTCGGAGCCCTGGAGGAGGCTGAGAGGGAAGAATGGGGGAGGCTGGTCAGCACTGAGTTAGGGGTGGTGAAAAATGAAGAATGCTAGGTCCCCATCAATTCTCACCAGCCTTTATTAAACATCTGCTGTATGCCAGGGAGGCTCGTGCCACACAAAAGCAAATAGGAAATAGTCTGTGTCCTCAAGGAGTTTGCATTGTGTAGGAAGAGATAACATATTAGTGAATATGGTACATATACTCTCTCCTCTCTCTCTCTCTTTCTCTCTCCATACACATATGAACACACAATAGATCTAGGTGAGGGAGAGATACACTAGGAGGAGGGAATCAGCAAGCTTCATGTAGAAAGCAGTATTTGAAGACAGAAGTCAAGGCAGGGGGGAATTATTCTGGTACTGGGAAAAACTTGTGCAAAGAAGTGAGGACAGGACACAGAGTCTTGAGTCTGACCATCATGAAGGCTCAATGTGGGAAGGAGAGTTAAGTCTAACAAAGTTGGAGCCTTAAAGGAGGGGCAGAGGGGTTTCTATCAGATCCTAAGGACAGTGGGGCGCTATTGATGTTTATTGAGTAGGGGACTAACAGTGTGACAACCTGTACTTTGGGAAAATTGCTTTGGTGGCCATGCAGAGAATGGAAAGGAGTTGGGGAGATCCTTGAGGCAGGAAAATGCATTAGGATGCATTGGTTATAGTGTGGTCCTGGACCTGAACTAGGGTGTAACCATGTGAATAGAGAAAAGAGAAGAAGGAAGAAGGGAAGGTGTGATCAGGGGTAGGGAAAGGGGGCATTGGGAAAGGGGGCATTGATCTGCCCAGGGTGCAAAAGGCAGGAAGCTGTAGAGAGGGACACTGCAAAAACATTTTATTGTTTATAAACAGAGACATCTTCTCTGCAAAAACATTTTATTGTTTATAAACAGAGACATCTTCTCTGTTTATATCAGCTACATTTCACATCCTATTCCTCCCCCCTCCCCCTCCTGGGTTGTTGTTTAGTCATTTCATGACCCCATTTGGGTTTTTTTTGGCAGAGATGCTGGAATGGTTTGTCATTTCCTTCTCCAGCTCATTTGACAGATGAGGAAACTGAGGGCAACAGGATTAAATGACTTGTCCAAGGTCACACAGCTACTAAGTGTCAGAGGCTGGATTTGACTTTAGGTCTTCCTAGCTCCAGACCCAGCCTTCTATCCACTGTGCTACCTTGCTGTCCCACTGAAAAAAGAAAAGTTGAACAAAACTGACCATCATATTGAAAATGTCTGATAGTAGAAGAGAGGATGTATTTTCTTTTTAGAGCCATGCTTGGAGAGGGACCTTAATAATTTTTTTTTAATTTTTTATTTTATTTATTTATAAATGTTCTACAATCACTTCCTTAAAATTAAGATTTTATACCCCCACACCTTCCCCCCCTAACCCCCTCCCTCCCCATGACAGCATACAATTCTGTAT
>CM053770.1:273164884-273242515 GCA_028658325.1 Potorous gilbertii | reverse complement strand
AGCACTTTTTCATATGATTATAGATATCTTTAATTTCTTCCCCTGAAAATTGCCTGTTTATATCCTTTGACCATTTATCAATTGGGGAATGACTTGTATGGTTATATATTTGAGTCAGTTCTCTATATATTCTAGAAATGAGGCCTTGAGGGACCTTAATAATGCACATCTCATCTTCATGAGTTCAAATCCAGCCTGAGACACCTTCTGACTGTGTAACTCTGGACAAGTCACTTTACCCTGCTTACCTCAATTTCCTCATTTGTAAAATGAGCTAGAGAAGGAAATGATAAACTGCTCCAGTATCTCTGCCCAAAACAAAACAAAACCCAAATGGGGTCACAAAGAGTCAGACTGAAAAATGATTGAACAACAATTTTAATGCCAGAAAGTTCCCCTCTCTGTGGTATATAGTTATTTATCTTGTAATAATTCGCAGCACTGTTACAGGGAAGGCTCAAAGCCTCCTGTGGACAAAGCCTAGGGGCACGTCAATTTCACACTTTGCTGAGACTGACTAAATGGTTTGTCCTGGTTCTCCCTGTCCTTCCCCTATCTGGGTGATCATGAATGGAATCAGGAGGGAAAAGGTTACATGCCTCTTGCCTTTCCTTTGCTCCTTGATGTCTCAGACTCCTGACAGTATAGTCCAGTCACCACACCCTGGGGCAGATGCCAGAAAAAGAAGTAACACTCCAACGAAGAAAAGAACTCTCTCTGGAGTCTGAGTTCAAATCCCATCTCGGGTACTTAGTACCTGTTCAACCTTGGCCAAACTATTCCTTTCTCTAGGCCTCAGTTTCCCCATCTGTAAAAGAGGGGGTTAGACTAGACACTCTCCAAAGAGTCTTCTAGCCCAAGATCTATGATTCTATTAAATTTCAAGGGGGCATTACAGGGCAAGGGGTGGGTTCCATTGGACTGGGCATTACAGACCCAGAGCATTGGGTTCCGCCGGCCCTGATGGGGGTCCACTCCAGTAGCTTAAGTGGCATAATTAGTAAAATGTCTCTAGTGGGGAATGCTTCACAGGCCAAGGGATACTCTAAACGAGACCCAAAAGGTTATCATACCAAGAGGTCACAGCTCTTCCAGCTAAGAGTTGTTCTCAGGGAGTGCTGGAGGAGCCTGGAGTGGATACATAATTCAGTGTGTCGGAAGGCAAGGGAGGGGAGTCAGAGAAGCAGCCAGATCGAGGCCGCAGATGAGGAGGGGGCCCGACATCACAGATGCTGGGAATATCACAGCTGCTGCTGATACATGTGTTTACCCAGAAGAAGGGGTTCTCCTTCACCCGCCTCAGGAATCAGCACAAGCCCAGGGAGACATTTCAGGATCTAGGAATCAATGTCAGAGAAGGAGGAAAGAGGGGAGCTGCCCCCCTTTTCCCCCAACCATACCTGCCAGGAATAGACTATGGCAGAGATGGAGGGAGGTACCTGAAATGAATAAGGAAGGGGACACACTGATCCAATCTGTGTTCCACACTGCCTTCAGGAAGGACAGATGCTTCCTGAGATAGCTGAGACGCCCCCCTTTCCTTCCCCTAGCCACATGCTTGTCCTGCTTCTCTGTGGTGACTGGTCCTGAAAAGGCATGAGGGGATGCCCAGGCGGGGGAGTCGGAGATCTGGAATGAGCTTCATGGTATTACAGGAATATTTTGGGTCTATTTGCAAGACATCCCAATGAAACCTCCCTTCTATTATTTATTTGGTGTGTACTAGGCCTAGGAGCTCTTTGCCCCTCCTCTGCCCACAGCTAAGGAATAATAATAATTCTGACATTTCTATAGCCCTCTGAAAGTGTGGGGTTTTTTAGATTACACAGTCTTTTTTATTTTTAATTTTTATTGACATCACTTTCATTTCTGAATATATCCCCACCTCTTCCCCTCCCCAGGGAGTCTTCTCTTGTAACAAAGAACGAAAAAAGAAAGGCAGGGAAGGCCTGGGAGTCAGGTAGAACTGGGTTCAAATCCCACCACTGGTACCCATTAGTTGTGTGACCTTGGACAAGTCACTTAACTTCTCGGAGACCCAGGTTCTTAACTTTTGCTTGTATGTCATAGACCTCAGTGGCAATCTGCTGAGACCTATGGCCTCTTCTCAGAATGGTTTGAAATGCATGAAATACATAGGGTTACCAAAGAATTCAATTATGCTGAAGTTAACAAAATATGTTTCCAAAAGTTCATGGGTCCTACCTTAAGAATCCCTGTTCTACCTCGAAGTGACAGCTGATGGTCAGGGCCTGCAGTCAGGAAGAGCTAAGTTCTGAGCCAGCCTAGCTGGGTGACCCTGGACAAGTCACTGAGTCTCTATTTCCTCAGCTGTAAAATGGGAATCATGACAGCACTTCCCTCCCAAGGTTATTGTGAGGATGTTGTAAAGCATTTAGCACCGTGTCTTCCTTTTCCCCTCCCCTTTGCATGTAGAGGGATTTCCTCATTAGGGAGTCTCCTATACTGATAAACTCAAAGTTTTGGCTACTAAACAACAACAAAGACTAAAAAGCAATAAAAGATAGAGAAGGAAAAGGTGGTTCAGTTCAGCAAAACTAACCATCACCCCAATGAAATTGGACAGTATGCAGCATTATACACCCATAGCTCCCCACCTCTGATATTTCCTCTTTTCTGGTAGCCCTTTAACGAATTCACAAAGCTCTTTACAGACTTTAACCTCATTAGGGCCTTCCCATGATCTTGGGAGGCAAGAGCTACCGGCATTTTTGTCTCCATTTTACAAATGAGAAAACCGAGTCACCAGGGGTGCCTTGCGTAGGATTTTGCAGCTAATAAGTCAGAGGCAGGACTCCAAAACAGAAAGATGGAATTATCCACGCAGGGAGATACCTACAAATTAGCTGATCTTACCCACAGTTTATATAGGATAACACTGGGGCCCAGAGAAAAGCAGCTGCTTTTCAAAGGTCACACAGCAAGTTATGGCAAAGCCATGTCTCCACCAGGGCTGACTTCTTACTAGGCTGACTGAAAACATTGACTTCAAGGGCCTCCCTTTGGAGGCAGGTAGGGAGAGGGCAGAGGGAACCAAAGGGATAAAGCTAGAAAATGTTCCCTTCCTGCACCTGCACAGCCCTCTCTCAGGCTCTGGGGGCTGGGTCAACTCCAAAATGAGCAGCTAGAGAGCCCTGAAGCTTTTCTGGGGAGGTTTTATTGAGGGCAGGGGAGATCATGAGAGATCGAGGCCATTGCCACTGGAGAGTATTGGGGTAGGAAATATCAAGTGGGCCCTGGCGCCAGGCACTCTCTATGGATAGCTGGGAAGCACTGCACAGGCCCTGATCTGATTAGTAGAGAGCATATCACCACTGAGATCTATTCTATTAGCATCGATCTGCTTAGAAAAAAGCCTTCGTTAACCCAGTGGGTCAACCCAGTTCCAGCTGAGGGAGTGGGGTGCTGAGAGAGGCCTCAGAGCATAAAAACAGCTGGTAATGGGAGAAAAGAAAGGGGGTCAGCACCAGCCTTGACCCCACCTTGACTGCCTTTGTCCTTTTCCAATTTTTATGGCTATCTTTTATTATTGCTAAATGCACCCCTTCTCCCCACCCTCCCCATTGAGTCTATAGCAAAGCATGAAAAAGAAAACAGTCTGACAATATATGCAACATTCTTCACCCATAGCTCCCCACTTCTGTAAAGAAGGGAGGTACATTTATTCATCTCTTTTATGGCCTGTGTGTCTTTTGATAGAATTCAGTCCAATGGGCACTTATTAAATGCCCTAAGCTAAGCCAAAAATAAAATGGACAGAAATAGTCCCCATCCTTAAGGAAGCTATGTTCTCCTGGTCTCACTTTAGGTCAAGCCTGGGTTGGACATGCCAATCCAGAATTTGTTTGGTACCTGCCAAACTGTAGGACAGTTGAACGTAAGGTCTTTGAGGGCCTGACACTTACTAGATGTTCTTCAATCTTGAAAGGGGTTGAGGTGGCTACTCTGGATAGGACCAGGGCTTGCAGCCTCTGGAGAGGGCTCTGATAGGAAGTGATGCTTGGTTGAAGGGCGGCAGAGACTCTAGGAGGTGGAGACAAGGAGGGCATGGGTTATAGGCATATGGACCAACCTGTGCAAAGACCCAGAGATGGGGGATGGCATCTCATGGTGTTGATGGCGATGGAGCCGGAGGGTGGGCACCATCTATGGCCTGTACGTGGGTGGTGGTGGTGATGGTGCTGGGAGTGAGTAATACATGAGCCCATGATGAAGTATCAGTGATAGGCTACCGATCAGCAAAGTTCCAGTCACTGAGTCAGAGGAAGGTGAAGATTGGCAGAAGGCGTGGGGCTACTGACAATTGGCTGTTCTCCTGGTTTAAAGAGGCTACTATTCCTGACTCACCAGAGGCTGAGTGGGGATGGGTCATATGGATTCATCTACGTCCCCCAGGCGCTGATAGTACAAAGATCAATGGATTTGAATAAGACCTGACTTTGAATCAATCTCAGCTCAATCACTCACTACCCACATGTCTGTTCCATTCTCTGGGTCTCAGTTTCCACCAGTTTCTAAAACAAGTGTTAAAGGGCCAAAATTCTTCCCACACTTATCTTTGACCACAGGCAGAAGAGGACTCCATTTTTCTCTGGCCAAGATGGACAACTGACCTATGATTCATGGGGTCCAGAATGAGTTAGCAGCCTGCTCTCAGGGCCTTGGGTTGACTAGAGTTCATAGTATGGGATGAGCTAAGACAGATTAGCCTGGAGGATACCATGATTGAAGGCAGTGACCATGGAAACTAGACTGATCCTCAGCCTGGGAAGGGACCTTTGAGAAGGACAGGGGCTGGGAAGTACAAAGGGAAAGGGACTAGTCACAGAATGCACAGAATATCAGAGTCGGGGGTACCTCAGGGCCCAGCCTGACCAGCTCATACCCAAAGAAGGAATGTCAAGACACCTGACAAGTGGTCATTCAGTCTGTGCTTACACACTTGCTGTGATGAGGAGCTCACTACATCCCTAGGCAGAATCTGAGTCCATGAACATTTATTAAGTGCCTACACTTAATTAAGTACCAGGAATTGTAGAAAGCACTAAAGCATGAATAGTCTCTACCTTCAGGGAACTCACAATCCAATGAAAAAAGAGAACACCTAAAAATAAGGAGAAAGAGGACTGTTGCCCACAGCAGGGACACAATGAAGTCCTCCAGCCTGGAGGAGGGAGATGATCTGAGGAGGTGAGAGTTTCTGAGTTGATTTCATCTTGCAAAATGATGAGTTTATGGAGATAATGAAGTCCAGGAAAGCAACCTGGATGGGAAATGAGAGGGAGACCCCTTCTATGGTAGAGGATCTGGGAGGAGAGGAAAGGAAGGGATCCAGGGACAGTGGGGTGCTGAGAAGGGCTGACAAGGTGCAGCGTTGACTTCATCTTGCTGCTCAGCAGGAATGATGGCAGATCCAACGCGTATGCTAAGCCCCCAAGTGGAATAACTTAAGGACTTAGGGGAGAAGGCTAGAATATGGCAGGGTCCTGATATGTCCGATGTTGGGGGGTTAGGGTGGTAAATGAAACTTAATTTCTCAAAGTAGTTTATAGTCTTAAAGAGTTGCAAGGGAACACTGATTTGCCCAAGGTCACACAGCCAGGAGTGTCTTACCTGGGATGTGATCATCCTGCCTCCACCCCTATTTCATTTCTCTGACCCTTGTTCCTTCCCATCTCTCTGTTCCCCTGGTATCTTCCACTTACTTCTCTATGCTTATCCCTCCTACCCACCCCTCATGTTTCTCCTCCATCCTCCCTCATTCCCTTCCATACCTAATCCCTTCTACTCCCCTCATCCCACCAGGCTTTTCTCTTCCCTTTTGGGCCCCATCTGTACAGTTGTATTGGACTCTTCATGAGTCTGGGCCCTTGCACTTTCTTTACTCCTCCACCAGCTACCTCACATCAGGAAAACCCATCTTCCCAGGTTCAAATCCAGCCTTCAATATTTATGAACTGTGTGACCCTGGGCAAGTCACTTCACCCTGTTTGCCTCAGTTTCCTCATCTGTAAAATGATCTGGAGAAAGAAATGACAACCACTCTATTATCTTTGCCAAAAAAACCCCAAATGGGGTCACGAAGAGTCCCATACAACTAAACAGCAGCCAAATCCCATCTCTTTTCCTTCCTCTTCTCTCCTAATTCATGAGTTTCCCCACTCCCTTCAGTCACTCTGCCTCACCAGTCACATCCAAGGGCCTTGGGGAGGAGAAGGAGTAGAAGGCATCTGCAAATAGGAACCTTCTCCCACCCCCTCTGCCAGAAGCTCGGCCTCCCTCTTCAGGCACAGAATATCTGGTTCCTGCTTTCAAGTAGGAAATTGTGAGGAAACTTTAAGCAGAGGGCTTAAAAAAAAAAAGCAACCCAAATCCAGCACTTAGATTTTCAGCCAGAGGACCTCGACTGTAGGCGATTTACTTCCCCTGACTGAGTCTCAGTTTCCTCATCTGTAAAATAAGGGTCTCTAAATTCCCTTCCAGCATTTCCCCTGGAGATCTAAGTTCTATCAGGGCAGGGTCAATGTCTTTGTACCCAAAAGTGCATAGCACACAGTAGGTGCTTAATCAATACTTATTGATTGATTTCGGGTAGGAGGGTGGGAAATCAATCATCGAGCATCCATTAATTAGCAACTATGTACCAGACCCTGTGCTAAGTGCTGGGGAGATAGAGACAAAATTTACCTTACATTCTATAGGGAAAACACAGCTACAAATACTTGTAAAATAGATCAGAATGTAGCTGGGGGGAGGGGGGTGGAAAGGGAGGTGATGTCAAAGCTGAGCTCCTAAGGAAGCTGGGGATTCTATGAGGCAGAGGGAGGAGGGAGGGCATTTTAGGCATGGGGGACAGCCTGGGCAAAAGTGCAGAGATGGGAAATGGAATGTTGTGTTCCAGGTAAAAAGAGGACAGTTTGACTGGAACAAAGTCTAGAGAAAGGGAACTAACGTGTAGTAAGTCTGCAAAGGTACACTGAATCGAGGTTGCCAAGGGCTTTGCATGCCAAACACAGGAGTTTGGATGGGATCCTAGAGGTAACTGAGCCACCAGAGATACCAGAGATGGAGGGAGCTTTAGAGAACAGCTGCTTAGAATGAATTAGCTAAATGCAGACAATTGAGTTTATTTGGAATCTTGAAGGCTCAAAGTTATTGACTGACTGGGCCACAAGTCAGTCAATCAGTCATTTGTTGGGGCTCCCCCTGGCCCCACCACTATACTGGCCACTCAGAGGCCCAAGAGGAGGGTTGAGTACAGGCCCCAGCCTCCTCCACTTGGCACTTAAAGCCTGTCACAATCTGGTTCCAGGAACCTTTCTAAATTGAATACATATTATTCCCTGTGGTTCAATCAGATTGGCCTTCTTTTCTCTTACACATGATTTTCCATCTCCCATCACCAGGTCTTTGCACAGGCTGGGCCTCATGCCAGGAATGCTATCCTTCCTTATCTCCCCTCTTAGAATTCTTAGCATCCTTCAAATCTCAAGCTCTCCATCTCAAACTCTTGCATGAGCTTTTCTCAATTTCCTTCCACCAAATTACCCTTTATTTACATGTGTGTCCTGATAGAATGTAAACTCCATCTTTGTGTCTCTGATGCATAGCACACAGTAGGTACTTTAATCAATGCATGTTGATTGATTCTGGATAGATGAGGATCACACATAGAAAATGTGCAGAGAACAGTGCAAGATAAAGGAAAATGGGGGGCTAGAATGAGGACCTGCCCAGGGAGTCCAGGCACAGACCTGACCTTGTCCACATGCTGCTCACATAGGACTCAGGGGTAGCTGCCTGTTGACCCCAGGGTGGCCTGCCTGGCAGGTAGAGGGACTGGGAAGCCCCTGCCCCCACTAAGAGTGGGGAGGAGGGGGCAGGGCCTGCCTCTCTCTAACTCTCTCTCTCTCTCTGCCAGTTGATGAAAGACTCCCTGTTTAAAAGCCTTTCATGTGGAAGGCTCAAATGATGAAAAGCTTGGGGGGGGGAGATGACAAAAGTGCTTCAGGCTTTAGGAAAGCAGAGGCTGCCTCCTGGGGAGACAGAGTTAACTGGGGATCTGCAGGGAAGAGTTTGGGGAGCTTGGCATGATAGAAGCAGTGCTAGATTCTGAGTCAAAGGGTCTGGATTCAAATTTTCCTCTGCCAATTACTACCTTGGTGACTCTGTGCTGCAGTTTCCTCACCTATGAAATAAGGCGTTTGGACAAGGTGGCTTTGGGGGCCTCTACCCTGGGCAGATTACTGCACCCCATTTTTCCTATCTAGAAAATGGGGCTAATAGTCATAGAAGCCACCTCCCAGGGTTGCCACAAGGGTCAGAGGAGATACTAATTATAAAATACTTTGCAAACCTCAAAGTGCTATGTAAATATTTGCTATTATCATATGTACATTTTGTTTTCCTCTGAGGAAGAAAGCACCAACCTGCAGGGGGTGGGGGGGGGTGCTGTTTCCCTGTCTCTCTCTATCCCCAGCATGCTAGCACGTTAGCATGGTGTCAGACAGAGAAAGTGCTAAATAAATACTTACTCATTTCTTGCTAGCCAAGCCTGGGCCTCCAGGGCTGGGCAGATGACAACAGACTGGGAAACAGAAAGAATCCTGCTCTCCTCCTCCTTCAGGGGCTTCCCCAAAGAACTGCACCCCGTCTGTCCCCCAGCCTTACAGGAGCCTTCGCTCCTATCTCTGCGCCCTTCAAGGCTTTCCAGAACATTTTACATTGTACAGATGGGGAAACTGAGGCTCTGACCCAAACTGATATCTCCCTGATTCCAAGTCCAAGAAAATCACCTGTCTAGTTCTGCTCTATGGTTTTTCAAGAGGGGGAAACCAAATCACACAGAACTTTAACGCCAATGTTGGGTCACATTGATGATACACACCAGAGGCAAGATTCAAACCCAGGTCTTTCTGTCTCCCCTTTGCCACTTTTGTAGAGCCTGGTGTTTGATGGTATGGTGGGGGATGGGGGTGGCTGTGGTAGCTTCTTCAGGGAAATCTGCTCTTTCCCCTGAGGTCCTATAGTCTATTAGAGGGCTGCAGGGATGTCTTGGTCAGGGAAGATGGTTTCTGGGATAGGCCCAAGGACTAAGGCTGAAGCAGCCACTTCAAGGGAAGTATATCCTTCTGGTCCAAGGATGGAGAGTGGCTGATGCGGTTCCTCCACTTGTCAGTGCCCCATCTTTGTACAGATTTGAACTTGAGGGGCAGTTTGCCGTAGGAGATAACAAGCAGACCTCAGAGTCAGCAAGCCCTGGGTTCAAATTCTGACTTTGACTCATACTGGCTGTATGACCCTTGGCAAGTCACTTAACCCCATTTGTCTTTTTAAAAAAGGTCATGTGGCCTCTCTGGGCCTCAGCTTCTGCCTCACTAACATGACAGGATCATCTCACTCTTCCAGCTTTAAATACTGTGCCCGATCCTCCCCTCGTCATGTTCATTTTGCAGGATGAAAAGGGGTGGAAAGGGAGGGCAGGCAGAAATCTTTGGGGAAAGATGGATGTGAGTAGAGAAAGCTGAAGGGGATAGACAGGGAAGTCAGTGTCCTTGCTGACCCCAAGAGGGAGTGGGCAGACAGACATCTGCCCTGGTAATTGATGTAAGAGTGCTAGAGCAACCTGGACCACATACCTAATTCTATTTCAGGCCAGTGAGCTTTGATCAGTTACCTGGTCCATAGACTACAGCCATGACCTTGACTCAGATGTATGTCTTTGGTTACTAGGAGAGGAGGACAAGATGTACTCCATTGAAGGGGATTCCTAGGCTGTGAATGCCATGTACACACACACACACACACACACACACACACACACACACACACACACACATCTCGGAGGCCACCTTGTCCAGACAACCTATACTTCGCCAAGAACTCCCTCCTACCCCGTGACAACCCTGAATCCAAGTGTGAGACCTCCCCATGCTGCCCTCAACTTTTGGATATAGCTCCAACTGGTTTCCTTATATGGAGCCAATATCTGTGTGTCTCCATAATCAGCACCCCATGTGGCCAGTTCTGCCTTCTGGGGCCAGCAGAACAAAGCTAATCCCTCTTCCATCTCACAGACCTTAAAAACCTGGAAAATCATTACCCAGGCTAAACATTCCCAGAGCCTTCAACCAATTCTCTTATGAACAAATCTCAGGGCTCATCATTCTGTTTGCCTTTCTCTGGATTTGCTCCAGTATTCAAAATCTTTCCTAAAATAGAATGTTTAGAACTGAGCACAGTATCTGGACCTAGTCTCACCTGGGTCTAGTACAGTTGGCATCATGTCTTTTTAACATTACTCCTGTATGGCATTAGCAGATGCCATAATGAGGCATAATTAGACCCACCATCTATGCTATGGGGTCATCATGGACTCACCTTCTGTTCATACCTAGATCATCCCATGAATTGGTGTCTCTCTGTGTCTCCTCTACCTTCACTTGATGTTTATTTCTTGAACCTAAGTGAGGGGCTTTACATTTATTCCTGTTAAACTCCCAACTAGGCGTGGAAGGAAACAGAAGTTATTGGGCACACTCCTGGGACTGAAACATTATCATTGGTCGGTCCCCCTCTAGCCCCGTCCCTTTCTATGCTCCCATCTATGCCCTTAACAAAAGAAGTTTGAATAGAATGGGATGGGGTGGGGGGTAGAGACCTGGGGCACTCCCCTAAGTAACCTCCCTCCAAGCTGATTTTGAAACGTTATTAACTACTCTTTGGATCTAGGCACTCAACCAATCCTGAACCTGCCCAATTGTAGCCAACATCTTTCTATTTTGTCCACAAGGATGAAGGGTCATAGATTATAGTGGCCTCTGAGACTATCCAGCCCAGCCCCTCATTTTACATACTGTAGAAACTGGGCCCCAAGAAAATAGAGCAAGTTGTCCAAGGTCACACAGGGGAGGAAGAGGGTAGAATTTGAACCCAAGGCTTCTGGGTTCAGCTTGGTAGAGTAGTGGCTAGAGTATCAGGCCTAGAGGCAGGAAGACCCAAGCTCAAATCTGACCCCAGACACTTACTAGCTGTGTGACCCTGGGCAAGTCACTTAACCCTATTTGCAGAAAACCCCAAATAGGATTATAGAGAGTAGGACATGACTGCAAAACATGAACAACAAATTGTCTCCTGAAGGCACGTGTTCCAATGCACAGGTAAGTCCAAGGATTCCCTGTCACCTTTGCCCATTAGGATATAGATCCATCTCTATCTCTCTCTAACTATCCATATTTATATCTATATATTTATATCTCTAGATCTATCTTCTATCTAGCTATCTCTCTAGTTGTCTACCTATTTATTTGTTCATCCATCTATCTGTCTGTCCATCTATCTCTCTATCTAGCTATCTATCTGTCCATCTAGCTAGCTATCTCTCTATCCTCTGTCTATCTTTCTGTCTGTCCATCTATTTCTCTGTCTATCTATCTTTCTGTCTGTCCATCTGTCTATCTCTCCATCTTGGTTCAAGGAGTGTCTAAGATAAGCCCACCATCTTGGTGAGCAGGGGGCATTTGGGCAGGAACCCAGCAGAGATCAGGGCAGGAGGAGGTAAGAAATAGATGGGCAAGTTCTTGAGAGGGGTGGGAAGGATACCCTTCATTCAAACGGGGCAACAAGGAGAGGAGGCCCACATGGGACACATTGGGGGAGGGAGGACTCTTTGCTTTGGGCGGTGGAGGGGAAGCGTGTAAGCTCTCCTCTCCAAGGTTAGTGATTTAAAACAGGTAAAATGTTTGCACGCTAATCAGACAGGTCAACACTGCCGCAGCTCCTCTGTTTATCATAGGATTTAAAGCTGGCCGAGACCTCGGAGGCCTTGTGGTCCAACCCCTTCATTTTACGGATGAGGAAACTGGAGCTTCAAATGCAGAAAGAGTTTCTCCAAGGTCACTTGTGGGTAAGAGACAGAGTAGGAATTCGAACCTTTCTCCTCTGACTCCAAATTCAGGGTTCTGTCCACTGCAGCCCACATATTTCTGTTGAAAGATGCAGACAAAATATGTACTTTAAAGTGCCTGTGGTTGCTGGTGCTGGCCCAGGGTAACTCAACCCCTCTGGAAACAAATCCAGTTGGACTGGGGGTCAGAAGATGTGTGATTTCCTGCCTGCGGACAAGTCACTTGGGGCTCACTCTGGGTCTCAGTTTCCCCTTCTGTAAAATATACTCCATCTCTCAGGATCCTTCTTGCTCTTAATTCAGGATTCCACAATCCCCTCTGCCCATGTGTCTTGTTGAAGGAGAGTCAGGTCAGGGTGGGATTGATATCCCCGATTTCAACCAATGAGGAGTGGTTTTTCACAATGGGAAACAACTTGGCACAGTGACTTTGGAGCCAGAGAATATGGGTTCGAACCTGGGCTCTTCCACTTACCTCCTTGACCCTGGGCAAGGGTCATCACCTCTATAAGCCTAATTTCTTCCCCTGTATAATGGGGGGGCGTGCACCAGATGACCTCTGAGCTGTGTTCATGATCATCAATTTGGAAGCTAACAAAGCTACAGAATCTCAAAAAATGAGTCATGATGGACCTTCGAGGTCATCTCGTCTAATCCCCTGCCTCACACAGGAATCTCCTCCATATTTTCCTTGATAAGACAAAACTCTTTGCCATTCTTCTCATTTCCTTGGTCCTTTCCTCCTGCCCTTCGCTCCACCTAGGACATCCCCCCTCTTCCCACTCATTGTGTCCTTCAAGGCCTGTGTTAAATACCATCCCATCTGTGCATTCTGAGGACAGAGGATGGGTGATATAGATGATATGAGTTTGGTATCCAGGATAGGAGATAAAGGAGTGTGTGTGTGTGTGTGTGTGTGTGTGTGTATGTGTGCGTATGTGAGAGAGAAAGAAGACAGAGAGAGAGGAGACAAAAAGACAGAGACAAAGAGAAGAGAGAGAAGAGACAGAGAGAGAAAAGAGAGAGAGGAAAGAGAGAAGAGAGAGGAAAGAGGAGAGGTAAAGACAGATAGAGATGAGACAGAGATACTTCCCCAACCACAGGACTGGAGATGACCCTAGGCTCTGGGAGAGAGGTTTTGCCCACAGAGTGTGAGTGCTGATGGTTCCTAATAATAACTGGAGTTTACAGAGAGCTGCAAAGTCTACCGAGCTCTTTGCATCATTCATTGGAGCTTCACCTCATTAGAAACTGTTTCATGCAGTGTAACAAGGTCTGGAATCTGGAGTCCGAGGATCTGGGTTCGAATCTCAGCTTGGCTACTCACCATTTCATGTTCCTAGACCATGGATTCCTTCGCTATAGAACGAGAGGGGTAGACCACATCCCACTCATATTGTGACATCTGTTTTGAGAAGTATTAAGAGGAAACTGAAACTCAAAAAGCAAAGGCAAGTATAAGAGACAGGATGAGGCCTGGGTCTTCCTGATTTCAAATCACTGTTGATTCAGTAAATGATTCCTGTGTGCCTGTTACTGATCTGGAGTCAGGAAGACCTGAGTTCAAATCCTACCTCAGACACTGACCCTGGTCAAATCACTTAACCTCTATTTGCCCCAGTTTCCTCCTCCATAAAATGGGGATAAGAAAAGCACCTCTGTCCCAGAGGTGTAACAGCTGTATGGCACTTTGCAAAAGTGCTACATAAACGCCAGATGTTGTGACCATTATCAGTATCCCCGGATTCAGGCCAATCTTGTAATCGAGGTTGAAGACTGGAATGAAATAAGATACTTGTAGCCCCCTTAACAGTTAACAAAAGATATCAGACCCTCCAAAGTCTAAGGGAGTCCTGATTCCTCTCTGGGGCTGGTCTTTTATGTCCTTAGCGATACTGGGATGTTGAGTCAGCAGCTTGAGACTTAGCACCAGCACCAATCAAGTCTTAGGTTAGGCTTTCCTGCCTTTTAGGGGAAAAAAAATAAATAAACCCTCACCCAACCTAAATGGCAGAGATCTTCCCTGGAAGATGTTCCTACCATAGACGTGATTCAACATATTCATGGGTAAATTCACAATTTATATAAGAGAAACACAGATTTGGGGAGGGACATTCAGCTGGGGGAATCAGGAATGACTTCTTGGAAGAAGTGGCCCTTGAGTTGAGCCTAAACGGGGCTGGAGGTTGGAAGAGGGAGAAATGATCAGGCTTGGGGCCACAGCCTGTGCAAAGACACTGAGACCAGAGAAGGACTATTCTGTACAGGGAACAGTAGGTAGGCCCATTTGGCTGAAAGACTAAGTGTAGGAGGAAAAGTAATATGTAAATTCTCTTGGAAAGATACTTGGAACCAACTTGTGAAAGGCTTTAAATGCCAGGCACAGGCATATGTATCCTATTCTTTAAAGGCAACTGGGAACCATTGATGCTGCTTGAACAGATGAGTGACCAGTCAAACCAGCCTTTAGGGGTGTAGGTTTGGATAAATAAAGGAAAGGTGAACCTCAGACCCTAGGGAATTGTCCTGGATGGAAGCTACAAATGAACATGGCCCCAGATGACCCTCTGGCTGACCCTGGGCTGATCATTCAACTTTCTGAGTCTCAGTTCCCTCATTTGCAAAATGGGAGTGATTATCACCGTCCATTTCAGAAGGTTAGTAGCCTTAAAAAAAAAAGTTTCTAAACTCTAAGGCTTGAAAAGCATTTTAGAAAAGTATTCATTGTTCACATTGGGGATTTTCTTGGCAAAGATACTGGATATTTTGCCATTTTCTTCTCCAGCTCATTTGACAGATGAGGAAACTGAGGCAAACAGTCACACAGGTAGTAAGCGTCTGAGGCCAGATTTGAACTCCTATTGCTCTGTCCAGTTTCCCCATCTAGGACAGAGATTTTTGGGGCTTTTCTTTGTCCTTGGTACTAATCGCGTCCGCTACGGAGTAAACACTCAATAAATGTTTGTTAATTGATGGATTGTTCTGTAAAAAGTAGTTTCGTTGGACAGAAGGACTAACGAATGAAAAAGCAGGTATCGTGTTCACATGCACCAAGCCTCTATTAAGCACAGGGCATTTGAATATAAAATCGAAATCAACTCCTGACTTCTCGGAGTTTGAATTCTAATGGGGGAAACCAAACCAGAGAAGGCGGTGCAGTTTAGTCCAGAAAGTTTCGGGGGTGATGATGGAGTCAGAGGGAAGCGGGTTGACCCACCTCATCCAAAGGCAGATGGGGGGAGGGGACTTTTACGCAGCGAAGGGCTTGACCATCTCCAAAGATCTTTCCAGCCCTAATAGTTTCCGAGCTTATTAGACTATGAACCGGAGGAGAGCAGAGACCTAAGACAGAAATTTTATCTAATCTTTTCTCCCCGCCCCGCGCCTAGCTCCGTGCTCTCCCTACCGGAGGCACTGGCATGGTACTCGCTGAGTTGATTTGACTGTGCTTGCTGTGAAGGAGGCTTGAGCTCAGTGAAGGCTTCCTCTTTGGCAGACTTGTCCCAGAGTGGATAGACTGCCTCAAGGTGTAATTAGCTGCCTATTACTGGAGGTCTCCAAGCAAAGGCCATGGGGGACAAGTCGTGGGGAGATCTTGTAAAGGGGATTGAAGTTTATTCGGTGCTTGGAATAAATGACCTTGAAACTCACTTTCAGCTGCCCAGGAGACAGGAACGTCGGATTTTGTGTCAAACGATATGGATTCAAATTCTGATTCTGCTTTGTGATTTGCCAAGCTCTGTATGTGTGAGTGTGTGCCAATTGGGCTCTGTTATTAAGTGGCTGTGTGAGCTTGGGTAAATGGCTGGCCCTCCCTGGGCCTCGGTTTCCTCAGCTGTAAAATGAGGGGGTTGAATGAAGGGATCGCCAAGGCCCCTCCTCGTTCCAAAGGGATTGAGGGGGAGGCGGGGGCCTGCCCGGTCCCCACCTCCCCAACTCGATCCCTTTCCTCCCGCTACCTCTTTCCCAGCCCGAGGGCCCACAGAAAGGCCCAGGTGGCTCGGGGGGGTCTGGGGCTTCCCAAAGCTGCGAGCCAGCCGCTCTAACCCGATTATGCACAAAGCCAATGATCTGCGATGATTTTTATGGGCTGGAAACGTTCTGTGGCTGGAGCGGGGGAAGGCGGGTGGGGGGAGGGGGACGGGAAGCAGCTGTCACTCTCCGGCAGCCCATAACTCCCAACAGCTGGGAGCTGTCACTTACTGACGAGCACGCTGGCCGCAAACGAGGGGGGCGGCAGCAGGAGCAGAGAGGCCCGCAGTGGAGGGAGGCCGGGCAGGGGAGGGAAGGAGGGAGGGATGGAGGGAGGGAAGGAGGGAGGGAGGGAAGGAAGAAAGAAGAGATGGAAGGAGGGAAAGAGGGAGGGAGGGAAGAAAGGAGCAAGGGCAGGAAGAAAGAATGGATGGAAGGAAGAAGGAATGGATGGAAGGATAGAAGGAGGGATGGAGGGAAGACAAGCAGAGACTCCATTAATGGTGACTTTCTTTAAAGGCCCATTACCCCAACCAGGGAGACCTGTGCTCTGGTCCTATTCCCATCTGAACCCGCTGTGCTAGCCTGAGCATACTGCTTAGCTTGCCTCAGAGAAGGCACTGACTCGAACTGGAGGTGGGAGTTCCCTGTTTCGGTGAAATTCCTTCCCATCCCTTCTATAAATGCACATATTTTAAATGTCATAAAACTTGGAGAAAGGCATTGTGGGGTGGGTACAGAGGAGCTAGATCTGGAGTCGGGAAGACCTGTGCTCCAGGCAGTTATTCATTCATTCATTCAACATTTATTAGGCACCAAAGAATTGCCAGAAGCGTGGGAGGCACTGGAGAGACAGACAAAAAGGAGCACATACACATAAAGGGATAGACCTGTTCCCCAGTGGAGACCTCCCAGGTGAGGAAACTCCCTTCACCAGTGGGGGTCAGCACCTACTCTAAGGACTATGAGAGGCCCAGGATTCAGTCAGTATGTATCTGACCCTGGACTTGAACAAAGTTCTTTCTGGCTCCAAGCCCAGCTCTTCACCCCTCAGAAACAAAAAGACACAAAGCAGATACAAATAAAGGGGTTTCAAAGGGAGAACACTAATTATCATGAAGGGTGGGGAATCTCCACCCTTTAGGGGGCAGAATTTGAGTTGAGCCTTGAAGGAGGCTCAGGGACCTCAAAAGATGGTGATGGGGAGGGAGGGAGTGAGTGTGTGGTAGGTAATGGTACAGCTCTATGGAGGGAGAATGGCCAGTTCATTTGGAGTAGGGGCTGGCATGGGTGTCCATGGACAGTCTAAAGAACTTCTTGGTGTGCCAGGCAACTCTATGGGATAATGAAGTTACAGATGGCTTGGTTGCCAATCTGCATTGGTGGAGAGGGTTTCCATACTGGAATCTCATCTACACTGATGAAATGTCAGGTCTCGACCAAAATTCTAATAATGGTATTTGTCTCATGCTAAGTCGAGATGAGCGGTAAATAGATACGTTGGAATTAGTCAGGGAGAAGTTAGGTCCTGACACAGCCAGCTACAAAGACTAAATAAACCCTGGGGGTTTCTCATCAGTTTCCTCATCTATGAAATTGAGATGGATAGACTCTGTCTTTGCTGGCTCCCCAGGCTGCTGACAGAAAGGCTTTTGTCCCCTCAGACCAGCCATCTAAGTGTGAGCTGCTGTTATTATTTGTGCTGGAGTGGGGGTGGAGGAGAGTGAGACAAAGGTTCTGAAATGTGCCCCTTCCCCCTAATGCTGCCTAACAAGGAAATTCTGTGAGGAGAAAGAGCCCTCCTTCATTAATAATGCAATGGGAGGAGATCTCCACTTACAATAAAGGCTGATCCACCCTGGAAAGTAGCAGGTAATGATGAACATTTGTAATGAGGCTGGTCTAATCATGGGCGTAGGGCTATTATCAGACCACAGGCTGGACACATCCGAAAATAAATTATTTTAAGGATCCATTAACGAATGCCTAATTAATGCCCAATTAGAGAAAGAGCTACAGAGGAAGTGCTCTGGACCAGGGCAAGTGCTCACCACAGCCAGGGCCAGCAAGGAGGCTGAGCAGCAGGGGAAATGGAGCGTGGGGTGGGGAGAGTGAGGGTCAGGGAGCATGGGGTGAATGTGGGAAAGGAAAACAGAGGCTAGGATGAGGAAGGGAAAGTGGACCGGGGGAGGAGGGGGAGTCAGGGAAGCAGAGAGACAGCAGCTGTTTCTGAGGGTCAGCCACCATCCATCCCTGCTAGCGAGAAGTGCCCCTGCACATCCGCAGTTAATCTTCTGGGGCTGGTGTTCCAGGAAAGGTCCTCCCCCTGCGATATTTTCTGGTCCTTTGACATTCTTCCCTCAAGATATTTGTGGCCAAGAATGAGCCCTTGGGCCTGAGAGTCAGCTGTGGGAGAAGAGGACTTCCTGCCAGGCTTAGGAGCCATCTGGACCAGCAGCTTCAGCTCCAAGGGCCTTGGTCTATTTATCACCCCACTCTAGAGTGGTTGAGACTATGTGTGACCCACTTCTCCCCAGTCACAAAGGGGACTCTACCTTGGGTGGGGAGTGGGGGTGGAGGAAGAGGGGAATAACAAAGGATAAATTCTCTACCCTAGGCTATTCAGGATTGGTGCCCCTCACCACCCCAGCAGCTAAGGGATGTTTGGATTCCATTACCAAGCTTCCTTCTACCTCTTAGATTCTACAGCCCTGTGACTCCTACCACAAGTCTAAAGGCTAAAGAGCCTTTAACACATGGAGCCTTGGGCCCTGCCATGCTTTCCCCATTTCACCTTGAGATGGGTGGGCATATGACTGGCCCATGGTTACCCTTTGGAAGCCCATATCTTCATTCTCTCTCACTCAATCCAACCTATTTGACCTCCAAGTTCCCTTCTAGCTCAAATCTTTGATGCCACCTTGTGCCCCATTCAGGGGCTCTGGGAATGAAGGCAAAGGAAGAATGGACCCATGGCCCTGAACGTGGGCAGGTGTGCGCTAAGTGAGTCAATGCTGGGGTGGAAGGCAAAGGTGAAGGTTCTCAGGAAAGGATGGTTGGGCCTCTAACCCTAACCCTAAATGCCTCGGACTCTAACCCTAACCTTAAGTGCCCCAGACACTACCCCTAACCCTAAATGCACTTTTGCCTCCCCATCTCCTGCCCCTGCCCTCTCCGGAGCCCCCTGACCTAGCTTTCCTCTCTCTGCACAGGTAACTATGTGAACTTGTTCCTGGTACTTTGTGGTCTGGAGCTCCAGGTGGGCATCTGTTGCCCTGTGGACTGTGTGTGCTACCCAGCGCCCATGACTGTCAGCTGCCAGGCGCACAACTTTGCCGCCATCCCCGAGGGCATTCCCGAGGACAGTGAGCGGGTCTTCCTGCAGAATAACCAGATTGGCTTCCTTCTCCCAGGGCACTTCAGCCCTTCCATGGTCACCCTCTGGATCTATTCCAATAATATCACCTCCATCGACCCCAACACCTTCAAAGGTTTTGTGCACTTGGAGGAGCTGGACCTGGGGGACAACCGCCACCTTCGGACCTTGGCCCCGGAGACCTTCCAGGGCCTGGTCAAACTCCATGCCCTCTACCTGTACAAATGTGGGCTCAGCTCCCTGCCCGCAGGCATCTTCAGTGGCCTCCACAACCTCCAGTATCTCTACCTGCAGGACAATCACATAGAGTTTCTCCAGGATGACACTTTTGTGGACCTTGTCAACCTCAGTCACTTGTTCCTCCATGGCAATAAACTCTGGAAACTCAACCAGAACACCTTCCGGGGCCTGGTCAACTTGGACCGCCTGCTCCTCCATGAGAACCAACTGCAGCTGGTGCAGCACCGGGCCTTCCATGATCTCCAGAGACTCACCACCCTTTTCCTTTTCAACAACAGCCTCTCTGAACTTCAGGGGGACTGTCTCACCTACCTAGGGGCCCTGGAGTTTCTCCGGCTCAACGGCAACCCCTGGGACTGTGGCTGCCGGGCCCGGTCACTGTGGGAATGGCTGCGGAGGTTTCGGGGGTCCAGCTCCAGTGTACTCTGTGCTACCCCTGAGACAATGCAGGGCCGAGATCTGAAGCTGCTCCAGGCCCAGGAATTCAGGAACTGTACAGGAGCTGAGTCTCTGAACCAGCTCAAATCCCACACCCTTGCCACCACCGATCGGGCAGCTCGAAAGGAGCATCACCCTCCCCATGGTGGCCCCAAGGACAAGGGGTCCCAGCACAGCTTACACGGCCATCAGCCTGGCTCCCGCCTGGGCTCCAAGAAGTCCGGAAAGAACTGTACCAACTACAGAAATCGGAACCAGATCTCCAAACCAGGGACTGGTGGGGCCCGGAAAAATGATCATGAGGTCCAGGACTATGTGCCCGACTACCACCACAAGTTCAGCTTTGACATGATGCCCACAGCACGCCCCAAAAAGAAGGGTAAATGCGCCCGGAGGACCCCCATCCTTTCACCCAGTGGGGTGCAGCAGGCCTCCAGGGGCAGCGCTCTCAGGGCCTCCCTCCTGGCATGGATCCTGGTGCTGGCAGTTACCCTCCGCTGATAGCTTGGGAGGGCAGTTGGCACAGGGCACTGCCACCTATCTACAAAGGAACAGAATTTCTTTTTTCTTTTTTTCTACATGGAGGATTTGCCGGTTCCAGGGAAAGGATGGCGGAGGCTTTGGCCAGTCTCTGTCCATGGCCGGGTGGATTATCAAGCCCAAACTGTACAGCACCCACAGTGGAAGGGGATTAGAGGCATTACCAACCCAGCTGTCACAAATGGCCCTGTCTGAGCATCCA
Organism: Potorous gilbertii; assembly: GCA_028658325.1. NCBI lineage: Eukaryota > Metazoa > Chordata > Mammalia > Diprotodontia > Potoroidae > Potorous > Potorous gilbertii. The sequence continues at coordinate 273,221,821 of CM053770.1, read as the reverse complement.
CTGAAACTGCCAACTCAAGGGAAGAGATTAAAAAAAAAATTAAAAAAAAAAAGACACAAGCTAATCCTTCATTAGCAACAACTGGACAAACACACAGACAGGAGCTGTGTTCCCTACAAAATCCTGTTAATTTTAAGGGGGTATGAAAGACCCCACTCTTCTGGGATGGAGCAAGAAGGCTCTAAGGGAAAGTCCTGAGCCTGTCCACACAGAGGATGACCCTCACGTGTTCAATCCTGGGACCAACCCCCCACCCCCCAACCCTCCTTGGGCCCCATGGAGTTCAGGCCTCTCACATTCCTGTGTCTCAGGCAACGCTGGCCTATTAGCACTTGATTGCTGGGCTCCTGGGGGGCCAACTACCAAAGGAAAGGTTGTGAGAGGCTGGAATTTAGGACTTTCCTAGGAGAAAGGAGGCCCTTGCAGAAGGTGGGGTTTACTAACTGTTCACTTATATATATATATTCTCTCTCTTTCTATATATATAAATGCACAGGTCTTCCCCCTTCAGTTATCAAACTGTACATCTTATATCATGTTTATAAACTATATGGAAATGATACCTGCTGATACCTAAGGATTGTATTGGTGAATTTTTAGTGGGGGAAAATTTCAATAATTTTTTTCTTTGGTCTAGAAAAACTTGGCAGCCATACTTACAAAACCTGACCCTGATCCAGTCCAAGGTTAGGGGGTGCATCGTGGAGGAACCAGGTGGCAAGAGTCACTTCAGGGACCCAATGTTCTTAGTGACTTAGAGTGCTTTTTATATGCAATGAATTCCCATCTACCTCCCCTCCCCCCAACACCCCCTCACACCTCCTGGAGCAACTTCTGTGCCCAAGGAGGGGAAAGAAAACCCAACAGCTTGTGGGCTTCCTAATGAACCAGGCCCCTGGGGAATGAACAGAGTGAGGATGGGGAAAGGAAGAGGGTCATTTTAATCTATAAACTGAAGAGTGAAGCCGTTTTAAACAGTGTTAGTCCAACAGGTGTGGACAGCGTAGTTAGCCTAGAATTCACCTATGAGGGGGCAAAAGGACAGAAGCAAAGAGGTTCATACCCAGTTGTTAAACCCAACCCAACTTAATCCAACCCAATGGATGACTTTCCTTAAGACAAGAAAACCCTGGTAGAGAAGGGGACTATGCAGGAGGGCAGGAAAACTATCAGTGTCCTAAGGGACATTGGACACATCACTATCAAGCATTACTATGTTAAGTGCTGGGGTACAAAGAAAGGCAAAGCCAGTCCCCATCCTCATTTCTAATGAGAACAGGCAAATAACCGTACATGCAGTGTAAGTGTAAGTGGGCGGTCGTCTTGGAGGGAAGGCATTAGCTGTAAGAGGGACCTCATATACTAACCTAGATTCAAGGGGTCCCTGCAGGACACAGCCCAAGAAGAGGGGACCTTCACTACAATGCCTGAAAGCTACGTCTCCTGATTAGCACGCTCAGGCAGTTTTAAAATCAGAAATACCAAATGGAAAAAACCGTCGCCGTTACGAGGAATTAAGATGGGGAAGGAAATAGAAGGTAGGATGAGAGTCCATTTCTATCCTTGCTCCCAACACTGGCTGGAAGCACCCCCTCCCCAACCTTAGCCCAACCCCACTTCACCCCCCCACCCCAAACATGAAGGTTGGTGATATTTTTTCTGCATTTTGCACAAACAGCAAACACAAATTTCCCCATCGGAGAGGCTGTAAGAGGAAAGAAACACTGAATCCAATTAGGGAGAGAAAAACAATAAAAAAAAATTATCTTGGACAAGAAAGCTCTGTTTTTCATTTCCTAACCCAACATTCCTGAAGGAGTGACAGATCTCTGGGCTTGTGTGGGGCCTGCAGAGCCTGGGCACAGCACTGAGAAAATGGCACGTTTGCTGATGAATTGGAGACGTGTGGAGCAGGGCACGTTGACTCATAGGGACAACAAGAGAAGAAGGGGGGGGGGAGAAAAAAAAAAGACAGAAAAATCACTCGTTCTCCAGATCTTCCCTCGCACAGAACATGATTCACTCCCCACTCGCTGCCTCAGCTGGGTCGGCACTGCTTCTGCTGTCCCTCTGCTGAACAGGCTGGTCCTAGTTCCTCTGGCCTGTTCCCAGAAGTCCTGGGACCAACTGGCATTGTAACTCAGGTTTACAAGTTTACCCTCTCCAGGGGGGTCTCCATGGTTGGAAGGGGACATCCATGTCCTGGGGCAGAGAGGACTCTTTTAGGGACCTTGAAATGCCATGCCTCTGCCATAGGAAAGCCCAGGAATGTGGGGAACTGGAGGAAGGGAGGGATCCTCTCGAATAGGGTGGTGGGATAAGGGAGCTCAGTTGCATGGATAGGTGCTCCCAACTCTTAAGGCTTAAGAGAAAGGAACAGATGCCCAAAAAGTAGGGAAGGAGTAGTCTGTCTCAGATCTGGACAGCCAAATTCTGGTTATAAGACTTGAGACTTCCACTAAAGGGAGACCCAAAGAAGCCAGGACAAATAATCCACAGTCTTTAATCACCCTCTCCAGGGGTCCCCCTGTTCTAACTGGTGGCAATGCAACAGTCTGGCCATCCCTTACAACCAGAGGATATTGTTATGTTCCTTATTTCATTTCTAACTTTGGACATCAAAGCCCTCGGTGGAAAAATGAAGGCTATAAGTACTTTATTAATTTTTTTAAAAGACCTGGTAAGTCCTGTAATATGAAAAGTGAAATGTCAGTACAAGGGATGCTAATGTTTTATAAATGACCCAGCTCCATCAGGCACAGCGGACTCTCGCGGCCGAATGTTATTAGAGGCGAGGCAGTGGGGCCCAGAACCCGAGTTATATTTTTAGTAGCTTTTCCTCTAAGAGGTAGAGGAAATAAAGTCAACTCCTCTGTGTATTACATCACTTGTCAGTCAACAACTTACATTATGAGCAGTAAGAGGATGCCACTGCCAACAAACCCAAAGGAAGATGACAAAGTGGTTGATAAGTGAGGGTCCCTTTGTCCACTAGACTTGAGGATTCCTCCTCCGGGCTGCCGCCCGCTCTGCTCTTCATTCTGGCCTTTTCTTTGCTGCTGGGGAGGGGGCAGGACTCATAGGCTTAAAGCTTGGGGTACCTCTGTGGGTCTGAGTTCTCTGGAACCCTCGAGACTGCCTTTATCCTCTTGGGCACTCCATCATGAAAGACCCTGGCTGTGGTGTTCCAGCCTCCATCTCATTCCCCTGGAAATTCTCTGCTGTTATCTGAACCTTTCCCTCTTTCCCCCTTTCTCCCAACACCCCTCTTCTCTCAGCAGACTGTACAAAAAAGAGTCATGGGTCAGGAGTGGCATGGCCCTCCTTCTTTTAGACAGCCTTCCATCTCTGTCTGCCTGCTCTCCACCATGGCCCATTTCCACCTGGGTGTCTTGCCCTGAGATGTGGGACTCCCCTCACCAAGGTTCCATATGCTGGCCCAGTAGCACACATGCTACCCCCTCCCCCTCCTCTGGTATTTGCCAGCATTTCACTATCAAACTTCCATCTTCTGTTTAGGCAGAGCCTTCCATCTGTGCCAACAAACTGGGACTGTTCCCCAGAAATCCATCCGGGCCTGAGGCCCATTCCCAGACACCTGCTGCTTCTCAAAGTAGAGGATGTGTTTGCTAACGACTCTCTGCCTCACTTTGCTTCTTTATCTGTACCAGCTTCTCCCTACCCATCAAAGACACCCATCTGCCAACCCTCCAACGCCCAGCTCTGGGGGACTTCCCGATCTCAAGAATGGGATTAAAAGAGAACTCATCACCTTTCCCAGTAATCCCCCAGATTACTCTTCTGCCCTGGGCTGTTTACCATGGAGGAGCCAAGCACTCTAATACTGCCATTGGCCAATGCGGTGACTTGGGCATCTTCCACTGAGCTGAGTGCAAGGTAGCATTACCTTATGGGAGATTCAAGAGCACAAGATATGGGGGACCTGCAGTCTGGGTGGGGAGACAAGACCTGAATAAATGTGTAATAATACAAGATTACCTTGACAAGGACCAAACCAGGTATTCAGGAGGGTGAGAACAGTCAGGGTTGGGTAGCCAATGAAGGGTTTGAGAAGAAGGCGAGGCATGAGTTGGAACCTGAAGGTTGTGTTCCAGGCAAGAGAAAAGATGTAAGGAAAGATGAAGAGAGAGGAACATGTGTGCTAGGGGTAGGGAACAGGGAACAGATATGCCTGGCTAGAAGAAAAGGGTCAACATACTAGACCTAATGGAGATCTGGTTGGAAAGGTAGCTTTTGTCGATACTGTGGAGTATTGAATGCTAGGCTGACTCACCTATGTTAAGTGGCTGTTTCCTCTCAGCCTACTATCAGACACAGTGAGGCCATAGTTAAGAGTCTCCAAAGTAGGAGTTCTTAAACTTGGGGTCCAACAACTTGGTTTTTTTGTAACAATTTTATTTTCAGTTCAAATTCTCTGAGAAGGCAAGAAAATAAGAGCCATTACAAATATATATGGACGTGCCAAATAAATTTCATTAGTCATGTTTTGGAGACATTGTCTAGGAGAGGCTTGTTCAAATGTGGGTTGGCCATACCAGAGGCAGTGTTGGGAGAGTGAATAGCGTGCTGGATCCGGAGTCAGGAAGATCTGAGTTCAAATGTTGCCTCTGATACTAATAATTATACATAGCATTTCTATAGTGTTTTGAGGTTTGCAAAACACTTTACATATATTATTGACATTCACCAAAATTACCTTATGAAGTAGGTGCATGAACTTGTTTTAAATTTTTTTTTGTTAACTATATTTTGATACAATGGGTTTCCTTTGTAATCCCATTCATTTTATTCTATACATTTAAAAACATTATTCCATAAGGAGTCCATAACACAAACACAAGGCTAAGAATCTGTTTAAAAGTCTTCTCTCCCTCTCTCTTTACCGGGTCTCTGAGAGGGCAGAAGCTGCAGCTGCAGCTGCCAAGGCCTGTGGGGTGCCTCTGGAGAGGAGTGGAGTTCTCCATGTGGGGGAGCCATTGATTTCAGAGGTGCACAGCTCTCCAGTGGTGATATAAGACAATACCTTGTGGTAGTCTCATGGAATATGTGCCCATCGCCCTAAAATGAGAATGGAGGAGAGCCTCTGACCTGCTTTTTGTTGCTTCGATCTAATGAGGAACTAACACTGTGGCAAAAAAAAAAAAGTAGATGCCAATCTGAAAAGACAGAGCCCTGACCAGGTATGTGAACCCATGGATCATCAGCACGAAAATGACAGGGCTCCCATTCCCCTTTTCCTCACTCCTTGGGGTACAGCAAAGTTTGGAACTAAGGACATTGTCTCTGTCTTCCCTAAGTGTGGGTTCTGGGCTGAAATGGACCCGGTTGTTCCCTATGTTTATCTCCTCCCTGTCTGGCTCTTCCTCAGCCCCAGCTCCAGCCCCATCTTCCTTCTTTTTGAAAAGTCAGCCTCTAAATAGCTGTTTAACCAATCAGCCATTACTCTATCCCATGTCACCGATTCCCTCCCATCATTTCGTAATGGGCCAATTTTCCCTTCTGTCTGCTCAGAGAATATCTCAAGAACCTTTGATTATGTGTTAAAATATCCTCTGCAGTTCCTTGTTCAATATCTCTTTTTACTCCTCTAATTGTTTCTTTTAACTCCCTACTCCTTCTGTATAAATCTCCCCATCTTCCTCCTTTCCAGGCTGTTAATAAATACAAATTCTAAAAAATATATACATAAACATCTATTGTTGGTTAAATAACTCACAGCAAATCTAAGCCACCATCCATCTAGAGTTATTGCTTGCTATAGCACAGCCCAGAAGAAACCATCGATGCAGCCCAGTGCCCACCTGCTCTCCCAGAGTCCTTGCCTGACTCTGGCGAAATAAGAGAAGTTAATGTTCCCAGAAAGGCCGCCTGGTGAAGGGGGACAAGGATGCCCCAGGGGCACCTCTTACAGCAGAGTGGAGAAGGGAAAGGAAGTGCATGTACCACAGCCCGGAATCCAAACCCATCAGGGGAGGATCTGCAGAAGTGAGGGCTTTAAGATTAGGAGGGCCCTTGTTCCCGAACAGTGGAGAATCTGAGAGGCATTCAACTTTGCTGGTTAAAAAGCCTCTTACCTTCAAAGAAAATAAATCCCCACCTCCCCCTTTTCCCCCTGACACCCATGGAGGCCCAGTTTTCAGCCATGTGGCCAGTGTTTGCTCCTCATTAGATCTAAAAATAAAAAAAAGCAGGCAGGACAGAGCCATCCTCCGATCTCATTTTAGGGAGATGGGCACATATTTCAAGAGACTTCTGCAAGGTGCCACTGGAGAGCGGCACCTCTGAAATCAGTGCCCCCTCAACCCCCCTCTCCAGAGGAACCCCACAGGCCTTGGCAGCTGCAGCTGCAGCTTCCGCCCTCTTGGAGCCTCAGTAAAGGGAGAGGGAGAGGGAGAGGGAGAGGGAGATATATTAAACTCTTCAATCTCTGTAAGTGTCTTTTCCCATGAGGCAGATGCTAAGGAAGAAGAAATTGTGAATGCCTGTATAGCACAGGTACAAGAGTCATCCAGAGACAGCCCTGGGTCACCTCTCCAGCATTAGAGGATGTGTGTGTGCATGTATGTACATATTGGTGTATATGTGTGTGCATGTGTATATATATATATGTATATGTGTGTGTTAGAGGGAGTGGAGATGTCCAAAAGGAAGTTAGCTTCCCCTTTCAAAGAGATGTGGCAACACACACACACACACACACACACACACACACACACACAGAGCCTCCTTAACTAAAGCTGAGGATGTTTAACTGTTTTTGGGTCATGGATCCCTTGAGCACACAGTCTGGTGAAGACTATGGACACTCCATGTTTTTAAATGAATTCACAACAACACATAGAGTTACAAAGGAAATTAATTACATTGAAATGAAGGTGTATTTTTTTTCCTTATATACCAATTTCATGGACCCCTTAAAATTTACCTGCAGGCCTCTCAGAGGTACCTGGACCCCAAGTGAAGAATCACTGTACTAGAGTCAGGTAGATGCTAGAAAAATTCCAGGTGGTAATCACCAAACAAGGCTTTTGGTGGTATAAAAAAGAGACACAAACAATTGAACAGACAGAGATATACACAGTCAGTCAACAAGCATTTATTAAATGCTGTTAGGTATGCTGCTAAGGATATAAGGGATACAAAGGTAGGCAAAAATAGTCTCTGTTCTCAAGAAGCTTATATTCTCATGGAGGAGACAAGATGGAAATAAGTAGGTACCTACAAATACATACAGAGTAAAGAAACAGACACTCAGGCAACGAAGGGGAGAGACAGAGAGGAATTGATAAAAAGAGACGGAAGAGAGGGGAGAGACAGAGAGAGCCAGAGATACAGAAAGTGAGTTAAAGGGACAGAGACACAAGGGGACAGGAAGACAGAAAGAGACAGAGAGGGAGGAAAAGAGAGAGTGATATGGAGGGAGAGAGAGGGAGAGAGAGAGGGAGAAAGAGAGGGAGAGAGAGAGGGAGAAAGGGAGAAAGAGAGGGAGAGAGAGGGAGAAAGAGAGAGAGGGAGAAAGAGGGAGAGAGAGAGAGGGAGAAAGAGAGGGAGAGAGGGAGAGAGAGACAGTCAGAGAGAGAGCCAGAGATGCAGAAAGTGAGTTAAAGGGACAGAGACACAAAGGGGACAGGAAGACAGAGACAGACAGAGAGGGAGGAAAAGGGAGAGTGATATGGAGGGAGGGAGAGGGAGAGAGAGGGAGAAAGAGGGAGAGAGAGAGGGAGAGAGGGAGAGAGAGAGGGAGAGGTCCTCATCCTCGCCCATCACACAACACATATATAAAAGTCACCGAGACAACATGTCTGCCAATCATTCTCTGAGCACCTCTGAGTGGATTGTGACACTGTGTGCGTGTGTGTGTGCGTGTGTGCGTGTGTATGTGTGTGTATGTGTTCCACAAAGATGTGTCTTGATCTCCAGACAGAGCAAAGGTGCCTCTCCAGAGGAGAGTCTGCAGCCCTGGATAGAGGCCTTTGGGGTCCCACCTCCCACTCCTAATGACCTTCCTGCTGGTTACAAGGGCAGTCGGAACAGGAGCGGGGGGGTGGGGTGGGGGGTGGGGTGGGGGTGCTAGTGGGGGAAGCACCATTTTATCCATCCTTCCCTCTTGCACCTCATCCCTAGACCTCAGCACCGGCAGCTACCTTCTATGCACTGACTCTGAAGGGAATTTATCCTAATCCTGGAATAAAGGAGGACAGGGACGGAGACTGTGCCCTGTGGCCAGGGTCTCCAAAAGCCATTAATTCCACCCGAACCTAGCTGGTCTGCCATCTCTCTCCCAGGCCTGATCCATTGACATTCTCCCCCAGCGCTCAGGGTCACAGAGGTCTCCAAGGTGTTTTTATTCTTTATCCAAGCACCTGAGCCTCCAAGGCTCCAGGGACCCTGACCCTCATCTCTGCTGCCTTGAGTGTCTCCTTTCTCGCTGCTTCATCTGTGGTATTTAAAGCTCTCCCGGTGAGAGTCTCACATTTGCAAGTCTAAGGTACAGACTGTTTTCAGTCCCAGAGTCTAACCCCCTTTCCGGAGGCAGGCCTTCTTGGTGTGAAGGCCTCTGATTTCACTAGAGTATATGAGGAGAGGGGGCCATCCCCACCTGGCCAGCTCATACACAATTCAGACGGCAGGAAAGCAGACAGACAGATGTCGGGTCCAAGTGGAAGGCTTAGCAGGGCTCTTGGCAATAAGGCTTCAACATTTCCCCTCCCTCAGACCCCCAAGCCTATGGGTCCAAAGTGACCACTTTTCTCAGGAATTCTGTGGCTCCCTGCCGGCCTCCTTCCCCTGGCTTCTTTCACCACAACACCTCGCCTGCAAATCGACTTTCGGGAGTCCCTCAGGGACGATGTGTGAAGCTTCAGCAGTAATCGCTCCTGTTACTTCAATGTCTCACTCTCTGGCCAGAAGACTTCTCAGACCAGACAGCATGCCAGTCAGAGCCTCCCCAGGGCCTCCTGGACACCTCCCCTGAAGAATCTCCACCCTTGGCCTCCCTTCTCTTGCTGGCCTAATTTCCTAGTCCTTGCTCCAGCCAGTATGAGACAAGACTTCTGCCTAATACTGGCCACTTCATGACCCCCAATATCTCACAGGGGCTGAAGACAGCAATGTGCCCAGAGTCACGGAACTACCCAAAGGCCCCCGTGAGTAATGGGACCAGGGGAGTCATCAAACATTTGATCCTGATGCGGCCATGGTAACTTTGGGTCCTCATCGGCCCAAAGTGCTAACTGCCAACTTCATCCAAGGGATCAAGGTAGAAAACATGGTCATTGGAAGCCCCCCCACCCCAGCTCTTTCCTTCCCCCATCTCCCTCCACTCCTAGAAATTCCAGAATCACTGCCCCATTCTTTATAGGCAAATTGATCTTGTTTTCAGGCAGTATTAATCTGGTGCTGATGAACTCACTTTAAAAAAAATATTTTGATAATTGTTTCAATACAATTTGTCACTCTCTGCATTTAAAAACATTGTTCCGAGTAAAGGCTCATAGAAAGAAGAATCTTCATCAGATTGCCAAAGGGGCCTATCACACTAAAAAGGTTAAGAACCCATTTTTATTGTTTTAAAGTTGTGTCCGACTCTCTGTGACTCCGTTTGGAGTTTTCTCGGCAAAGATACTAGAGTAGTTTGCCATTTCCTTCTTCAGCTCATTTAACAGATGAGGAAACTGAGGCAGGGTTTGCTCAGGGTCACTAAAGTGGTAAGTATCTGAGGCCAGATTTGAATTCAGGTCTAACTCCAAGCCTGGCACTCTATCCACTGTATCACCTAGCAGCCCTAAGGACCCATGCTCTAGTTTGGGGGAAAGAAAAGCACTTCCCTTGGAAATAGAAGCCGTGGATTCCTCCCCCAACTCTATGTTACGAGGTGCAGGTCGTTCCATCGCTAAGCCTGTTTCCTCATCTGTGAAATGGACATTATAACACCTAACCTAACTACTTAACGGTTGCAACAAACTCCAAATTGGCTTACATTGGGCTGCCCAATAAAAGACAAGGGTGTCCCCTTGGGGGGTGAAGGTTGGAAGAGATGGTCTGCAAGGTCCCTTCCAACTCTGATGCTGAAGGGTCGGTCTAAGCAATGTGCAGATGTGAGTGATTACACAGTTGGGTCACGTTACTGTTCTCTCTCAAAAGCTTGATCAGTCTCCACTGGAGAGGCCGAGGCCCCGCAAAGCTATACCATAGAAAGTTTTCTTGCTCTCTCCAAACTGGACATAGGATGTAGAGATAGGAGGTACCTTGGGGGTCTGAGTCCCAATCTCTCCTTTTCTCAAATGAGCCAAGGTCCAAAAGAGATGAAATGACTTGTCCAAGGTTATAGATTCAAATCCTACCTTTGTGGAATCTAAACCCAGTGCATTTCCCACGAAACCATGTTGTTACCAAGGAGAGTTAAAATGGGATGCTCAAAGAGCCTTTAAGTGGTGGCGATTTCTCCAGTATTAGAGAGAGGCCATGCCTCAACCTCAAAGTCAATGTAAACAAATATCCATGACAAACCAGTAAACCATGGGATCACTGCCTCTCCTAATTGTCCAGTTTTCTAGCTCTTCTCCCCAGGAACAACAAAGCACAGAACAGAGAAGCTGAAGAGGTGGTTTACTCTAGCATCCTGGGTAACTCAGCAGGACCCTCATTTCCAAGAACTCCAAGTCAAGTAAAAATTCTGAGAATAGCACCATGGAAAAAAACCTTGGCCATCCTCAGGCTCTCCCACTGAAAGGGCATGAACTATACTCTTCCATCAATACGAACAAGGAGAGCCTGGAAGAAACTTTCTACACAATTTAACAAATGGGGATTCCATGAGCAGCATGCACACCGACACACAAAATGGCCTTGGGGGCATGTGTGTCCTTAAGAGATTAGAGGAGAAATCGATGACTCACCAATCATGCTACTTCTTCATCTTCCCTGAAAACTAGGGAGAGACATGGACATAATTATTAACCAAATCTCTCCACCTCGTCTTCACTCTAAGCAAAAGCCAACTGGGTTCTATAAAATGGTAGCCTGGAAGTCCTCTAATTCAAGTCATAGACCCTCTGGCCCAGACACTCCTGGCCTCCTCCAAGCTCCAACATTTTACAAGCTGGTAGATGGAATTGATTGATTTCAGGGGAATAGTCCCAGACCTTTCAATCCATCAATGAGCATTTATTAAGCCAGGAATTCTTAATTTAGGGGGCATGGACCCCTAGTTGGTCATGAACATGGATGGGCAAAGAAATGACATCTTTATTTTCGCTAACTTCTAATTGAAATTTAGCATTTCCTTCAATTATTTACAAATATTATTCTGAGAAAGGGCTCATAGACTTCGCCAGACTGCAAAAAGGTCTCAGACACAAAAAGACTATGTATTAAGCCCTTATTGTATGCTAGGCACTGTGCTAAGCTTTGGGAGTAAAATGAAGAGGAGACTGGATCTGTGATTTCATTAATGTAGTGATCTCCAGGTAAGGAGACTCCCCACCCCAGGGCAGGATAGTGCCTTAGTTTTGCAGCTGACCAAGGGTAGGTAGGGTCTTCCAGGCTCCAGCTCTATCTACTGCACCATACTGCCAGAGCCTAATACAAAGAAAGGCAAAACCAAAGCTTTTTTACACTTCTTTCTCTTACTTTGCCTCTCCATTATTTGCAGACAATTATCTGCAATAATTAGACAATTATCCTTAAAGACGGTTATCCTTTTCCAACAGCAAACACTGATGTGCTTTTCTTGTGTCTTTTAATGAAGCTGATATTAAGAAGTCTTTATTTACATAAAGTCACATTATTCCCTTTCAGGAGGGTCTCAGTTAAACAGCAAAGATTTTACAAGTCTCATTTAGGGTTTAAGGATTTTTTTTGGGAGGAGCGAGGGGAATTGGAGGAGAGGGGAAAATAGGTTTTTCTCCTGCTTCCTTAAAACACATGTCACTTCTTTAAAAGTGGAGCCACTAGGGAGGAAGAAGGTAATTGAGAAATAGGGCTCCCCCAACTCCTTACTGTATGCACGAATTCTTTACCTTTTTTTTGGTGAAATGGGATCATGGCCCCCTTCTCCCAATAGCGTTTGTAACACATAAATTAAAATAAGTAGTATTACAAGGGGAACCCATTATGTTAAAATACAGTAGCATTGGTGTTACCATCTTAGTTTTGCAAGGAAATCATTCTCAAAAGCTACAATGTTGATGTTGGACTCTTAACAATCACAGTCTGAGTCTCATTACTCACACCCCGAATATTCTTGGGGGATAGTCTTCCTGAGGCTAGCAGTGCCTCAAAACCCCTCGGCCACTCCTTCCCATCAATGGCCAGCCCAAGCTGGATGGTGGCATCTCAGAGGTCAGGAAGTTGTAGGTGCTGATTCAGACTGGGTCTGAGCTCTGCAGAGGTAAACCATTACAATGATCATATTAAAAAGAAAGGGGGGGGAGTGATAATTTTAGCTCCCTGTAAGCATCCCCCACTTGATAGTTCGGACAGCTACCGGGGATTGTCTGTACTTGACTCCTTGTGGGCAAAAAACTGCAGCAAGAGCTGGTTTCTTCAAAGTTGAAAAAAAAAAATCAACTAGAGCCCATCCCCACTGTGTTTATAAAGAGCTATTTTCTTCCCGAGCTGTACAGCATGGCGGCTCTAATCTGAAATTTCTTTTTCATCATAGCAGGAGTCCCAATTAGCGTGTTGGGTAATCTTTCAAGTAGAACTGGGAGATGCCCTGGCAGAGTGCGCAGAGGGAACGTGTACATGTGCCCGTGTGTGTTTAAGTGCAGGGACTTTAGTGTCTATGCATCCTCTGCAACAAAAAGGGGGGAAGGGGAAGTAGGAAAGTATGCATGCCAAAAAGATCTGCTGGGTCTAGTACTGGTGTTCTGTGGTTCAGCATGTTGGAGGCAGATGTGTGTATGTGTGTGAGTGTGTGTGTGTGTGTTTGTGTGTGCATGAACACACGTCCATAGAAATGTACACGCAAGGGGGTGCTAGTATGTCTACAGACTCTGCATCGTGGCACCAGGAACCAGAGCAGCTTCCTTGCCATATCCACATGGGTACAGAATTCCTAGAATTTCACTTGGACAAACTCATCAGTATTGAGGGTGCACATGTATACACATGCACACACACACTGTCCCTAAAAACCGGGTCTTTTTGTCAATGCCATGCTCCCTGGCACAAAATGCCAAGGATGTCTGCTCCCCTCCAGAAGGGCAGCACCCCTGACTTAGACTCTTCTGCTACACGTCAGGGACAGTGCTGAGATGAAGGGGGACCTGCCAGTGACCTACTTTCCTTTGTTGTTTTTGGAAGTGCTGATGTCAGTGCAGAATTCAGCAGAGAGGCATCGAGGGGGAAAAAGAATGGAAGGAACAGTAGGAAAGAAAGAAGAGGAAAGGAAAGAGAAATTCTTATGGAGGGCAGGGTACCTGCAAAAATTCTAGCTCCCTACTTTTATTGTACCCAAAGGACCAGCTTGACACTATGATCAACACAGACCCTAGTGGTTTCTAGCAAAATAAACCTGGGAGGAGATCCCCTGCAGCTTCCCATGACTGTAAATAAATATATGTGCACGTGTGCAAAAAGCCTTTGTCCACCAACAAGCTGATGCCTGAGCTGGGCTGTGCTGCTCCGCTGACACCTGCATCTGGGAGGGAGCTTGTGGGGGACTCCACCAGGTACGCCCATGCACCCTGGGATACCCACCTCCTGCCTCACCGGCTGTAGTGAAGTGGCTAGCTTTGCATTTCTGCTAGCCCTCCTCACGGCCCTCAGTTAGAATGCCGAGCTGCAGCTGCCCTGACATTTGGGAGTTAGAGAGAGGTTCTCCACACTCGCCAGGGCTGGAAGAAATTGGTCCTTAGGGACGCAGAAGTCAGTTTCCCTCTGCACACAGGTTCCTTGGTAACCCATTCAAGAGCTCTGCCGGCATCTCTCCTCCTCCCGTCTTCCCAGAAAGCTGCAGGTTTTGGGATGGCGAGAGCATTTGCTCTCCAGGCACCAGGATCCTTCTGTGGTGGAGTCCGAAGGCCAGGGGCATGATTCCCAGAATGCTTTGGCCTCTGAAACCACCCCACTTGCACTTAATTTGTTTCCCCTTCTGCAGACAGAGAACCGCATAAAATCATGTTTACAAATCCTGCTTCTGACACTTGCTTTCTCTATGACCTTGGGCAAAGTCACTTTAGCCCCAGGGCCCATGTCCTCCTCTCTGAGGGAGGGAATCTGGACAAGATGACCCTCTGAGATCCTTTGCAGATCTTGACGAGTACTGGGTCCCAGGGTGCACAGCAAAGACCCCATCTTGGGGAGAGACTTGCAAACCTTGCAGGCTAATTTCTACCTGGGTTGCTGTTTCAGTTTGAAGCACCCTGAGAAGTCAGATGGAACCCTTTCTGGTTGGAGCTGCTCTCCATCGACATTCAGTCAACAGGCTCAAAGGATAAAACAATTTCACATCCACATTTTGATTAAAACTCAAAGCCATGAACCTCGGGTAAGGTCCATGAAATGAATTTCCCTTTTCAGCATTTTAACAGGTGCTCCCAGGGGACTGGATGGAGTTAGAGGGGGAAGGATAAGAGGCTCCATCCCTCACGTGTACCCAGGCTCCTACAGAAGGACCTCCTGGCCCCCCAACAAGCCTGGCATATGACTGGAGTCCTTCCCTCCTCCTCCTCCTCCTCAACAGCCTCATCTGTTTCTCAGGGAGGAGGCGAGAAACACTCAGAGAAGCCAAATTCCTCATATTCTGAAATTGAACAAAAAAAAAATAGGTTACCTGACAATTACTTGCTTTCTAAGTAGAGTCTAATCCAGCGGATAGAATCTTGCGCAGGCAGCTGCCTCTCTTGGTTTAAAAGAGGGAGGTTAGGAGTCTTAGCACCCGCCTCCTCCATGGGGCCAGGGACAAGCATAAGCATCCCATGCCAGCTGCCCGGGATAGGGCGCTCACTGTCTGAATACACAGCATCCAAAGTTCCCTCTTGAATCTACATGGAGCTGATTTATTTACCTACTGTGAAAGAGACAACAATCATCATATTTACACTTTTCTGCTACAGCTGCCTGCATCCCCTGGCAGCACTCCCCGCCCCCACCCCCGCCCCAAGTACTCTATTAAAATGCTGCTTTTTTTTTCCGATTGAAAATCCTAGTGTCTCTCCTCCTGCCTTTGCTGATCTCAACCTTGTTTCCAAAATCGAAATCTGTGGCTGTGAAATGTGCCATGCCTTGCCACCGTAAACACGGGGGTTATGGCTTCACTGCAGGCAAAGGAAAAAAAACCACACTCTATAGGCCCAAATTTTTTTTTAAAAAATGTTTAAATGCACCTTTCTTAAAAGCCAAATGCCTCTAATAATTAGGGATCGTGTGATGAGGAGGCATGAAAGGTAAAATGGATGTTGTTTAAATGTGGCGTCATTTAAAGAGTACCCTGGTGTTTGAGTTCCTCATTACCATACAGGTAGGCAAGCTCTGAAGGCAATTAGCTGGTAAGGACATAGCTCAGCCCACTGGGGGACCAGGGAAGGGGTCGGGAGGTTTCATTCATCTGCTGCCACCAGGGGTAACATTCACTATTTTCTTTTTAACTTTTGATGGCCTTCTTTCCTTCATTTCTATTGAAATAAAAAGAGACTGGGGGAAGGGACACAGAGAAGAAGGTTTGAAAGGTTCTTATTAGACCTAATGGCTCACCTAGGACTTAGGGAGAACTCCCTGCCAGCCTCTATAGATGTTTGGGGATGATCAAACCCTTGCTATCCCCAGGACCAGTACATCCAATAGCAACAAGCCCCAATTCCTGGTATCCATGGGCATCACGGGCTGCTGGGAGACAGATAGGCCCTGCCAAATAGAAAGAACATCTATCCTCAGTGCTCTGGGCTGCTTCCCACCAAGGATCTGTGTAAAACTAGTTCAGTTCAACAGGGGTCCCTGAAAGAGGATTCCTTGTGCCATCCTGGAAGTCACTGGCTCTTCTTCTGAGAGATATAGCAAGGCCACTTGAGATGTGGCCTGGGGATGCAGCCCAGTGCTCCAGGGGCCAATGGAATTAAGGGGCTAGACCACAGGCTTGCTTTGCTTTCTGCCAATCTGTTCCATTGGTTTTGCAATCAAAGCCCCCAAAATCATTAACTAAAAACTTTTGCTTAGGCAACTCTACACTAAGAGATGTTGAATGTAGCACTGACTCTCTCATTAAAGCATCTTTCAACCGGGAAAACCCACTGTCAGGGACAATGGGCACTTGGCCACTGCCAGTCTGGAATAAGAGAACAGAAGGAAAAGAAAACAACCACAACCAGGTCAAAATGTGAAATTTAAAGCTGCTGACAAATAGTCAGTGGACATTTCTTCCATGCTAAGTGTCATTTTTGTTTAAATTATTTTTTTAATGGCAATTTTAAAACATTGTCCTTCCTGTTGGTAATTGTGTCTTTTCCACCTAGGAACACAGCCCCATTCCTCCTGCTGGTAGCCCCAAGTCCCCTCGCATTAGGGTACAGATGTCATTAAGTAATGAACTACAGTGGATCCAACTCTATTGTACACTTGATGAGACTCAAAGAGGCATTTGGGGACTGAAGTGATGGAGCCTTGGGCTGTGCAAATGGGTGAAACTGATGAAGAGTCCTGGGGAGCAGAGATCCCTGGGGCTCAGCACCCGCTACAGGAACCCCGGGCCCAAGGGCACCTTGCTCAGCCCCAGCTAAGTCAGCCACCTCCACAAGACCTTGAGATGTCCCAGGGCAGAGACACGTGGTCAAAACTGCCCTGATTACTACTCCTGAGATAAACATGGAACCAAATGCTCCTTGGTTTCATATGTAGTTGTGAGTAGCGTTTCCCCAAAAGACTTGGGCTATAGCAGCACTAGGGGATCCTGTGATTTGGGTTTGGTGGGCAAAGCTGTGGACATCCTCAATATTTGGCTAAGCCCTGGAGGCTTCTTCCTTTCTTCCAGTCATTTATCAGGGTTTCCCACAGGCCTTATTCCCTCCCTATTAAGACATCAGGGAAGAGCCCATGACCTTGATGATGAGAGGCCTCACTGGGAAAATACAGTCAAATGCAGAAACACAACTTTTCCAATGATATACAGACTCTAGAGTTCTTTCTCATCTTCTGCTCATGTGGCAGGGTAGGGTCTAGCGGGAAGAGGAATGGATTTGGTACCCAAGGACCTCAGCTCAAAGCCTGGCTCTGCTGTTTTCTACCTTTGTGGGCCTTAGCATCATCACCTGTGATATCAGAGATTCTCAACCTTTTCATGCGCGCCCTTGTGGCAATCTAGTAGAACTTGTGAACTTCTCCTTAGAATTTTGTTGTCGAGTTGTTTCAGTCATGTCTGACTCTCTGAGACCCCATTTGGGGTTCTCTTGGCAAAGAGGGCTAAATGACTTGATGAGGGTCACACATCTACTAAGTGTCTAAAGCAGGATTTGAAAGATGAGGTTCAGAGGCTCTGGTGGTCTTGCCATGATACTATACTCCCTCCTAGAATTGCCTACAAGAATAAGATAACATCTATCCAGGGTGCCCAAAGCTCCCCAAAGTGTAATGCCCCTCACAACCACAATAGAATGAATAAATTCAGTACCCACCACAAACAAAGACATTGCTGTCTCTACATTCTCTGCTCTCCAGGGGTGGCAAAGTAGAGAAAGGGTGAGTGCTCATGAAAGGAGAGAAGGGAAACTTACTCTGCACCCAAACTGATCAGTCATCTTTTGTTTAAACTTATTCTATGCTCAATTTAAAAAAAGAGAGAAGGAAGGCAAGAAAGGGAGATTATAGAAAAGACGGGAGATGTAGAAAGGAAAGAGAGAAAGAAAAGAAGACAGAAAGGAAAAGAAAAAGCAAGGATAGTGGGTTCTCCAGAAATGTTAAGCATCCCATTTTATCGGACCTGTGCAGACTGATCCAACTGTTCAATGTCTCTGTGATAACAGACACAACCCTTCACCCAGAGACTGCCCCTGAAGGTCCTGAAAAGAGTAGATCATGTTCCTGGCCCAGTTATTTTTCCACAATCACCTCCTCTGTGCTTCCTAATTCTGGTTCACCCAGAAATTGAAAAAGAGGACAACGATATCAATCCTTTACATTAGCACAGTGCTTTATAACCTTCAAAAAGTTTCTCCACACAACAGCTCATCTGATCCTTCCGATAAGACTGGGGCTCCCTGGGGCTGATCCGTTTGTAGAGTAAGTTAGGGCAGGGCAGAACGGAGTTTATTGTTACCCCCATTTGACAGATGAGGAAAATAAGAGAAGGTTGGACAACCTCCTGAAGTGCCAGTGTAGCAAGTCAGAGTGGGAACCAGAACCAGAACCCATATATTTTTTAAAATTAAATTTTATTTTAAAAAATGAACAAAAATCTGTTTTCTTTCCCTTCTGCCCCACCTCCCAATTATAGAGAATAAAAAATAAAAATAAGTTTTTATATATCTATCTATAGATAGATATGTATGTGTGTGTGTGTGTGTGTGTGTATAAAACTAAGCAATACCAATTCCCTTATTAGCCAAGTGCAAAAAAATATATGTCTCATTCTTCAACCTGCCTGAGTCCATCATCAAGAGATGGAAAGTATCTTTCACCATTCTCCATCTGGAATCATGGTTGACCATTGCACTAATCAAAATTTTCAGCTCTTTCAAAGCTTTTTAAAAAAATTTTATTTTTGTCATTACTATATAAACTGTTCTGATTCTGGTCACTTCACTTCCATCTTCCCAGGTTTCTCTGAGACTGTCCCTTTCATTATTTCTTATGGCACAAGAGTATCCCCTCACATTCATATATGATAATTTCTTTAGGCACAGACATTCTCTTTAATTCCAGATTATTGCTATTGTTTTTTGGACTTGTGGTGCATTCCTCTTTCTTTGATATCTATGGGGTAATGGGATTGCTAGGTTAAAGGAAGTGCACTGTTTAGTAGCTTTTGGGGTACAGCAGAACCCAGGCCTTCGGATCTCTAGAGATAGGTAGGTAGATATTAAACGCTCACTGTGCTTCAGGTACTATGCTAAATGCTGCGGATAACAAGTACAGGAAAACAAGACACCCTCAAGAAGCTTCCATTCTAACAGGGAGACAATATATATGTGTGTTTCTGTATACAGAGAGACACGGAGGGAGAGGCAGAAGAAGACAGAATATTTATTAAGCACTTACTTATAAGGCACTGTGGTCAGCAAGCACAGATTCAAGCCAACAAGACAATCCCTACCCTCAGAAAGCTTACATTCTAAAGGGAGAAAACAACACATAAAAGTGGGAAGGTGGAGGGGGAAGGGGGAAGGTGCCTTCTGGAGAGGAAGCAGAGAAGACCAGAGGGTGAGTTAAGCCAGCATCAAAATGAGCATGGGGTGGGGGTTGGGGGGGCCTCTTTCCTGAAATGGAAATCAGGGTCAGGGAGTTACTCTGTCAGAACAGCTCTATCCACTATAACCACTCTGTCCCAGTCAGGCCCAGTTCTGCTGACCCAGCGTTTTGGCTTTCTGTGAACTCCAGGACCACACATGATGGTGTAGCCATTGATTACCCCATGCCAAAACACCACCCCAATGATGGAGGGAGATTGGGAGAGAGGAGAGAGAAAGGCTAAAGGACACCAAGAAGAGCCTAGGAGAGTTTCAGAATCACTTACTCTATAGTGGAAGATGAACTGGAGTCTTGACACCAGCTACCACCACAGGAGAGCAGAGAGCACCACCAGCCCCATCGAAAAAGGGCCTTGGTGCTCTTTCCTCAGTTTCAGTGCCTTTCCCTTTGGCAAGGCCTTTTCCTGGGGTCCATGAGTTTGCCCCCAGCAATGATCCAGGCAGCTCTTAGCCTCTGGTGTGCCCGTGGCCAATACGGAACACAGACAAGAGCACTCCTCTGAGGTCATTATCTGCTAATGAATTAAGGTAATAGCTAAACCATGAAAGAAAGGGCCCCGATTGTCTCTGCAACTCAGCTTGTAAATAAATACTTCAGGGATTGCCTTGCTCATTAGTCAAATACCAACAGTAGCACGAATATACAAACTGGCAGCAGTTACAGCTCTTCAGAATAGAGGAATAGGTCTATCCTTCCTCATGAAAGACAGGCTGGCATTTGTCTTATACAAAACCAAAAACAACCTAAACCATCGTCAACAACAAAAACCCACAACTTTGCAATTTGAAAAAAAAAATGCATGCTGTAAAAGTGTTTAGAAATAGTAGTATCGAAAGTCCATTTGGCCCAACCATTAGCCCCAGGTTGTGCCTGGCCAGCTTCAATGGCAAAGGGGATCAAACAAGCGTCATCCTCTCTTCCTTGAAACCTGAGAAAGCCCTTGCTGCAAAATCATTCCCTGAACTCAAAATAAATGTCTGGATTTTTTGGGGGGGCGTGGGGGGAAAAAAACCATTGAACTCTTATACATAAATGAAGAGTCTGTGTTAATAAGCCAAAATTGAATTTGTTGGGGTTTTTTTGTTTTGGTGGGTTTTGGGGTTTTTTTTTGGTGGTGTCGTCATTACGATGAGAGCTTTGAAGGTATCACAAAAAAGGAAGATAGGCTTTTTTTAAAAAGCTGAACCAAGTTATTATAGCCACTGAGTCCTAAAAGGAATTTTCAAGTAAAAATATAGTATCATGTTAAGTTGTTATGGCAACTGACATTTTAAAGTAACTGGATTTGAACAAGTTTCTTCCTCCACCCTCTCTGCAAATCTTTGCAGAAACTTCAGGCTAAAATTATGCTTTAATTTTAATTAGCCAAATAGGTCATAAATATAGCTTATCCCCAAATCCTTATGTATCCAACCCCGTGCTGTCTGCACGCAGCTGATCCACTAATGAGAAAATATATCTACGAAGGCCCACTTACTATTAAAAAATCCCATCCAATATTTTTCTAATATAATTTATCAATTTAAACACATTGCATAATGTGATATTCTGTAGCATTCCATTAAGATGATAAATAGCAGTGCAGAAAAACAAGAGATTAAATATATTGCAAGGCAATGTAAGTGTATTTAAATAACCCAGAACATTGTAGAGGGAGACATACTGTATTCAAGTGCGAAAACAGTGTACAATCGGCTGTATATCCCTGAATGGAAGGGCATTAATAGGACAGGAAAAGGGAGCAATAAGAAATGACAGTCAACTTCAGAGGAAATAAAATTTCTATTAGGCTCTGTTATAAGATTACATCAAAGCACTTCATATGTTTTAATCTGGGGAGAGAGAAAGCAGCTACTTGGGGTTTGTGCCTGGGGGCTGACTCTGTGTACTGAGCCAGAGAGTTTGCATAATGAACAATTTTCATTCAATCAGGATCTCTGCACAGATAGCTCCCACTCAATGGTCCTGGGCACATGCCTGGGCTGCATAAAGTTCCTATTCTTTTAGCTCCCCCTGCTGGACAAGCACCATTAACACCGAGTCAACACAGTCCATTTCAATAAAGTTACAGACCTGCCCTGAAACTCCAGTCCCAAGGCCCTCAGAGGTATCCAGGAAGGACCCAACTCATTAATACTACTTACAGCTTTTCTCAAGAGGTCTTGGGGTAGCACTCACCCCCAGATGCCTTTCTATTGTTTACTTAATTAAGAATATTTTTCACTGGGTCTTTACTCTCTCGGATGAACCTGAGGGAGGCGGATGCAGGGCCCTTACAGTCAGGGATATGTGACTGGTTGACAGAGAGGAGAGATCTTTTCTTTTTTAAAAAAATACCCAGTGCAGTTCCTACCAGTCTAAATCATCTGTCAAATTTCCCGGCTGTCAAACTCTAATAAAATAAAATTTAAAAAGCCACCTAAATGGAATGCATTTTCATGCACAATGTAAAATTAAAAAGCTGAACAAATCATTTGTGGTGCTGAGGAAGGTGAACTGGCTGCAGCCTAATCTTCTCCTGTGCAGCGAGGGTTGCTCCAGTCTCCACTGAAGCAGTCGGGGAGATAGGTTCTACCCAACTCCATCTAGAAGTGGGACATGCTCATTGCTTCATGGAGGGAAGAGCCAAGGGAGGAGGGGGAAGGAAAGGTTGGGAGAAAAAAGCATCAGAACCAGCAATATGAAACTATTTACGAAAATCTAGGATGATCATTTGAATGTTTAAAATATGCACATGGTAATTCAAAACTAATTACCCCAAGCACATCCGAAGCATTTATGCCACCGTCTCTGGATTTGCCTATTGATTGTACAGTGCAGTTACACTCTGGCGTTTCTATAAACTGCTTCAGTGATTTTAACTTCGAGGCTAAATCAGGCGGCAGCAGGAGCTACCTCCCGCCCCTGATTGGTGGAGGGACCCCTTCCCCTGACTTCCAGGAGTGGAGGCTGCTGGAGGTATCTCTGGAGAGCCATCTGTCATGCTCACGGAGCCTCCATACTGCAGGATCATTGCTTGCTTCCTGTTTATGTTTGTCATTGCCATTATTTAATTTAGGTT
Source organism: Potorous gilbertii (assembly GCA_028658325.1). NCBI lineage: Eukaryota > Metazoa > Chordata > Mammalia > Diprotodontia > Potoroidae > Potorous > Potorous gilbertii. The sequence continues at coordinate 273,199,338 of CM053770.1, read as the reverse complement.
AAGAGTGCACCTTCCCTCACATTCCCCCAGAAGCCCCCTGCTCTAGCACATGACACCCCCCAACCTGGCAATGTCTTCAATGATCCATGAAAGAGGGCACATGTTCTCCTCCCACTACCCCCATTTCTCCTGTGAGTGAATTTGGCACATCTTCTGGGAGGGAGAAAGGGGAATGGGGCACCAAGGAGTCCACGGAGTTTGTCATCCACTATTCTGAGAAGCGGAGGGAAAAAGGGCAATTTGAATACAGCTGCAGTCATTACCAAGCATATGCTATCTTAGCAGAGGGCGTGGATGTGAAAAAAGAAGAGCGAGCCCTGCTTGGGCCATTCCAATTAGACTCAGGCAACCTCATTTCCTCACTTACTCTGTGTTTCTAGAACAAAATGATGAAACTGCTTCCTTGGGGGAGGTAGGGAGCTTAAACCCACATGCCAGGAAAGCTAACTTGGCTGAGCAAAGGTGATGTCACTGCTCCACATCACCAATCTGGCTTCCCAGTCTATCCAAATAAATTAACCTCAGGTCCAAGAGCTGGAATTTAAAGAGGCCTAATTCTGTAGCCATCACGAGTCAGGAGTGGGAATTTAGAGTGGAAGTTATAAATACTCTTCAGGAAACTGGCAAGAGTTGGCTGGTTTCTGGTTAGCCCTTTGAGGATGGCGGTGGCAGGCTCACAACATTTAGGGACACAGAACTGGCTTAGCTTGCCACAGCCCGCTGAAGTTTTGATAGAGTGATATTACTGGCTTTAACTAGGGCCATTAAGTGACTCTTCATTATCCCCACACCACCGACAACCAAAGTTATCACATGAGCCATAACGCAAGGGAGAATTTTCGTTCCATCAACAAGAGAGGGAGCCAGTCTGTCTTTGTCCAAAGAAAATGAGCGGCCCAGCATGAAGCTTGTGAGGAATTGAGTGGATGACATTCCAATAACATCCCCTGCAGGATTTCCTGGGCTGTTTAGTTGGCTAAGCAGAGCTGGCTTACACCAGAGCAGTCCTCCCCCCTGCCTACCTGCCTTGCAACTATTTGCAACTGAAAGGTTATTAAAGACAAGAGACTCCGGCTAAGACCCACATTCTAGAAAGCCAAGCATTTGGCCATTTGGCTCCATGGAGCTCAGGAGGGGCCGTTTTCTGTCCCTTCCCTTCACATCTCACCAACCTAATTTCTTCCAAGGCCTCTACAGGGACTCTCCACTCCCAACCAAGCAAGCATATCGACTTGGTGCCTGAAATTTGTTTGTTCTCCCCGCCCCCCCCCCCCCCACTTCTGAACTTCTCCCTTTCCCACCCTGGGATTCCATTCACTGTCCCCTCTGCCAATGCATGCCATCTCAGTTCCTCCACAGCCCCATTCAAACAAACTCCTCCCATACATCTTCCCCAGAGAATGCTACCAAGAGTCTGTTCGCTCTTCTTTCAGTGACTCTATGGCATCCTACATACTAAAGTTGAGCCATATGACTTTGTCCTTGCAATACAATAAAGCGGAGCCATGGTAAGTTTCTTTTGGATTCCCCCTCCGAGCCCCTAGAATACTTTTCTATGCACTGAATGTGTGTGGTTGACACTGACCTGGGAGAACGTTAGCTGGGGACAGAAGGAGACCCCTCCTAAGATCAGAGGGTCACAGCGATGGAGCCGACTCTGAAGCAGCTCAGAGGATACTGAGCGTTTACTACATGCCTGGCACTGGGCTGAGCACTTTACAAGTATGAACAATCTCTATTAGCACCTCCATTTTACAGATGAGGAAACTGAGGCACACAGACATGATTTGCCCAGGGTCACCCAGCTAGTTAAGTATCTGAGGCTAGATTTGGAATCATCCACTTTGTCACAAGGTGCTGTCATCTATATGGTCATCCAGAATGTTGTATATATTCTGATCTAAATGTCTCTGGAATATAATTAAGGACTGTAACATCTGGGAGAGACCTTAAGAGACTATCTAGTCCAACTCCTTCATTTTATAGGGAAAAATGAGAGACCCAGAGAGGTAAAGAGATTTCTCCAAGGTCACACAAGTAGTCCAGAGGCCCTTGAATCCAGGTTCTCTGCCTCAAGATCAAGGCCTCTTTGTACCATAATACTGACTGTCCATGGCAAGTCTCAGAGTCCCTTAGCCCACTGCCGTGCTTATCTTCTCAGTCTCACAGAGAAGCTAAAATTTGGCAGGAGATCAAGTCAGATGTGGAGGATAATGTGGAGGAGGGTACTAGTAGGAGTGGGTGTCAGGAGGGTGGGGTTAGAACATGTAATTGAAGTACTAAACCCACCAGCTCAATATTTAACCTAACTGGTAATTTGCTATGACAATTATGCCATGAACAGCACACTACTACTATTTGGAAATGTCTCCCTCTAATTAAGAGAGTTCTGCCTTCTTTTTTTTTCTCCCAGTCACCCGCATTTAATAACACACACAATGTGAGCCCTGGCTCTGGGAGCTCCGGGTTTCTATTAAGGGCATGTGCACTGTGGCTGTGGCATGTACATCTGTCTGTGAAATGATGATCTCCCAGTAAGCCTGCCTAAACACCTCCAATTCTCCATCAGATGGAGAAAGGAACAGTCATTCAGACCCTCTCACAACAGGAGATCCATTTGACTGACAGATGAAAACCTGCACATGCCTTCACTGTAAATGGTCAGGTTTCCTGACAGCAGCGCACTTTTCAACCAGGGTGGGTCTGAGTTGGGGGGCTGTTTGTTGTCTGGGAGGTGGGGGTGGGAAAGGAGGATTAGGGAGTTCTGTTAAACAAGATGTACAATCCTGAGTGAGAGAGAAAAATGGAAACATGTATAAGGAAGGCTTCATCTTGGTTTAGATGAGGGAGAGGGGGATGAGGGTTGGGGGGGAAGGAAGAGAACAGCTGCTGGAGAGAATCCACTCTGATAGGCAATTATTAAAAATCACAGCTATAAAGAGGGATGTTGCTATCTCTTAAACTGACTTTTCAAGGGAAGTCACCAGGCAAGACAAACTATTTTCTATTTAATTAGAGGATCCTTTATGGAAAAGCTTGAAGCCTGGTGAGAGGAGCCCATTAAAAGGTATGAGCTCATTAATAAGGATGCACCTTGTAAAGCTATCCAAATTTTAAATAAACAGCAAAGAAGGATGTTGAGAGAAGATTATGGGAACACAAGAACAAATTTGTGGGGTTACAAGCTCAAAAAAGATCTGAAAAGGTTGGTTTTTTGTTTTTTTTTTTTTAAAGAGGCAAACACATAAGCCTCTAAAAATTTTAGGCCAATGGAAATGACCTTTGTACCGTAGCTGACTGAAGATATAAATAAATGTTAACATGAACAGCAGTTTTAACTGGAGAGAGATGGGAAGAAGACAGTCCAATTGTGGTTTTTTGGGTTTTGTCTCTCTCTTTTTTTAAAAAAATCTCTTGTTCCAGCTCAATCTCAGGGTAGGGTATTCATGAGCACAAAAAGTTGCTACTGCCTGCCGTGTGCTCTCCTACTTCAGTGAGCACCAGGCCCTGGGTTACCTAACCAATGAAAAGAAGTTGTACCACATACAAGTTAAATATAGGTTAGGTTATCTGCATTTTACAAGCACCAAGAATGTTATCTGAGAAAGCTGTCATTTTTAATGACAGCACAAGCTCCAATTACCAAATGGGTGATACTCTTGGGAGCTGGGAGAATTTTATAAAAATGGCTTACAATTATTAAAAAAGTTTACATGACCACTTTTGAATTGGATATAAATAATCTCACCTGGACTGTAGGAAACAATCTCCTCACATGGTATATTCAAGCCTAAAAAAAAATTCCATTTTCTGGAAAATTATACATTCTGAGATTTATCAATAGGTAGTACGTGGGGGATTACAAGGTAGAAGAAATGAGAGCCCCCACAAAGTTGAAAAGACTACAAATGTGGCCTGGTGATTTCAAGTCCCAATTACACCCACCAGTTCAGTGGAAAGTGATGCAACACACTCTCCTTAGGTGAGAAGACCTCTGGTGCTCTCCAGAACAAATTCCTGGCTCTTTATGGAAAGAATACTGTTCTGATTCATATCTTCCACCCCAACATATTTGGTATTCTTGGGGCTGCCATCTGTCAATCAACAATTAGTCAGCATCACACAGTGTCCACCAATATGGCAGACCACATCCACCTGGAGCTGTAGGGTTTCTATAGATCTGCACAGATCCCAGAGCCTCTGACCTTAAGAAAGTTACGCTCAAAATTCTATATCCACCCCCTAACCTCCACCTTCCTCTGCAAACTCTTAGGATTTCTCTTTCCTTTGAGTTATTTTCCTTTTCCTTTGAGTATTATTCTTACGGCAAACCATTCAGTCTTGTGGTCTACTGCTTTGATTACCCAGCCATTCCACGTCCTATTTGTCCACTTTGACTGGAAAGCTTTTTGAGGGTAAGTATCCTGTTTCACACCATAATACTCTGAATACAGGTTGCCCACCCTATCATCTTCCATATCTAACAGAGAGAGGCAGGGGTGCTTGGCCAGTTTCCCACATGTAGACAGAGCATTGGGGGCCTCTGCCTACAGTTGCAGAGGATGCTTGTTATGGAGAAATCTGGGCTTGAATCCTAGCTAAGATGTGAGATGTGTCCTTAACTTAAACCTCATTTTCCTGAAATAGGGAGAATGCCTATAAAACCTATCCCAGGAAATGTTGTGAAGGCCAAATGAGCTCGGCAAACCTTAAAAAGTACTGTGTAAATGCAGATAAATGCCAGCAGAAGGCAAGAGCACAGAATGGAAAAGTAGGCAGAGGCCAAGGTTATAGTAGTAATCAAAAATTTGACATTTGCAAATGACCAAGGAGGTCCATTAGGAGTGGTGCAGAAAGGGGGAAAGTAGAAAGAAGGGAAGGGAGCAAAAAGAAGTGGACCCATCTAGATCTGCTTTCCCTCCAAGTATCAGGAGCAACGTGGACAGGAGCCTGGGTCCCAGTCCAAGCTGGGAGGTCACAGGATGTATGCCAGGAGGAGTGGAGTTGAACAAGAGAAGGGATTTGTGTTTGATTCATTCTATCAGGGGTGAGAGGTGGGAAGAATCTACCTAAATGGGTAAGTACAAATATGGTGACTGGAGAAAGAAGCACAATCCAGCCATGGGGGATGGAATGCCAACTTGGGGAACAGCAGGTAGACCTGTTTGGAATACTGAATGTAGAAAAAGAAAATACTGTGAAGTAAGCCTGGAAAGACAAGCTGGAGTCTGAAGGTGAAGGGTTGGAAATGCCAAGAGTTGGTATTTTTTCCTACAGGCAGGAGGAGCCCAACAAAGAGGCTTCTTGTACAGACAGGCAATGTGGTCAGATCTGTATTTTAGGAAGATTGTTTTGGCAGCAGCGTGAAGGACGGATTAGGAAGGGTGAGATAGGAAGCCGCTCGTTTAATTAGGAGGTTGCTGTAATGGTCCATGCAAGAGAGGATGAAGGCCTGAACTAGGGTGCCATACTTCGGAAGCAGAATTGACAAGACCTAGTAAGTGATCAGATGTCAGGGGTGAAGGACAGGGAAAAGTCTAGGGTAATTCTAAGTTTGAAGGAGGGCTGAGGAGAGATGAGTTCCATTTCAGACATGCTTTTGAAACATTTCTTATATGTAATCAGGATGGGATATTCTTGAGGTGGAGGTATCAGGGACATTGTGGATATAGCCAGAAAAAAAAAAAGTTGAATAGTTATGGGTAATGAGGAACCCTGACAAAGATGATGGAGTAGAAAGAGGCTCTACAAGTGAGCTCCCATCCACACCTCCACATCAAAACCTAGAGAAGGAGAAATCTAGAAAATGACACAGTGGTTTTTGTCTGACCTAGGGTAGCAGACACTTGGACAGGCATAAGGTGCTCTAGGACCCAGGGAGATGCTGCACCAACACAAGATACGCACTGGAGCACCCCTAGGCCCTGCTATGGGGACTGATGCCAACCAGCGGCTTCATCACCCATTACTCAATCCTGGGTCACAGACCCAGGATAAAACTAGAAGGGGACCTACACATGGGCAGAAGATCAGAAGGCGGTGGTGGTGGTAGCAGTAGAAGCAGCATCTCACTTCCAGCATCTAGCTCAGCCTGAGTAATAACTAAAGCAGGAAACCCAGACTGGAAGGAGCTGACAATTTGGCCACTTTGAACCCAACAGAGTTTTCTACATGGCTAATAGGGGTGGGGTCTAGGAGAACTCTACACTTGCACAGGACAAAACATTGGTCAAGATGCTGCAGAGCTCAGACCAGGGGGATAGCAATTACATTTTACCTGGATCAGACCCTTTAGGGAACACTGAATGTTTCCAAGTCCTCAGCCCATCCCTGAAACCCTTGAATAATATAACAGTCCAGACCTTTCCTCCAGAAGTGCTGACCCTAACATTGAATCTGAAGTCACAAAGTACTATAGAAGAACAGGCAAACAGAAAAAGGGGCACACTATGATGAATTATCATGGCAGCAGGGACACTCAAGATACAAATGCAAAGGAAGACAATTACTCCAAAACAACTGCAAGCAAAAAGCCTCAGAGAAAAACACAAGAGTAGGCACAAACTCAATTAGAATTCCTGAAAAAAATAAAGAATTAAAAAATTCTTTTTATAAATAGAATGAAAGCTCTTGAGGAACAAGCTGGAAAGTAAATGAGAGCTATGGAAGAAAGAACTGGAAAGGGAATTAACCACTTGGCATCAAAAGTCCAAAACCTTGCCCAAGCAATAAACTCCTTGAAAATTTAAACAGACCTAATGGAAGTCAATGACTTCATGACACAACAAGAAATATTAAGTAAAAAGGCTGGCAAAAAGGGTAGAAAATGTAAAGTCTCTCTTAGCAAAAACAAGTGACCTGAAAAACATATTGAGGATTGATAATTTAAGAATCACTGGACTGCCTCAAAGCCATGACCAAAGAGCCTCCACATCCTATTTAAGAAATCTTAAAAGAAAACTTCCCAGATCTCTTAGAACAAGAGGGCAAAGTGGAAAGAGAAAGAATTCATCACCCCCTCCTGAAAGTAACTCCAAAATGAAAACTCCTAGGAACATCACAGCCACAATCCAGCGCTTCCAGACCAAATTTAAAATACCATAAGCAGTCAAAAAGAAAGAATTCAAGACCCGAAGAGCCACAGTCTGGATCACCCATGATTCAGCAGCCATCACTATAAAGGGGCAAAGAACTGGGAATATGATACTCCAAATGGCAACAGATAAGGACTTATAGCTGAGAATAAGCAAAATTGAGTATAATCTTACAGGGGACAAAATGGATCTTTAATGAAGGAGAGGGCTTCCAAGCATTCTTGATGAAAAGACCAGAGCATAGAAGACTTGGAAATTCAAACACAGATGAGAAAAGAAAGAAGCATAAAAAGTTAATACAAATGAACAGTGATGAAGGCTAAAACAAGAATAAATTGCTTTCGTTCCAACAGGGCAGGGGGAGGGATGACATGTATGTTCCCTTTGAACCTATCATCTATCAAGAGTCAAAGAGTCTAATCAGACAAGCCTTCGGAGTGGTTCTGTTATGTCTTGATGATCTTAAGAATGGACACAGGGAAAGGGGAAATTATCCCACATAATGAGGGTGCACAAGTAAACATTTATACAAATAAGGAGAAGAAGGTGGGGAGAGTAGATGATACCTCAACCTCTAAGAAGGAAGAATACACTTACACACACACACACACACACACATATACGTTGGGCATAGAAATAAATTTCACTCAGCAGGAAAATAAAAAGGAAAAGTGAGGGGAAGGGAATTATGGGGAGGGTGGATTAAGGGAGGAATCGGTTTTAAGCAAAACAAACTCTAAGTCTGTACAAAAATATTTATAGCTGTTTGAGACAGCAAAGGATGGGCATCCAAGGGCGTGTTCATCAATTGAGGAATGGATGAACAAGTTATGGATTGTAAATGGAATGAAAGACTAATGTGCTGAACATTTATCAGCATGATGACCAACCAGTTACAGAGGCCTAATCATGAAACTTGCTGTTCACCCTCCTGACACAGAAGGGGAAGTCTCAGAATGCAGAACAAGACAAGATTTTTGTCTTTGTTTCTGGAACGGCCAATGTGAAAATTTGTTTTGATCAACTGTGTATAATTGTAATAGGTTGTGTGTTTTTTTTCTCATGATCTCAACTGGGGGTCAGGGGAAGGTGAGAAGGCAGATCTTTGTGGATTTTACCAAAGTGAAATAAACTGTGCTTCCCTCATGAGTCATTTACAAACTTATGGTACATCTCGCTTCATCCACCTCTATCCTATCCTGCCTTAATCACCTCCTGTTCATCCTTTCCCTGGGCCTTTTGAAACCTTTGCTCTGGTGTTAACAAACTCTCTTATGCTCAATTTCCATTTTTATGATTCTTCGGTGTCCCAGAACTACCTAGAACCTGGCATTCCCTCTCCAATGCTGGCAGGCTCTTCTCTCATGCCCTCCAACTCACAGCCACTTCCAGTCCTTTCCTCTACCACTACCATTCAACCATTCAACCACTGTTAGGAATTCAAACCATTTGGCCATGTCATCCATACTGAAATCTTTGTGGGCCAGACTTGTAGTTTGTTTCCCAAATATCCCATCAGTCAGCCTTTAGCACATTTTCCCAGTTTCTTCAAAGTCTTAACCACCTTAGTCCCTTCACTTCCCAAAATGCCATTATCCCTTGTGGCTTCAAAATTCAGAATGGAGCTATATACATCCTGGGACATGTCACCTTATCCATTCTCTCCGTTCCCACTCCACATTGATTCCCCACGGAGGTCCAACAATCATACTTGCTCTACCTCTAAGATCCTGAATTCCCTCTCAGATCACAACCCCTGTTCTTGCATCTCTCCCATCTTCTCAGTTGAGTGGCATAGCGGATAGAGCACCAGGCCTGCTGTCAGGAAGACCTGAGTTCAAATCCAGCCTCAGATACTTACTAGTTGTGAGACTCTGGCCAGGTTACTTCCCTTCTCTGTCTCAGTTACTTTTACCACAATTTTCAATCCCTCCCTAGTTTATTTACCGCGCCCCCCACCCCCTGTTCTTCATCCTCTCCTTTTCCTTCACTTAGGACCTCATGAGTGAGGTATCATAACAAAAACACTGCTGCTCATGACCCCCACGCTCCTTTGTCTGTTATTCCTGACCCTGGCTCCCTGCCTACCTTCTTCTCCATGCCACCAAGTACGACTGGGAAATCATGAAGCCTGCTGGGGTAACCACAAAATCAGGCTCTTGAACTTAACTCCGTCTGATGCAAAGAAGACCTTTACTTCACCTGAGTCTCTCTCACATTCCCACCAGCAACCACACCAAACCTTTTCCTTTCCTAAGCTCCCCAAAGCCACCCCTCCCTCCCTTGAAACTGAAGACTGTGAGACTCTCAGTTTACTGAGAACTAGTGAATGGGCTTCTCCCATCCCTTCACAACCTGATCCTCTTGGGAATTCCTTTGCTCTGGCCTCAGGTAAAAAGTTAACCTTTTGCTTACCCTGTGCCCTCGATCCCATCCCTTTCCATTGGCACCTCGTCCTGCCTTGTTTGGCACAAGATTGGTATTAGAGGACCTGGGTTTGCCATTTACTCTTCAAGCCAAGTTATCAGGCCACCTCTCACCTTTAGGCCTCAGTTCTCCCATCTCCAAAATGAGAAGGTTGAGTAGATTCCTGCTAAGACCCTTTTCAGTTCTAATCCTTTGGTCCTACTGGTTCCTTCTCCACCTACCAACATGCTACAGTGGCTGACCCATGTCTGGGGAAACACACACATGCATGCACATATACACACACACACATGCAACATGCACACGTACACTCCTTCCCCTGAAGCTCTTATCCTCATTTTTTTTTAGCTTCTCACTAATATCTAGGAAGAGTACTTTACATTTGCTGCACCCCCTTTTTTCCCCACTTTCTCCTCAAACCACTGAAATTTGGACTTCATTCTCACCAATCTACTTGCAATCTATCATTGCAAGGTGATCCACTGCCAAACACAATGGTCTTTTCTTGGTTGCCATCTCCCTTACCCTTTCAATAGCTTTGGAGGCAGCAGGCCACCTCCTCCTTGTTGTCCTTCCTTTGCTTGGCATCTGTGACAAGCTCTTACCTTACCTGACTCTGCATTCTTCGTATCTTTTGCTAACTTGGCGTCTCTTCCTACACCCTAAGGGTGGGATGTCTCCTATAACCCACAGTTATATATTCATAGAATATATATTCTAAATTTATAGAATTCCAGTATCTGCTAAGGATTCCAGTCTCCATCATAACCTACCCAACAAATGATCATCCATGACACGCTCCCAAGGTGGAGGAGGATGCCCATCCCCCTTAGCACTTTCCACTCCTAGTTCCTGGTTCTGCCATAGAACAAGTCTGCTACCTCCTCCATATGACATCCCTTCACATATCAGAAGACACTCTCCTGTCCATCCCCTTCTCACCATCAGTTCTTTGGCCTAAACACATCCTGATCCTTTTTCAGAGCCCCTCAAAGATCTCCATCATGCTGATAGCGCCCTTCTTAAACCATGGTGCCCAGAACAGGACCCACTTCTCCAGACGAGATCTAAGGAAGGCAGAGTGCAACAAGACCATGGCTTTCCACCTCCCAATGCAGCCCAAGAGCACAATGTTTTGTTGGGTTTCCCTAGGACACTGATGTCTCCTGCTGAACCTGCAGTCGCTCAAACTGCCAGATCTTTCTCAGAACTGCTGTTTAACTATATTGCCCCTTCTCCCCTATAGTTTGTACTTAGAATACTAAGATTAAGATCTGAACTGAATTAAGAGATTCAGTCTCAATTTTTTTGGATCTTAATCCTCCTGTCTATGTCACCGGCGCAATGGATGAACGTGCCTTCTATGAGCTTTCACCAAAGTGATTAATAAGGACGCTGACCAGCACAGGGCCCAGCCAATCCCTGGGGTGTCTCACACCACAGTGACATCAAACCATTAACACAGAATCATCCAACCACTGCTGAATTCAGCTGATTATACTGCTACTTAAGCCACTGCTCTCAATGTTCTCTACAAGAATGAAAGGGGCAGCCAGGTGGGGAAGTGGATAAAGTACTGGCCCTGGAGTCAGAAGAACCTGAGTTCAAATCCAGCCTCAGACACTTACTAGCTGTGTGACCCCGGGAAAGTCACCTAACCCTGACTGTCTCCCTCCATCCCCCAAAAAAAGAATAAGATGAGGAATTCTGTCAAAGGCTTGGCTAAAATCTAGGTAGACTATATCTATAGCATTCCTCTCATTTACTAGTTAGTAACTTGTAAAAAAAACCAAACAGGAAATGAGGATCATTTCATATCTCTTCTTGCTGTGCAATTGGTCCTTTAGTGATTCTTTCTCCTTCCAAGCTTCCAATGACAGCACGGTAGAGAGGTCAAAACAAAGAAACCCTGGGTTCAAATCCTGATTGACATCAACACTGGCTCTGTGACCCTGGCCCTATTGTGTGCCCAGCCCTAATGATACAAGGACAAAGAATCCAATTCTACTCACAAGGTGCTTACATTCTGATCAGAGACAAGACATTCACATGTACATAGATACAGCATAAACAGAAAGCAGAATAATACAAAGTAGCTTAATACAAGGTAATTTGGAGAAGAGGGAGGATATAGTTGTTGGGGGTAGGGAAGGTTGTGCTTGAGTTGCCTCTTAAAGGATGAAAGGGGCTCCAAGAGATACAGCTAAGGAGGGAGGGCATTCCAGGTGCAGGAGGGTAGGACTGCCAGAGCAAAGGTACAGAGGTAGGAGATGGATGGTTGTATGGGAGGAATAGAGAGAAGGGAGAGTAAAGGAGGGCTGTTTAGGGATAGGCTGAGTGAGGCTTTCAAAGTTAGACAGGGGCTACCATATTATCTTACAGGCAACAGAGAATCACATTCCTGGGTTTCTTGAGCAGATGGGAGATACGGTCCCATCTGTGCTTTAGGATCAGTTTGGCAGTTGGGTGGCTGCCACCCATCAGTTGGGCAGGCCTGAGGGGAGAATGAAGACACTAGAGGCAAGACATGGGAAGATGAGAGAGCGTGATGCCTGGACAGCTCCATTTTTATGTCCCACTGGCCCTTCAAACTCAGTCTATCAGAAACTCAACTTCTCTCTTCCAACTTTTCCCAACTTTACTGATGACACCACCATGCTCCCGGCCAGCCACGCTCCTGACCTTGACATTACTAACCATTGTAATCGCCAAGTTCCAATGGTCTCTTCTCAATGTGTTCTCCGTAATCTCTCTGCAGCCACTTCCTGAGACTGAGTTCTCTGCTGAGACGCTGTGCTCTTCTGGTTCTCCTTCTGCCGGATCGCTTCTTCTCTGTTTCCTCATCTTCATCCTCCTCACTCCTTGCTAAGTCCAGGAGTTCCCCAAGGCTCTATCCCAGGCCCTCTTCTCTTCTCCCTCTATGCTGTTTTATTTGGTGAACTTGTCAGCTCCCATGGTTTCAAGGATCATCTCTATGTGGGTAATAAATGCTGACAAGTTATTTCTGACTCTTCTTTTTCCCTAATTCCCTATAGTACCCAATCTGTTACTACAATGAATGATTCCACCTTGGCAGTAATCTCACGTCCATCTCCTCATCTCTGTTTCTGCCACCACTATTCCTGCTTGTCACTGCTCAGCTGGACTGTTTGGAATAGTCTTTTAACCGCCACTCCTGCCTTAGCCTTCTTCCTCCTATAATCCGTCCTTCACACCAATGTCAAAATAACCTTCTAAATACGCAGGCCTGCTCACATCACTGCCAGGCTCAAAAACTTTCAGGGACTTCTCATTACCTTGAGGATCAAATCAAAGTCCTTAGCCTGGCCCTTAAGGCAAACCAATCTGTCTCCCACCAGCCTTTCCAGCTGTACTGCATTTTACTTCCCTTTGAAAAATTCTGTATTCCAACCCAAATGGACTATGTCTTCATTCTGCTTTGTTCTTGCACCAGACACTCCCCCAGCTGGGAATGCCCTCACTCTCTTAGGGTCATTTGCTGAAATCCTTCTCTTTCTTCAAGGCTCACCAGTTTCTGGATCCATGGTGGCTTCCGCAATCAGCCCTGCTCACCTCATGTTTCTTACAGCTCTTTGTCCCTCTGATCTGTGCAGGCAGAGAGGACTAGGCTCTGGGAAGATAGAACCCTTTCCATTCAATGGTGTACACTGGAAAGAGCCCTGGCCTTGGAGTCAGACAATTTGAGTTCAAATCTTGCCCTCAGACACTTCTGTTTTCTGTGTCCTTAGAAAAGTCACATTATCATCCTGGGTCTCAGTTTCCTCATAAATAACATAAGGAGATTGCACCTAATGATCTTTAAGATTCCTTACAACTCTTAGTCTGTGAGGTCTTTAAAATTCTCCTCTGCAGTTATAATATTCTCCTTCGCGACAAGTACATAAATGTATACTCAGTACACGCTTGTTAAATAACTAAAATATTTACTTTTAGAAAAAAAAATTAACAGATTCCTCCCTCAAGTAGGTTTCTATTTGTCTACATGAAAATCTAGTCTAATTTTTTTCTCAGGGTAGAATATACCTATTTTTTTTTTCTTTTAAAGGAAGCTCACTACAGGGGCATGTTCTATACCTGGAACAATACAGCAAGGCTTTCTCATATCCTCCACATGACCCAAACAAGTTTTAGGAACAGCCTAACAAACTAGTAAGAACAAATACTTGTCAAGTGATTTGACTGTACTTTCTGATAACTTACCAAACTTACCATCCTAAGTACTGAACTGAATAACCAGAAGGAAGGGAGGCAGCATGGGCCATCAAAGGCCAAATCTTAGAGTCAAGAGAGCTGGGATCAAGGCCCCACATACTGACTGTAGGCTGGTCCTGCAGACTCCCTGAGCCTCAGTGTCCTCTTCTGTAAAATAAGTACGAGTCAGTGTGACCTACCTCACAGGACACTGAGAGGATCAGATAAAACACTACAGAAAGCACTGGTTCAAATGAGTTATCCTAAGGCAAGTGGTCATTTAACCGATATAAGCTTTCATCAGAGCTGACATGGCAGGACAGCATGCCAGACTGAGGCCTCAGCAGCCCCTGCCTGATCCAGCACCTGACCAGAGCCCAGGAAGCCTCAGCCAAAGCCACAGTAGGAAATGGCTAAGTCCGATCCCCAGGAAGCTGCCCAAGCACTAGCAGAAGAAAGAGCCAGGGCAGCGCAACATCTGGGACCTCACGAGAAGCCTATGATTGGCTTCTCAGGATCACAGGAAGGGATGGAACCGCCTTTAGATTCAGCACAAGTGTAAGAAGGAATAGGAAAAAGAGATCAAGAAGAGGGTGATGCCACAAGAAAACTGGGCTAAAATGTAGTAAGTCCTGAAGAAGGTGAAACTGGTCTTTGTCACCACATCTAAGACTAAACAGGACCTGTTCACACCATCCAAGAGAGGGGCTCCATGGGAGGGAACATAAAGGCCCAAAACTAGAAACTAAGGTTGGAGATAAAAAACAACAGAAAAAAATGAGGAATACAATGAAGAAATACCACAGACTGAGAGAAGTCTAAAAAGCAAACCTGGAGGAGCATCACGCTCCAATTTCAAGGAGGACTTTAGAGAAAAGAATGTCCTGACCACAAGGGCTACAAGAAAACCTGGCAGAAATGAAGAGAGGCAAAATGTAATGTGAAATGACAGCTTAGAAGGAAAGTTTGGCAAGAAGAATTGATAGCTTAAACCTTATCCCAGATTTGGTGTCTTTGAAAACTAACGTGGGCCCAAAAGAAAGCAACTGCCTACAAGAGGAAACAAGAAAAGATTGAAAATTACTGGAACGTCCAAACAACTTCATGCAAAACCAACAAATTCAAATCCACAAACTCTTCCTGAAAGGTCAACTTTATCTACATGAGCTTAAAATAGAAGCTCTGAAACTTTTTCCTAACCTCAGACCTAAGCCCTAGATCTGGGGTGGGGAATCTGTGGCCTCGAGGCTACATGTGGCTTCTAGGTCCTTGGGTGAAGCCGTTGACTGGGTACAAAATTCACAGAATAAATTCTTTTATTAAGAGGATTTGTTTTGTGAAGTTTGCATTCATTCAAAGGGTCACACTTGAGGACCCAGAGGGCCAAATGTGGCCTGGAGGCCACAGATTCCCTACCCCTGCCCTAGATAATGGACAGTCAACCAGTCCCATAGCCAAATTTGAGAGGGATTTGGAGAAACATAACAAAAAAAGCCCAACGGTAACACAACACTCCAGCATATGAACAATTCTATCAAAAGAGTCTGAGAAATGGCCCTCTTCCTAGAATGGTTTGGAAGGATACCTCTTCAAACTGGCTTTTTTTCCTTTGACATAACCAAAACCTTGAATCAGCTTAATTAATAAGTCAAGTGAAATGGATTCTCATGGACAAAGTTTTCTTCATAAGAGATTGATAATGACGAGAAGCACCACCTAAGCAGAATGTTCCTTCAGAAGAGCTCAGGGCTTTTTCCAAATGTGTTCACAAAAGCCAGAATATTATCAGCAGAGTACCTCATGAAGCTAGGAGTTGGCAAACTTGGCAGAAAAGCGACTAAAAAAAAAAGATGAAATCCTCCCACTAAAAGAAAGCATAATAGAGGGAAAAGCTTTCTAACAAGTGAAAAGTAGCAAAGAGGGCTGGACTGAATTGCTACCTGAGGAGCAACCTGTTTCATTTTCTATAAATAAACTCAGAAGGCATATTGCCAAAGAAATGCAAGTCAATATAACCTTTCTATAGTGTGCTGCCAAATTTCACTTTCAGACAGCATATTAATTACGTAGTCAATAACCGTGGGTTTCATTAGTGTATTAAATACCACGATCAATAATATTTATTCTTTTCAAAGACAGGCCACTCAGAAAACAAGGCAAGGGATTTTTGACCCTGCGGTTCAAAAAGTCAGCACAGCACACCAGAGACAAACAGGGCTTTAATGGAAAGCATAAAACACTGGAAATATAGACAGAAATCAGATTATTACGCTTTTGGTTTTTTTCCCCCCTACCACTCACAATGATACTAAAGGGAATTCAAGAACCATTTAAAATAAAGGCAAAATGATTAGATTTTTTTTCCTAATTGCTTAGCACTGATGTCATGGTAGACATGACAGAGACATTGATCCACAAGTGAAAGATGTGAGATAGAACAACAGGAACAGCCCTTTGAGTGAGACTAAAGCCAAGAGAATTCGAAGGACTGTGGGCCAGAATCTATTTAGGAAATCCTCAGGGACTTTAAGCTCTTAAAAGCAAACTGGTGGAGCCAGTTTCTGATGTTTCTCCATTGGTGATCTGATTTCCAGTAGGGAAATCTGTTAAAAATCCTCCCTAGAGGAAGCCTCTTGCAAGAATGCCTCCCCAAATCACAACACAGGAACCGCTGCTCTGGTCATATGGTGCTAAAACAGCCCATCCTTCACGAGGCACTCGAGGACACACACTGAGTTCAATGCTCAGGTAGCTATCACACCAACACCTAGGGAGCAGAGTCGTTCTCCAGAAGGATATGGAGAAAGGGGGGCAGGGAGGAGCAAGTATGAACAACTACTTACAAGATGGAAAGATAGATCATCATTTCTAAGCCACAATTTGTCAATCCAGAAAGGTGCTGAAGACTATAATTTTCTAGTTGATGCTTTATAAGCAAGGTCAGAAGGAATAAGCTCTTCTACAAAAAAAAATCTGAAGGCCTTCAAGCAAGAGAAGTCAGAGTAACTCTGTCCCCACCTTCCGAGACGAAGGCAGTTAAAGAAGGAATCGGGCCAAGCAATTAATGGTCCTGAGACAAAATGCCCCTCAAATCCTTTTCCAGAAGTGGAATTCATTCCCCTAAGGTCTATAGGCCCTGCAAACAAAGAGGACAGTGCAGGAAGCCGCAGAGCCTGTGCTGAGGGCTCCAGAAAGAGCCTCCCATATGACATTTCCCTATATGAAAATCCAGCTTACAGGACTGCAGTGGGTCTGCAACACTGCCTTGCTAGTTGCAGAGATGTGCAGCCACCTCCAAGCTGTGCGCTGCAACCAATGGACGCATAATTAATGTGATTAGAAGCACACAGAGCAAGCATGCCCTGCTGCCTGAAAAGCCCAGTAGCATAATTACTGTTTTCTATACTAGCTCACTGTCTGCACAAATTTCAAAGCCTGGTTGGTTTTAGACTGCTGTGTAAACGTCAATAAAATCCCCAAAGTGCCAGATCATCAGCATTCTTGGGCAAAAAACATGTTGTTTTTTTTTTTCTTTTAAAGATGCATTTCAGGGCTGCAAACATGAGGAATAGAGATCTCTGTGCCTCAGTCTAATCTTAGAGTTGGTAATAAGTTAACATCTCCCCCAAGTGAACATTTATTATGAAGGCTAATTAATTGCTTTCCAGTAAGTAGAAGAACCCTTTGAGTTCAAAGAAAGTAGGATTCACAGAGATCTAAATATACTATTTATTGAAACAAAGCAACAGAAACAGAGGGTTTCCCCTCCCCCTTCTTTATAATTCTCTCCTTATTTAAACACAGCTTCAACCAAACTTGAAGAAGGGAAACATACAAATGCAAGAAATATATACAGGTAGGAAACGTGTACAATCATCAATTCAAAACGTGATGTTAATTGAAGTGAAAACTCAAGCAATGCTTTGTAGTTGCCTAGATTTCCCTAGGGGACAGTGAGTCAATGCTTATCAGCCTTCCTCAGAAGAGACAATTTTGATTAATATCAGACCCATCTGACTCAGTCTATTAAACCCTGAAGGAAGGATATTCTTCAGATATAAGAGATACGTCTTTGATTAATAATTCTACCGTCTTGCCATTCCAGGCATTAACAGTGCCGTGGCACCTCTAGGAGGAGGAAGCCTTTGAATTCTAGGAGTAACCACTTGTGAGAACACTCAGGTCTTTCTCAGACTGCTTAGGAGCACTGCTTTTCCAATTTTTTCCCCAGAAAGTTCTAGATATATCACCAATTGGAGAAATGAAACCTCGGGGTTGCTATTTATTTGGCTTCTGCAGACTTAGGGCTAATTACTTTGAACAGGACTCCAGCCTACAGATAATGACATCTTAATAAAATCAACAAATGCCTGGAGCTAATGGCAGTGACAAGTGGTACAACAATGTCCAAGACTGGCCCCCGAGATCTGACATTTAAGGGTCACAAGGTCTGAGCACACATCTCTTTACCTACCAAGGGCTTCCCAGGCTCACTCGACAAAGGGAATTGCTTAGCCCACCATAAAGGGCAGCTCTGCCCTGTGCAGCTAAAGCTTAATCGTCACACGGGGTGGGAAGAGATCAGCTTCATGGCAGCTCCTGGCTTGTTCCATCCAATTGGCAATATTCTCTTCACATCTGCCGAACGGTAGCATTCTTCCTGATGTTCATGATGAGCCTCTTGCCATACTCCCTATAGTCCACAGGCTTCACGTCTACTACAGAGGCCTTGATGCGAGACTCATCCTGGGAAAGAGAAGAGCAGTCAGTGAGGGGTCCAGGAAGCTGCTGAGCCTGCCCCTCAACTCCCCAGCTTGGAATTCTTAAGCCAGCTGTTCTGCTGAGGAATGACCTTGGGCAAAGGTCACACGGGGCCCAAGGGGAAGTTCCCCACTAACACTATTGCTGCCTCCACATCCCTTCCCTCTCTCAACTCTATATGCCACTTAGAGATCATCTTGTGTAAGTTTAGAGTGCCACAGACCTTCTCTGGAAGGCACTTTAGAGTTCTAGTCCAATGCCTTCATTTTACAGATAAGGAAACAGGTCCACGGGTGTGCAGTGACTTGCCCAAGGTCATCCAGAAGTTGGACAAGGTCTCTGGCAAACCTAAAATTCTAGCAACACGTGATGAGACCTCCTCCCCACCTCCCCAAAATTTTTGGTCTGCACAAACACAGAGAAAATAAGCCCAGACTGATTTTGATAAGCAAAGTAATCTCCCAGTGCTCGCTCTCCTCTTTACTTACGTTGTAAGTCTCCAGTTTGACTCTAATCTTGAATGTGTAGGAACGAAAGTTGGCATTCTGGAAGACTTCCTCGAATGCTTGTTCATTCTGTAAAAACAAACACACAGACTGAGATACTGGCAGGATCACATCATCTAAGCATAATTCACATGTTCAAAAATTAGCTTAATTTCTGAAGTATCTTTTGACAAGGTTTTAACTCCTAGGCTGATAGAAATTAATTGTCAAAACTAATTAATCTACAGGTAAAATCCCATTGTAACAAATTCCATACAAGACAAGGTATTTTGGTTTTAAATTGTATTGAAATCAATACTTCTAGTAGTCACATTCCAAGCCTTGGAGATCAACAGAGTAATCCATTTATTCATGACTTTTAACAAGTACTTACAATGGACTTCCCTCCATTTTAAGATTTCTTGACACTGCTCTCTCGTGGCTCTCCCCTTGTCAGAATGATTCCCAGTCTCCTTTGCTGGATCTTCATCTGGCAAATGCTTATACCCACACCAGTGTTCTGTCTTCTACACTAACTTGGCAACCTCATCAGCTGCCACTGGGTCAATGATCATCTAACACTACCTAGACAAATACCAAATCTATATATCCTATATATCCTAACCTCTCCCCTGAGCTTCTAGTACCAAATCACTGACTTTTATATACTTCAAAATGGATAATCTCATAGGCATCCGAACTCAGTATGCCCCAGAGCCCTGTTCTCTTCTCCTTTCCTTCACTCTCATCCCAGCTTTCCTGTTACTGTTGAGAGCACCATCATCTTCCCAGTCACTAAGCCCAAAACTCAAGATAATCCTTGACAGCTTACTTGCACTCACTCCATATATCCAATCTGTTGTCATATCCTGTTTCTACCTTCATATCATGTGTTGTACCTATCTCCTCTCCACTCACAAAGTCACCACCCTAGTAGTATTGGGCTTTATCCCCTCTTGCCTGAACTACTATACTAGCTTCAGTTCCCCAGCAGATGGGCATCGGATTCCAATTCTTTGCCACCACAAAAAAAGTTGCTATATTTTTGTACATCTTTGGTTTGTTTTGCTTGGTACTTCACCCTTCTCTTATTCCTCCTTTTTCCTTTTCCTCCTCCTTTTCTCTGTTTAGTGAAATGTATTTCTGTACCCAGATGTGTATGTATATGCCCCTCCTCTGACCAGTTCCTATGAGAATGAGGTCAAATGTCCCTTAGTGCCCAGGTCCTTTCCACCTTGGGTGTAATGACATAATTTTCCTTTCCTCTTCTTTTCCCATGTAGTTATGTTTCTCACCTCCTCCATTTCACATCTTCTTTTAAGATCATTAAGGCTTAAGAGAAAGCACTCAGGCCCTCTAACTGGACTCCTTTATGACCCCTCAGTCCAGAGAGAACACATGTATCCTCTCCTCATATGAAAATGTAAACAGTTTGTCCTTGTTAATCCTTTCGGACTGTTTGCTCACGATTAACCTTTTAGGTTTTTCTCAACTTCTATGACTGCACTTCAAAGTTTCTATGCGCTCTGGTCTTTTCCTAAGGTATGCTTGGGAATCTATTACATTAAAAGCATTTTAAACTTTTGGTTCATCTCTTTCAAGAATTCTAGTTGAATTTGTGGCAAGTTGTGTTTTTCTCAGAAGCCTTGCCTGCAGATGTTTTGGAGTAGTTTTCTTCTATGTTTGTCTGGAATGTACTTGTCACCACAGTTTTTATATGGTGGGATTTTTTGTTGGCTTATTCTTCTGGCTTTCTTCCTGATTTCTGACTTTATCTTAGAGACAGGCGCTGTACACTTCTAGAAGGGAATATCTGGACTGGTCCCGCTGCTACTTTTGGGGGCACCTAGAGTTATTATTCCAGGATCAAAAGCATAGTTCAGACTGGAAATTTACAAGATTTCACTGCTGCCAAAGCGGTCCGAGCCAGGGACAGAGTCTAAAGGCTGCCTCTCTGCTAGGAGCTCTGCAAGGGGGTCACTGAAAAATATCTTTCAAGGCAGCACATATAATTCTGACATTCAAATGGGGGCACTTTGCTGGAAGAAAGCATTTAAGGTGGAATTTTGTTCTACCAAGTAAAAAAAGTTTTTAGTCACAACAAACAATAAGTGAATTAGAATCTTGTACTGTACATTTTCCAGTCAATTATATGATGATAAAGATATGATCTACTGTGGAACATCACTTATGAAAGTTTGCTTGTTCCCTTTAGCTCCCTCAGAAGGGAATTATTACTGCATAAATACATTTTCTTGGCAGTTATTAATGTTTTAACCCTTTAATCTTTTTTAGTTGTCCTTCATTTTCAAAGAGGAACAATGATATCATGAGATGATATCTTGACTCATCGTGAGCGAAATTTAAGTGAGGCAGAATTGCATGAAGTCATCAGCCTCACTTTCTCTTCCACAGTCACTTAAGTCCAGTAGCAAAACAAAAGTCAAGATAACTGGTGACAGCCTGGGATGCAGTAGATGAGCTGGTGTCTTCTCTGTCTGATCAAATTCTAAGTGCTCCATAGCACCTACCATCAGCCTCCTTCATGGCCACTGGAACAAACTTTTTATATGTATCCATTCATATACTTGGGGTAGACACCCACCTAGTTCACCAATGGCATGGTATGGTCAGTCAACCAAGATGGTTTAGGGTGTGACCCCTGGCATGTTAACAGATACAAGTGAGAACTGGGTGAATCAGGGAGAGACCAAAAGTGGATGAGCAGCCCTGAAAAGGGCTCAGCAGGCCCTCTCACTAGAAGTGCTAGTCCTCCTCCTTTCTTTTTTAATCATATACCCCCTTTTTCAGTAGTAATAAGTATTGAGAGTTTTCCCAATCCTTTAGCTTCCCTTTCACTATACATCTTAAGAACCAATTCCTAAATACCCTCAAAATTGGTTTACCTCCAGCACATACCTCCTTTGTATGTTTGGTCCAGTTTCACTTGTATAAGTACAATAAGTACCATGACAATGGAATCTAGTAGTGCTGGCTCAATTAATCTTGATTTTGAAAAATTTACTACAAACGAAAAGTCCCTGCAGATCTTTAACATTTTTTATCTATTTATTGTCTTTTTTGCAATTGCATCCTTAAATGCCCTTGAGCCGACTTTCTTGAGTCTCTTAACAATCTTACTTTTAAGCTGGTTTTCTCCCCCACTTTTTTTTTTTTACTTTATAAAGTAATGTTACTTATATTCTTCTACTATGTGCTCTATAAAATTTCACAGATGAATTGATATTTTAAACCATTGTTGATATGCTTTCTCTATTTGGCCAGTGTTGCTGACAGGTGGTTTACAGGCTCTTGTAAGCATTTTTTAACGAATTTGTTACGATCAGTGTGAATATACTTTTCTACAAATATTTCCCTCTTTTCATCATTGGCAAATTATTTAAATGGGTCAGGATATGATGCTTAATACATGTCCTTATCTTTCCCTCATCCTTATTCTTCTAGTTTTGAGTTAACATCAATCTTTACTCTAACAAGTCAGTGGTCTAACTATAAAGATAGCTGGTTTAGGAATGATCCCCACATCAGTAGCAAATCAATTCCTGTGTATTAAAATTAATCAGTTTATTTATTTTTTTTATATTTCACACTCGCCACGTCCAGTACCTTTCAATTCTTTTCTCAAAGAAAGTATTCCCAATGAATGGTTGTGAAGCTTCTGTGAAGTCTACAACACTTTGTCCTTTATCATTCCTTCTTCAGCTTTATATACTCTAATGGATTTTTTGCCATCCTCACTTACACTCACCTTTGAATTAAAATCATTAAATGATAAGACAAATGTTGGTGTAATTTAGAAGGATTTATTGACCTCTTCATAGAATTTCTCTACCACTTCATCTCTTGAAATATATATCAGTGCAAAATCACCAATTATTTTCATGATAGCCTTCTCACAAAAACCTACCCCTAGCACTACCCGAGTTTAAGACATTTATAGCCTCTTTCTTGGACTAATGAATAGCCTCCTAATTAATTTGGTTTAAGTCACTCCATTCTGAAATATATCATCCTTGCAGCTGCTAAACTGATATTCCTAAAGCACATATCTGCTTATATTACTCAATAAGCTTCCACAGCTTCCTTCTGCCTCCAGGATAAAACATAAGCTTCTGTTTGGCATCTTCATAAACTGGCTCCAACCTAACTTTCCAAATTATTATAACATTACTCCCCTTCAGACATTCCACAGCTGAACCCATGGACCACATTGTTTTTCCTATCTCTTGACTAACTCATGCCTAGAGTACCTTTCCTCACCTCTCTCCCCTGGGATTCCTTGACTAACTTAAAGCTTCAGCTCATGTGCTGCTCTGAATTCCCCTAGTTGTCACAGCTTGTCCTCTGGAAATTCATCTGTACGGATTCTGTACTATCTGTGCATTGACTGCTCTTCCCAGCAGAATGAAGGCTCCTTGAGGAAAGGGAAACTGCTTTTGTTCCTGCATCCCCAGTCCTGAGCACAGGGGCAAGGATGCGTCGGCTATTTAATAAATGCTTCCCGAATTGAATATGCTTCTTGTACCATTGAACACACAATAAAACCAACTCTGCCGAATCCTCATGACTGTTCAAAGCAGAACCTGAGTTATCCTTTCACTTTGTACAACCTCCTTTAATTGTCTGGTTTTCTTTACAGTGAGAAGGTCAAGGCCAAAATGATTCTGTTCCTCCAGTGGTACACCCACTTGATGAGTCTGGACAAGGATGTTGGATGCAGAATATTTATAAGGATTTTTCTGCACCCCAAGAGCAGAATGGAGGCTGCACAGAACTGAGGGCCATGCTGTATTTTTCATAGTTTCACAGGTTGCCATGGCGAAAGATTTTCTCATCAGGTGAGAGGCCTGCCCAGCTCTCAGTAAGCAGAAACACACCTGTCACTAGTATCTTTTCAACATGGTAGAATCTGCCAGAACTTGAACAGCCTTCAAAAGTCTAGGGTCCCCTCTGCCACACAATGAAATAACAGATAGGATTAGACATACAAAGACAAAATAGCTCCTGTCTGCAAGGAGCTTACCTTCACTACTTAACAGGAGAATTAGGAAGCCCCAAGTTCAAATCTGACCCCAGTTACTTAACTATTTGTATGATCCTGGTCAGCCTGGGACTGCCTCAGTTACTCATCTATAAAACTAGGATAATAAGAGCACTTCCAATTCAATGGCTATTGTGAGGAAAAGGAAGGAAACAAGAATTTGTCAAGTACTTGCTACGTGACAGGTGCTGGAACTTTACACGTATCATCTCATTCGGTCTTCCAAACAATTCTGGGAGATAGGTGCTATTATTTTCCCAATTTTACAGATGAGGAAACCTAGGCAGACAGTGACTTGCCTAGGATCACACAGACAGTTAAGTATCTGGGATCAGATTTGAACTCAAGTCTTTCTGACTCCAAGCTGGTGCTTTTTCCACTACGCAACCCAGAATGAGGTAATCTGAAAAATGCAAACCTAAAAGTGCTGTAGAAACAGCAATGTCTCTGAAGGCACACTTGGAGGAAGGAAGAGCATTAGCAATTGGAAGGATCGGTAATGCTTCCATGTAGGTGGAAATAAGACAGAGGTTCTAAGAGACAGGTGAGAAGAAGGCACATTTCAGGGCAGGGAATGATCAGTCTGTGAACAGGCAAAGGAGTCAGACAGCATGTTGAGTTCAGGAAACAGAGAAGACGGAAAGGAGTAACAGGAAGGGAGACTGTCAAGGAAGGCAGCACCCAGGCAGGGGGGAAGGTTTAAATGTCTGCCTGAATGAAGATTGTTCTTTATCATAAAGGCAACAGGGAGCAAGTGAAGATATCTGAGCAGGGAGAAGGTAACAAGGTAAAACTCAAATCTTAGGAATATTAATTTAGCAACTACAAGGAGGATGGAGATACAGGGAAACTCAAAAGATCAATCAGAATCAATTTCTATAGCACAGGTGTGAAGCTGTGAGTGTCTGAACTAAGGCTGTGAGTGGAAAGAAGAGGCAGGTGAAAAAACGTTGGCAGCAAAATTGACAAGACTTAGCATATTAGCTCACATTTAGGTAGCACTTTAAGGTTTGAAAGGCACATCCCACACATTCTCTCATTTGAACTGCATAATATTCCTGTGAAGGAGGTGCTATTACTAACCCCATTTTACTGCTAAGGAAACTGAGGCAGAGTCCTCACAGCTCTCTGAGTCAAGATACTATGTCAGACATTGGATTCATGGAGAGGAAGGGCAAAATGTGACTCTGAGGCTGCAAATCTGAGTGATCAGAAAGATGGTGGTACCTTCCACGGATATAGGTCAAGTATGAAGGAATCATTGTTTGACTTGAATGCTACACGGGCTTGCCTCTAATGGTGGCAAACACCTCTGGTGAACAAACTTCTCCCAATAAATGCCTCATCTGGTGTTAATTATTGGGATGGGGGGAGGACAGGGAGAGTACTCATTGAAGAAGGTTCTCTGCGTTACACCTTTCAAGAAATATTGTATCTAACATACGTGGGGGGGATACCTTGTTGGGAGAAAACCATTAAGATGGGATTTTGTGATACTAAGCAAAACACTGTTGTCAACAAACATCACACGCTGCAGAATCTTGGAGTGGGTTGAGAGAAAAGGGAAAATAAATTCGGAATTCTGTTTTGGAGATGTTGCCTTTGACACCTACAGGTTCTCCAAGTGGCTGGTACCCTGGAGGCAGCTACTGATGGGGAAACAGAGGTCATGAGATTTGAAGCAAATTTATAAATGAGGAGATACCTGCTTATGAATGATAACTGAACTCATGCAAGCTGATGAGGTCACCAACAGAAGAGAGAAATGGAGAGGGACAGAACACAGCTTTTGGAGGGCTTCTACAAGTTAGGGAGCAGGACTTGACCCAGGTAAGGGAAGCTGAGAAGGGCAGATTAAATAAGCAGGAGAGAATCATAGAAAAAGGGATTAGAAAAGAGAGTCTATACTCAGGAAGAGAGAATGACCAAGTCCCAAGAGCTGCAGTAAAGTCAAGAAGGGTAAACCTGAGGGAAGACTATTAGATTTCATGCTTAAAACATCACTGGTAATCTTGGAAAGAGCAGTTCCAATCAGGTCTCCCCTACCCTTAATACAAACTTCACTAGACCCCATGACTCCTCCAGCTATTGCCTTTTGTCTCTCCTACCTTTCTCAGCTAAACTCCAGAAAAAAGCTTTTGACTCCTCACCTGATACACGATGGCCCTAGACCTTATCACTCAACTGGAATAGTGCTCACCAAAGTTACCAATGATCTCTTGATCGCCAAATCAAATGGTTGTTTATCAGGGAGAATGATTCCCCTTTACTGTCCTTGACACCATGCAGAGTCTGCTGCCCTTCTGTTCTGACCCCTGCATCTGAATTTCCATAACACTACTCTTTGCTGGCTCATCATGACATCCCCCAACTGGGGTTCTGCATGAGATTCCATCCTGGACCTTCTCTTTTCTTTTAATCTCTCTCTGTAACCGCAGCATTTCTATGCAGATGATTCACAGATCTCTATATCCATCCCTAGTCTCTCCTGGGGCTCAGTTGCCTATTATAGATATTTCAAACTCAACATATTTAAACTCGTTATTTCTCTTCTTAAATCCATCTCTCTTGTCAACTTCCCTGTTTCTATCAAAGACCTTATCATCCTTTCATTGTTTCAGGTTTGTAATCTTGGCATCATCCTGGACTGGTTCCTTGCCCTTACCCCACACCCCCACATATCCAAACAGGTCCCAAATACGACCATTTCAGGCTTCACAATCTTTCTTCCACTTGACCTCGTCTCCCCTCTGCCAGCTCCCATCTCAGTTCAGGATCTCGCTGTCTATCGGCCTCCTAATTGGCCTCTCACCTGAAATTTCTCCCTGCTCCAGTCTGTCTTCTACACAACTGCCAAAGTCATTTTCCTTAAAGCAGATTTGAGCATGTGACTTCCCTATTTAATCAACACTAGTAGCTTCCAGGTGCCTCTAGGATAAAATAGAAAGTCTTCTGTTTAGCTTTAAAGCCCTGCACAACCTGGACTCAAATTACCTTCCTCGTCTCACTGGTAGGAAGAAGACAAAGAAACAAGCATTTATGAAGCGCCCACTTCATGCCAAGCACTGCACCAAGTGCTTTACAAACGTTACCTCATTCGATCCTCACAAAAACCCGGAGAGACAGATGTTTTATCATCATCATTTTACAGATGAGGAAACTGAGGCAGCCAGAGGGGAAGTGACTTGCTCGAGGTTGTTCCATGGCCATATCTGAGCTCAGAGTCCCCAATTCTATCCAATACACCACCTAGCTTGAACATTACTCCTCATTTTGTATTCTCTTGCTCAATCTTCTATCTCCTACCTCCCACAGTTTGGCACTGGCCTCCCCTATACCTAGAATGCCCTCCCCCTCCTTGTCTCTGCTCCAAAGGGTTCCCCTTCCTTTAAAATGCAGCTCAGGCACTAATTTCTGCATGAAGCTTCTCCTAATGTACCTCAACTGTTAGTGCCCTCCCTCCAAATGTCCTCATGTTGAACTGCTTCATACATATTTGTTTATTCACTTTATATTTATGCTACATACATATTTTATGTGTGCTTGCTGTCTTCCCCATTAGGATGTAAACTCATTATGAGTAAGGATTGTTTCACTCCTTGAACCCAGCACAGGGCCTGGTATGTTGCTGGTGCTTAATCAATACTTGGCGATTGATTCTGCTGGCAGGACCAGAAGCCAGAGCACAAGAAACTGACAGGTGAGGAAATGGAAACATCGAGAGTACATAACAAAGAGTTTGTCTGTGAAAGGGAGGAAACATACAGGATGATAGCTTGAAGAGGTATAATCAAGTGAACAGATTTTTAAAAAGTAAATCTGTGCTGATCTTCTGTTTTCATATTATCTACATTTCCCAGTACATCACCTTTTAAAACACCATCTCTCATAACAAAGAATTTTAAAAATGCAGCCCAGCAAAATCATCCAACACACACACCAAAAGCCTCCCATTATCCAGTCACACCAAGGTTTAAGGATGTAAGAGACCTGTACAGATTTGTAGGCATCAAGAAGCAGCCAGGATAGAACTGACTGAAAATTAGAGAAACGGAGAATAAGCAAAGGGGACAAGCTCCTGAGGAAGGAGATACAAGCAGAAAGACTGACCTTGGCAAAGAGAAAAGCCACTTCTCGGTGACATACTGAAACCAAGGAAGAAAAAAGACAGGAGATGACATAGAAGGGTTTTGAAGAATGATATGAGAAATGCCAAAATTCAAAAGGATCTGAGACTGATAAGGAAGCTAAGGAAAACAAAAATTTTAGGCAGTTTGGAAGAAAAGAGGAAAACCAATCAAAGGCAAAGTGGGATGCTTCAGAGTGACTAGAACCAAGGATGAAGAAAAACAAAAACAAATAAAAGGCCTAGCTTCTCAACCCTTAATTTGCTTCTGTTTTTTCTGCTAAGGACAGAATATTCTTGGAACTCTTTCCATTTCCACTGATGCAGTCATTGGATGCATTTTTCTCAGGCTCAGCTTACTTCACACTGCATCAGTTCCAGAAATCTCCACATTCTTTTCCACGTTCACATTTATTGTCTTTCAGAACAATAATATTCAATTACATTCACACACCACATCTTTTTAGACAAAGTATTCCCCAATCAATGGATACCCACTTTGTTTACAATTTTTTGCTAACACAGAAATTGTTGCTATAATCTTTTAGTGTTTATAAGGCTTTTCTTTTTTATCAGTGACCTTCTTGGGGTTTAGTAGGGTCTAGCAATGGAATCTCTGGGTCAAAGGATATGAACCTTTTTGTCACTTTCTTCTTATAATTCTTTCCCGAGTGGTCGGACCAGGTTGCAATTCCACCAACAGAACATCTGTGTGTGGTCTTTCCACAATTCTTCTACCACTAACTATTCTCATCCTATCATCTTTGCCACTTTGTTGGGTACAAATAAAAGCTCAGCATTGTTTTGCTTTGCATTTCTATTATTAGTTATTTGAATTATTTTCTGAACACGTCTCTTCAGAATCTGAATTGCTTGAGGAGTTCTCTGTACATCCACGTCATCGTTTTTGATAATTTCTCTTTTTAGCTCTTCATCCCAACGGTTTCTTTGTGTGTCGAGAGCTTCCAGTTCATCCTGGAGAACTTCCTTTGCAGAATTTTAGGCCTGACAGCCTGCCTGTCCTTTCTTCAAACATTTTCAAATCTGCTCTTATAAAACTGAGGGCCATGTCAGACCACACCCTAAGGTTCCAGCGTCTCCACCCCAGCAGCCAGTTGTTCCTTGCTGACATTCTAACGCAGAAAAGAAGCTGGAAGAACATCCACTCCACCGCACAAAGAAATGCTCAAAATCATGATAAAGAGTAATGCAGAGCACAAACACTCTGAGATTTCACCGCACATCTTGCAAATTGGCAAAAATGATCACAAATGGCAACAGGCAACATTGGAGGAATTGTGGAAAGACAAGCACACCAACACGCTGGGAACAATTTGGAATAAGGTGATTAATCATACTCTTTGAACCAGATTTATACCTCAGGGAAGCTACAGGTAAGAAAAAAGTCAGCAGCACTTTTTATGATACCTAAGAATTGGAAACAAAAGTAGATGCTCATCACCAGGTGAATGGCTCACCTAACTGTGGCACATGAATATAACAGAATATGACTGTGCTGTAAGAAATGATAAGCTTGATAAATAAAGAGAAACACAGAAAGATCTATATGAACTAATGCAGAGTGAAGTAAGCAGAGCCAAGAAAATAATACACATGATGACTACAACTACGTAAATGGAAAGAACTATACATCCAAAAATCAAAAGTAAATGCAACAAAATTATAAAACTCAAGTGGGACGACTGAAGAGATAAAGACACCCCCAAACCTACACTTTTGTCACATCTTTACATTAACAAGAATCATACATTGCACAGGTTTTCTGACTTTTTCTATGTATCAATCAATTGTACTGACTTTCCCTCCCACCTCTAAAAAATACTGTTGAGGGACTTCTGGGAGCCAAGATAGCAGAGTAAGAAGTAAGTTGCTCTCATTCTCCCTTATTGACCCCCGAAAGCCCAAAAAATATTGCCCCAGTGAAAAATGTGATGATTAAAATATCTAAGTGGTGAAAAAGGACTGTACTGGGAGAAGAGGAAAGGAGGAGGTAGAAAAAAGTAAATTATATCACATGAAAAGGCACGAAGACTTATCACAGAAGACGGAATGAAGGTGGAGAGATCAGCATTGTTTAAACCTTACTCTCTTAAGATTTGGCTCAACAGGGAATAACAAATTCAGGTACAGAAATCTGACTTACCCTATAGAAGTAGGAGGGGAAAAGGGAAAAAAGAGGAAATAGATAGAAGAGAGGAGAAATAGTAAGGAAAAGGGGGAAGAAAAGGGAGGGGGGCTAATAGAAGGAAGGGAAGACAGAGAGGAAGGAAAAATCTCTAGTGAGGAGTGAAAGGGAGAAAGGAGAGAGAAAAGCATAAACGAGAGAAAATAGGATGAAGAGAAAGACATGGATAGTAATCATAAAACTGAATGTGAATGGGATGAACTCTCCCATAAAATGGAAGCAGATAAGAGAGTGAATTAAAAACCATAATCCTATAATATGCTGTTTATAAGAAACACATCTGAAACAGAGATAGAGAGGCTGGAGCAGAATATATTTTGTGTCAGCTGAAGTAAAAAAAAGAAAGCAGGGGTAGCAATCTTGATCTCAGAAAGGGCAAAAGTAAAAATTGATTTAATTAAAAGAGATAAGGAAGGAAATTACATCCTGCTACAAAGTACGACAGACAATGATGTAATATTATTAAACATATGCACACATTCAGATTCTTAGAGAAGAAATTAAGGGAGTTATAGGAAAAAATAGATAACAAAACTATACTTGTGGGAGACCTCAACTTCCCCCTCTCAAAACTGGATAAATCTGACCACAAAATAAACAAGAAAGAAGTCAAAGATGTAAAGAGAATTTCAGAAAAGTGGTTGATTTCTGAAGAAAACTGAATGGGGACAGAAAGAAATATACTTTTTTCTCAGGGGTACATGGCACCTACACAGAAACTGACCACATATTGGAGAATAAAAACCTCATAAACCAATGCAGAAATAAAGAAATATTAACTGCATCCTTTTCAGATGATGCAATATAATGAAGGATCATAGAAAGAAAAACTAAAAATTAATTGGAAACTAAATAACCTAATCCTAAAGAACAAGTGGGTCAAACAAAAAATCATAGGAACAATCAACAGCTTCACTGAAGAGAATGACAATAACAAGACAATAAACCAAAACTTATGGGATACAGCAAAAGTGGTTCTTGGGGAAGTTTCATATTTCTAAATGCTGACATGAATAAAATAGAGAAAGAGGAGATCAATGAATTGGGCATGCAACTAAAAAACCTAGAAAAATAAGAAATTAAAAATCCCCAATTAAATATCAAATTGGAAATTCTGAATATCAAAGGATTAATAAAATCTAAATTAAGAAAGCTACTGAACTAATAAACAAAACTAAGAGCTGGTTTTATATAAAAAAATAAATCAATAAAATACCAAATTACCAACATCAAAAATGAAAAGGGTGAATTCCCCACCAATGAAGAAGAAATCAAAACAATAATTAGCAGCTATTTCACCCAAGTGCATGCCAATAAATTTGACAATTTCAGTGAAATAGATGAATATTTACAAAAATATAATTTGCACACATTAATGGAAGAGGAAATAAAGTACTTAAATAATGCCATTTCAGAAAAAGAAATTGAACAAGCCATCAATTAACTCCCTACAAAAAAATCTCCAGGGCCAGATGGAATTACAAGTGAATTCCATCAAACATTTAAAGAACAACTAATTCCAATACTATAAAAACTATTTGGGACAATAGGAGGAGTGCTATCAAAGTCTATTTATGCGGAGGAGCCAAGATGGTTGAGTAGAAAGACACACATACACTAGCTCCGAAACCACAGCCTATAAAATATCTGTAAAGAAGAACTCCTAACAAATTCTGGAGCGGTGGAAGCCACAGAACAACGGAGTGGAGGAGAGTTCTGTTCCAGAGAGACCTGAAAAATCAACATCAAAGGTCTGTCATGCACCTGACTCGGAGCAAAGCCCAGCCCTGGCCGCAGCAACGAGAGGAGCAGATCCGAGCAGGCTTCAGGGACGGAATCTCCAGCGGCTGCGAAGATCCATCCATCCATAGGCATTGCAGGTCAGCAGCGAGAGACTGTTTGGTGGGCTGAGAGGGAAGTGGGGTGTCTCCATAACTCGGGCCCCTTGGGAGGCAGTGGCAGAGACAGCAGCAGACAGGGGCTCCCAAAGCAGATAAGAGCTCAGATCCATTGATGAAGGTCTCAGCATAAACCCCCTGAGGGAACTGAGCCCTGTGAGGCGGCCCTGCCCCCACCCGAGCAGCTGAACTTAATATCATACTGAATAGCAGCCCCGCCACCATTGAAAGCCCTGAGGCGGGGGAGCAGCATTTGAATCTCAGACCCCAAGCACTAGGCTGGGCAGATCTGGAGCCAAAGTGGGTGTGGAAAGGAATCTCAGAAGTCAAGTGACTGGCTAGGAAAATGCCCAGAAAAGGGAAAAATAATAAGACCATAGAAAGTCCATTTATGATGTAAATATGGTGCTGATACCTAAACAGGGAAGAGCTAAAAAAGAGAAAGAAAAGTACAGATCAATTTCCCTAATGAATACATAAGCAGAAATTTTAAATAAAATATTAGCAAAGAGATTACAGCAAGTATTCTTGAAGATAATATACTATGACCAGGTAGGATTTATACCAGGAAGGCAAGGCAGGTTTACTATTAGAAAACTATCAGCATAATTGGCCACATCAATAACAAAACTAACAAATCACATGATTATCTCAATAAACGCAGAAAAAGTATTTGATAAAATACAACACTCATTCCTATTAAAAACACTAGAGAGACAAAGCTATAAATGGAGTCTTCCTCAAAATGATGGATAGTATCTATCTAAAACCATCAGCAAGCATTATATGTAATGGGGATAAGCTAGAAGCATTTTCCAATAAGAGTGGGGGTGAAACAAGGATGTCCATCATCACTATTGTTATTTAATATTGTACTAGAAATGTAAGCTTTAGCAATAAGAGAAGAAAAAGAAACTGAAGAAATTAGAATAGGCAAAGAAGAAACAAAGCTCTTTGCAGATATACTTAGAATCAAGTAAAAAATTATCTGAAATAATAAACGTTAGCAGAGTTGCAGGATATAAAATAGACTTACACAAATTGTTAGTAATATATGGAAATACTGATAAAGTCCAACAGCAAGAGACAGAAAGAGAAATTCCATTTAAAGTTACTGAAGACATTACAAAATATTTGGGAGTCTACCTTCCAAAACAAACCCAGGAATTATACAAACACAATTACAAGACAGTTTTCACACAAATAAAATCAGATCTAAATAACTAGGAAAATATCAGTTGCTCATGGACAGGCTGAGCTAATATAATAAAAATGACAATTCAGTTCATACCAATCAAAACTACCAAAAATTTTATAAAGCTAGAAAAACCAGTAACAAGATTCATCTGAAAAACAAGGTCCAGAATGTCAAGGCAATTAAAGACAAGAAATGCAAGGGAAGGTGGTCTAGCCATACCAGCTCTTAAATTGTATTATAAAGCAGCAATCATCAAAACTACTAGATACTGGCTAAGAAATAAAGTGGTGGATCAATGGAATAGGTTAGGAATGCAAGAAACAATAGTCAATGACTACAGTAATCTACTATTTGATAAATCCAAAGATTCCATCTTCTGGGATAAGAGCTCACTATTTAACAAAATCTGCTGGGAAAACTGGAAAACAGTACAGCAACAGTAAAGAACCTTTTGTTCTTTCAGATGCATTTGGATATTCTTTTCTAGCTCTAGAAAATAATTATCTGATAGTCTGATTGGCATGGCACTAAATAAGTAAATTAATTTAGATAGAATTGTCATTTTTATTGTATTGGCTCAGCCTACCCACAAGCAACTGATGTTTTTCCATTTACTTAGATCTGACTTTATTTGTGTGAGAAGTGTTTTGTAATTGTGTTCATATAGTCTCTGGATTTGTTTTGGCAGGTAGACTCCCAAATATTTTATAGTGTCTACCCTAGCTTTAAATGGAATTTCTCTTTCTATCTCTTGCTATCGGGCTTTGTGAGTAATATAGAAATGCAGAAGATTTGTGTGGGTTTATTTTGTAACCTGCAACTTTGCCAAAGTTGTTTATTATTTCAAGTAGTTTTTTACTTGAATCTCTGGGATTCTCTAAGTATGTCATATCATCTACAAAGAGTGATAACTTAGTTTTCTTCTATGCCTATTCTAATTCCTTCAATTTCTTTTTCTTCTCTTATTGCTACAGCTAACATTTCT